>OX101817.2:28766441-29410940 GCA_944452925.2 Chrysolina oricalcia
CCAAATAAAAACCGACCGTTCATTTTCAACCACAAATAACAAATTGGAAACACGTGGTTCAAATTGGCGGCATTGATAGTAGAAAGGTTGCTATTACAAATCATTCGCAAGATCAACAGCTGTATAAAATGTAGAAAAAACAGGAATTGGCGAATTACAATTGATTAAAATCACAGGACATGAAAATAGTCAATCAATCAAACTACCCTTGCAAACTACCCTTGCGTTGATTTTGTTGACACACCCTAAACTTTTCCTATTCACCTCCAAAACCTGATTTCAAAAGCAGATTTCAAATTTGATTGTCTGTCGACTACTAGTATACAGTCCTATAGATAACACTTCACGTTTTCGAGTAAAATGCACAGTTCCGTCTTGCAAACTGATTATGAGAAATTTATTATTCATCAAGTCGCCTATGGCGTTCTGGAAATAAACACCAAGATCTAATTTAATTTTTTTTCCTCGATATTTTAAATGTTATGTATTAGTTTGAATTACGAAGAAAAAAAATTATGGATATAAAACAAGCAGTATTTTATATCAAGTGTTCAAAATGGCGACCATCAGACTCTGAACACGAACATAATATATCCTCTTTCTAAAACCTTCAGCAACATTTGCTAACATATGAGGGCTAACATTTAGAAAAGCTTCCCTGATACGCTGCTTCATATTGGTCTGGTGTTGTTGGACGTGTACGATACCTTTAATGTTTCCCCGTAAGAAGAAATCAGGTGACGTGAGGTCGGGTGACCTTTGGTGCCAATTTTGGAATCCACTCCATTCAATCCGTCGTTTTCGGAAGTGAATATTCAAATATTCAGGGAACTGACGATGGAGATGTGCGTGAGCTCCATCCTTTTGGAGCCAGATCATTCTTCTTAAGACTAAGAGGATGTCTTGTAATGGGACCGGAAAATGATTTATTAAAAATTCTAAAAACAACATTCCATTCAAATGATCTAAGAAATAAGGACCAATTAAATATTGACTCATTATTCCGCCCCATTCATTCACTGACCATCTGAGTTGATTATGGTTAAAGTGGTGGCCAATAGCTCAGCGGTTCGATGCATTCGACGTATGTTCGATGTGTTGGCCGCTGAATCTTCCGCTTGCATCTGACCCGGTTCGAATCCGGAGTATGAGGGATTTTTTCTCTGGTAAATTGGTATCGATAGGCAACCTCATTCCTTGTTGTGAAGCAAGTGCGATATGCATAGATGCCAATCCCGACGTCTGGTGTTTACTTGAAGTGTACAACCGACCACCCGGGGTGGTGCTGTAAGTTTTCTGGGTTTTCCTGCAGCAGAAGTGAATACGCCACTAAGTCAGTAAGTCATCCAGTAAGTCGTCACGGAGTGTCACGGCAAATAATAATAATAATAATAATAGCAGTTCTCTACCTGCACAGGCATGACTTTGGTTACTCTGTTCGAGTGTTTATGAGGGAGTATTATTGATATTATAATTCTAAATTGATGTAGATTGGAATCAGAAAAGTAGTGGAAGTTATGTCTATTAACAGTCCCATTGAACACTAAACAGAACAGAATTGAAAAAGTTTTCATCCTCTGCAACTTCATCTACCTACATCATACAAAATTCAACCCGTTTCCCATAATCGTTTTCGGGAAGCTCTCGGTGAAGATGGAAGCTTGGTGCCAAACGCGATCAAACGCCTTGGAGATATCTTATGCTACTGCCAGAGTTCCACGATATAAATCAATGGATATTTGCCATATATGAATTCTTAATACGCTTGCTTAACTAATGCCGATATTTTCCGCAATTAGGTTTTGACTTGTATGGGGATTTTCGATTACAGAGCCAATCACCGCAAATTCTTCGTTTTTAGTCACAGGCTTCTTCTTAATGGGGTTTTCATGCTGAACAATTTCAATTCTTCGTCTGAATAGTGTCAAAAATATTTCGTATGCTGCATTATTTGGACGATTTCTGTTGGGAAATCTTCCAGCGTAAATTCGTGGTGCCAGAAAACGTTTTTGACAACATTCTTCGAGTTTGAAAATCATGTCGATTCCTTCTTCTTTCAGATAAACTAGCATTTCTATAACAAAATGATGATAAGAAGATCACAAACTACCGCTATTACTAATAGGACGATTTGGAATTGAACACTTATAAATAACTGACAACCATAAGTAAATGATAATACAACTTGTCAAAATAGGGCCCAAGCCGACTTGATAAATAACAAATTTCTCAAAATCAGTTTGCAAAATGGAAATGTACATTTTACTTGAAAACGAGGAGAGTTAGCTATAGGAATGTTCCCCAGTATTCGATAGACAATTGAATTTGACATCTGCTGTTTACATAAAATAAGTTATTATCGTTCAAAGATTGTGATTATTTTGCCTTAATTTTTACATACCTTGTATGAGCTAGTAAATATTGCACAGGTGCTATACGAAATTTGTTCAGCTAATTGCCTCTAATAGCCTCAGTTAATAGCCTTAAGCATTAAAGCTGATGCTACATTTTCAAAAAATAAGAGATATTCCAAAAACCATAAGGATTAGGTAAATTAAACTTCAATAAAACTTGCCTTCATTTTGGTAGTAAAAACAAGAAATGAAATAATATACAGTGTACTCCATTTAAAAACTTTGATACGTTTCGTATTTCTGGCATACGCTGTACAACATTGAAATATTTTTAAAATATAGCACTAATAGGTCCCTATTCATCCTAAAGAAAACACTTTTAAAAAATCAAATGCTTTAGCCATAATGCTTCGTATCGAATAACGTGAAACACCCTGTATTATAATCGGAAGCTCTTGATAGACATATGGGATGAGAAGAGTATATGTAGAAGAAAAGAAATGTATTTTACCGAATATTCATCCTCTTTATCTTTCACAGCTTCGAAGAGATCATTCAGTGCCCTGATCATGATGCCGGGTTGAGACCTATCTCCAACCATGGTATGAGTTTTGCCTGCTCCAGTTGGACCATAGGCGAAAACTGTTCCGTTGTACCTGAAAATAAATAAATGAATCAATTCAGTCCGTTAGTCAGTTTAAAGTTATTAAAAATACGGTATAGAGAGAAATCTTGAAGAACGATGAACTTCATTAGTTACTAAAAAATTATCTCGTCTGAAGTTAACAATATGTAAAGGACCCCGCAAACTCCTTATGGAATTTGGGTGCCGGTGGATTTTTTTGAATTTTTGATACGATGTAGTCCATGTAATTCTCAACCAATGTTACAATTGCGCCAACCCAAAAAAAAATGCACAGTTTTGCTGCTAGGGGGCGTTGAAATCACCCATTGAGCAGATTAGTCTATTTTTGAATCCGGAAACAATATTTTCACTTGTTTCATTGTTGCTAATGTTGCACAATATTGTGCTGTTTAATTACAAAAATATCAATCAATTGGGCGAAAATCTAGAAAATAAATAAAAATTAGACATCAACAATTTGAATTTGAACATTTATTTTGATAAAGCATTTATAAGTATTCCCTTATTCGTGCATATTTAAACATTCGACGATACATTCAAAAGCACTCGAGAAATAATTTTTTTGTGTTTCGTAGGAGTTGTAGGGAAGAAGGGGAAGTAAGAATTTTCTTTATAAAACAGCACAATATTGTGCAACTTTAGCAACAATGAAATAAGTGAAAATATTGTTACCGGGTTCTAAAATAAATTGGGGTGATTTCAAAGCATCCTAGCAGCAAAACTGTTAATTTTTTTGGGTGGGCGTAATGGTAACATTGGTTGAGAATTACATGGACTACTTCGTACCAAAAATTCAAAAAAATCCACAGGTACCCAAATTCCATGGGGAGATTGCGGAGTCCTTTGGACATGACATAAATGATCATATCACAATAATAGCACCTGAATGAATAAACTTTACCTCACACTGGAAAAAAATACTTCGCTGACCAGAATCTAATATTTCGTTGATTTCAGAAAACTGAAATCATAATGCGAAGAAGATATCTATGGAGAAAAGTCTTTTTGCCATCATATTCGAAATTCAAATCATCCCCATCTGGGGGTCGTTTATACTTTTTCGAAAAACTTTGCAGACCGGATTTCCAGTGGAGTTATCTCATTAAAACAGTAAATTCTGATTGCTCCAAGTACACTTTTTGGGGTCTAGGACATTTGGGCGCGGCCAATTGGGCGCGAGTCAACTGGGCGCGGCCAACTGGGCGCAGGGACAACTGGGCGCAAGGACAACTGGCCGCAAGGACAACTGGGCGCAAGGACTACCGGGCGCAGGGACGACTGGGCGCCAAAAAATTAAACACAAAATTAATAATAATTCTTTTATTACTCTCATCTACTAATCATAAGATAGGATGACTCGACCAAAGTACCCCTGCGGAGTTCATAAAGGTCGAGTATTCCTATAAGACACAGTAAGAAGAACAAAAATTAGGAATTATACCTGTTCCTAATTCTTAATTTCATGACCTCATCATTAAGGGTCGAGTATTCCTATAAATAAAACACAGTCAGAAGAACAACAATAAGGAATCATACCTGTTCCTAATTCTTAATTTCAGGACCTCATTATTAAGGGTCGAGTATATAAATAGGAAAATTTGCAAATAATTTAATTTAATAAAATATCTACTAATCATAATCATTATCATAAATTCATCTTGAGTGTAGTATTTTATTAGTCTGATCTAACCTGACCGAACTAACCTAGCTCGCAAGTTGGGAGCTTGGAAGTTGAATAAAAATTCCTATCCTATGATTAGTAGAAGAGATTAATAAAAGAATCATTATTAATTTTGTGTTTTTGGCGCCCAGTCGGCCTTGCGCCCAGTTGTCCCAGCGCCCAGTTGTCTTTGCGCCCAGTTGTCCCTGCGCCCAGTTGGCCGCGCCCAGTTGACACGCGCCCAGTTGGCCGCGCCCAAATGTCCTAATACCCACTTTTTGTGCCACCATACAAAAAAATTGTATCAGCAACGTCATAGGGGTAGTTTAAACCATTAATTTTTGAAAAAATTTGCTGACAGGAGGTTTTCAGTAAAGATATTATATTGAAATAGTATAGATTCTCAAAACGTACTTCTTGTACCTCAAAAAAAATTCGGACCAGCGTCCACATAAGAATAATTTATTCTTGTGACTTTTCGAAAAATTTTATATGAAATATACTTCATCAAATGGGGATTGAACAAACCAAAAACCCGACAGTGTGCCCCGGTTGTGATCTTTGGTATCAATAGAGGTGCATTTAGGTCAAAGAGATAGAGTCAATAAAAAAATTCAAGTGTGATAAATGCCGTCAGGATTGACTATATTCTTTGTGTTATGTGTGTATGAATATATTTGTTAAATTTTTTGAGTATTGATACATGAGACTGCATTGTTCATTTATTTTCTATTATTTGTTTCCCAGTGTTAATTTTTGTTCATTATTTAAATTTTGAATATTTCTGCAACAAAAATATGTTTTTTGGGAATTTTAATATGATTTCTCATGGCGAAAAGAATAATATAATATATGCAACAATTTTCTACCGTTTCAATGAAATATCTTCACCGGATACCCCCGTTCAGAGGTTTTTCGAAAATCATGAGAATAAACTACCATTGTGAGCTGGCAGATCCAATTTTTTCCAAAGGTTTCAATAAGAGGATGTTTCAAACAATCGAAATCTACTGCTTCAATAAAATAACTCCACTGAAAGCCCTCGGTCATCAAAGCAGTTCGAAACATCGCAAGAATAAACTATCCTTATGGGGGGGTTGATTAGAACTTTTTCTATGGTTGGTTGGTTGGTTGTTTGGTTGGTTGGTTGGTTAAAGGCTGACGAGCGAGATACCAGGTTTACTGAGACCAGCTGGAGTCTATTAGGTATATTGTTCTGTCGTCAGTGGTTCCTGGTTAAATAGGCCTGTGTTTTTCATCAGGTTTAGTAGTCTATTTACTAGTTGTTTCGGATTCATGCCTGTTTCTAGGTTGATCTGTCCGAATATTCTGTTGCGCTTGTTGAGCAGCGGGTCGCAGTTGAAGATGATGTGAGAGGCTGTTTCCTCCTCGTCACCATAGAGTCTACAGTCCACGGTTCCTCTATTTATTCCCATGGTGTGTAGGTGTTTCCTAAGGTGTTCGGTTAGTAAGCCGGTGATCGCGTGTATCTTAGATCTGTTAAGGTTAAGTGTGTCAGCCGTCAGTGTTTGGCTCAGGTGCCTTCGATTTGGTCCCCATACGTTTGGTGTTTTGATGTCTTCCACTCATTGATCAGGTTTTCGCATCGGGTTTTGCTGATTCCAAACGCTGGTTCTGGACCTGTGAATGGTGATTCAGATGCTTTCTTTGCAAGTTGGTCTGCTTCTCCATTGCCGCCAATTCCTCTATGTCCGGGCACCCACACAAGTGCAACCTTGTTGCCTTTTGACAGTTCATTGAGGCTCCCAAGATATTCCCATAACCGCTAGGATGTGGAGAGGCTTTCTGAAGAAACTAATCCATATTAAGGCGCGTATAGACCTGTGAGCCGAGCGGCTCATGAGCCGCTCACATGAAAGGTGTCGCAAGTGTGTACGGGGTTGTGAGCGTCCCTAATAGCACACTATGTCCCAGGGACGTCCCTATTCGGTACAAATCATGTCCGAATGTCCGGGACTTAAAATCATTGTCCATGGGACGTCCGATTCAGTGCATTTTCATGAATTTCCCCAAAGGACTTCCTATGGATGTCCCAATCGGTACATCGTATAAAACGTCTCTGCGAGGACGTCTTTGGGATATCCTGGGTCGGATATATTTTGTAATGTTTACTAGGACATCCATCGGACGTCCTTGTTAGTAAGTATTCTGGCATGTCTTTGAAAGGACGTCCCATGGTTGTCTTGGTACGGGACATTTAGGAACATCCCGCATGAATGAATATTGGACGTCCCAATTGGTTAATCTTAGAATATCTCCCTGCAAGGACTTCCTTGGAATGTCCTGGTTCGGATATATTTTGTAGAATTTTCTAGGATATCCATTGAATGTCCTGGTTGGCATGTATTTGACATGTCTTCGAAAGGACTTCCTATGGTGGTCCTGATACGGGTACATTCTGGAACGTCCTTGATGGATGTACATCGGACGTCATCCCAATCAGTGAATTTCAGAAAATGTCCCAGCGAGGACTTCCTTGGAATGTCCTGGATTGAACGTTTTTCGGAATGTTTCCTAGGTGCATCCATCCAAAGAATACATCCCAGCTGGTGGTTTTACAGAAGAGGTATAAAATAGATCGCATATTTACAATAGGACTAAACATTACAGCGAAAACAACCCATCTGAAATAAAACCCTTTTCACTATCATTGAGGTAATCAGGGGCCATATTCTCGAGTTTGTGCTTATGCCAATAAGATTCACTGTTTCACAACAATGAAAATAAAAAATTTATGTTTGTCTCTCTAGTTCTATGTATGGATTCCGTGCATAAAGTTGTTTTCTGTGTTTTGTGTTCTGTGTTCAAGTGAAGTGTTGACGAATTGACAGACAATTGTTGAGTATTTACCAGCTATGGCGGCTTTTCTATCGTCCTTTGTGATTAATTAGTTTAGTGACTGTTCTGTAAGTTATTTTGTGTTCATTCAGTGTAGTTATATCTTTAAATGAAAATAAAAGTTTTGTTATACTACCTATTCAATAGTTATTACTAACCTATTTAACACTGTTTTGAAAAAGATGTTTCCGTGAGACAAGTAGAGTTGTGTGTATCCTTTAAACATGTACAAAACCGAATTGAATGACTCTGGGAGAGTGCTGAGCTTACCTAGTAAGTAAATCTGGTTCCATCCAAATTGTTATCTCCAGTAATCCACAACAATATCATAATCCTAGTCCTGAAAGAGATGTAGGAACAAACACATGTGATAATTCTGCACATTCTAAGGACGTCCCAGATGTACTTTCGATTGATGTAATTCGGGGACGTCCAATGAACATCCCAGGTGGATGTCGATTGAATATCCTCATAGATCGTCCAATTTTGGTGAGAAGTCGAAACATTGGTACTTCCCACGGATGTCCAATGGACGTCCGCGGTACCAATACTGCACGTCCTAAGGACGTACCAATATTGCACGTCCTAAGGACGTCCAAGATGTACTTTCGATTGATGTAATTCGGGGACGTCCGATTAACATCCCAGGTGGATGTCCATTGGATATCCTTATAGAACGTCCAATTTTGGTGAGAAGTCGAGACATTGGTGCTTCCCACGGATGTCCAATGGACGTCCGCGGTACCAATACTGCACGTCCTAAGGACGTACCAATATAGCACGTCCTAAGGACGTCCAAGATGTACTTTCGATTGATGTAATTCGGGGACGTCCGATTAACATCCCAGGTGGATGTCCATTGGATATCCTTATAGAACGTCCAATTTTGGTGAGAAGTCGAGACATTGGTGCTTCCCACGGATGTCCAATGGACGTCCCACGGATGTCCAATGGACGTCCGCGGTACCAATTTTGTACATCCTAAGGACGTCCCGAATGTCCTGAGAGGATGTCCTATGGATTACCATCGGAGTTCATGGTGCTATTAGGGGTACTTTGAGCCGATCTTGAGCCTGTCGCTGCGAACCACCTGGAGTCGGTTTTTTTAGCGAGCACAAAGGGATGGCTCAATGTCAATTTGTACGGCATAAAAACGTGCTCGCAAGTGTGGACGTGATCATAGCGGCCTGGACGGGTGAAGAGGTAGTCTCATAGAGATATATAGTTTATATTCTGTTCTATGGGACCCCAAAAATGAAAACCACTTAAAAATTATGTAAAAGAGGATGCTTGGAGAGAGATTGGTACTGCAATGTACAGGCCCGCGAAAAAATGTAAAAAGAAAATGATTGCAAGGAAAAGAAAAGTTGCACTACTGGCAAACGTGGGTTTTCGTTAGTGAATGAAAGGAACTGTTAATTTCATTTTTACTATATTTGTTGAATTTTCGTGACGAAAAGCAGACAGTATAATTACAGGGTGACCCAGGCTCTAAAGTCCATATGTTCAGGACTGATGTAAATTCTTGTAAAATATTTATATTGCCCACTAACGCTTTGGAACTTCATGTCCAACATCAAATCAGCTCCAGTCCGTTTTTTATATAGATCAGTGCGCGATTTTTTTTCCAATTGGCCATCAAAGTACCAGCGACACCTGCTACCATCGCAGCAAACAGAGTTTCTTCTTGTTCGAACATCTTCAATAAACTGAATTTGCTCGCGAGCACTGTCGGTTCGCATAGTGCTCGCATGAGGCTCAGGCATTCAATTTTTCCGCGAGCGGCTCATGAGCGGCTCAAGAGCCGCTCATGAGCCGCTCGGCTCGCAGGTTTATACCACCGACTTAACCTTTTAACTAGACTGCTAGTACTCATATGCCCACCACTCGAAAAACTCATCCAATTGAACAACCTGAAATCGTGTCTGCGCAATGCGCAAGAGCCACCAAAGAATTGATATTTGACAATCTGGGGAGCCATTAATTAGGTCATTGGCGTTACCTTGAGTAAATATATATTGTTAAAATGAAGTGTTTTGGACTTTGGTGTAAAAATCCCTAATTTTCAACGACTGAAATGTGCCTTGTTGAAGTATGGATGTACACTTATGAAATATTCTCGTCATCAAATGAAAACTCAATTTTTCAACATTCCACTTGCATTTGTACTAGACCTATTAATTTTTCCTGAAGTACGCCAATGTTATTCTGACAGATAACAGACACAGTGCGCATGTCCTATGGCCACCAGTCAATTTCGTAATTGGATCAATTTCAATAATATGGTATTGGCAGTCTAGTTTAAAGGTTAAGTCGGTGGTCTATACGCGCCTTTATACCAGTGTATCGTAGTCCCAAAGAATGTTTTCATCCAGAATTGTTTGCAAAATTAATAAGTTTTTTACTCTCTTTCAGTGGGTTTGTTTATTCTCATAAAAAAAACAGTCGACTTAAAACTATATCGATTTGGATCTCTTCATCTTTGAAAATACACCGCGGTTAGTTTATTCGTCGCATAATGTTCGTGGATAGATGATATTAAAATGAATTGCGTGTCTCTTAGTGGAAGGGAAAGTCTTGAATTTTGTTTGATGAAACTAAAGAGGTTATTGCTGAGCTAATTTGAAACAATCTTTCGATCGACGTGCCTTCTCCGAAACTACAACTGTTTTATCAACCACCCGCAAGAAGAAAGTGATGACTTTCCAAATTGTTGTTTTTAATGTACAGCAGAAATATAATGGTTGCCACACTTTGGTAATTTGAAACATGAATGGTTAATTTTTATAACGTATATTACATTATAATAGTTATTGGTCTAGAAGAGGTAACTTGGTTTTCATCCCCCGATTTGAAAATTGAAGAATTTTGTTGGAATTCCGCATTCCAACGGAAACTTATTTCAATTCGGCAACGTTGCTGAAAGTATCTCATCCTTTACCGCGTACACACTTACGCACAAACAATAGTTGGCGTGGTGAGAAGCGAAACGATTGTTATACAGATAAAATATATTGACATTGACACCCGATTGTGATTGCATAAATTTGATCTATTGTATTTAAAAATCTCTACAGATCTGGTCTCAAATTCTCTTGGCACCGTTAAATTCACAAAATTTGTGGTTCGGAAGCCCTTAGATCACAGTGTTATGGTAAATGTATCCTTTAGATCATAGTGAAGCTGTTTATGGTAAATGTATGCCGAACCCTGTCACAACGAATGTTGTTGTTGTTGAATAAATACGTTTTGAAGAAAACCCCTGATGTTTTTGAGAGGTTTCCGATAGACAAAAACTTGTCCCATCTTACCAGCGACCAGTATTAAAAGGATGCCGTCTCAAAACATAATGGTCCTTACGAAGCCGGATTTAATTTGCTAATTATTTTGGATGTGGAGATTGAAGAATCAATAATCAAGTAGGAAAATCTCATTTGAACACCGAAGCCCGAAATCCCGATTGAGAAGCGATATAATCTTGCAGAATCAGCAGACCTGCGAGCACAAAATAGTGAGCAGAGTGTTAGCCCGTTTCAACCACAGCCCCGTAAGCACCCGAAAACACCCGAAAAGTTTTTGCATCTTATTGTCGCCCAACGGAATGTAGGTCGAGGTCAATGTTACTAGGTACAGGTTGACCAGAGAAGGTAGGATTGTTTTGAATAAGAACAAACTCTCAAATGGATTTCTTTTTCATTTTTATGAACTATAAATATCATTCGCTCTAGTTACTATTTTCTGTACAATTGATTATTTATCTCTATACTTACCTACTGTTAAAAAACTTGTAAGCTTTGATATTACTTAATAGAAAGATGAGTTTGGCAGAGCACAAAAAGCAAAGAAAAATGCCAAAGCTGCCATTTCACGTATTTCAAAATGGGCAATGGAAAATATAGATATAGAAAAAGATTTAAATCAATTTGAAGTCTGAATATAGGCAATTTCTGATGCATTCGATAAATATTCCAGTGCCCAGAATGAAATTGAAGACTAAATTAGTAATGCCAATACAGTGGCGGAGGAAGTCGAAAACAGGGAGCAATTCCAAAATAAGTATTTTGAAACGTTAGCTCTTTTGAACGCTTGTGTAAAAATAGTGTCTCATACAGTAAACAACAGAAGTTTCAATGTTATTTTGTCTCACAACTATGATCCCCAATGTAAAATTACCTGAAATTAATATTCAGCCCTTCTCTGGTAATGATCAGAACTGGGAAAGTTTTTTTGATCTGTTCAAGTCACTTATAATTGATAACCCGAAACTCACTTCCGATGCTGAGAAGTTTTACTATTTAAAAACTCTGTTCAGAGGTGAAGCTTTAAAAGTAATAGACTCACTCAAGGTTACAAATGAAAATTTTGGTAATGCATTGGATTTGCTTTGGAAAAGATATGAGAACCACCCTAAACTGGTGAATTCATATTTTCACTCATTTTTGAACACACCGAAAATTAAAAAATGTAAGCCGGAGAATTTGAGAGAGTTCGTCACGCAATGCCGGAAAAGTTTAGAATCATTAAAGAATTTAAAGTATAGTACAGATGAACTTTTTGATGCTCTTTCAGTATTTCTGTTGGAACAAAAGTTAGATTTTTCGTCACTTAGGTGTTTTGAAGAAGAAAGAGATATAAGTAATCTACCCCAAACTGAAGTTTTTTGAATTCTTCGAAAAAAGGTGTGTTGTTCTCGAAAACCTTTCTAGTTTTGATAGTAGCCCAAGGAATTTGGAAAATAAAACTTTCAGAAACACGAATAAAGTAAATTTGCACATAAATGTCAAAAAGTGTGAACCTCCCTCGCCTACTCTTGGCAGACATTGTTTATATTATAGCAGCGGAAGCCACCGTATTTACACATGCTCAAAATTCACATCCATGAATCCCCCAGACAGGCATAAATTTGCAAAAACCAAACATCTTTGTTTTAATTGCTTAGGAAGCAAACACAATATTGAAAATTGCCCCTCTACGTCAACATGCGCTCTATGCAACCAAAAACACCACACGTTACTCCATTTAACGAATTTAAACCGGGGTAACTACCTCCAAGAAAACACTTCCTCGTCACATTCAAGTCTCACTCTATCACTCGAAACTCTCCCAATCATTTTCAAAATTCTCAGATGAATCAGTCCCCAGGCCCCTCATACAGGACGTTAGAACATAACGCTTTCGAAAACTCTCCACTAAAAACTACTACCCTCTCCTCGTTCTCCTCTCGTGCCTCTCACGTGTTGTTAGCGACAGCTCAAGCTTTGGTCGACCCAAAACGTGGCCCTCCCTTCCTAGTGAAAATTCTTCTCGATAATTGAAGCCAAAATTCGTTTATTACTCGATCTCGCTATGAGATTAGGTTATACTCATAAACAAACTCTTCACATATCTGGAATTTGTGCTAATTCTAGTAACTTCTCAAATGAAATGGTGGATGTGCATGTTTTCTTTAAGCTAGAGCACATGAAAAAATTTAAAATTTCCTGTGCTATTATTGACAAAATCACCCAAAAACTTCCTCAAATTTCTCTTAAAATTAGTGAATTCAAAATTCCTGAACAAATTGCAAACTCTCTTGCAGACTCCGAATTTTTTAAACCCTCCGAAATTGATATTTTAGCTGGAGCCGATATCTATTATTCGTTCATAAGGGATGGGTTTGTGAAATTAGGCAAAGGCTTGCCCACCCTCATCAACTCGCATTTAGGTTGGATAGTATCTGGGAAGTTTCTTGGAAGACCAGTGTCATCTGTTCCCTCACTCTCACTCATTGTTAGCCACAATCTCCCTCTGACGTTGATAACATTGGAAAACTCGTAGAAAAGTTTTGGGATCAAGAGGAGGTCCAAACCACCCCCTTTCTTTCTCAGGAACATGAAATGGCAGAAAACCTTCTCAATTCCACAACTCGAATTTTAAACAATGGTAGATATCAAGTCGATATGCCTTTGAAAAGCACTATAGAACACAGAAAATTAGGTGAATCCTACACTATTGCTCGAAAAATATGTTTTGCCCTAGAAAAATGGT
Source organism: Chrysolina oricalcia (assembly GCA_944452925.2). Taxonomy (NCBI): domain Eukaryota; kingdom Metazoa; phylum Arthropoda; class Insecta; order Coleoptera; family Chrysomelidae; genus Chrysolina; species Chrysolina oricalcia. Next base: position 28,779,988 of record OX101817.2, read on the forward strand.
TTGAGAAAGAACCCAACCTTTTTAAGGAATATAAAAATTTTGTTGATGAATATTAGGACAAGCCCGATATGTACCCCTCTCTCTTACAAATGAATTCTTAGAAAACCATTTATGTGTTGTTAGGGAAAGTAGCATTACCACAAAATTGCGCGTTGTATTTGATTTTTTATGCAAAACTACCTCTGCTTTATCCTTGAATGACGTCACTCTGAAAGGGTTTCTAGTACAGCCCAAGCTCTTTGACATTGTCTGCCGCTTTAGAAGTTTTAAATATGTATTAACTTCTGACATTAAGAAAATGTACAGGATGGTACAAATGAACCCCCAGCACAATTTTTTGCAAAACAATTTGTGGAGGGAGTCCCCCTCAGAACCACTGAAATGTCTTGAACTCTCTACTGTCTCATTTGACCAAAACTGCTCCCCTTATTTAGCCACTCGTGTCCTTAAGGACATTGCCCTTCGAAACAGCGAACTCACTCTCGCCTCAGAATCCTTTCTCACTCAAACATATGTTGATGATATTCTCACAGGCACTGACAACATTTCATAACTTGAACAACTGTATTCCGAATTGATCACTTCTCTCAACAAACATGGCTTTCGTTTGCACAAATGGTATTCGAATTCTCAGGATTTTTTGCAAAAGATTTCCCAATCTCAAACCTCTGAATTGGATTTAAATTTTGATGAATCACCTTGTAAAATACTCGGTTTGAGATGGAATCCACATTCGGATAAATTGAGAATTTCAGTTCATACTTTTCTCGTTGGAGAAAACATCTCTAAACGGAAAGTTCTCTCCACAGTTAGTGTGTGTGTTAATAATATTTTGTGCTAAGTGGGAGTGTTGGAATATTAGCCCAATATATGATTTTATGATTGTTATACCATATTACTAATTTACTACTGCCATCTATCGTGAGATAGTATCAATTTCACACCATTGTAGTGTTCTCTGCTCACATTAATTCTATATTTCTATGTGATCTATGTTCCATGATTAATACTGAATGAAGTCAGTCTTTGCTGAATACTTGAGTTGAGTAGGTTGTTTTATTTCATGGTCAAGTCTGACACTGTCCGGCCATTTTGTAACAACCTATTGTAGTAAATTTTTGCTCAAACGCAATTTCACTCACGTGTCTTTAAATTCAGGTGCATGGAAATTCACCATTAGAGAACTCAATTAATGATTGAAATCCTATGAGTAAGCCATCTGGAACCGACCACATAAGCCTATGCCACGATTTTAATTGATTTTTCAACTCAAAAATAAAAACAAAAGCAAACTAGTCGCTGGGACACCAGGATTTTTAGAGCCCTTGGCACAGAATGAAGACCTACCACACAGTAGAGAATGGTTTCGTTGATTCATGGTCAAAAATCAATGACCTTGAACACCACTAACAGCCACACTGAGAAATGTGAATGAGATGAACGCCGTAGAACTACACTAAGAAAAAGCAAACTTGGTCGTAGGTTGCATAATACTCTGATTACAGAATATATAGAAATCCCGTGCTCGAAATATTGAAAATTCCCCTTTTGTTGTAAAAGCGTATGTTACTTCAAAGGAAAGGAGACATAAAAACCATTAAAAACTTTCATCCATACATAAGTTTGAGAATATTATTTTTATATTATTATTTGACACTATCATATTCAGAAGCGAACGTAACGTTTTTTAAGAGGATGGCACCTTAAGTTTGAATCTATTTTTATCTCTGAGCCAAATCATCTAAAACACTCGGTTTGGGTAACAGTTTTGGTCTTCCCACCTTCCCATCTCCCCGCCCTCCGGCCTTCCTGGGTGAGCTCTTGATCATATTACATCTTCATGAGAAAAGTAATACCTTCCCACATTTGTATGAAATGTGAGGCAAACAAATAACATTCAGAAAGTATTAAAACACAATTGAAACAATGTTATAGACTCTTATTTATTGATATCATTTCATCAATACATACACTCCCCATGGATTGAAACATTTAATTTTCAATTTTGAACTTCAGTCAAAAATATAATATACCTGTAGCAGAAGACTGGTTTGAAATATCCATTTATGATGAGTTATCTTCCAGAGGGACAGCCGATATATCTAAAAGAAGTAACAGCATTAAACAGGGTTATTCACGTTATTCGACACGAAGCATTATGGCTAAAGCATTTGATTTTTTGAAAGTTTTTTCCTTACGATGTATAGAGACCTATTGGCCCTACATTTTAAAAATATTTTCATGTTGTACAGGGTGTGCCAAAAACACGAAACATATCAAAGTTGTTATTTTTTAAATGGAATACCCTGTGTATTATTTCATTTTCGGATTTTACGATCGAAATAAAGGTAAGTTTCATAAAGGTTTAATTCACCTAAACCTTATGGTTTTTGAAATATCTCTTATTTTGTGAAAATGCAGCATCAGCTTTAATGCTTAAATTCTCAACCAGTGTTTTCTTGTTTTAAACCAAATTAATGCTAGCTGCTACTAACAGAATAAATTTCATATAGCAGTTATGAAATATTTATTAACTCATACAAGGTGTGTAAAAATTAAGGCAAAATAATCACAATCTTTGAACGGTAATAACTTGTTTAATTTAAATGGAACGCCCTGTATTTTATGTCAAGAGCAGATGTCAAATTTAATTGTCTATCAAATACTAGTATACATTCCTATAGTTAACTCTTCACGTTTTCAAGTAAAACGCATATTTCCATTTTGCAAACTGATTTTGAGAAATTTATTATTCATCAAGTCACCTATGGCGTTTTGACAAGTTGCATTATTATTTACTTATGGTTGTCAGTTACTTATAAGTGGTTAAATTCAAATCATCCTATTAGTGATAGCGGTAGTTTGTGATCTTGTTATCATCATTTTGTTATAAAAATGCTAGTTTATCCAAAAGAAGAAAGAATCGACATGATTTTTATACTTGGAGAATGTCTTCAAAACTGTTTTCTAGCATCACGAATTCACGCTGAAAGATTTCCCAACAGAAATCATCCAAATAAAACAGCATTCGAAAGATTCTTGACACTATTTAGACGAACTGGGTGAGTTCAGTATGAAAAACCCATTAAAAAGAAACCTGTAACAGAAAACGAAGAAAATGAATTCGCGGTGATTGCCTCTGTAATTGAAAATCCCTATACAAGTCAAAACCTAATAGCGGAAAATATTGGCATTAGTCAATCAAGCGTATCAAGAATTCTGAAAAAATATAGTTACCATCCTTATAAAATCCAGCTTCACCAAGAACTTTCCGAAAACGATTATGGGAATTGAATTTTGTATGTGGGCATTAGATAAAGTTGCAGATGATGAAAACTTTTTCAATTCAATGATGAGTGCACCTTTCATAACAATGGGACTGTTAATAGACATAACTTCCACTATTATGCTGATTCCAATCCACATCAATTTAGAATTAAACATAATCAACACAGATGGTCAGTGAATGTGTGGGGTGGAATAATGGGTCAATATTTAATTGGTCCTTATTTTTTCGAAGAACATTTGAGTGGAATTTTGTTTTTAGAATTTTTAACAAATCATTTTCCGGTCCTATTACAACACATCCCCTTGGACTTAAGAAGAACGATGTGGCTTCAAATGGATGGAGCTCCCGCACATTTCCATCGTCAGGTTCGTGAATATTTAAATGTTCATTTCCGAAATCGATGGATTGGAAGGAAAGGATTCCAAAATTGGTCCCCAAGGTCACCCGACCTGACGTCACCTGATTTCTTCTTGTGGGGATACATTAAAGAAATCGTTTATAATACACCTCCAGCAACACCCGACAATATGAAACAGCGTATCAGAGAAGCTTTTCTGAATGTTAGCCCTCATATGTTAGCAAATGTTGCTGAAGGTTTTAGAAAGGGGATACGTTTGTGTTCAGAGTCTGATGGTCGCCAACACTTGATATGGAATATTTCTTCTTTTATATCCACCATTTTTTCTTCATAATTTAAACTAGTACCTACCTATTATTTAAAATATTGAAAAATAAACTCATTTGTTATTAAATCTCAGTGTTTATTTCAATCAAAATCAATTCTGATTTGTCAAAACGCCATAGGCGACTTGATAAATAATAAAATTCTCAAAATCAGTTTGCAAAATGGAAATATGCGTTTTACTTGAAAACGTGAAGAGTTAGCTATAGAAATGTATTTTAGTATTTGATAGACAATTAAATTTGACATCTGCTCTTGACATAAAATACAGGGCGTTCCATTTAAATTAAACAAGTTATTACCGTTCAAAGATTGTGATTATTTTGCCTTAATTTTTACACACCTTGTATAAGTTAGTGAATATTTCACAACTGCTAGTTGAAAGTTATTCTGTTAGTAGCATCTAGCATTAATTTGGTTGAAAACAAGAAAACTCTGGTTGAGAATTTAAGCATTAAAGCTGATGCTGCATTTTCACAAAATAAAAGATATTTCAAAAACCATAAGGTTTAGGTGAATTAAACCTTAATGAAACTTACCTTTATTTCGATCGTAAAATCCGAAAATGGAATAATATACAGGGTATTCTATTTAAAAAATAACAACTTTGATATGTTTCGTGTTTTTGGCACACCCTGTACAACATGAAAATATTTTTAAAATGTAGGGCCAATAGGTCCCTATAAATCGTAAAGAAAAAACTTTCAAAAAATCAAATAATTTAGCCATAATGCTTCGTGTCGAATAACGTGAATAATCCTGTATATTGAAAAATAATTTCAAATATTGTTTTTTTTGCAATCGCTGCTAGAGGTACAATAATCCATTAATGTCAACAGTGCGGCTACAGAAACGGACCCCAATTTAACACGTTGCATGCTAATGGCCTCAACTGATGTAATTGGTTGATTCTGATGGGTACACCTTTGAAAAATAACAGTAAATGGTCCGATTTCGCTTTGGCAGAATACATTTTAAACGTTACCTTGGTTCAAGATACATAGAAACCCGGGTGTGATCTCTTCTAGCTGTGAAACCGACATACAAAAGTGTTAAGGTACGGCCTACTTGATTCGTGATATTTTTACTGCGTTGATACCGTTTCACCTCTTTAGCACACAGATGGCGGCAAAATTACAGATTCATGATGACGCTTGGACAAGTGTCATGTTATGTAATTTTCAACATTGAATTTTATTTGTTGTGATATTCATTAACCATAATTTGTAAACATTCAAATTTCAATCAAATAATTATGACTCAGTACTTAGGAATGTTGAAAACTCCGCTATTTTCGACTATACGCCATCCATCGACTAATGAAGCCAACGGTATCTGTGCAATTACAGTATCAACAACTTTGTTGAAACAAAAGAGAATCAGTGATAACACCATGGTTTCTATACATCTTGCCTTGGTTCATGTATTTGACAGCATCAAAATATTTTAAAAAACGTACATTATCGTCATCAGGATCCTGATAAACCAAGACCATGACGCGCATAGGCGTTATTAGCATGCAACGTGTTAAAAAATCGTCCTACTTAATCACACTTTTGATGCAGGTGGTAATTGAGTGACTTGAGAAAATATTGTATGAATTGCATTATCATTGAGATGTTTTCTAGATTCGCCATGAATGATCCATTTTTCCTCAAAATACAGCACACAAATCCTACAATTTCTATGCAGTTCTTCGGTGTTTCTTTCGAGCAAATCATCTCTGCCAGCTGCCTTCAGCCACAATGTCAGTCTAAAATAATATTATAATACCCAGGATTATAATACCCAGGATGAAACATATGCAGAACGATGCTGCTATATGAAAAAATAACCTTGGCTATGCCATCAATTCTTGGTGGTGCAAATGACTGTAATAATAATAATAATAATAATTTTTCATCTGAAGATGTGCTCTTCCGACAATATATTCTTGTACGGCATTCCTCACGTTGGAAGATTATGAGATAATAGTCTCCTCGAACCTACTGCCGTACAAAAATAATGGGACCGGAATCCAGGATTTTTTTTTTAATTTTCGGAAATTGAAATTTTTTTCTGACTTATCATTTTTGTACGGGAGTAGGTTCTAGGAGATTATTATTTCATAATCTACCAATGTGAGGAATGCCGTACAAGAATATTTTGTCGGAAAAGCACATTACAGTCATTTGCACCACCAAGAATTGACGGCATAGTGCTTTAAGTTATTTTTTGATAAAGCAGCATCGTTCTGAATATGTTTCATCCTGGGTCAAATGACCCCCCCAAATTGTTATATGGGCTTGTAGTCTAGAACATACACCACATTCATGATTGGTGTCCCACTTACTTTTCGACAATTTAGGGGTTCTTGGTGAACTGAAACTGAGTTTCGAACATGAGGTCTTGACTGAAATGTTCCTCCGTAAAAAAATTAATGATTATGAAAATGATCCTGAATAGAGAAGAGACCAAGATGTGAAAGATTTTATATTATTGACTACAGTTTCTGCAAATCAAAAATCCGAATGAGACTTCAATACATCTTTTAATAAACATCAATGCTTTCAAAGCTTGTAACAAATCGAATAAACACACAAAATACATAAATAATGAACATCGTTCATTTTCAATTTAGAATAATTATCATTCTCACACTAATATTTTATTCAAATGTTCCATTTTCAATGAACATGAGCACTGATTTCCTATGAAACTAAGGAATCGAAAATCAATAATATAGGTATCATTATATCAAAAGGGAAAGCAAATATTATGATAATTTACTTTATTATATCTATCACGACTACGGGTATATTTCAAATATTTATGAATGGAATAAGCCTAGCCATAATCGATAAAAATAATAACTATTATTACCAGTGAAACAGCGATACACTAAAACTACACAGAATTGATTATGTGCTAGTACTCTACTTTTTGTCTCCATACGCATCAGTCGTTAATGAGGATTTTATCGACAAATGTGCATTATACAAAGGACAGAAGACTATGAATTGATTTTTGTTACCGTAATTGAACACATTATATATTCATACATCGTACTTTATGTAAGAGCTAAGAGATGAAACGAATCGAATAATTTCGACAATGTCTATTTACCCTACATGATATGAAACGAATACTACGATGGAAATTGAACTACATCTATTTGTGCATTGTTCCTCAAAGAGGGCACTATTGAAAGTGCTTCCTGTGATCATAAGGCACAGTTCCTGCTTTGAATGAGCGAGCTGACCACTTGCATACTGAATTCGAGGTTATTGCCTTTCATCAGTGCCAAGGTAGAACAGGAAACATCGGAGAAATTATTCGTTCCATTCATTTGCTACTCCGTAATACTTCTACCAAAACCTTCATAATATTTCAGAGTTAGAAGTAGAAATTCCATACCATTTATAAACCTAACCTATACCACCTATAATAGGTTTTATTAGAGGGAAGGAAACAAGGAAAGTGGTGGAGGTACCTAGCTCCAGATATTAGAAGATGGTTAATTCGATATACAGTAACTCACACTCTTCCTAATATAATATTCTCAACAAAAGGAGTGTGATTTTAGTTTGGACTAAAGCTTAGTAATTTTTGGGTTCTTATCCGTCACCATGGCCAAATATCATAACAATTATGAATTATAATTCCATCGAATACAGACAAACGCATTATAAGTGCCCAAATTGACGAATAATTATTCACTCAACACTGTACTGACAGAACTATTGGCATATAGATTTTGTCTTCAGATACTAGACGATATCAACCTACTTTTAGAAATATAACAAAGAACTTGTATGTCATCGCATCAAAGGCCTTCTTATTAAGCGAAAAAAAGTAACAAAACGCATATTTGCAGGATGACATGACATACGACAGTAAGGCCACAGAACCTGGTAAATTGTTCTCCCAAGGCATTCCTCAATTTCTTCAAGATATACAAGGATATACTGGGAGGAATATAACCATAGGGTGCGCCACAATAGGCCATTGGCTGCAGTGGAGGGCCTGATAGAGGCCCACTCACGTTCAAACATAACCTAACGTGATTATAGTAAATAAACAGAAAATCATGACTGATTTAAATTTAATCACTATTATTTTCAACGGTATGAAACTCGGAGACCGAGACAATGAATATAAAAGTTTTTTGAAATCAGAATGAGTAAGGAAATGAACAAAAAAAAACTGCCTGCATCTCGTTGAAAATACTTACACCGCAGGACATATATGAGGTGACGAAGACCCTCCAGAAGGTGAGGCAACGGTTTTGCTGGGCTCACTCTCAAACTGACGTCGAATATTGGTGCAGAAAATGAGCTGTATTCGCAATGGACCTCGAAGACAATCTAAAGTCCAGGTGCGACGGTACAACGTAAGCGGCCAGTTGAGATAATCACCATAGATGTCGTTGACCCATTTCCAGAATCTGACCAAGAAATGAATAGGTTTTTGTGACAATGGACTACTACAGTGAATGGGCGGAATCCTAAGCCCTGCCAAATCAGGCAGTATCTACCATTGCTGAAGTTTTGGTAAAGGAGTGGATATCTCACTTCGGAGTTCCATTGGAATAGCATTCGGACCCACTCAGAAATTTCGAGTCCAATATATTCCAGGAAATGTGTGAAGTATTGAACATCCGGAAGATCAGAACCACAGATCTACATCCAAAGTCCGATGGATTCGTGGAGCGGAAGAATAGGACGGAAAACCGTCACCTGTTTAAGATAGTCTCTCACCACCAAAGAGATTCGGACCAAAACCTCCACTTGTTCCTGATGTCGCATCATTCAGTAAGTACATGAGTCAACCAGCCAAACCCCCGCTATCAGTATAATTGGCCGAGAACTGCGACTTTCCTGTGACCTCAAGTTTGTGTTGCCACCAGGACGAAATACTGAAGAAAATGATTACGTCAGAGATTGGACGACAACCATGAACGAGTCAGCGATAGAATGAATGGCTCCACTGCAAATGCTAGAGAATTTCAAACTGTTGACCTAGTTTGGCTGTTGAACCCTAAGCGTCGGTGTGGCCTATCACCTAAGTTGTGGGACTCGTGGGAACTCGTGAAAGGTAGTAAAGAAGATGAATGACATCGTCTACCGATTCTAGAAGACATTGCAAGACTATTTTTTAAAAAGTTAAATAAAAAAGAGCAATGCAGACGGCAGCTCTTCGTCGGTAGGCACTATGGGTTTATTATATTATATTATAACAGCGTGGTCACTAAAATAAGAGGGGGCGCCACAGAAACTTTCAATATGTCTATGTCAAAGAGTACTTACTTGGAAAGTTGAGCAACTGAATAATGACAATTTAGATGTTATACCCAAAACCATAAGAGACTTTACCGTACGATCTTATCAAGTCGAAGAGTGTTAATCAATGAATAAATAGAACATAAATAAACACACAGATATTTAATATGAATGAATCTTCACTGGTCAGAATAACAGATTCTAATAATATTCAATATTCAATATCTGATTGCATGTGAGGTTAAATCGTAACATGTAAGATTTCATTAGGAAATCAATTCTCCCAGCGCATAGTACTATAAGGTGGTTTACAGATAGTCGTTGAAAGATATAAACTTAAACCGGAGAATAGCAATATTGAATGAGAATTTAAAATTTGAATGGTAGGATTTCATCCTATATAAAAAATGTGGTGAAATCTGTTCCTCTGGTGACACCAACGTGAAGATTTTGGACTTGATCCTAGGCCAACCAGGACTAGAGTGATGAGGAAAGTGAGTCTACTAAGACTTTCTATGAAGAAGGCAATCAGCAATTCATCAAGCGAAACCAGGTACACTCTGGGCAACTGAGCTATACTGGCTATACCATAAATATCCTCCAACACGAAGACGTGGGGCTTAACCAAAGCTTGGGAATTACCCAACCAGACAAGAAACGTGACAATTCCCTGGGTTAAATTCCTCCGGGTACAACAACCCTATAAATGTTTTTCAGTAAATAACTGTTCTATACAGTCGCTAGCATGAAAACGATGAAAAGAAAAGTTGGAAAACTCACCATCCGTGAAGGGTTTAATATTGTAGAAAAAAGGTGTCGGCGTGGTACAAAGTTACCAAAAGCCAGTACTTTGGAGTTGATGGTGAGATGGGTAGAACGAAATATCCACAAAAGATCACTTTACAAAGTCAGGATTCGTCAGCCAAACAAAACCAGGAACCCCTGTATGGCTAGACACCTGTAGCTTTCACCAATTCTACTATCAAACTCCTCGTCTCTCAGTCGGAAACGAAATCCACCTTGAACATTTTATATCGGGTACCAACATTCAGATATTTCAATATTTTCATGTTCTATGCATTACCGACCAATCTGACCAGCTTAAAAGTAATGATGTGTTTGGTTGTCTCTGGTCAGACACCCCAAAAGCTAATTTGGCTACACTGATAGCTCGAAAAATAAAACAGTCGACAGCTGATAGCTGAAATATCATCGAACAGCTGACAAATAAAAATAAACGTGAACACGAAAGCAATCAAAACTTTTGGTTTATAATCACATTAAACCCTAAAAATCAAAGCACGAAAATTCGGTTGGAGACAACATTAGATGCCAAAGTGAGTAGGATATATTTTACATTCAAATCATTTTTATTTACCTTCAATAATTTTTAGGTCGACACTTGCAAAGCGTAAAACATGTCACTCTTTTCTATTAAGCAGAAATACAAACAGTACCAACAACGTATAGCATCCAGAACTCAAATATTCTCCTTGTGTGACAACTTGTAAAATGTGAATTGATCATTAAATGTGGTTTTTGAATCGAAATTAGCATGAAAATGTTGATAAGGTTTCCATGAATGACGTTAGACAACCAACTATGAACATATATGGTGACATTGCTCTAAAGCTTTCTAAAAATTAACAAAATAAAGTAGCGAAAATTTACATGATACAACATCCCGCGGGTTGTCCATTACAATAGTAGGTTGGCGCTGGAAATCATGGCGAAGTTCACACCCTCATACCACCGGAGGATGAGATGACGTTGGTGGACTTCAAAAACTATGGGATCCGAATCCAGAAGTAGTAGGGGTGATACAGTTAAAGAAGGGCCAAAGAAACATTTTCTGTCTGGTAACCAAGACTCATAAAGAGGTCTGGAAGAGGTTCTACAGAAAGATGCGATGCTGAACCAGAATCTTGTGAACCTTGCAATCCCGAAATTGCCCCTTAACGGGCTGTATTGAAGTGTAATGAGAAGTGTGTTGCAAACGATATTTCGATCTAGCTGCGCCAAAATTTTGGATCTCAGTAACAATCTACCGCGACCGAACATAAAGATTGTTGACTGTCACTTCCATCAAACTTCAAGGTGCAGATGTGAAGAATCTTGCATGTATCAACACACTCCTAAGATAGAATTTCGGGATGAAATTGTTGGTTTCTGACATCAAACTTGTATGAGTCATTTCCTATTTGTTGGTAACACTAAATTGTTGTATTGGCAACAATGTACATGTAAATGTTAGTTAATAAAGTTATTTGAGATCGAACAGCAAGCGTGGTTGTTTTATTCCCGTTTCCCTCTCTGCTCAACAGGAATATCATTAAGAAGGGGGTAATGTAAAGAGCTGGAGCCGAACCTGTCTGCCTCTCGGTTCTCTGTTCGAAGAAGTTTGTCACGTCACCGCTTCTAGACGTTTGGAGATTGGTCCTCTAGACGTGCAGTCGCAAAATATTCAACCATAAGAGCGGCATCTGTCGTCGTTTCTCTAATACTATAATGAGTTTGATATGTAAATAAATATATCACGAGAGGCGAAGGATATTAAGGACAATTATTAGACCATTCACCGATGACATAGACGAATACGTTGTTGCAGTAATGAAGGTGAATTAGCAATAGTTTGTTAGTGAAAATAAGTTAGGGTCAGCTGTTATATTTTATTAGTTCCCATAAATTAGTGAAACAAAGTGTATTTTTATTTCCTTACTATTATAATTATCACTTAGCTATCACGACGCTTGCTTTCCTAGTCACTTTCACTCTGGAAATGAAACTTTGAAGATTGGTTGTGTCATTCAAATAATTTTTACTTATCGCGTATACCTGCATTTACCTATTCTGATGGTGATTCAAGAATTAGCACAAAGAAATACAAAACCATTTTGGTGGCGTTGGTAAAAGGTCAGTATTGGATTTGTTTATCACTCAGTACATTCAACCAAAACAAATAAATAAATTGTGATTTTCAAAGTGTCCTTACCCGTTCAATACATCTTTGAGAAGATTACTCGTAGTGACTTCGTAAACCTCTTCTTGGGTTGAGTCTTCCCCAAACACCACGTCGAACGAATATTGCTTGTCAACGCCTCTCTTCTGCCTTAAAACATCGATTTTGTCCGTATCCTCCACAACAATGTTCTGTAATTAAAAAATCTATGTATTTTTAATAGTTCAAATCGATCAAGAAGCTTTCGTGAATTTTTGTGAATTCAGAATGAGGTTTGATTATAAAGGTGGTGGCTCTTATATCATCAATATTTCAAGTAATTGTTCTGGGTTTGATAGTAATCGGCACAGGGCAAATAGTCCGGGAGGTACTGTGACTTTTGGACTAGTGATCGAGCGTCACACGAATTTTTCAGCATGAGTAATTCTCACTTGTACATATGAGATCCTCGCGTCAGTCAGTCCAATAGAGTGAGATGCGGTGAAACTCGTCGGAAAAATCTCGAAAAAAAGTGAATAATCTTAACTTGAAACTTTGTTGAAATGTGAAATATTCATGAGTATAAGTGAAAATAGGAGTCAGTCACATTCCCGATGGGGAATCATCGTCAGTCAGGCGTTTGAAGCCTTCAAAGGAAATGGAAGCTAAGTTTATGCGTCAGACGAAAAATCCGACACCTGACGACCTATTGGGAAACCGATTGGGCAGTTATAGAGAGCGGGCGTTCCGATTTTGAAAAATTATCCCCCCTCCGAAGCTACTTAGCGAACAGGTGGGAATTTCGGAAACAAACTGGTGGCTACATTGGCAGGAAATTTTTGCAAAAAAAAAGTTAAGGGAGGAGGCACTAGCCTCCCCCAAAAAATAGAAAAAAATAAAAAAATTAGAGAAAAAATACATTAAAAAAAAAACAAAAAATATGGTATTGTAGGGGACCGTTTTTGACTTTTTTTTGGGGTAAAACATTTTTGGTTTCAAGGGGGTGAAACTTTTTCTTTTTTTCATTTTCAAATAGCAGGGTGCATACCCTTGGTTCATTCTAGAAAGATTTGTAATCACTACTTTTTTTGATGCGACCCCCCGTTTAGGCTGGTGTCGTCAAATAGTGTGGTTAATGTCCTTAATTATCACCATTCTCTTGATTTTTTTCAAGTTATTCAGAATTCGAGGGGTGGGGGGGGGGGGGGTGTTGTGTGAAAATAAAAAAAATTTAAATAATAGGAAAAAAATACTAAAAATATGAAAAAATATCAGGGATGATCACTGAAAGCTCAGAAATACTTCCCGCTAACCAGAAAAAAAATAATTAATTTTCTTTTTAAAAAGCTAGGTTAACCAGGAGTTAGCTTACCAAAGGAAGCTGGTCACTGCCCTCGACTGTGGAGGCCTACTGACGCAGAATCCACCACTATAAACGTGACTGATGTCCATTTTTATGTTCAATTTGATTAATATAATCATTCTACAAAGTTTTAATTGACGATCGGTTACTTCAATTATTCCGACCACTTCAAACGCCTGACTGACGATGTTACCCACATCAGGAACGTGATTGATAGACCGGGATCCCACGCCTGTTTTCAAAAATGATTAATAACAGTCTGAATCTTCCGAAGTAGCTTCATTTTGCCGAGACGCCCAACTTTTTCCTCTACGAAAATTCTCGATAGTGGTAGCTAATAAAATGAGCAGGCGTCAAACATGTCGATTTGGTAAGTGTAAAAAATTCATTAATAACAGTTAGTTTTTCAGTTGAACCTCGAGATAATTCGATGAAGTACTAGAAATAACTTTTGTCCTACACAATGGATGGTAGGACTGAAGAGTCCCCCACTCCCAACATGTACCAATGACGTGGTCATAAAAATTCATTAATAACCAGCGGATTTTTTAACGTTGCTTGGTTAATATTTGTATAATTGAATTAGTCATATTGTCCTACAAATTGAATGGTAGGTGTTCCCAGTCCTACGCTCCGAAATTGTCAATTCCATGGTAATTTTTTTTATTAATAACTGTATGACAATGATAACACCTGAAAGGTTAGTGTATTATTCACCCTAATAATACAGTGTCCTACTAAAATTATTCAAAATAACGAATTATTTTGAAATTGTAGTTTAGCTAATTTAATATACTTTAATTCGTGAAGTAATGTTACTTTCAATGTATAATTGTTTTTTCGATTCAAAAATATCATAATTTACGTGAAAAGTTTTTGAAATGAGTGGCTAATTTTGTTTAACTTCATAATCTTTAAAAACATATTGAAAACAACAATAACAAAGTAAAAACATTGAAATAATCAATCTGCCCTCCGGGGCGGCTTAAATGATGTCGCATGCGCTTCAACGGGGAAACCCGGAAAAACCTGCAACACCACATCGTCGTCTAAAGAGCTGAAATCTATAATTGAAAACTTTCAAAGAGGTCAGACGAATTGTGAAATTCTGCTCTACTGTAAAACAGGATGTATGGTATCTCCAGAGACCTCAAAAAGTCCAGTTCGAAAGAGATATTATATTTTACGGGGGTCAAGTGGCGAAATAGTTAAAATACCGATCTTTCATCCACTCTGGTCGCCGGTCGTGGGTTCGAAGCCTAGCGACTGCTTATATTTCTCTTATGGCCGAGAAAGTGGAATAGCACGTAAAAAGTAAGAATTCGTTAATCCTTGGTTCTCATAAGTTTCGTCTTTTGAGGGCTGTCATTCGTAAGGGAACGACATCTGGTTAACGGAAAAATTAATTTTAAACAACAATATTATGCAACTATCATCAAAGGACCCCGCACACATTTAATGAAAAAAAGTCTTACTGTGAAAATGGCTGGATTTTTGGTATGATGTAGCTGAAGCTATTCTGAGTAAAAGTCTCCATAGGCCCTCTCGATCGTATGACCAGATTCGGCGCTAGAGGGCGACACATCATGAATTCTGAGATCTTTTGAAAAATTTGAATGTATAAAGAAATATCAATATACCATTCATATCCAATATTGAACTAGTGAGCGACTGGTCATTACTGAGATTCGTGAGAAATATGTTTCATAATACAGAAAAAATGAAACTGTTTGGGACTTGCTGGGAATAAGGGAAGTTGATGGGAGGATTAATTCATGTTTAATTTCACTTTAATTCCCATATCCTAGTAACAGATATGGACAATTCGTAATAATTATTTCATTTTGATCCTGAGATATAGCCTTTTTAAGCATTTAAATTGTCACTGTGTACATGGGAAACTATATACTGTTGAACTAGCAATCACAATATGAATCCTCATGCAATTGATAAAGACCCATTTTTTTCAAAGAATTTGTTAAATAAAAATGATAATGGTATCGATATTCTTCTATTTCTTTGAACAGAGTCTTGTCATGCTATGTAATGCAACACTCTTTGTGAAATATAATTTCTTATTCGAATGGAGTGACTTACGAGCAACAAATTAGATTCAATGTGTTTATTTCTAAAAAAAATCGATTTCGAATTAAAGCAAAAAAATCAAATCGATTCATAATTCGCAAAATAGCAGTAATGGAATTTTTGACACCCTGTAGCTCGAAAACTGGCCATAGGAATGATCTGTGAACTGGACAACGTAATGAGGACGGCAGGATCAAAAAAATATTATATCAAAAATGAGGATAAATGTGCCTACTCACAAAATATTTTGATCATTTTTTATTTCAGAAGGTATGGTCGAAATATCTGTTGGCTAGTTAAACCCGTAGCTTACGGTCAAATAGACTGATTTTACTGCCTTGAAATGAAGTTAATTCAATTGGTTTGTTTCACAATGAGCCAAGAGCTTCAGATTTGGGTAAAACTAACAGTTAGCCATACAATTTTTGCGCTCACCAAATCAACATGACTTTCGCCTACGCAGTTCATAAGCTACTTACTAATATCAAGAATTTTCGTAGAATTGACAATTTCGGAGCGTAGGACTGAGAACACCTACCATGACCATTTAATTATACAAATATCAACCAATCAACGGTAAAAAAATCCGCTGGTTATTAATGAATTTGTATGACCACGTCATTGGTACATGTTGGGAGTGGGGGAATCTTCAGTCCTACTATCCATTTTGTAGGACAAAAGTTTTTTTGAGTACTTCATCGAATTATCTCGAGGTTCAACTGGAATACTAACTGTTATTAATGAATATTTTGCACTCACCAAATCGACATGATTGACGCCTGCGCATTTTATTAGCTACCATTATCGAGAATTTTCGTAGAGGAAAAAGTTGGGCGTCTCGGCAATATTAAGCTACACAGGAAGATTCAGCCTGTTATTAATGACTTTTTTTTACCATCGAATTGACGTAGGACTGGGAACACCTACCATTCAATTTGTTGGACAATATTACAATTCAATTATACAAATATCAACCAAGCAACGGTAAAAAAATCCGCTGGTTATTAATGAATTTTTATGACCACGTCATTAGTACATGTTGGGAGGGGGGGACTCTTCAGTCCTACCATCCATTTTGTAAGACCAAAGTTATTTAGAGTACTTCATCTAATTATCTCGAGGTTCAACTGAAAAACTAACTATTATTAATGAATTTTTTGCACTCACCAAACCTACATGTTTGACGCCTGCGCATTTTATTAGCTACCACTATTTTCGTAGAGGAAAAAGTTGGGCGTCTCGGCAAAATGAAGCTACTCAGGAAGATTCAGCCTGTTATTGATCATATTTGAAAATAGGCGTGGGATCCCGGTCTATAACGCTTATTTTCACTTACAATTATAAATAATTCATATTTCAACAGAGTTTCACGTGAAGATCAGTCACTTTTTTAAAGATTGTTCCGACGAGTTTCACCGCCTTCCACGCCCACACCCACCACGGTCGCGCTGACTGACTTTCGATTTCGAGTACAGTAATTGTGAAACTCTACGTAATCACATTCGAGTCGGAGATAAATCACTGATAAAAAAGTGACAGTACCTCCCGGACTAAAACGATTGGCTGAAATAAAACTGTAACTTTCTGTCGTCGTTTGTTCATAATACGTCGATTCACTTACCCATTCAGTACGGCGAAAATTATGGTTTATTTTTATAGAAATCAAGTTTGATAAAAAGGGGGATATTGATCGATAAATTATTTATTTAGAATTGACACAATGGATTCAGACACTTGGAATATTGAAAAAATGGATCATGCAATGCATTCTTCCGCTTGAATTATTCAAGGGGTATATTTGTCAGCAAATCTTTAACAAAAATCAGCTACTGTTTCCTACGACCTTTAAATTATATTTGTTAGATTCTTGACAGAGTCTTCTACTAGAACAAACTTGCGATGCTTCATCTAGTCAAAATTATTCACCATCGAAATGGTGGAAAACCACGTACCTGTTTCATGGTCTGTTATACCAAACAAGAGAATATAAAATTAGTGGTTCTCTGACAAAAAATTGTTGGAGGAAACCGACTGTGCCTTCACATTGGTAGTTAAAGTTAAGTTTTCGACTCTCACTCACAATTTGTTATAAACAATTCAATATACAAAATCTGTTTTATTTTTATCATTCTCTTATAAAATTGAAACCATTACAGAAATTTTGTTGTTCTGAAGAGAAGGATTGCAGAGAGTAAGAAAAGGTATAGAGAGGGCTTTTCTATCTCTTTCTTGAAAGCAACATACTCGACGTTGTTTACAAACATCAAGGCCCGAGTCATATTAAAAAAGGGCATTGTCGGATATTTCCGTTTGTACTCGTTGATCAGGTTGGAATTCCGTATTATATTCACTCTTAACTTGGCGATTATGTTTGTTTACGTCCTATTACGACTTATTTATCGCCTTGTCAAATCAAACCGTGGGCGTCGCAGCAAGGTAATCATGGCATAAACCATATTTGATTGGAATTCCGTATCAACCTGTTCAGTGGTATTTTAGTTTTTCAGTTTTTCAGTTGACTTTTAATGAATCTGCTCATTTTTATCTCGATTTTGAGGCAAAAATAAATATTTATTGAAATAACTGTGAAAAAAACTTTGTTACCATGTAAGCCAACTTTAAAAACGATTATCTATCAATAATTGAGGAGAACTTGTTGCAGTTTAGGCACACTAAAAAGTATTTAAGTAGACTCAATCTGATGAGTACTGGATTGTCACAGGAATTATCACGTAAGTAATGGGTTCATCAGAAGTTTTCGATGTTCCCAATTGAATGAAATTTTGTTAACATGTAATATCACATATATTAACATGAATAATCGATCTGGAATATTTTCAGTGGCGTAGCGCTTCTGATGAAACCGGACGTGGACACAAACTTCTTTATTGTAAATGGAAAACTGTAAATCATCGCAAGTTTAAAATCTTATCAATGGGTTGAGTATTATTTTGAATCTTTTGAGAGAGCCCATACCCCCAATGGACTCCAAAATTGTAACTTACTTTTCATAGAAGGCTATGATTCCCTGTATAAAACTTTCTCTCAAATACGTATATAAATTACTCCTTCAAAGACTTTTTTGTGTAGTGTACTTCTAATTTTTCATGTCCCATTTAGACAAATGGAAATAAGCACAGTTTGGATAGTGAATTTCGAGTTTGGGAAGATGCAGGAATTTTTTTGAAGAATGAAATTTTCTGAGGAATTCTATATAGGTATAGGCTTTCCTATCTGTATCAAAAAATTGCTGGTTACAGTATAGGATTTATACCTAGCCTCAAAGAGAAGTGAAAGCCATAGATATGTTTTCCGAGCTATTCTATTAATAACATTGTGCCCAGTTATTTATAAAGATTGTGAAGTCATATTCATATAGTCATATAGTTCAGTTATACTTTTTTAGTTTGAATTTGTTGTGTGTGTGTGTGTGTTTGGAATGTATGCTATTTCAAAGGAATTCGTGATTGTGAAACCCATGATATGGACATAGATAATACCAGAAGAAAGTGTATAAAAGTAGCAACAAGGACTATAATACGTCAGATACAAAAAATAAGACTACTTTAGCAAAGGAATAGAAGGATGCAATCTAAAATTTTGATTTGTTTCAAGTTGGTCAGACGATTTACAATAAGCATGTCACTGCTCCACCCTGTGAGCAAATCAAGACTACATCTGAATAGAGCTGTTGTTTGGTAAGTCCGCAGAGATGTCTTCAGAGATACATATCGGCCTCTATTAAACTCATAAACTATAATGACTCTCACCTCGATATTTAAGAAACAGAAGAGAAATAATAACTACATGAGAAATTCTCGTTTTTCTACCAGACAGACTTGTAATATCGATCGCTCCCTGAGCCTAACTCTACACAAGTTAAGACATTACCTTTAGACAACTCTCCGAAACTTTTCAATTATTTTTCTCAGGATACCAATAATCTAAATTCAGAAAAAAATATAAGAAAAAGAGTTAAAGAACTACTAAGGCTTTTACTATACTTTGAATGAGTATTTTAGTGATACAGTTTCAACGTAAACTTGAATGTATTATCTTATGTGTTTTATAGTTTGCGTAAATTATGTGTATTATAATGCATATAGCATATATAGAGTGTATAGTATAGTTTACTGATGTAATTCATCAATTTGAATATTTTGAATTTTTTACTTCAGCACTTTAATTTTTCTCTCTATTTGTGACCTTATCTATCTATATAATTCTTCGCACAATAATTTTTTTTTGATTGACATCTTTATAACACACGTGCTTTCCAACAAGGCGTGTGGTCGTCTACAGATAAAAAAATAACATGAAAAAAATTGATTAGCACGCCGCCACTGGTTCTAAGCTTACATACGAATATCATAACAATAACAAATCTTCCCCTCCAAACTCGGAGGTTACCCCTCACCCACAAACTATCACAATGGATAGTGATATGCAGCTCTCATAACAACGTGTGTTGTGCATATAGAAATGGCACCTCTATATCTTTTAATGCTCGGAGGTTAGAATACGAACAAGTGCGTCATGTATGATCAGATTTCAGTTTCTCAGTCTCAGTCTCAGTTGAAAGTAGAAGTAAATGCATCTGGTCCAACTAGGTTTTAACAAAGAAGAAAATCATTTAACAAAAATAAGAATGAAATAGAGTTGTTTGCTGTTTTCTTGAAAAATACAGAGTTTATTGAGATTGGTCTTCGGTGATCTCTTACAAAATGCACCTGTTTTCGAAGAAAACGCGATCAAACGCCGACATCAAATTTCAGGCTAGCGTTTTCCCGCCGCTGCAAGTTCCAACGAGGCTGGACATCTGGTTTGTCATAACTGATAAAATTTATCAGAAAACGAAAAATAAAATTACATTTGGTTCCTGAAGACTTCCACTATCCTATGCAAATATAGTGTCAAGAAAGACGCTTGGTCTATCTCAATTCAGTGAAACATTTTATAGCTATTGATATAACGAGATTATTATGCGATTTATAAGAGTCGAGGACATTGCTAGGTGACTAGGCGACAGCCGAGTCGCCCGCAATGTCCGAGATGGTGTTAAATCGCTAATAATCGAGTTACATTCGAAGCTTTATCGTATCATTGACAGCGGCGATGCGGAAATAAAAGTAACAAGGTTTTATGTCATTTCATTTTGGCATTTCAAAAAGTCATCATTAAAATCATGCAAGATTTTGATATTCCTGACGATATATTAGCTGCAGCCAATACTATAACCATTGTTTATATAGAAGATAGTTAGTCAACCTTATGGGATTATAATTGGATCAAAATGGATGCGACATGTAGATGGCGATAGTGAGCTCGCATCCAAGTCATGTCGTAACTTCAGTGATCTGGCCTACAAGTCATGTCGCAACAATGGGACAGCATTAAAATCAGGGTTTTTTGAAGAAACCTGCATCAAAATGACATGAAATATTCATGTTTGTAACTAATCACGCTAGATGACACTCGCGTTTGGGTCCAATACCTTTTCTACAGGCATTGACTAACTATCTTCTATTTAAACAATGCTATAACCGTTGTATGAGGATTACATAGTAGGATAACGCCTGTGTATCATCTATTGGAGCCCATTTTCAGCGCCATCTGCCAGGAACATGTGGAAACTTCGAATTTTTCAATCCGTGCAGTAGTGACCCCTACACGGTCCTAATTCCAACTTGATGGAACGTAATTTAAACAGGGACGGATTTAGGGGTTGAACATTATTCACGTTCAGACGTATGAAATAGCTAACAGAATTTTATATTCGGATACTTGGGTTCAAAATTTCGATAAATCGCATTAGGTGATAATATTTTGATATTATACGTGATTGGAAACTCCCTGAGTTGTCTTGTGGAATATCAATTTGCTCCAACTTACTAAATTGTCGCTGCTGTCCTATTGACGTATCCGTTCATTTAAACAAATATGAACTGACTGACATCCAAGAGATTTACTAGTCGAGCAAGGTCGAGCTGTATAAACTACAGTCGATAAAATTTTCTGTCATTAACACATTCAGGAATGATGATTTTTAAAGAAATGGAAACAAACCTACGATAAAAATTAAGCTATTTTTTGTAATATCTAACAGGAAACAACTACTTCCCCGGCTAATGCATTCATTCATTTTTATTGTAGGTTTGTTTCCATTTGCTTAGGAGTTGTTTCTCTATGTTCAATTGAGAATATTACCCTTGTCAACATTCAGGAATTTTATTCAAGCTAAAAAATGTAACTCATTGGAATTTGTGACTTGTGAGTCAAGTTTCTTTAAGTACCTGTCTGACAGAATCTAATCATCAATGGACTTAAAATATGACAGTTGATCGTCATTCAGGTGAGGATGCTTTATGACATTTTTATAAGGGAAAAACATGGCGGGCGATCAATTTGAAATTGGTATGTGGGGGTTTTTGGGATCGGAAATGTGTTTTTTGATAAAATTTGGGATGGTGGTTCCAAAATCGATATGGTAGATGATGAGAATATGCATATTTTACGCGCATTTATTCAAATAAGACTGTATGTCTGTCTGCGTTAAATCTTGGAAGTGGATTTTGACTTACTAGCAGTTTTCGAATTAACTCAAAATTTGGCAGGTGTTCATATTTCTGGCGAAAATGTAAATTCATAACATCAAAATAGCGGTCGAAATTTGTAATTGTGGTTCGATTCGACCAGGCATCGAAAACGAATTCTTCAAAACACATGTATTGTGAAAAAAATGCAAAAACACGTAGATTTTTAATCCAAGGGGAAAATCTTCCTATCATAACCTCAACTTTCACACCACTCCCCCCACCCCTTCGTCACTCATACAATTTGAATAGGGAAAGTACTAAGTGTGACACTGCATTGAAAAGGTTATTCCATAAGGAATTCAGACATGTGAGTGTTCGCTATCTAACTTTTAATTTTGGCACCCTCTTTCGGGAAAAACAACTGTTTCGTATTCCAACTTATGATATTCAATTTGAAAGGTAATGTAAGCAATTCACGAAAACAACAACAATTAAAAAATTACCATTGTATGAACTTAGAAATTGGAATTTTTTTCATACATTACTCAAAAACGTCAGACAGCGTTTCGATACTAACTTTAACTCATGTATGGTAGTCCATGGCAAAGTCTTTGAGTATCTACTGTGAATTGATGCAGTTTGGAATGATTGGATTCGAATTTATTCAAGGTTTTCCAATCCTCAAGTTTATTCAATGTTCAATTTTTTTATTCTTCAAAAGATTTCATTCAACTTGCCCTGTTAGTTAGTTAGTATGTTAAATTACCTTGCAAATGAAGTATCATAATTTGGAATACGAAACAGTTGTTTTTCCCGCAAGAGGGCGCCAAAATGAAAAGTTAGGTAGCGAAAATTGACATGACTCAATTCCTCCTGAAATTACCTCTTCAATGATGTGTCACACTTACTACTTTCCCAATTCAAATTGTTTGGGTGATAGTGACCAAGGGGGGTGGAGGGAGAGGTATGACAGTTAAGGTTATGATAGAAAGATGTCTCCTTTGAATTAAAAATCGACCTGTTTTTGCATTTTTTTCACAACACATGCATTTTGAAGATATTTGATCTGTTTCGTTTTCGGTGCCCCACCCTGTATATGTGACTCAATCCTTTTTTGATAGCATTTATTCAGCTGCTAAAGATATCAACCTGTTGAAACATATTTCCATTTTCAAGCATTCGAGCGACAAGAGAGAAAAATCCTCACAGTGAATGCTGCCTTATTAAATTTTGTTCAAGAAACATCTATTACTATATAGACTATATAGACCAGACACAAATTTCGAAATACAGTGACCGCCAAAAAAAGAATGTACCATATGGAAAAAAAGTATATTACAAGTTTGTGCATGTCAGATATCCTGAAAATTAATTTTGACAAATGTCACGTGACCACTAGTATGGCGGCAAATTGGGAAAAAATGCCATGTAGGGGCCAAAAGTGGGGTAAGATGGCAAGATATCGATGAAAGTAATTTGAAAACGTGTTTTCGCGTGGCTAAGAGTGTCGCGTTGTCCAATTTGTTTCCTTAAAATTGCAACATTTCAATCGCGTGGTTTTGGCCTGTAGCGTTAATCGTAGAGGATAAAAATGCTAGTGTAACTCAAAAAGTGTCAAGTTTCACTCGAGCTAGTCGTGGCTCGTGGGGTGTTAAAAAGTTCAACAGTTTTATAGACGGTTTCACCAAAATGAACAAAATTAAACACCGAAAACGAAAGATACAGGTAGCTCTGTGGCTGGCCTATCTGAATACTTTGAATAATCGTCAAAAAATGAGTTATCGGGTAAAAGCATGGATGGAAAATTGGAACAAATATGGGCATATGCCTTTGATGAATGAGTTGCGAGATAAATTTCCAATGGATTTCGAACATTATTTGCGAATGGATTCAGAATAATTTCGTATATTTTGATGAATTTGGTTTCTCCCTTAAACATACTGACCACGTGGAAGTGAAAACAACTTAAAAAAATCAACTGCAGAAAATCACTTGGGAAAGAACGTGCGTTATCATGCAGGTTTTAACACGTCTAAGAACCGAATGATTATTTAAGCATTTAGACTGATGTTCTTTCGCGCGCGATTGGAACGTGGTGCTCCAATCGCGCGAGGTTGCGCGTGAATGTAAAGATACCTATTGGTTCATATCTAACAGTTATATTAGAATTCCAAGACTATTGTGATGATATGGCAATCTAGAAACATTCTGGTTCCCTGATTACAATCAAGTTTTCATGATAATCGTACATGAGCGTTTCACTTCGCACATAAACTTGAAAATAGTGCGTCAAATTTAAGAGGCTTAAATATTACGTGCAAAGTAAAACACTCATGCACAATAAAATTATCATTGAAACTTGATTATAATTAAGAAACATGATGTATCCAGATTGCATATAATCACAATAGTCTTGAAATTCTGTTAGATAGAACTGTTAGATATAAACCAATGAAAAAAAATGTGAAAGTTTTATCATTATCATCGTTATACAAATGTTCCAAAATAGTCAAGCCATCCATATAAAAACTTTGATTTTTGCAAAGAGATCGGAAAATATTCCAAAAAAATGCAATTTTAAATTTTTTCAATTCATTGCTTGAAAATCGACTGTGAGTATAACATTAAATTCCAAGCAACTTTTCCAAATAATTTTTCTCGATATCTTGCCCACTTTTGGCCTCTTCATGGTATTTTTTTCCATTTTGCTGCCATACTAGTGGTCACGTAACATGTGTCAAAATCGGTTTTAGGTTATTGGACATGCACAAACTTTTCCCCAGAAATGTTTTTCCCACACTCTAATAACAAACTTTTTTCCCATATAGTACATACTTTTTGGCGGTCACTGTATAACAATAATACATAATAATATCACTGTTTTGCGATTTTAATAGTTTGACATTTTTTGTTTGCTTACAAAATTTCATATACTTTGACATTTTCTACAGTATTTGAATATCAATGTTTTTATCAATAATTTCCAAATTGTAATATATCTGTATTATTTGCATGAGTTACCAAAATTTTCCCAGCCTTTTACATAAACTTTTATTCAATCGTTTGAAAATCTTCATGGTCCGAAATTTTTAAATATTGTTACCTACGAAGTGTAGTTGTGTGCATAAAAAAGTCGCTAGACCGTCCCTATAAATAATTCAGCAAAGATTTGCAATCAGTTTGAAATCTATACAATCGTCACTATTGAACTGTATAAACACAAACGCCTGATCACACCAATTCATCATGAATACTGCGAATTCGTCCAACAAGTAAATAAATACGACTGGAACTGAAACAATCTGTGACTGCGGACCTGCAAAACAATAATTTCACCCAAGCGCGGTGAGTCGAGGCAAGCGAATCTCGACTTAAATGGCTGTTCGAGCTGACCAATGAAACTCCATAGTCTCCCTCGACGATGCTGCCATCTACACGCAGTCTCCTTTTTGCTCCAATGAAACGTCCATAAGGTGATATTACTATGTAATCCTCATACAACGCTATAACGTTGAACTTGCTTCCGGACAAATCTATACCATTGTCTATCCTCTTAGACAATGTCTATAGGCTAAAAAATCGAAGTGTACGCCATCTAACAATCACTAGACCAACTACTGTGAGGGTGAACAACAAACAGTAGTCCATTGTTTGCCGTGTGAAATGACTCGTTTTCATTTCTTAATTTTCAAGTTTTTGTGATCAGATAACAACTAAAAGTGCTTAGAATAGACCATTTGTAAAGTGTGGTGATTGGATGTTTGGTATTGGTGAATGTAATCATGCAAAATATTCATAAAACCGTATCTACCAAATTGCGGAAATTTTGTTCTGTACTTAAGTGTGGAGACGGTGCTCAAGATTGGAAAATCTATTATAAAAAATATGCTTGTTTGCAGTCTCCACTTCCAAGAACAGGACTATTTATTGTTTACATGATATCTAGATACCCACATCGTTCTATTTTCAATATCTTAACTCTAACAGCTATATACACCTCTAACTGTCAGGAGAAAACTATAAAAAGGAGTTAAGACCCAGTCAAAGGTTAACAGAAGACAAATAAAATGTAGTCAAAAATAGAGTATAAAAATAGGTTTAAGATATTTCTTATTTCAATAATGTATTTGTTACCTATTCAAAGTTGATTTTAAGTTTCACGTACGATACAAAAACCTTACTTACTTTCAATTGAGCTGATTTTGCGAATGAGTATTTGTTCACCTTGTTCTTTGAAAAAATAACTTTGCTCACTCAAGAGACCATACTGTATTCATAAAAATGCGATTGGAGTTATTTATGAAATTTTAGGTTGAAAAAACACGAAAAGAATCGGGAAACATGCCGAAGTGAAGGACCAATTGAGATTGAAAATAATGAAGAGGGCAAGGTCCACTTGTACTATTGGCATTTTCCCAAAAAAAATAATGAAGTCATTTTATAAATACAAATAGAATCTCGTAATTCTATATCTACCACATACAACTGAATAATCCAGGTATTATCTTCAAAATACTAGTAAATGCAGTTAACAATAGTCTCTATTCTACAAAATCCATTAAAATTTGAAATTTCACCACAAAGTTTTTACAAAAACACTGTTTTGTTGCATTTCTCTGTGTTATAAAGTTTGTTGTTTACCCTCATCGGTTGACATCTTAGTTTATTCAGTGACATCTAGCGGTTGCCTTTTTCGGCCTATATCGGCAGTTTTGTAAGTGGCGAAACTAAACTAAGTACATGTTCAAGGTGCAAAAGAACCGGTGTTGCTGGCGTATTACGCAAAACTCTCTGAGGAATATTCTGCTTCATCCTTATGACCGAAATATTCCATGTGACGAGCGACTTAAGAACTGGAGGAAAGAGTGGAAAATGGACAGATAACACGTTTCATCAAGAAGAAAAATGTTGGATATGGAGCAAAAAAAATCAAAAGTATTTACGAGAGAACAAGTCAACGAATTTGTGCATTCTGTCCCAGGCGAAAAGTTCTTACTGAGTCTGCCGAACCAATGAATTAGCGAAGATGACCACGGAAGATGTTGACGTTTTAGGGGACAAGCTGATTGCTATACTATTCCCGACTAAAAAGCCCACAAGAAACGGATTTTCGCTGTGGTATCTGACAGCGAAACCAATCCCTTGCTTTTATTTAAAAAGTACGCAATATTAAGGACGGTCCATGTTACTCACCGAAGATTGTATCATATATAAAAGGGAAAATGTACGGTACAGCCCTGCGGCATTTATTTCTTCTCTAAAATACATCAGAAAATAGCAGAGTGAGTATCTCTCACTTGAAAATCATAATTTGTATACTGGTTACTGCTTTAGAAGATCTTCGGCAAATTTTCTTGTTAATGCTGGAGGAGATATATTAGACCTACAAGAACTTGGTGGATGGGAATCGGCGAAGGTTGCTGAAGGGGATTTAGAAGAAAGTGTGAACAAGAAAGTTTCCATTGCTCGCAAAATTCAAATTGGCGATGTTTCCGGCAGTGGATTGAGAACTGGGGAACCGCACGAAATCGAAAAGAGTGCTTGCTCGGTCATTAATCAGGCTTCAGAGGACATACCTATGATCTTGGCAAAGGCTAAAGGCAAAGGTGTATCCATCAAAATTAAAAACTGTTAAAATATTGTTTTACATGTTCTTGAAAACTAGTTCTAATATAATTTGGTATCTTACGTATGATGCTTTCGTAACTAACGTATTAAATTATGGTAACTAATGTATTATGAGTGACTAAGGTTTTATACAGGTTTTGGTACGTTTACGATATTAATAATTATTGATAAAGATGTCATATAAAAGCGTCTTAATCTTCAATGATACGATAAACTCTTCTATTTTGAACATCTATCCCAAAATTCCATGTTATGAAAAATCATATTAGACCAATTATACGAACATAAACATAACATTACAGCGAGTCGGACATGAATTTATGAACATTAAGTTTATTGATAAAAAAACCTTGTGTTAGGCGGCAGTTGTGGTATCCTACATTCATGGGAGGTGTAGTAGACCAGTGCTGATGCATTTTTGAGTTAAAAAAATCATTAACAGCATGAGACGTACTGGAAGTGGAGCAAAATATTATTCGAATGACGGGAAAAATAAAGTAGAGTCAAAAAAATGGAGAAGGGTGGAACGGGGTGAACTTTCAGGGGTTGGAAACGATATTTCACGGTTTTTCGAGAATTGCAACGCAAGTTGACCTATCGAAAAAAGTTGAAAGGCAAAGTTGTTGAAAATAAAAAGATCTGGAACTTTTGTATTCAACATTATTTCACGGGGCCAGGTAGCCAAGTGGTTAAAGCGACATTGTTTCAATCACCTTGGCTGCCATTGCTGCCAGTCGGCGATGGTTCAAACCTGGCGACTGCAAAAATTTTTTCAGATGGCCCTAGAAAGTGCTAGGAATCGAACGTAAAAAAGTAAGACCTCGTACAAGTTTCAACTTCTGAGGGCTGCCGTTCGTAAGGGGACGACAACTGGTTAACGGAAAAAACAATTTTAACAATTTTTTCAACATAATCTCAAATTCTTCGGGAGAATCGGAAAAACCAATTTTTCAGTTATTAATTTTTTCTCGTGTAAAAATCAATTTTTTTTTTTCACGAAATTTGGTGAAAATATAACTTAACATGTTTCAAATGAGCTGTAATTTTTTTGTTGCGGAATACAGATTTTTACTTTTTTTTTTTCGACAAATTCCAAAAAACGACCTCATTTTCAACTGAATAGTTTCACCGATAAAGTTCTTTTTTCAAGCCACCAGTTTTCTCGTTGAAGCGTCTTCTTTTAGCTTAGGTAATGAAAGAGTAGCACTACTGAGGAAATCTTTTCCAGAAAAACCGAAAAAATTTTAAAAAGGATTTTCAAAAATAATTATTTTAATTTTTGTTGTTGAAACCTTCCGAACAAGGACATAAATGAGGATTTAATTGTGATAGAAGGGCAAAAGGAGGTTATCTTTTGGGAGTGAAAACGGTTTCTCACGATTTGCTGCGGAAATTAACCTTCGACAAAAAAAGTTAAGGAAAAAGTTGTTGCAACGAAAATATCTACAACTTTTGGATTCAACATTTTTTCAACAAACCTCAATTTTCCAAAATCAGTTTTTCGCCATTTTGACGGTCAATTTGAGGTTATGTCAAAAACAGTTTCATACAAA
Organism: Chrysolina oricalcia; assembly: GCA_944452925.2. Taxonomy (NCBI): domain Eukaryota; kingdom Metazoa; phylum Arthropoda; class Insecta; order Coleoptera; family Chrysomelidae; genus Chrysolina; species Chrysolina oricalcia. The sequence continues at coordinate 28,809,323 of OX101817.2, forward strand.
AGTTCTCTATTTTTTTATTATCCACATCTTTTCTATTGAACATTTTCGGCTAAAAAGTCACGTTTCGCCGCAAATCGCAAAATACCCTTTTTTCAACTGCATTCCAATTTCACCATTTTTCGTGTTTAAATATTTTTTTTCGTCGAAGTTGGTACCTCTACAACATTATCCACCTGGTCCTTGCCTGTTACTTTATTTCTTAATTCAGACGTTAAAAATTCGTTTTGCTAACTAGGTGCCGCCCCCTTTCTGAGTACTTCAAATTGGAAAAATAAATATTTCGTCGTAAAAAAAACATCTAATTCATATCATAAAAAGGTATATTTCCACTAGAGACAAACTTCCAATTTTCATACAAAAACAATTCAAACCAAATTAAAACGGTTTTTTTCCGAAAAATTTGAGGTTATGTTGAAAAATCTTGAATACAAAAGTTGTAGATCTTTTTATTGCCAAAAATGTTTTCTCCATTTCTTTTTTTGTATGGAGTTAATTTCGCTGCAAATCGTGAAAAATCATTTTTACCCCCAAAAGTTCACCTCCTTTCGCCCTTCTATCATAATCAAATCCTTATATATGTCTTGGTTTATTTTTTGTAACTATTAAGGTAACATGAAATTATTATTGAAATTTTTATTCTAGAAAGGTTTCGGCTGTTAATTTCAATAATTTTAATAAATAAATATGATTTTAGAACAAAAATTAGAAAAATTGATTTTTGAAAATCTGTTTGTTAATTTTTTCGCGTTTTCTGGAAAAAAATTCCATAGTAGTGCTAATCTTTCATTGCATAATCTGAAAGTATACGATTTAACGAAAAAACTGGCAGCTGGCGAGCTTCAAAAGACGAACTTTATCGGTGAAACTTTTCAGTTGAAAATGAGGTCGTTTTTTCGGAATTTGTCGAAAAAAAGGAAGAATCTGTATTCCACTATAAAAAAATCACATCTTACTTGAAACATGTTATGTTATATTTTCACCAAATTTCGTGAAAAAAAAATTATATTTGCGCGAGAAAAAATTTTAAACTGATAAATTGGTTTTTCCGATTTTCCCGGTTATTATGAGGTGATGTGGAAAAATGTTTGAAACAAAAGTTGAGGGTCTTCTTATTTTAAATAACTTTGCGATTCAACTTTCCTCGAGGTCAGCTTTCGTTGTCAATCGCATAAAACCGTTAAATATTGCTTACTGCTCCTAAAAGCTCACCCCGTTCCACCCTTCTCCATTTTTTCTACTCCAATTTATTTTTCCTGTTATTCAAACAATATTCTGCTACCCTTCCGGTAGGTCTCATGCTGTTATTAATTTTCCACGCTTTAACCTATATTATTTTTTGTCGTCCATCAGTACTGGTCTATAGAGGGTAAAAGATAAAGAAGAGTAGTGGGTGTTTGCTGGGGAGATAGGCCTGTAGCCGAAAAGTCCTCGTTGTAAAGCCCTCCTCTGAAAGATGTCTTGAGAGTGTATATTTGGTAAGAACCACTGGTATACTGAGTTATTGTCCGTCTCTTTAGCCTTTTTTAATCAATTGTGTATCTAGTTGACAGGGTAGTGTGTACACCAGGTTAGGATTGATCAATATATAACTTTCGGGTTGTTATAATAATAATAATAATAATAATAATAATAATAATAATAATAATAATAATAATAATAATAATAATAATAATAATAATAATAATAATAATAATAATAATAATAATAATAATAATAATAATAATAATAATAATAATAATAATAATAATAATAATAATAATAATAATAATAATAATAATAATAATAATAATAATAATAATAATAATAATAATAATAATAATAATAATAATAATAATAATAATAATAATAATAATAATAATAATAATAATAATAATAATAATAATAATAATAATAATAATAATAATAATAATAATAATAATAATAATAATAATAATAATAATAATAATAATAATAATAATAATAATAATAATAATAATAATAATAAGGCAGGGAGGTCAACCAACACCTAAGGCCCTGGTGAGTTGCGACACCACCTACCCGAGCAAAGGATGCAAAATCGGACCGGCAGCTCATGCGCATCCGGGAGGGAAAAGGCATCTTTCCCTCCGGTGTCGGCCGTGGGTTTACTGGGTTAACCCCCCAGTAAACCCTAATACTCGGTTCCAAACAATCGGGGAAGAGGCCCCCACAACCGACCCCCTCGGATTAGGGGTCAAAGGCAAGGTGGTGGGGCCAACAACGATGATTTGCCAAATGACAACCGCAATGACAACGGACGCTTTGAGTGGACGGACGAATTGAGAGACGGACTTCTGTATATCTACGAGAGCAGTGAGCCCGCCCGGAGAGGATACATGGCAAGGATGCATGCTCTCTGGTGTGAAAGACACCCAGAGCATGCCGCCGTTTCCGCCCAAAATCTCAGGGATTATGTTTCCTAACTCCGGGCTCGAGGCTATGTTAGAGCTCCTCCTCAGCCGATTAACGAAGTGGCAGAAGTGGCAGATATGCCACGTGTCGGTCTGGCTGTAGAGGAGGCTCGCAACATACCACCAATGGAGGACATCAGAACCCGCAGGGCGCTTCACAATATGAAGCCCCTGAAGCCGCAAGAACTGGCACGAGTGGATGCAGAGATTGGCGATGTTCTTTCAGAAGAGGCTACCATCTGGCAGATCAATTCTGTCGTGTACGACGCCGCTCGTGCTCTATCCCAGACGGAGAGGAGGGAAACCACCGCTCTTGTTGGGAGGCATGAGCGACGCGTTCACAAGATGGAAGCTAAGATCAAGTCGGCGAGACAACACGCGTCTCGTATCCAGTGTGTGGTGGACTACATGTCGGCCAATAGGCCTTTTACGCCGGCAGTGCGGCGAATTGCTGCAAAGCTAAGACGAGCTCACCACACATTGAATCAAGGCGTGCTGTTTACCATAAAACAGCACTGTCTTGATAGGATACGAATGCTAGTGGCTGCAAAGAAGTCACTAGTGAGGCGGGCGAGAAGTATCGCGGAAAACATGAAGTTCCGCGATAAACCTTCTCGCTTATTCCAAGAGCCTCCACGTGTTGTCGATAACCCGCCGGCTGCTGATCGGGTAGAAACCTTCTGGAAGAACATCTATGAGTTTCCGCAACCACTCAATGTAGACACTCCAGCCCTAGCGCAGTTCGAAGCTTACTGCAGGACGCTTCGGCAGCATGAGCACAATGATCTGCGCAATCCGATAACCACGGAAGAAGTTCGAAGGGCCCTAAAAGGTTCTAAGAATTTCGCTGCTCCAGGCCCTGATGGGTTGAATAACTATTGGTGGAAAAAGTTTCCAACAACCCACCGCCATCTGGCTAGAGTTTTTAACTCATGGCTAGATGGGGAGCAGCAGATTCCGGAGTGGTTTGTCGAGGGGCGAACCGTGCTCATCCCCAAAAATGGAGATTTGTCTGATCCAAAGAATTACAGGCCGATAACATGCTTGAATGCTTGTTATAAGTTGTTTACACGCATCTTATACACGCGCATTCTCTCCGCAGTTGATCCGGTGTACGAACGGATATATGAGCAAAGAGGGTCAAAGAAAGGGGTCGCCGGCTGCAAGGAGAACCTGCTCATCGATAGATGTATCACGCAGGACTCCGTGCAGTATAAGCGTAACCTTTCGATGGCCTGGATCGATTACCGCAAGGCATTTGATACAACATCGCATGAGTTAATCATGCATTTGCTCAGATGTCTTGAGGTACCCGATCAAATAGTGGGATGTATTGGACAACTGATGCCACTCTGGAGGACTCGCTTCACCATAAGATCTGGTAGAGACACAGTCCAAACAGAGCAGGTCATCATTAGAAGAGGCGTGTTTCAGGGAGACTCCCTCAGCCCTCTTCTCTTCTGCATCTCACTATTGCCATTGTCCGTTATACTCAGGAATACCCGTGGGTACAACTGCGGCACCCCCAGCAACCGGAGGCATAAAGTCACCCATCTGTTTTACATGGATGACCTCAAACTATATGCCTCTGGAGAAAGGGACCTACATCAGTCCCTTAGGGTGGTGGAAGAGTACACGCATGCTATCGGAATGGAATTCGGGATCGACAAATGTGCCACGGTTCATCTCAAAAGAGGACGATGCGAGGAATATGGAGAGGATGTCCAGCTCGTAGACGGAAGCATCCTACATCATCTGGATGCCGGAGAGACGTATACTTACCTAGGGGTGGAGCAACGCCACTCCCAAGAGGTATTCACAGTTAAGAACTCTCTCCGCGGCAAGTATCAGCATAAACTCCGACAGATCTGGTCATCAGAACTGTCGGGGAAGAACAAAGTTGCTGCAACCAATATGCTTGCCGTTCCGATCCTTCTTTACTCTTTCGGAATAATGAAGTGGACTAAGGAAGAGCTGCGACAACTCGACGTTAAAACTCGCAAAATGATGCATCTCAATAGGAGCTTGCATCCTAAATCGTCCGTTCCACGGTTATACTTTTCCAGACAACGGGGAGGCCGTGGACTTTTGAGTTTGGAGTGTCTGCATAACAGAATGGTTCTGGATGGGGCCTGTAAAGTCATCAGGAGTTCAGATCCCCTTCTCTGCATGGTCCGCGACCATGAAAAAGCAGGGATTGGAGCATTTCTTTTTAAGGCAGCAACCCGTGCGGCCGATGAACTCGGTCTCGTATTCGACACTGAACGGGCTAACCCAAACTCTGTCACCGAGCTGGGACCCGTTCAGCAAAAAGCTCACATCAAAGCTGCGGAGACAGAGGTCCTGCTACAGCTACATATGGATAAGCCAATGCATGGTGTCTTCTTTCACAACATCGAAGACATTGGCTTGTCCAAAAGCTTGACCTTTGCCTTCCTCAGGTCGAGTGAGCTAAAGTCGGAGACCGAGGGATTCATAATGGCCTGCCAGGATGGTGTCTTCAACACCCTCGTCTACCGTAGTCGCGTGATGGGTATAGACGTCCCTGACACCCGATGCAGGGCATGTCGTGGGGCACCTGAGACCGTAATGCATTTGCTATCAGCATGCCCATCTTATGCGGTCTCAGCCTATATCCACAGGCATAACGCGGCGCTACGAGTGTTATACTACCATCTACGACACTCGTACGGTATAGACGAGACACCGGTGTTGCCTTATGTTCCGGGGGATATTGAGTCCGTGGTGGAGAATGAGAGGTGCCGGATCTATTGGAACTACTCATTCCCCACCCTCAGGCAAATACAAGCCAATAAGCCTGATGTTGTCCTCCTCGACCACCAAAGTAGAACGATATTCGTCATGGAGTTTTCCGCTCCAAGCGAAATGAATATCGTTCGAAAAGAGGAGGAAAAACGGACTAAATATCGAGATCTCCTCTTTGAACTCCGCAGGTTATATCCGGACCATTCTGTCAAAATGGTGGTTCTGATCATAGGAGTCCTTGGTGGAATGATGGACACACTGCTCTCCAACTTGAAGATAATACCTGCTTGCCGTAATATGGCAGAAATCTTAGCAGCGCGAATGCAGAAGGCCGTCATCCTTGGTTCGCTCCGTCTACTCAGGGCACATGATTCTCGGACCCAATAGTCACTCACCCTACGGACGTAGGGAGTGGTTATTGGGGTTAACGACACCAGCGCGCCCTCCGGATGTATCGGAGCACCGGAGACAGGGCCTGACTGGTACATTCCCAACGGGAAAACAAAAAAAAATAATAATAATAATAATAATAATAATAATAATAATAATTTGATACAACATCACATGAGTTAATCATGCATTTGCTCAGATGCCTTGAGGTACCCGGTCAAATAGTGGGATGCATTGGACAACTGATGCCGCTCTGGAGGACTCGCTTCACCATAAGATCTGGTAGAGACATAGTCCAAACAGAGCAGATCATCATTAGAAGAGGTGTGTTTCAGGGAGACTCCCTTAGCCCTCTTCTCTTCTGCATCTCACTATTGCCATTGTCCGTTGCGCTCAGGAATACCCATGGGTACAACTGCGGCACCCCCAGCAACCGGAGGCATAATGTCACCCATCTGTTTTACATGGATGACCTCAAATTGTATGCCTCTGGAGAAAGGGACCTACATCAGTCCCTTAGGGTGCTGGAAGAATATACGCATGCTATCGGTATGGAATTTGGGATCGACAAATGTGCCACGGTTCATCTCAAAAGAGGACGATGCGAGGAATACGGAGAGGATGTCCAGCTCGTAGACGGAAGCATCCTACATCATCTGGATGCCGGAGAGACTTATACCTACCTTGGGGTGGAACAACGCCGCTCCCAAGAGGTATTTGCAGTTAAAAACTCTCTCCGCGGCAAGTATCAGCATAAACTCCGACAGATCTGGTCATCAGAACTGTCGGGGAAGAACAAAGTTGCTGCAACTAATATGCTTGCAGTTCCGATCCTTCTTTACTCTTTCGGAGTGATGAAGTGGACTAAGGAAGAGCTGCGACAACTTGACGTTAAGACTCGCAAAATGATGCATCTCAATAGGAGCTTGCATCCTAAATCGTCCGTTCCACGGTTATACTTTTCCAGACAACGGGGAGGCCGTGGACTTTTGAGTTTGGAGTGTCTGCATAACAGAATGGTTCTGGATGGGGCCTGTAAAGTCATCAGGAGTTCAGATCCCCTTCTCTGCATGGTCCGCGACCATGAGAAAGCAGGGATTGGAGCATTCCTTTTTAAGGCAGCTACCCGTGCGGCCGATGAACTCGGTCTCGTTTTCGACACTGAACGGGCTAACCCAAACTCTGTCACCGAGTTGGGACCCGTTCAGCAAAAAGCTCAGATAAAAGCTGCGGAGACAGAGGTCCTGCTACAGCTACATATGGATAAGCCAATGCATGGTGTCTTCTTTCATAACATCGAAGACCTTGGCTTATCCAAAAGCTTGACCTTTGCCTTCCTCAGGTCGAGTGAGCTAAAGTCGGAGACCGAGGGATTCATAATGGCCTGCCAGGATGGTGTCTTCAACACCCTTGTCTACCGTAGTCGCGTGATGGGTATAGACGTCCCTGACACCCGATGCAGGGCATGTCGTGGGGCACCTGAGACCGTAATGCATTTGCTATCAGCATGCCCATCTTATGCGGTCTCAGCCTATATCCACAGGCATAACGCGGCGCTACGAGTGTTGTACTACCACCTACGACACTCGTACGGTATAGACGAGACACCGGTGTTGCCTTATGCTCCGGGGGATATTGAGTCCGTGGTGGAGAATGAGAGATGCCGAATCTATTGGAACTACTCATTCCCCACCCTCAGGCAAATACAAGCCAATAAGCCTGATGTTGTCCTCCTCGACCACCAAAGTAGAACGATATTCGTCATGGAGTTTTCCACTCCAGGAGAAATTAATATCGTTCGAAAAGAGGAGGAAAAACGGACTAAATATCGAGATCTTCTCTTTGAACTCCGCAGGTTATATCCGGACCATTCTGTCAAAATGGTGGTTCTGATCATAGGAGTCCTTGGTGGAATGATGGACACACTGCTCTCCAATTTGAAAATAATACCTGCTTGCCGTAATATGGCAGAAATCTTAGCAGCAAGAATGCAGAAGGCCGTTATACTTGGTTCGCTTCGTCTACTCAGGGCACACGATTCTCGGACCCAATAATCACTCACCCTACGGATGTAGGGAGTGGTTATTGGGGTTAACAACACCAGCGCGCCCTCCGGATGGGTCGGAGCACCGGAGACAGGGCCTGACTGGTACACTCCTAAGGAGAAAAAAAAAAAATTATTAATAATAATAATAATAATAATAATAATAATAATAATAATAATAATAATAATAATAATAATAATAATAATAATAATAATAATAATAATAATAATAATAATAATAATAATAATAATGATAATAATAATAATAATAATAATAATAATAATAATAATATACTTACCTAGGGGTGGCGCAACGCCGCTCCCAAGAGGTAATCACAGTTAAGAACTCTCTCCGCGGCAAGTATCAGCATAAACTCCGACAGATCTGGTCATCAGAACTGTCGGGGAAGAACAAAGTTGCTGCAACTAATATGCTTGCCGTTCCGATCCTTCTCTACTCCTTCGGAGTGATGAAGTGGACTCAGGAAGAGCTGCGACAACTCGACGTAAAAACTCGCAAAATGATGCATCTCAATAGGAGCTTGCATCCTAAATCGTCCGTTCCACGGTTATACTTTCCCAGACATCGGGGAGGCCGTGGACTTTTGAGTTTGGAGTGTCTGCATAACAGAATGGTTCTGGATGGGGCCTGTAAAGTCATCAGGAGTTCAGATCCCCTTCTCTGCATGGTCTGCGACCATGAAAAAGCAGGGATTGGAGCATTTCTCTTTAAGGCAGCAACCCGTGCAGCCGATGAACTTGGTCTCGTATTCGACACTGAACGGGCTAACCCAAACTCTGTCACCGAGTTGGGACCCGTTCAGCTAAAAGCTCACATTAAAGCTGCGGAGACAGAGGTCCTCCTACAGCTGCATACGGATAAGCCAATGCATGGTGTCTTCTTCAACAACATCGAAGACCTTGGCTTATCCAAAAGCTTGACCTTTGCCTTCCTCAGTTCGAGTGAGCTAAAGTCGGAGACCGAGGGATTCATAATGGCCTGCCAGGATGGTGTCTTCAACACCCTCGTCTACCGTAGTCGCGTGATGGGTATAGACGTCCCTGACACCCGATGCAGGGCATGTCGTGGGACACCTGAGACCGTAATGCATTTGCTATCAGCATGTCCAGCTTATGCGGTCTCAGCCTATATCCACAGGCATAACGCGGCGCTACGAGTGTTGTACTACCATCTAAGACACTCGTACGGTATAGACGAGACACCGGTGTTGCCTTATGTTCCGGGGGATATTGAGTCCGTGGTGGATAATGAGAGATGCCGAATCTATTGGAACTACTCATTCCCCACCCTCAGGCAAATACAAGCCAATAAGCCTGATGTTGTCCTCCTCGACCGTCAAAGTAAAACGATATTCGTCGTGGAGTTTTCCGCTCCAGGCGAGATGAATACCGTTCGGAAAGAGGAGGAAAAACGGACTAAATATCGAGATCTTCTCTTTGAACTCCGCAGGTTGTATCCGGACCATTCTGTCAAAATGGTGGTTCTGATTATAGGAGTCCTTGGTGGAATGATGGACACACTGTTCTCTAACTTGAAGATAATACCAGCTTGCCGAAATATGGCAGAAATCTTAGCAGCAAGAATGCAGAAGGCCGTTATACTTGGTTCGCTCCGTCTACTCAGGGCACACGATTCTCGGACCCAATAATCACTCACCCTACGGACGTAGGGAGTGGTTATTGAGGTAAACGACACCAGCGCGTCCTCCGGAATTGGTCGGAGCACCGGAGACAGGACCTGACTGGTACACTCTTAAAGGAAAAAACAAATAATAATATAATAGCCGGAAGAATGCAGAAGGCTGTCATCCTCGGTTCATTACGTCTGCTCAGGGCACACGATTCCCGGACCCAATAGCTGCTTACCCCATAGTTTGGGGAGTAGTTATTGGGGTATTGATGTTGCCAGCGCGCCCTCCGAATGTATCGGAGCATCGGAGACAGGGTCCGACTGGAGAATTTTAATCCAAATCAGATAATAATAATAATAATAATAATAATAATAATAATAATAATAATAATAATAATAATAATAATAATAATAATAATAATAATAATAATAATAATAATAATAATAATAATAATAATAATAATAATAATAATAATAATAATAATAATAATAATAATAATAATAATAATAATAATAATAATAATAATAATAATAATAATAATAATAATAATAATAATAATAATAATAATAATAATAATAATAATAATTATAATAATAATAATAATAATAATAATAATAATAATAATAATACAACGCTGCTCCCAAGAGGTATTCGCAGTTAAAAACTCTCTCCGCGGCAAGTATCAGCATAAACTCCGACAGATCTGGTCATCAGAACTGTCGGGGAAGAACAAAGTTGCTGCAACTAATATGCTTGCCGTTCCTATCCTTCTTTACTCTTTCGGAGTGATGAAGTGGACTAAGGAAGAGCTGCGACAACTTGACGTTAAGACTCGCAAAATGATGCATCTCAATAGGAGCTTGCATCCTAAATCGTCCGTTCCACGGTTATACTTTCCCAGACAACGGGGAGGCCGTGGACTTTTGAGTTTGGAGTGTCTGCATAACAGAATGGTTCTGGATGGGGCCTGTAAAGTCATCAGGAGTTCAGATCCCCTTCTCTGCATGGTCCGCGACCATGAGAAAGCAGGGATTGGAGCATTCCTTTTTAAGGCAGCTACCCGTGCGGCCGATGAACTCGGTCTCGTTTTCGACACTGAACGGGCTAACCCAAACTCTGTCACCGAGTTGGGACCCGTTCAGCAAAAAGCTCACATAAAAGCTGCGGAGACAGAGGTCCTGCTACAGCTACATATGGATAAGCCAATGCATGGTGTCTTCTTTCACAACATCGAAGACCTTGGCTTATCCAAAAGCATGACCTTTGCCTTCCTCAGGTCCAGTGAGCTAAAGTCGGAGACCGAGGGATTCATAATGGCCTGCCAGGATGGTGTCTTCAACACGCTTGTCTACCGTAGTCGCGTTATGGGTATAGACGTCCCTGACACCCGATGCAGGGCATGTCGTGGGGCACCTGAGACCGTAATGCATTTGCTATCAGCATGCCCATCTTATGCGGTCTCAGCCTATATCCACAGGCATAACGCGGTGCTACGAGTGTTGTACTACCATCTACGACACTCGTACGGTATAGACGAGACACCGGTGTTGCCTTATGCTCCGGGGGATATTGAGTCCGTGGTGGAGAATGAGAGATGCCGAATCTATTGGAACTACTCATTCCCCACCCTCAGGCAAATACAAGCCAATAAGCCTGATGTTGTCCTCCTCGACCACCAAAGTTGAACTCCGCAGGTTAAATCCGGACCATTCTGTCAAAATGGTGGTTCTGATTATAGGAGTCCTTGGTGGAATGATGGACACACTGCTCTCTAACTTTAAGATAATACCGGCTTGCTATAGCAATTTCAGAATGCAGAGGCAACTGCAGAATTTTGTAAAATTGGTAATAATCTTTTTGATATTTTTAATTCAAGGTCGCAATTTGCAAAATATGATTTTCAAAAATGTTTGTCACCGAAAAATTCAAAAAAAATCTTTGAATATTTGGATGATTACAAGCCTTATATTTTAGGTCTGGAATTCAATGGAATTTCTATTCTACTTACTGACAGAAAAACTGGTTTTCTCGGTTACCTAATTTGTAACGAAAGTTTGAAATCTTTTTATGAATATTATGTCAAAACTGAACCACTTTTGAAATATATTCCTACATATAAATTTTCACAGGATCATATTGAAGTATTTTTCAGTGCCGTTAGAAGTCGTGGTGGCTTTAATAATAATCCAACAGCAAAACAATCCCAGGCCATTTATAAGAGGCTTTTGGTTCACACAGAAATAAAGGGTACCTAGTAGTTTTGCAAATGCAGTTGCTTTGGATAGTACCACTATTCTTAGTATAAGCTCTGTTACCAAGAGTAGTACAGGGGAAAACTTAGAAGATTCTAAAGTTAACGAAAACAATACTGCTTAAAAATCAATGAAATGTATTTTGTCACAAGAAACATTTCTCTTTATGAAGAGATTTGGAAAATATACAGCAAGGATATTATTATTTGTGTGAATCATTATCTTAAAAAAAAGACTAGATGTAAATATGTAAATGAATTTTGCAAATAGTCTATTTGGTGGTCCTGATGGCATACCTGCCTGTTTTCTGAAAAATTAACTTTGTGTAGTAAAATTATGATTCAATATTTATCTTGATTCTAGAAAATTTCCTGAATACCAGAAATATAGTTTTGTCTTATATTTGAAACAGCATAATCGGAAAACATACTTAGACTAAAAATTATAGAGGTGAATTGCTCTTGTTGTTAAAATTGTTATTTCCATCAACCGGCTGCACCCCTATGTGCAGCCCTCAGAAGTATTCGCGAGACTTGTGCGAGCTAGGGAGGATGTAGCCCTTACCTTTCAACGTGTGATGGTATGCGTGCTGCCGCCCAGACTTGATCTACCGTCGTTGCTTAGACTGAGTGATTACTTGTATGTGATCGTACTCACAGAGCCATTATGATTGTCCTGATATATGCTTGCAGTCTTGTATACCTAAATTATTTGACTCCCTTGTTACAAATTATTTTTATCTTGCGAGTGTAAAAATGTAATTGTAGATCAGCAATGTGGTTGCAGTCAGGGAAAATTAACAGTTTATACCAGAATAATATATCAAAAGCCTTTGAAACAAGTACATCTACTCTGACTTCTGAAAGGCTTGAGTTCACGAGTTATTGATATTGACATCCAAATTGGCGGTATAAGGTATAACTGGTAACTTTCTGATCCGGATGAGGAGTTTTTTGACTGGTTGATTTCAGTGGGTGAAAATTATTAACTATATTTCTAATATAATTGGGAGTCCACTCTAGAGTACCACACTGTGGCCCCTTGCTATTCAATCTGTTTGTGGATAATATCAATGGAAGTAAAAGTGATTCACAATTCTTACTCTTCGCTGATGATTTGAAAATATATATCATAAATAATAATGAAAACTGTCTTATGCTACAAGAGACCCTAATGAAATTTCACGATGGTGTAAAACCTGAATGTTATGGATCTCAATCTAACCAAGTGTTCCTCTATTTACTCAAAATGTTCTCAACTATCCATTTTCCAATAATGAATTGGACTTGAGATAAAATCAAAAATATTGTTATTCTAAAGGACAATAAACTTACTGATATTATCAACCCATCTTTCAACATTTTTAGTTAAAAATAGATCAATAATCTTTCACTTAGCGGTGATTTCTAGGATTATATATATATATACATATAAAAACGTGGATTATTGAGGGGAACTGTATGACAATGCAAAAAAGAAAAAGTTATTAGCCCACAAATGAACGGTTGGCTATCTGTTTTGACTCCGTTTGTTTCTGTTTTCACTTGCAGTCTAGTGTTGCCCATCCTACGGTTTGCTCGAGGGCTATGTCCGAAAACTTTTTCTTTTATATATATTATATATAAAAATATATTCCAAATATGTTGATGTATATTTCAGTGTAAAATTTTATTTCGTGGATTATTATCGTCTTGCCTTCTGTTTAATTGTATATTTGGTATTTATATTTAGTACCTAGTATTCATATATATATATATATATATATATATATATATATATATATATATTACTCTTACTGATATTGGGGCTGTATATAATGTAGAATGAATGAATGTTTTTGAAATATGTTTCATAAAAATAAACAATTTTCATCAGCAAGTTTTTCATTTTTTATTTAACTCAATCTGTACGACGCCACGGTACATTTTGACATATCTTGTGTATTGATATACTTACCAACTTTTCATTTTGTTTTTTGTTATGACGAGTTCATTATCGATGGGATTTTCAATTAGCCATAATAAAGACTGGTAAAAATATTTTCTCGTATTCAAGTTTACGTAACTATAGAGTTCTTGATTGAATTGACCTCATTGCCAGTTTTAATTATTGTTCCAAGGATAATTTGAATCATGATAAAATTTGTGGAGAAAATTTGATCAAAACTTGAATGGAATGTTTTCAATGGACCCAATATCTTCTGGGTATTCCAAAAATATCAAGATGAACAGTACATAAATATAAGTCTAGTACTATCCACCCTTCTGCTCCAAACGATTTTGATACTCCTGAAGACTGGATGAGAAATCCAGAAACTTCGTCCACCAATAGCATTCCTGAAAATTATAAACCTCGGCTCCGATCCCACTCGCAAAGATCTACTGCTAATTAACATTTTTGTATATATTTCCTCGCCATAATTAATTTACCATTTTTTTTCTGTTATACAATTTATTATTATAATTTTTTGAACTGTATAGCTTTCTCATCTCTTTGTTCATCCCCATTACATTTATGCTTGATTTGATCTGCATTCAACAACAGGAACGAAAATATGATTAAAATTTGCCATCTCAATTCGCGATCACTCTTAGCACACTTTCACCAATTCAAAGATCGCATTTTTCTAAAATTTGATATAATACTTGTTACCGAAACATGGCTCTCAGCGGATATTCCAAATGAACTGATAGCACTCAATGGATACACATTATACCGTAAAGACCGACTGACAGGAAGAGGTGGGGGTTTGGCAATATATTTGAAATCTAACTTTAAAGTGAACATCATTTCAATTGATCATAGTAATACTGAACAACTGTGGGTATCATTCACCTCAAAGACTGAAAAGTATGCTCTGGGTGTCCTATATCGTCCTCCCACGCAATTAATAAACGAATTTTTGTATGACTTAGAAAGTTGTTTGAGTTCTATTGCTCCCAAATATGACTATTTGATATGTGCTGGCGATTTCAATATAGACGTGTTGGATGTTGAAGGTAATGCCACGATATTATTGAACAACACTTTATCTAGCTATGACCTGAAAAACTTAATATTTGAACCAACGAGATTTAGCCAAACAAGCTCCAAAGCCATTGACTTGATAATTTGCACCGAATCTGTACTTGTTGATAACATAGTTGTCAGTGATACATCTGATATTTCTGATCACTGTCTTATCTCCTGCTCCTTTGGATCTGACGATGGTTTTTCAGAACCGATCTTTCGCACATTTCGTGATTTTAAAAATTTTAATGCTGCCTCATTCTCTACTGATCTGATTAATGCTGATTTTCTTCAAATCTATCATCTTGATGACGTACATTCTAAAGTAGATTGCTTCAATAATATTCTCAAAACACTGTTCGATTTTCATGCGCCCTTGAAGACGGTGAAAGTAAGCAGACCAGCAGCACCTTGGATAACTGACGTGATCAAATTGATGATGTCATTACGTGATAAAGCCCTAACCAAATATAAACGTACCAAACAAGAACGCCATTGGAACTATTATAAAGACTTAAGAAACCAAACCAAATATGCAATAATTCGCGAAAAAAAAGCTTATATTCAATTCCGCATGAGGCATTATGGGAATAACAGGAATTTTTGGAAAGAACTCGATAAATTGAATATTTACTCCAAAAATAAAAATAATTCCATTCCAGAACAACTAAAAAATGCTCGTGATATCAATGACTATTTTGCCAGCTCATCAAAAAGTGACCTATCATTAGACGTCGATACTGTCAACCGATACTCCAACAACCGTCTGCCAGGAGCAGGCTTATTCAGTTTCACACCTATTTCAGAAACAGATATATATAAAACAATCCTCTCCATAAAATCGAGAGCTGTTGGTGTAGACTCTATAAGTGTAGACATGCTGCTTCATGCTTGCCCATCCATCCTCAAACATATTAGCCATATTTTGAACTACTGTATAGAAAATAATACTTACCCAACTATATGGAAAAAAGCTGTTGTGCTTCCCCTGCCCAAAACAATCAATACTACAGAATACAAATCTCTCCGACCTATAAGCATACTTTGTGTTCTGTCGAAAATTTTCGAAAAGATCATATATCTACAAATGAAGGGCTACTTAGAAGACTACCATCTACTACCATTGCATCAATCGGCATTTAGGACACATCACAGTTGCAATACAGCACTTCTGAAAGTGACAGATGACATCCTTAAATATTTGGACGACAAAATGTCAGTATTGCTAATATTTTTAGATTATACCAAAGCTTTCGATAGAATTAAACATGATCTTCTATTGGCTATACTACACTTTGTCGGATTCAGTGATGCCTCTGTTTCATTTTTCAGAACTTATCTATATAATCGGTTCCAAGCGGTCAAACTCGATAACCAAGTTTCTGATTTTGTGCATATTGAAAATGGAGTTCCCCAAGGATCTATCTTGGGCCCGCTACTCTTCATCATGTACACTGTTGACTTGCACACAGTCATACATTTTTCTGAAAGCCATTTTTATGCAGATGATGTTCAGCTCTATCTCCCCTTCACCGAACATAACCTAAATCAGGCTGTTCAGAATCTGAACGATGATTTGATCTCGATAGTCGACATTTCAAATAAACTTTGTCTTTCCATCAATCCACCAAAGTTGAACTCCGCAGGTTAAATCCGGACCATTCTGTCAAAATGGTGGTTCTGATTATAGGAGTCCTTGGTGGAATGATGGACACACTGCTCTCTAACTTTAAGATAATACCGGCTTGCTATAATATGGCAGAAATCTTAGCAGCAAGAATGCAGAAGGCCGTTATCCTTGGTTCGCTCCGTCTACTCAGGGCACACGATTCTCGGACCCAATAGTCACTCACCCTACGGACGTAGGGAGTGGTTATTGGGGTTAACGACACCAGCGCGCCCTCCGGATGGGTCGGAGCACCGGAGACAGGGCCTGACTGGTACACTCCTAAGGAGGAAATAATAATAATAATAATAATAATAATAATAATAATAATAATAATAATAATGATAATAATAATAATAATAATAATAATAATAATAATAATAATAATAATAATAATAATAATAATAATAATAATAATAATAATAATAATAATAATAATAATAATAATAATAATAATAATAATAATAATAATAATAATAATAATAATAATAATAATAATAATAATAATAATAATAATAATAATAATAATAATAATAATAATAATAATAAATATGCAGGGGGGTCAATCAACACCTGAGGCCCTGGTGAGTAGCGACACCACCTACCAGAGCAAAGGATGCAAAATCGGACCGGCAGCTCATGCGCATCCGGGAGGGAAAAAGCAACTTTTCCTCCGGTGTCGGCCGTGGGTTTACTGGGTTAACCCCCCAGTAAACTCTACTACTCGGTTCCAGACGATCGAGGAAGAGGCCCCCACAACCGACCCCCTCGGATTAGGGGTCAAAGGCAAGGTGGTGGGGCCGCAAACGAGGATTTGCCAGTTTATGACGACCGCGATGAACAAGGACGCTTTAAGTGGACTGATGAATTGATGGATGACCTTATGCGTTTTTACGAGAATAGTGAGCCCGCCCGAAGGGGATACATGGCGAGAATGCATGCGCTGTGGTGCGAAAATCACCCAGAGCATGCCGCTTTCACCTCACAAAATCTCAGGGATTATGTATCCCATCTTCGGGCTCAAGGCTATATTAGCCCCCCCCCCCCTCAGCCGGCTAATGAACTGGCAGAAGTGGCAGTTCCACCACGAGTTGGTCTGGCACAGGAGGAGGCTTTGATTACACCGCCAATGGAAGATTTCAGAGCACGTAGAGTGCTTCACGTACCTAAGTACCTGAAGCCAGAACAACTAGCCCAAGTGGATGCAGAGGTTCGGGATGTCCTAATAGAAAAGGCTGATATCTGGCAAATTAACAGCGCTGTGTACAGAGCCGCTCAGTCGCTGACCCAAACGGGGAGAAGGAATCCCTTCTTGTCGGTTGGAAGGCACGAGCGACGAGTACAGAAGATGGAAGCCAAGATCAAGTCGGCGAGACAACACGCGTCTCGTATCCAATGTGTGATGGACTATATGGCAGCCAACAGGCTTTTCACGCCAGCAGTGCGCCGAATAGCGGCAAAATTAAGAAGAGCCCATCACACACTGAATCAAGGAGTGCTGTTGACTACCAAACAGCACTGCCTTGACAGGATACGAATGCTAGTGGCTGCAAAGAAGTCACTAGTGAGGCGATTGAGGAGCATCGTGGAAAACTCAAAATTCCGCGATAATCCTTCTCAATTATTCCAAAAGCCTCCGCGTGTTGTAGAAAATCCGCCGACTGCTGATCGGATAGAAGCCTTCTGGAAGGATATTTATGAACATCCGCAACCACTGAATGTAGACACTCCAGCCCTAACGCAGTTTGAAGCATTCTGCGGAAGGCTTCAACAGCCAGAGCTCAATGAACTGCGCGACCCGATAACCCCGGAAGAAGTTCGACGAGCCCTTGAGGGCTCGAAGAACTCGGCTTCACCAGGTCCGAATGGACTAGGGAACTACTGGTGGAAAAAATTTCCTAACACCCACCACCATTTGGCCAGAGTTTTCAACTCATGGTTGAATGGTGAGCAGCAGATTCCCGGTTGGTTTGTAGAGGGGCGAACCGTGCTGATCCCAAAAACGGGAGATTTGTAGGAAGTTGTCGGAAGCAGTTGAACACGTGTACGAACGGATATATGAGCAAAGAGGGTCAAAGAAAGGAATCGCTGGATGCAAGGAGAATCTGCTAATCGATAGATGTATTACGCAGGACTCCACGCAGTATAAGCGTAACCTTTCGATGTCCTGGATCGACTATCGCAAGGCATTTGACACGACATCGCATGAGCTAATCATGCACGTTCTTCGATGCCTTGCGATACCCGATCAAATAGTGAGATGCATTGAACAACTGATGCCGCTTTGGAGGACTCGCTTCACTATAACATCAGGTCAAGCTAGAGTCTCAGGGAGATTATCTCAGCCCCCTTCTCTTTTGCATCTCACTATTGCCATTGTCCGTTGCCCCCAGAAAAACACGTGGATACTACTGCGGCACCCCCAGCAACCGGAGGCATAAGGTGACTCATCTATTCTACATGAATGATCTTAAGCTTTATGCCTCAGGTGAAAAGGACCTACGTCAGTCTTTGAGGGTAATGGAGGAGTATACGCAAGCCATCGGCATGGAGTTTGGGATCGAAAAATGTGCAACGGTTCATCTCAAAAGAGGACGATGCGACGATTACGGAGAAAACGTCCAGCTCATAGACGGAAGCATCCTACGTCATCTGGGTGCCGGAGAGACGTATACCTACTTGGGAGTGGAACAACACCACTCTCAAGAAGTTATAACTGTCAAATACTCTCTCCGCGGCAAGTATCAGCACAAACTCCGACAGATCTGGTCATCAGAACTGTCGGGAAAGAACAAAGTTGCTGCCACAAATATGCTTGCCGTTCCGGTCTTACTCTACTCCTTCGGAGTAATGAAGTGGACTCAGGAGGAGCTGCGACAACTCGACGTGAAGACTCGCAAGATGATGCACCTATACAGGAATTTGCATCCCAAATCGTCCGTTCCTCGGTTATATCTCCACCGACAACAAGGAGGACGAGGACTTTTGAGTTTGGAGTGTCTTCACAACAGAATGGTATTGGATGGAGCATGTAAAGTAATCAGGAGTTTGGACCCCCTTCTCTGCATGGTTCGTGACCATGAAAACGCAGGGATTGGAGCGTTCCTCTTTAAGGCAGCAGCCCGTGCGGCTGATGAACTCGGTCTCAGTTTCGATACCAAACGGCGTGATCCGAACTCTGTCACATGCATAAACACGTGTAAAATTTGTCAGAAATCTGAACAAAAACTAAAAACTAAGAAAGAAAATCTTGGCAGCTGACCAAATCATCTTCAACATATTGAATAAATATTTAAAGATTCTTCCAAAGAGTAAAATCCACCTTTAAGAAGGTATTTCCTAAGACACTTTTTTAATCCTTTCAAAGTAAGAGATGATTCAATGTTGGGCGGAAGTTTATTGAACAACCTCTTCCCAATCACAGTAGGTGACCTATATAAAAGGTTAGTCCTTGAAAATGGCACATGCAGGTCATTTTGCTGCCTTGTGTTAAAATAATGTACTTCTTTATTAGTCTTAAAAGAGTTTAAGTCACAAAATATAAAAACACACAATTCAAATATATACAAACATGGTAAAGATAAAATTTCATAGGTTTTAAAAAAGTCTCGACAACCAGTGGTACGAGAGACGCCAGCGATACGACGAATTAATTTTTTCTGCGAGATAAACACATCATTAGATGACCCCCAAAAACGAATTCCGTATCTGAGTCGAGATTCTGCCTGTGCAAAATAAAGCATAATTAATAAATTTTTTCTCAATAAAAACTGATTTCATGTTTCGGAGTAGGTAGCTGACAGAGTTAAGTTTTGCAATTACTGTCTCACAATGTCTCCTCCAATCCAGACTCTCATCAATGTGAAGGCCCAGGAACCTTACACACGATACATTTTTCAAAATTTCGTTATTAAAATTTAAATGAATGGTAGGTACTTGTTTTTGCCTATTATGAAAATGTATTGACTTAGTTAAGAAATTCGTGATTTGTTTCATTTGATAGAGGGTGTCCTGAGTATAGTTCTGCGGTGCTTGCTCTGTTAAATCTCATGGGTTTGAAAGTGTAACATTCGCAAGAGGCTCATCTCGACCAATGCGAGTGAAGCCATGTGCGGCGGGGCTCAAACCTCCTGACTACGTCCCAAGCAAAGAGCTCATAGCTTTCCTATTCTGTCCTACTCGCGACAATAGCAAGTGAGTATCTTAGCACCAAAAATGTTTTTTTCCACTTCACAAAACCGTTCTGCGCTGTTTACGAAAGATTCCAAAATCGTGGATATTTTAGTTAGAACCTATTTTACTGTTTGGACGATTGAAGAGTGGTGAGACAAGTCTCGCTTATGCATGCCAAAACAAACTGTTTTACTCCTGCTTCCTTTTTCAACTGCCTCATAATCCCGGCCATTTTCTTCAGTAAATGTTGAGAATAATCAATTATACACATGCTGCATAAAGTATGGTATTTCAAGCTCAAGATTTGCTCTTTCCATTTGTGTTGTTAAACATACGAAAACAACCCAAAGTCGTGTCTCAATTTGATGAAACATTTAAAGGCAGTCTAAAAACATTTTTTTACGATGAAGAATTTTGTCTAACTGCTGGTGTTTCGCTTTCTCTCAATAAAACTATACTTTTTTCAATATGTTTTTACTTTTCAAAATCTTTGACAAGTATCAAAAATCAACAACAACTTTTTTTTTGTCATTCGTAAACACGATCTTAAATTCTTTATACAGGATGTAAAATTAACAAATATAAAATATAAAACTCCAACAGCTGGTGATCCGCATGGATAAATTTTAGCACCAACGCTGTTTCTTCTTCACATCAATGATTTGTTGGGAGCCCAGTGCATAGCAGATGATAGTACCCCTCACACCGCTTTCTCCTCCAAAGTGCAGATATTAGCCCGAACGATTTGAATATGAACCTTTAAAAAATTCTAGAGTGTTGATCCATCAGTATGGTAGGATCCAATTGAAATAAAACCCAAGCGTAATAATCCATCTGGGTTTTGAGGCAAAAATTAGGCCAAGCTGTAGATAAAAATAAGAGGCTCTTTTCACACAAAATAAAAGACGAAAACGGCCTATACTACTTTTTATAAGATAGTTCGAAAATGAAAACCCCGGTTTTCGCCCCAGCAACATCGCTTTGTGGAATTTTTTAAACAAGAAATATTGAGAAAAATTAATTTTTTTTTGTTTTTTTGGAAAATCTCAAAGATTATTCAAGGAATCGTTTTGCAGTCAATGGAACTTTTGTAGAGTTTTATATAACCTACAAAATGGTTGTTTACACGCCCAGATCGGTGCTTTTTTCACTAAGAAAATCCGGGAAAACCTCGAAAAAGAAACTGTTTTTAAAAAATTCATAACTTTTATAAATCTGGTGGTGGACAAAACAATATTACGAAAACTGATGGATAATAACATGTGGTTTAACTGTGTGTAGGGTGGTTCCTGTCCGATATGTAGTTTTTGCACAATAATAAACAATTTAATGGCAAATTTTTTCAAATGCGCTGATTGAAGGGAAATTATCTTATTCAAATTCTGTAAACGGCATATGGAAGTAAAGATCAATATCTACAATACGTTTATTTTGGATTTTCACCTGAGAGGTAAGAAATGTGTTGAAAATGCCTCTGGAAGTTAACTCCAAATGCTTCAAAGTGCACCCATAGTCGCCCGAACTCAACTCGTATTAACTTCAGTTCGACTTCGGGTGACTTCGGGTGACTTCGGAAGTGGAAAATGCACCGATTTCGTTGTATGAAAATCCATTTTGTAGGTTTTATGAATTTCTACAAAATTTCTATTGACTGACGATTCCTTGAATAATCTTTGAGATTTTTCAAAAAACCAAAAAAATTGTAATTTTTCTCACAAATTTTTTGCAACATGTAGTACTCTATGAGATCTACATTTCTGATTATTTATTCGTCTCATTTCACTTTAACACGGCCAACTATGATCTATTAAAAATGCAAAAAATCAGTTAGTAATATCAGGGACTTTTTGAGCGGAGAGATTTTTCAAAAACCAAAAAAAAATTAATTTTTCTCACAAATTTTTTGCAACATGTAGTACTCTATGAGATCTACATTTCTGATTATTTATTCGTCTCATTTCACTTCAACACGGCCAACTACTATGATCTATTGAAAATGTAAAAAATCAGTTCGTAATATCAGGGACTTTTTGAGCGGAAAACTAATGTTTTCAACACGTTGAGGACTCTCTGAAACACAAGTGTTCAAATTTTCACGATGATGTCGTATATAGGGTGTTTTTATTGAGAATAATTATCCCATGAACAAAAACAATAAGAAAAGAATAATATAATATCATGAATATATTCTAATACCCCTTGAACATCTGCTCGGTATTTTTTCTGCACATATCATACACAGGGTGTTGTTTGCAATAAGAATGAATTATGTTTGAAGCCCCATTATTCTGAAATTCATGGACACTTGAATAAAATTTTGATCTTTTCTGTTTTTCCCATACAATTTTGTGGTTTCTATGATTATATTTTGATTATTGAAAGGAAATAATGAAAAATCGGGAACCAAATGAATTTGTTTTAATAATAATCCTTCAAATCAAAAACAAATATCAAATCCTGAAGTATAAGTTATACATTTGTCATAATTATTTTTTATACATTTGAGAATTCCTCTTCTGTTACTAGGATTCAATTATTTTTCAAGTTAAATTATCATAAAATTTATGAATACTTCAATCGAATGTTTATGTTTTCTGCTTTCTCTTCAGAAATAGACAAGAGTCCAATTGAGTTAGGTTTTCATTATTTGTAGGATGGCAATAGGTATCGTCAAGTTTTACTGAAACTTTATCAAATAACTATGTTTCCGCTTCTGCAGAATGCCCAGAGAGTTCACAAACTGATGATCAAAACTGCCGTGGAAACACAACCCTTCATTATAATGTATATCTTTCTCCAACTCTCTCTTACTCAGGTCTTAGGAAATACCCACAAGATGGCTATGGAAGTAACGCGATATTCACATTTTCAAATATTTTGACAGATAACGATTGTTGTTTAATGTGAAGGTTTTTATTATAACTATTTGTGCAGCAATGCCTATGCAATGAAAGCTCACTCTTTAGAGAGAATAGAGATTATTAAAATTATTGGTGATAATTCCAGGTTATTAAGAGGAGCAGCTATTGAATTCAATCGAAGGCATCAACATTAATCACACTACAGTGAGTCGGATAAGTACATTTTTCAACAGCTCGGAAACTGTGCTGAATTCAACAAGAAGGGGGCGCGGGAGACGAGAAAATGACGATAGAAATATTTCAAATCATTTCAGTCACAATCCCACAAGTAGTCTTAGACAATGCTCTCTCGATATCGGCATACCAAAATCAAAAATTTGAAGGCAATTGAAAAATGAAAACGTCATTCCACTTAAACCAAAATTCCTCCAGACTCTTGAGGATGGAGACAATATCAGAAGACTGGAATATTGCCTTTGGTGCCAAGGGGAATTTATGAACAATCAACATTTTCTGAATAACATTTTATTCACGGACGAGGCAACTTTCACGACAAACGGTGTAGTTTCCTCTCAAAATTCTCGTTATTGGAGCACCGAAAACTCCTACTGGGTGATTGAATGTAAGCGGCAATATTCCTAGAAAATCAACGTGTGGTGTGGTATTTTAGGGAAAAAATTATTGGACCATTTTTTTTTAAGGCAACGTAAATTTGCAAATATTTGTCAATTTCTTAAATAATCAATTATGGGATCGATTGGAAAACATTCCGATTGAGCTACGACGATATATATACTTTCAGTTAGATGGTGCAAGCATTCATAATGCTAGAGACGTACACGCTTGGTTGGACACCAAGTTCAGAAGAAAATGGATAGGTTGCAATAGTCCACTTATTCACTGGCCAGCAAGGTCCCCAGACCAGACCCCACTTGATGTCTTCTTGTGGGTCACCTTGAAGCAAAACGTGTATAAGTCTAGGCCTAGAAGTGCAGAACTTCAAGAAAGGATTTTGGAAGCATGGCATGGCATTACCCCTAATATTTTGAAGAAGGTGGCAATAAACAACAAGAATTCTAAAATGTATAGAAAATAATGGAGGATTAATAGAGAATACTAAAATATAAAAAAAAATTACTAAGTGTACTTGTGCGTTCCCAAAAGGGGTTTGCGATAGCTTAGTGGTTCGAATTTGAAATGGACTGTATATTATAAAGAAAGAAATTACTGAAAATGTTGGATAAAATTGGATGTCCGAAATAGTGGCGTCTTTTAAACGAAGCAACAAAAAACTTACCAACCTTAGTAATGGTGCCGTCTGAGTTATCTTCTCGAGCTAGCCCTGGAAGTCCTTGCTGTTCTTGATGGTTACGGCACATACACACACAACAGTTAAATTGATGAAAACATAATAATATGCGGAAAAGTAACAACAAGTATTGGAGCGGAGAAAAGATAACTTTTTCGAATGGCGGTTCTATATATCAATGTCGTAGGATTGTGGTCGTTCTTGTCGACCTGCGCGCTGTCGGAAAGGCCAGTTTTTTGTTGTCTATTCACCGATAATGCCACATATACGGTGAATGCCAAAATCGAACATTTCCCCACTTCAAAATGCTCCAAGCATTTTATTACTTAAAATTTAATAAAAATTAATGAGTTGAGAGAAAAAAAAACTAAAGAATTAGGAGTGATTACCACTATGAATGGTATGAGACACACATAAACATACAAAAAAAATTACATAACTTTAATCTTGTGAAATTGGCAGTGGGCACAATTTCACCAGCGGCCGTCGAAACGTGCCGCTAGCAGTTTCCACAACGGCTACGCGGGATACATTATCAGCACCTTGGTATAAAGTTTTGATTCTTTCACGGGGCCAATACAATGGAGAAACTTGGTCATTTTTAATGAGTACTAGGGTACCCGGAGTAACAGGTGTGGAAGGATCAATCCATTTACTTCTTTGCTGTAATGTGTGTAAATATTCCTTGCTAAAGCGTTTCCAAAAGTCTTGGTGGAGGCGTTGTAGTAACTGCCAGCGAGACAATCTATTGAGCGGCGTAGATGTCCAATCAGGGGTCGGAATAGCGGTAAGCGGCTCGAGAGTTAAAAAGTGTCCTGGTGTCAAAACCGAAAAATCATTAGGATCTGAACTTAAAGGCGTCAGAGGGCGTGAGTTCAGTATGGATTCAATTAAAACCAAAACAGTATACATCTCCTCATAAGAGAGAATTTGTTGACCAACAACACGTGCCAAATGAGTCTTAATTGACCTGGCTCCTCTTTCCCACAGTCCTCCAAAATGCGGACTACTCGGAGCATTAAAAGACCACGAAATAGATTCGTTGGATGCGGCATCTGCCATTAGTTTGATAAGTTGTGCATTAGCACCTTTAAAATTTGTACCGCAATCAGAAATAAGACGTTCACATCGGCCTCGCCGTGCAAGAAATCTTTGCAAGGCAGCCAAGAAGACATCAGCTGATAAATCGCTTGCTAATTCCACATGGATAGCCTTTGTGGAAAAACAAACAAAAATGCAAATATATGCTTTAGTAGTTTTAGCGCCCCTGTAACGGTTCATAGTAATTTGTAGGGGACCTGCGAAATCGACGCCTGTATGAGAAAATGGTTTACATTGAGAAATTCTAGAAAGCGGAAGATTTCCCATTGGAGGCTGAAAATTTCGGGGTTGCGTCTTCCAACAAGGAATACATCGAGACTAGACAGATCGGATGGCTCTCTTTGGAGCTAGTATCCAGAATTGTTGCGACAATAAAAAATGAACAGTGCGTAGTCCTGGATGTAAGAACTTTTTGTGGTAATGGTCTATAATTAAGTTTGTCAGACTACTACAGCGGGGTAATAACATTGGATGTTTTTTGTCATAGGTCAGGGTAGAATATACCAGGCGACCTCCAACTCTAAGGATTCCTTGATCATCCAAAAAAACATTAAGCTTGCGTAGCGGTTTAGAGAATACTTTACTTTTAAATTCATTATGAAATGCTATGTTTTGCGTATGTTTGACAAAAGTTACGAGAGATTGATATAATTCCGAGGAACTGAGCGAGCCTGAGATTTTATCAGATGGGTTGCGAACATTCCGTATGAAACGTAAGATATATGCAAGTACGCGTTGCATGGAAGTGAAAGTTGAATGATTAGTCAGTAATAAATCTAAGTCATGTTTTTCGACAGGAAAACCATGCAAAACAATTTTGCGTTGTTCGTCTTCTGGAGCGTTTGCAATTTTATTAAGTTCCAAACTAGGGCTCACTATAAAATTATCAATACTTTTCAAAAATGGAGGTCCTTCAAACCACAAAGTGTGAGTTAGAATTTGCGAAGGAAACAACCCCCTACTTGCTGCGTCAGCGGGATTCACTGCACTCTCCACATAGTGCCAGTGACAAGAAGGAACCTTCTCTTGAATGAAAGTGATTCGATTTGCAATGAAAGTCTTCCATCTATGTGGAGATGATTTGATCCATGCAAGTGCAATCTGAGAATCCGTCCAAGCAAAAATCTTGTTGAACAACATTCCTTTCTTATAGACTTTCAGTACGAAAACTATTAACTTCGCCAGAAGGGCAGCTGCACACAACTCTAAACGAGCAATAGTAATTCGTTGGCGGTAAGGCGCAACCTTTGATTTGGCAGTAACAAAATATGTGGAAACTCCATAATCAGATATTATTCTGAAGTAGACCACAGCGGAGTATCCCCTCTCTGAGGCATCACAGAACCCATGCAATTCACACTCAGAGCATTCGTCGGTAATTATATGCCTTGAAATCTTAAGCGAAGCGAGCAAAGGTAGTTCAGAAATATATCGAGACCAAATTAAAAGAATCTCATTACTGGGTGGCTGGTCCCAATCTAATCCTGAAATCCATAATCTTTGAATGAGATGTTTAGTAAAAAAGGTTAATGGGGCTAAAAAGCCCAGAGGGTCGAAAACCCTTGCCAATTCAGAAAGTATTGTTCGTTTAGTACATGGTCTATCTAGTGGTTGAACCGAAAAGAAGAAATAATCAGTTGCGGGGTTCCATTGGAGACCTAAAATTTTGAGAGAGGTATTGTCTGAATCATCCTCAAAGCACAAGGGATTCAATGACAAATGCGAAACCGGTAAATCAGATAAGAGAGATGGCTCATTACTACTCCATTTTCTCAAATCAAATCCTCCTAGTTTGAAAAGTGATATCAACTCATTTTTCAATTCTTGAGCTGATTCTAGTGTCGTACTACCAGTGACAATATCATCAATGTAGGTATCATGGCGAATTGCATTAGCTACTAAAGCAAATTGCTTTCCCGCTGTATTTGCCAGTTCTAAAAGAACACGCAGGGCTAAGTATGGAGAGGATTCCAATCCATAGACTACAGTGCATAAACGATAATCGTTTATGGGATCATCTGGAGAAAATCTCCAAATGATGCGCTGATAATCGCGTTGCTTGGGATCTACAAGAATCATTCTGTACATTTTCTTGAGGTCTGTACAAAATACGTATTTGTGCAACCTAAAATTCATTAAAATGGTACTTATGTCATTTTGGAGTTTAGGTCCCGTGAATAGAAGATCATTAAGTGACCGATTACCTAGAGACTTGGCAGAACCATTGAAAACCACTCTAAGCTTTGTGGTAGTGCTGTCAGGCTTGAGAACATAGCTATGCGGCAAATAATAGGAATGGATAGGCAAATCCTCAGATTTCACCAACTCCATATGTTTTAAAGCGAGATATTCTTTCATAAACTCACAATACTGTGCATATATTGGCGGTTGTTTAACAAGTCTACGTTCTAAGGAGTAAAATCTATTTAAAGCGAGCGAGCGACTTCCTAGAAATGTTGGGTTGAGTTCGCGAAAAGGTAATGAAACAACAAACCGGCCAGAGTCATCACGACAGACGGTTTCAGTAAAAATGTTTTCACATAATTCATCATCAGGAGACTCAACCTGAGCATCTGGAATATTCTCTAGTTCCCAAAATTTGCTAATATTTGCATTCAACAAATTGTCGTTCGAAATACAAAAAAACGAAGAAAGCGCTGGAATATTTGTACCCCCCATTTTACCCATAATTACGTAACCAAAGACGGTATTCAGAGCGTCTGGTCCGTTCCCGTTGCCCGAGATACGACCATCTAAAATGATTTGCGAAAATATGTCAGCACCGAGCAACATATCAATCTCTCCAGGTAACCCAAAGTTAGTATCAGCCAATTTAATATTAGCAAGATATGTCAATTCACTAACAGAAATTTCAGAAGTAGGTAACGTATCGCAAATTCTAGGTAAAATAATCTGTACATCTGTACAGAAAACTGGGATTGCTTGTCCTACAGGGCGTAAGTTCAAAGTAACCGATCCCAGGCTAGCTACAGTTGACATATTGTCCAACCCTCTAACTTCCACTGGTGACTTTGTTGTGCGTAAACCTAATCGATTGACAAGTTTCTGGATTACGAAAGTTGTCATACTCCCAAAGTCTAACAAACATCTTAACTTTCGAAAATTACCATCACCGCCTTGAACTTCAACCATAGCGGTTGATAATAATACCCCGGAATTTCTCTTAACACCTCCCGTGGTAGCATGCGCTGAGGTTATTTGTACATTCAAATCAGATGTATTCGTTACCGAACAATTACTGGTAGTACTGGTTGGACGAGGAACTTGAAGCTCCCCACTTCCACCAGAATTATGCGAATGCGAATTTTTCATACAAAGACTTGTATGATGGCGACGTGAACAAAATCGGCAAACCGATGATGATTTACAAGTATTAAGTAAATGAACACTACTTAAACAATTGAAGCATAGATGCAAACTTTTGCAAAAATGATATCGATCAGTGGGAGACTTTTTCAAAAATTCTGGGCATGTATAAAGCGCATGATTATCCTTGCATAAACTGCAAGTCAGGGAATTACTAGAATTGAATTTGGCAAAAAATGAATTTGTTTTGTTGGTAGGACAGAATGAAGTCATTTTTGAGCTAGCGGTTTTCTTATAATTACTCGACTGGGGAGTAAGAGATAACGTATCTAATGCCGTACAACGTTTGTGCAAAAAGGTTTCTAGAGACAAAAAAGTAGGTACGTCAGTAGAACCGTGCTCTAATTCGAACCGTGTGACGGTATTAGTATCTAAGCGTTTTAACATCATCATAACCAGAACAAAGTCCCAGCTATCTACTGGAAATTTTAAATTTTTAAGCGCTGCCAAATTTTCCGAAAATACATCCAGCAATTTCCTAAGAGCCACCGGACTATCGGTATTAACTTTTTGCGTATTTTCAATCTGCGACCAATGAGCTTGTGCTCTCAATCTTTTGTTAGAATAACGTTTGACTAATGTGTCATAAGCGATTTGATAATTAGCGTCGGTCAACGGCAAAGTACGAACCAAAGAAAGTGGACCACCTTGTAAAGATGATACCAGATAGTTAAACTTTTCAATATTTCCTATTGAGGTATTATTATGTACCATTGCGTTATATAAGTCTATATAAGTTGAAAAGGTTGTGTAATCCTCACTAAATTTTGTCAATTCAAGTTTAGGCAACCTCATATGTGAGGTTCCTGCAGCGAAACTCGCATTTACCGTACTATTCAGTATCTGATTAGAACTGGAAGCTTCAAATAAATCATAATATGTCGTTTTTACAGCGTAAAAATCACTCAAAAAACCTTCCCGAATCGTATCTTCAACTGATAAATCTGCGTCTGGGTCTTGCAAGAGAATACCAACGATATTTCCATGCTGTTTGTCAAATTCCTCTCGAATACGGTCTAGCTCTCGGCATCTTACTTTGAAAAGCGAATGACCAGCAGCATCACTTTTGGTTTTCAGTGCAAGAGCGTAAAGCGTTTGAATTTCGTGCAGGGATGTCATCCTGAACGTTTTATATCTACGGAGTTTATCCGACATGTTTATAAATATTTATAAAGTTACAATAATCTCCAAACTAAATACAAATTAAATTTGGCTTGAAAAAAGCGATACTGCGATCCTGCGATACTGAAATATATTTTATGCCTTTTCACAGAATAATCAGCTGATTGTTCTGTGGAATCAATAATTTTAGTTTGTTTTGTTTTCACCTGCGGTACCGAACGCGCACACCGTTTGGACACTCACCACTCAATCAGTTCCGGAAGCCGCGCCCACCTGCGCCAAGTAGGTACTTTTATCAACATACAAATTTGTGATCCTTGATAATGGCTCCTACTGATAGACTGCTAATAATTATGAATTATGGGAAATTGATAATGACCAATTTGAAGCGGTGAAATGATATTCGAATCAGCAATCAAAATCATTCAAATTATTCCAAAATTTATTTGAATTTTTGAAAATCACGAATATAACTGTTTCTAGCAATAGAAATACTAGAAAAAACTCAAAATCGGGGCGAAGGGCCAAAAAACATGTGCGTTCCCAAAAGGGGTTTGCGATAGCTTAGTGGTTCGAATTTGAAATGGACTGTATATTATAAAGAAAGAAATTACTGAAAATGTTGGATAAAATTGGATGTCCGAAATAGTGGCGTCTTTTAAACGAAGCAACAAAAAACTTACCAACCTTAGTAATGGTGCCGTCTGAGTTATCTTCTCGAGCTAGCCCTGGAAGTCCTTGCTGTTCTTGATGGTTACGGCACATACACACACAACAGTTAAATAGATGAAAACATAATAATATGCGGAAAAGTAACATATAAGTATTGCAGCGGAGAAAAGATAACTTTTTCGAATGGCGGTTCTATATATCAATGTCGTAGGATTGTGGTCGTTCTTGTCGACCTGCGCGCTGTCGGAAAGGCCAGTTTTTTGTTGTCTATTCACCGATAATGCCACATACACGGTGAATGCCAAAATCGAACAGTACTCATAAGTTTTGATTTGCTTTTGTTTGTTGAAGTATTAATAGTAATAAATTCCGTTTGGTTCACGATTTTTATAATTTATTTTCGATAATCGAAATATAATCATAGAAAATACCAAATTGTATAGGAAAAGCAAGAGATCAAAATTCAAAATGATTCAAACAACACCCTGAGGATTAAAAGGATATATGAATATATTCATGATATTATATTATTTTTTTTTTATTTATTTTTTGTTCATGGGATAATTATTCTCAATAAAAAACACCCTATATGTAGAAATAGATTAGTAAAACTCGTTTGGCCGGACTTGCAGTACAAACCACACTTGATATTTTCTTTATTGACTCACAATTTGGATGTATTTGAGTAAGTTAAAGTATGTATGGGTGTGAGTAAGTAGTAGTAGTAATAGTATAGTATAGTACTCAAATTCCTAAAATATAGAATTATATGAGAACTAATATAAATCAAACTGAACTGAATTACTTACGGTTGCCTCTATAGTTCAAATCTATTTCCCAAAAATGTTTTTGTCAATCAATTTTTCATTTGACATTAATTGTCATTCATAGATTGCCAACACAGTATGTTCGCACTTTTGGTATATAGAGACAACTTAGAGTCGAACAATATGCAGTAATAATTAACTTCTAACTGTATTTAAATGAACCTATCGAGAAGGTATTATTCTTCACACTCCCGCCCGGTACAGGTCTTTAGGACTGAAGAGGCTGTACCATCTCATTCTTCTCCGTTGACGGATAACACAGCAAGTTTCACGACAGGTCTTTCAAAAATACCTGTAAGGGTTTGAACCTTCGCTCTTCTGACTTGACCATCTGGAGCTTTCTTCACTTCAATAACTCTACCCTTTGGCCAATTGCAGCGCGGAAGATCTTTGTCACAAATAATCACGATGTCACCCACTTTTATGGGATTCACTTGTTTATGCCACTTGCTTCGCAACAATAGTTTTGGAATAAACTCGGATACAAACCTTCGCCAACACTTATTTGCGAATTGTTCTTTGTAGAGATAGTTGAACTTAAGCACTTTATTATCATCATTTAGTTGCCCTATTGGTTTATTGCCATTAGAATTTCCAATCAGGAAATGATTTGGCGTTAAAGCCTCTGATTCTTCAGTATCCAGGGGTAAGTATGTAAGGGGTCTCGAATTAACAATATTTTCTGCCGCAATAAGACAGCTCTGCAGCAAGGGATCGGATGGTGTTCTAGAAGGTAAGGCTTCATACAGGGATATTTTTACAGCTTTCACAAGACGCTCCCAGGCGCCACCCATATGAGGAGATAATGGTGAGTTGAAATGAAACGTTATTTCTGGACTGATGAATGATTTAGCGATCAGATAAGGATCTACTTTTTGCAATTCCTCACGTAACACTCGTTCTGTGGCAATGAAATTAGTTCCTCGATCACAAAATATGGAGTGCGGCTGTCCTCTTCTATTCATGAAATTCGAAAAACAAAGAATGCAACTGTCAACATCTAATTTATAGGCCATTTCTAGGTGTACCGCTCTTGTTGTGAGACAGGTAAAGAGTGCTCCCCATCTTTTCTCAATTCGTCTTCCTACCGTCACATTTATCGGCCCAAAATAATCAACGCCAGTGTACGTAAATGGAGCTGTGAAGGTAGCAAGTCGACATTCAGGCAGCGTTGACATTTTTGGCTCAACAGGAGTAGCAAATTTTATTTTACATGTCTGGCAATTTTTTCTTACCTTGTATAGAACTCGGCGTAATTGAGATATGAAATATTTTTGTCTTATCTCATTAACTACCGTTTCATGGTTTCGATGGAGAAATATTTGGTGATAATATTCTATAATCAGAATCGTGAGATAACTTTCACGAGGTAGAATTATCGGTCTCTTTGTGTCGTTGTTTATTGAATTGGCTGCATCAATTCTACCACGAATTCGAAGTAATCCTTCTTCATCTAAATAGGGAGATAATTTATACAAACTGCTAGATTTATCCACGATCGGCTGAAGTAGAAAATCCGTCTTTTTCGGTTGGAGTTGTTTGATCTCTTCTTTATAGAATTCCGACTGAACCATCCTGATCAAGGTATTTCTGGATCTTAACAATTCATGAGATTTTAAAATTCCCTGGGGTTTCTGCCTTTTCTGTATTTTAGCACGTAACATATCTATGAATCTATAGACGTAGGCTAGCATATGAAGAAGTTTCGAAAATTTAGAGAATTTCTTCATGTCTATTAAAGGTTCAATGGTTTCATGTTTCGTTAACACCTCTTCATGAGTTATATCTGAAGTCGAATCGGTAGGCCAACATTTTTCTGGTTTGTGTAAGAAATCCGGATCTCTGAACCATCTGCCTGAGTATTCCAAAGAAGGTTGTTTGTTCCATTTTGTAGCCTCATCTGCTATATTCAATTTGGTTGGAACATATCGCCAGTTGGATATCGTCGAATTTTCCTGGATTTCTGCCACTCTGTAGGCAACATATTTATTAAATTTCCTCGGTTCATTTGTTCGTAACCAACTCAGTACGATCAAGGAATCAGACCAGTAAAATGTTTCCTGAATGTTAATTGACAAGTGCTCACGGAGACTTTTAGCGAATCTGCTACCCATGACTGCTCCGTTTAGTTCTAGTCGAGGGATTGTTTGGATTTTGATTGGTGCCACATGAGTTTTTTCTCCTAATTGAACACATTCCAAGATGTTTTCTTTCTCGATCCTCAGGTATGCTACGACAGCACTAGCATGTTCACTAGCGTCCACGAATACATGCATTTGTACAGTTGCTCCATCCCAATTCTGTAGATTTCCCAGATAACATCGTGGAATTGATATTTCTTCAATTTTATGAAGCTGTTTCAACCAAATGAGCCATTTTTCAAACTGTTCATCAGTGATAGGTTGGTCCCAATTAATATTGCTCCTCCATATTTCTTGAAGAAGTATCTTCAGATAAATGAGGAAGTTGGAAAGGAGTCCTAATGGATCGTACACCGACATTAGTATACGTAAAACTTCTCTCTTTGTTGGTTTTCTGTCCCCGCTTGGAACTTGTTCGTTTCCTTTATTAAAACGTAGAGAATACGTGAAACAATCTGTTTTCAAGTTCCACCACATGCCTAGGACTTTTTCAGTGTTTTTCTCACCTCCAATATTCAAATTTATTTCTGTGAGATTTTCCGCAGATAAATTCATAATGACCGAAACCTTTTTAGAATTGGAGCGCCAGTTTCTTATTTCAAAATTTGCTTTAGAATGTATGAAATAAACTTGTCTAGCAATGGTTACTGCTTCCTCCTCTGTATTCGTGGAATCCAGTAAATCATCTACATAATGATTTTTTACAATGCATTCTACGGCTCTTGGATATTCAGTCAAATATTTGTTGGCATTGGTATTTTTCACGAACTGGGCACAACTTGGTGAACATGAGGCTCCAAAAGTCATTACCCTCATTATATATGTTTCCAGAGGTTTGTTAGGATCACCACCTCGCCATAAAAACCGCTGCGCTTGTTGATCCTCATCTCTTATGCCAATTCGAAGGAACATTTCCTTAATATCACCAGAAAATCCAATTTTTCCTTCTCGAAAACGTAAAAGAACACCCAAGAGCGATGCTAGTTGATCATCTCCTTTCAATAGCATAGAATTTAGTGATATCCCTTGGACAGAAGCAGCTGCGTCCCAGACGATCCTGAATTTGCCAGGTTTATTGGGATTGTAAACTGGAAAGATGGGAAGATACCATATTTTCCCATGGGATTCAGACAGTTCTCTTTCAGTGAGTTTCTTTATGTAATTTTTCTTGGTAAATTCATCTAACTGCTCATTCATTTTGATAGCTAATTCTGGATTGCGTTTTATACGTTTCTCTATACATTCCAGCCTTCTTATAGCCATGCTTCTACTATCGGGTAAGTTTATTTTGTCATACGTCCACAACAGACCAATGTTGTATTTACTTCCATTTTGAGTGAGTGTCGATTCTTGTATGTTCCTGGCTCTCTGCAGTTTTTTGGAAACGATATTATTTGAAGGCTGCACTCCCAAACTTTCTATTGAAAAATACTCTTTCACAGCTTCATGTAGTCCATCATTATTCATTATTTCATCAGAACATTCGCACACGTGGTAATTAAATGATGGTGTGGGATTTGATGAATTTGTTGGTAGTAGAGCAAAAACTGTCCACCCTAACCTGCTTTTTGCAGCTATAGGTTGTCCTTCGTGACCTTCTTTCACTCGAAGTGGTAAAGCCAGTTCCCAGTTGTCTAAACCAATGAGTATTTGTGGATTTGCATTTTCATAGGATTCAAATGGTAGATTTCTCAAATAGGAATAATTCTGTATGAGTTCATCGCTATTGAGTGATTGTCGAGGAAGATTCAAAGCAGTAACAGTTCGTGCTGGACGAAAATCAAATTGTTTCGATCCTTTAAAATCTCCTGCTATCGATAAACAAACCCTCTCTGAATTATTCTCTAAACGCTCTTGATCTCCAGTCCATCTGAGACATAATTGTTCTTGGTTTCCACGTAAATCCAACTCCTTGGCAATATTTTCATTCAACAAAGTGACTGAAGATCCTTCGTCTAAGAAGGCAAACGTTTTGACTGTTTTACCTTCATTTTTCAAAGTCACAGGTAATATTCTGAAACGGATACATTGGGAAGTTACTTGAGCCACGTTGATTTGTGAGGACACTGAGACGTGGTGAGGTTTTTGACTGGACAATGCTTGCTGCATTTGAGTTTGTGGTGGAATCCTATCAACATCGTTATGCAGAAGGGGGTGATGCTTGCTCTGGCACTGATTTATGGTACACTTGACGGGATACTTGCAAGGAAATCTGTGTCTTTTCAAGCATAACCTACATAATTTCATTGACTTTATTACTCCCCATCTATCAGATACTGGGTAACTTAGGAATTTTGTACACTCTGCAACCTGGCTACACTTTCCTTTGCATATTTTGCAACTAAAGTCCCTGTCATTCCCATGAACATTAGTATGTTCATTTTGATTGAATTGTTTCCTTCGATCTGGTATGACAAGAGTAGGTAAAGCGGTGCATAAGTTTGTAGCAGTATTATACATCCAATCAGCAAAACTAGTTAGACCCTCGAAATTTGGTACTGAGCTGCGATGCATGGCCCAGTTCACTTTGATCTGGGATGGGAGCTTTTCTATCAATTCATGCATCAGTATGGGATTGTTCAAATAATCATGCAATTTAGCTGCCTCTAAAGAAACACACAGATTTTTCACTGTTAAAGAATATTCAACAAGCGTTTCAAGTTTTTCAATTTTAGGTGGTGGTTGACGACGAATCATATTAATATGCGCTTCTATGATTTGCTCAGGTCTACCGTAAAGCATCTTCAACGTAGATATTATCTGCGGCACGCATTCAGGTTGTATAAGAAAACTGGCGACAGCTGTCCTGGCAGATCCTCTGATGCTTTTCTGTAGCCTTAGTAAGTTTTCATTATTATCAAAACCACATGTAATTGTAGATCTGTCATAACAACTTATGAATAGAGGCCAATCGGACGGATTACCATTGAATATCGGAAGATCATTTGGAGTAGTTTTTCTGGCGGCAAATTGTTGCGGAGTCAACGCGTTGTAATCAAAGTCATTGAAAACAGGCTGATGATTATTTTGTGAAAATCTAGGAGTTTTCTGTTCTGCATTTGGTTTATTACCAATGGTTGTTTGTTGAAGATTAGACAAATAGTTTTTACTGTCGTCTCTTCTATCTAGACGTTCATTAATCTGAAGTGATAGCATTTTATTGGCCAAAGGGTCAGAATTTTTGATTTCATCGTCAGTTATTGCTTGACTGTCATCTGACTCTTCATCCAGTGATAGTCTTGCTTCTTTTGCTAATTTCCTTTCTTTCCTAAGTAATTCTCTTTCTTCTTCAATTAGCTGCATTCTCATTTTGGTTCTGCTGCTAACAACGGAAGATCTTTTCTTGCTTCCTGAAAGCGAACTATTTTTGCTTCTCTTTGTATCGAGGGAAGGAGCTGCTTGCGGTACTTTGGTCTCTGCTTCACATGATGGACACATCCATGATTCGTTGGCGATAACATCATCGGAGACGTTTACACACTCGTAACAGCACCATTTCTTACACCTCGTGCATTCAACCATTTTCTCATCTCTATATGGTTC
This sequence comes from Chrysolina oricalcia, assembly GCA_944452925.2. NCBI lineage: Eukaryota > Metazoa > Arthropoda > Insecta > Coleoptera > Chrysomelidae > Chrysolina > Chrysolina oricalcia. The sequence continues at coordinate 28,846,667 of OX101817.2, forward strand.
GTTGCATACTGGACAGCGATCACACTTGGTTCCTTCAACTATTGCTGAAGCCATTTCTTGTGATCCAGTAGATAAAGTAATGCAACTACCAAATTTGAGCTTCGATTGAGCTCCGAATTTGAGCTTGTAGAAATAGATTAGTAAAACTCGTTTGGCCGGACTTGCAGTACAAACCACACTTGATATTTTCTTTATTGACTCACAATTTGGATGTATTTGAGTAAGTTAAAGTATGTATGGGTATGAGTAAGTAGTAGTAGTAATAGTATAGTATAGTACTCAAATTCCTAAAATATAGAATTATATGAGAACTAATATAAATCAAACTGAACTGAATTACTTACGGTTGCCTCTATAGTTCAAATCTATTTCCCAAAAATGTTTTTGTCAATCAATTTTTCATTTGACATTAATTGTCATTCATAGATTGCCAACACAGTATGTTCGCACTTTTGGTATATAGAGACAACTTAAAGTCGAACAATATGCAGTAATAATTAACTTGTAACTGTATTTAAATGAACCTATAGAGAAGGTATTATTCTTCACACTATATAAGACACCGTCGTGAAAATTTGAACACATGTGTTTCAGAAAGTTCTGAACGTGTTCATAATATTAGTTTTCCGCTAAAACAATCCCTGATATTACTTACTGATTTTTTGCATTTTCAATTGATCATAGTTGGCCGTGTTGAAACATAATGAGATGAATCAGAACTGTAGATCTCATTGAGAACTACATTTTGAAAAAAAAAAATTTTTGAAATCGGTAGTCGAATAAGAAAATACGGAGGTGGTGCTGCTCAAAGTGGGACACTGTATAAAATGTGGGTATCTGAGTCTCTAAAATGATTTTTTTCCCATTTCACATAATCGTTATGCGCAGATTACGGAAGATGCAAAAATCATAGATACTATTATCCTTTTTGGACATATACAACGATTCAAGAGTTGTGAGACAGGTCTCATTTATACATACCAAAAAAACTGGGTTTTATTCCTGCCTCATTTTTAAACTCCATCATAATCCCGCCATTTTCTTCAGTAAATGTTGAAAATAATCGATTATACACATCCTGCATGAAAAACAAATTATGCAACTTCAAGCTCGAGGTTCGCACTCTACATTCGTGTTGTCAAACATAGAATCATATCTGAATTTCAAAAAAATCAAAGGCCGTCCAAAAACTCGTGTTTTTTATGAACAATTTTGTCGAACTGCGGGATTTTCAGAAACCCTTGAATATCTCAAAAGCAACAAGATGAATATATATGATTATTTCATATAGTCCAGGATATCAAAGCCGACAATGGACCCATATTTTGGAGCAGTATGCTCCCAGTTCAGACCATGATGTTACCGTTATGTTTAAGATAATGCTTGTGCTAAAGTTAACTAAATCCACCCTTCAACATCATTTTAAAATTGTGCTTAAATATATGTCAAAAGCGAAAGTTGAATCTGTTATATAAAATGGCGCCATTTATACAACAACGTTAAGTTTATGCTAAAAACCATTTATGTTACCGTTATGTTTATGATAATGCTTATGCTAAATATGACTAAATTCACCCTCAGACAATAATAAGTAGATCCAGTTGCGTTTGTTCGACTAAAAGTGAGTAGAAATTTGATGTAAAGCAAATAGAGCCTCAAAAATTCGTTGGGTGGATTGGAGTTATATATTGAATGTTGTGGTTTCTATGAAATTATCAGGGCTTCACCTTAGGTGAGGGCGTCGTCTTCCCTATATATATTGTGGCATTTTTAAATGCCACTAAGAATTTTTCCTATTTTGCAAATCACTACTTGTCATGATTATTATGAAAGGATCAAAAGTTTCAACATCATGCAATATGACCACTCTTATGTTTATAGATTCGCTGCCGTTGCAGTTGCTGTTGTCGCTGCCGCCGGTAGTTTACCAAATTTATTTTGGACGGAAGCGCCAGCGGAAAATGACATGAAACTCAAAATGTCCTTGTCAAAAATGAACGAAATGTTACATAATTTAGGTTATTTATTTGTTTATATAGTTTGAAAGCAAAAATTTAATTTATTCAGAAATGTTAGAATATGAGGAAAATATAGATGTTAATGTAGGCGTATTCCTTAACATATTAGAAGGATTTTCACATCTATATAATCTGAAGGATCAGAATTATAAAAATATGTTCATTAAGGAAAACATTTGGCGTTCAATGAACACAAAATAAAACTATAAATTGGTCATAATTTTGCCAGCGGCTACGGTAACGGCTACGGCAGCGGAAGCGGCTGCGACACAATTTATAAATCCAGCTCCAGTCGTTGCATTCATTTCATGTAGCCATGTAGCCACCACCACCATCTAGTTGGTATTAAATTAACCGTTCGCCTTATTTTTCAAACACATCGAAATCATACATGATTCTGGCATTCATTAAGGATCGCCCTTTTCGAGTTTGAATATCAATAATACGAACGTTTCAGTTCAAAATAAAAAAAAACATGATAAAATAAATGCAATTCTGGCCTGTTTTATCCCGAGTAGGCCATCCGGAGAGGTGTGAGAAGGGGCAGCTTCCGACTGCAGAGAGCAACAGGAAAGACTGCCAAATACAGAGGGGTTGAAGGTCGTATCAGCTTTTCAACCAACGCTGACGTAGTGAGGAACCCTCTAAGGTTTCCACGGTGGGGAAATGATTACCACTTGAAGTTATCTTGTTGTGGTTCTTGCATCCAGACCAGAAAACCAGGAGTTGGGTGGACAAGAAAATTTCTTGTGACAGGAGTTTTGGCACTAGCTTTACCGGTACAGTCGTACAAAAAAAAGGCAAAAGGCAGGTAGCACACAAACAGCTTCAATCAACAATCAACAATGCATTTAATTAATGTAATGAAGAATGCGAATGCAGTACTGCAAATTGTTGAAAAAGCCGGTACTGAACCAAAAAACTACTGTTATTGAAAAACTTGTACACCTTTAGCCTGGCCCTTCTTGACTGTCTCCCCGCGCACCGGTCTCGATCCCCTTTCCATACTATCGAATTTCAATCGCTATGATATACGACGGGTGACACTCTCTTAGAAAAAGAGTCAAACTCGAAAAGGGCGATCCTAAATGAATGCCAGAATCATGTATGATTTCGATGTGTTTGAAAAATAAGGCGAACGGTTAATCTAATACCAACTAGATGGTGGTGGTGGCTACATGGCTACATGAAATGAATGCAACGACTGGAGCTGGATTTATAAATTGTGTCGCAGCCGCTTCCGCTGCCGTAGCCGTTACCGTAGCCGCTGGCAAAATTATGACCAATTTACAGTTTTATTTTGTGTTCATTGAACGCCAAATGTTTTCCTTAATGAACATATTTTTATAATTCTGGTCCTTCAGATTATATAGATGTGAAAATCCTTCTAATATGTTAAGGAATACGCCTACATTAACATCTATATTTTCCTCATATTCTAACATTTCTGAATAAATTAAATTTTTGCTTTCAAACTATATAAACAAATAAATAACCTAAATTATGTAACATTTCGTTCATTTTTGACAAGGACATTTTGAGTTTCATGTCATTTTCCGCTGGCGCTTCCGTCCAAAATAAATTTGGTTAACTACCGGCGGCAGCGACAACAGCAACTGCAACGGCAGCGAATCTATAAACATAAGAGTGGTCATATTGCATGATGTTGAAACTTTTGATCCTTTCATAATAATCATGACAAGTAGTGATTTGCAAAATAGGAAAAATTCTTAGTGGCATTTAAAAATGCCACAATATATATAGGGAAGACGACGCCCTCACCTAAGGTGAAGCCCTGATAATTTCATAGAAACCACAACATTCAATATATAACTCCAATCCACCCAACGAATTTTTGAGGCTCTATTTGCTTTACATCAAATTTCTACTCACTTTTAGTCGAACAAACGCAACTGGATCTACTTATTATTGTCTGAGGGTGAATTTAGTCATATTTAGCATAAGCATTATCATAAACATAACGGTAACATAAATGGTTTTTAGCATAAACTTAACGTTGTTGTATAAATGGCGCCATTTTATATAACAGATTCAACTTTCGCTTTTGACATATATTTAAGCACAATTTTAAAATGATGTTGAAGGGTGGATTTAGTTAACTTTAGCACAAGCATTATCTTAAACATAACGGTAACATCATGGTCTGAACTGGGAGCATACTGCTCCAAAATATGGGTCCATTGTCGGCTTTGATATCCTGGACTATATGAAATAATCATATATATTCATCTTGTTGCTTTTGAGATATTCAAGGGTTTCTGAAAATCCCGCAGTTCGACAAAATTGTTCATAAAAAACACGAGTTTTTGGACGGCCTTTGATTTTTTTGAAATTCAGATATGATTCTATGTTTGACAACACGAATGTAGAGTGCGAACCTCGAGCTTGAAGTTGCATAATTTGTTTTTCATGCAGGATGTGTATAATCGATTATTTTCAACATTTACTGAAGAAAATGGCGGGATTATGATGGAGTTTAAAAATGAGGCAGGAATAAAACCCAGTTTTTTTGGTATGTATAAATGAGACCTGTCTCACAACTCTTGAATCGTTGTATATGTCCAAAAAGGATAATAGTATCTATGATTTTTGCATCTTCCGTAATCTGCGCATAACGATTATGTGAAATGGGAAAAAAATCATTTTAGAGACTCAGATACCCACATTTTATACAGTGTTCCACTTTGAGCAGCACCACCTCCGTATTTTCTTATTCGACTATCTTGGATTATTTCATTGAGATGTGATTGTGATTGTTTTATTTGTTTTATTGTACCTTGTTATGTCATATATAAAAAAAAAGATTGTAGTTGCTATAAAATAAAAATTACATTTTTGCTGAAGTCATTCTTTGCTGCTAATTTTATTACTTTTTCTTTCATAATCAGTACTCTGTTTTCATTGGATCAGTTTATCCAATAGGTTATGGGCCCAGAGTACCTGTTGTAAGCGTAACTGAAGAAAGTTAAAGTATTTGCCGTGTTTTCATAAAGAAAACGCACTGATATAAAGTAAAAGTCTGACAGTGACATTATTGTAATGGCACAATCTGCAACTGCAAGAATCATAAAGTTTGATGGTACAAACTTCCAGTTATGGAAATTCAGTGTTTCCATCGTTCTGAAGGCCAGTGAATTGATGGAAGTGATTACTGGAGCAAAGCCCGCGATGACTGCTACAAACACAGATGAAATCAAGAAGTGGGAGAAGAAAGACAACCAAGCCATGGTCATTTTTCTATTATCAATTTGTGAAGATCAGTTATCTTATCTGGTTAATTGCCAAAATGCCGGAGAGATGTGGAAGAAATTAATAACAGTTCATGAGCAGAAGACTGAAGTATCAAAACATAATTTATCAAAAATTTTATGAGCTGCATATGGTCAAGAATCAAACTATTGCTAATTTCATCACCGAAGTTGAATCTTTAGTCAAACAATTGAAAGACATGGGTGAACATATATCTGATATTGCTGTTATTTCAAAAATAATCAATAGTCTTCCATCCAAATATGCTATGCTTGTTACTGCGTGGGATTCAGTTGATCCTAGTAAACAGACCCTCTCAGACCTCATTGCCAGACTATTGAAGGAGGAACAGAAGATTTCTGCATCTGTCATCAAGGAGGACGATCTAGCGCTACAAGCCCAGTCACTAAGAATTCACCGAAATCCAAAACAGTCTGTCGACAGAAAACACAACATAAAAAATCTGAAAGAGAGGACAAAATGTGGATATTGCAAGCAAAAAGGTCATTGGTGGAAAGAATGTCCCAATCGAAAATTCAAGAAACCTGAATTTGCCAGTTCAAAAATTGCTCTGCGACCAAAAATTCTAGAGAAGCACTTGTTTGTGAATCTCCAACTTTGTCAGATATTTTAGAAAATGAAGAAGATATTTGGTTAGCTGATACAGGTGCTAGTTTACATATGTCGTTCAGGAAAGAGTGGTTCACAAATCTTAAACCACTCAAAGATGAAATTGTGGTCCGAATCGCCGATAAAAAAGTGATAAATGCGGTAGCTGTTGGAGAAATCAAAATAAAAGCACTGGTTGAAGGTGTTTGGACAAATAAAGTCATCACGGAAGTTCATTATATTCCTGATTTGAGAAGAAATCTGCTATCCGTCGGCAAAATAACTGATAAAGGTTTCGTTATGGTGGCTTATAGTGATCGATGTGAATTCCGCAACTCCGATGGTGAACTATCATGCGTTGGCTTGAGACGAGGCAACATGTTCCAAATGTTGATGAAATTTGATGAACTTAATTGTAATATCACATCGATCAATAGCTTGAAACTTTGGCATGAAAGGCTAGGACATGTCAACTTGAAGTATGTCAAAGACACAATTAGGAACGGTGCAGTTGAAGGCGCATGTATTGAAGACGAATCTGAATTTTTCTGTGATGGCTGTGAGCTTGGAAAGCAGAATAGGAGAAGTTTCATTCGATCTTCTGGCGATAAAGCAGAAAAACCAGGCCAATTCATCCACTCCGATGTTTTTGGACCCTCTAACATAAAGTCTCCAAGTGGATCACGTTACTTTTTACTGTTGAAAGATGATTGCACAGGGTTCCGAACTAGCTATTTTCTGCAACAAAAATCAGAAGTTTTCAAGAAAATCGTTGAATTTGAAGCCCTAGTAAGAAGACAAACTGGAAATTTGATAAAGGTGTTTCGATTTGACAATGGTACAGAGTTCGTCAATGAAGATATGCGGAACTTCTTCAAAGATAAGGGTATTTTATTCGATACTTCAGCACCTTACGCGCATGAGCAGAATGGAAGATCAGAGAGAGATATCAGAACCATAACTGAGAGTGCACGTTCTATGCTGTATGCAAGAAATATTACTTTAGAACTGTGGGCAGAAGCTGTGAATACTGCTGTTTACGTCCTGAATAGAACTGTTTCCAAGCAAGTGGAACAAACGACACCTTATGAAAAATGGTTTGGAAGAAAACCCAGTTTGAAGCACATTCGAATTTTTGGATCAGTGGCCTATATGTACAATCCAAAAGAATTGAGAAAGAAATGGGAACCAAAAAGTCAAAAAATGATCTTGATTGGGTATGAAAAAGAATCTCCAAACTATCGACTGTGGGATCCGTCAAAAAGAAAAATATATATCAGTGCAAATGTTCATTTTGATGAAACTGGCACATTTCTGAATGAAAGTGCAGAAAATGACATCCATCTCAAGCTGATTTTCCATAATGAAGATGATGATGAGCTAGTTTCTCAAACCACAGCAGTAGAAAATGAAAATATCAGTAGTGAAGGCGATGGAAATGAAAACTATGAAGAAGATGCTAACCCAAGAGAGAATAGATATAATTTACGTGATAGATTCCAGCTTCAACCACCCAAAAATTATTCTGCTATGGTTGTTTGATAATCCATCTACCTATGAACAAGCAATAACTTCTGAGAATTCTGAGCGTTGGATATCAGCAATGCAAGAAGAAATTGAGTCCCTGATAAAAAACGAGACTTGGATACTACAAGAGATGCCAGAAGATGTTAATATTGTCGATGCTAAATAGGTATATAAAATCAAAAAGAAAGTAGATAGATAAGATATTTTCAAAGCAAGATTGGTTGCAAGAGGATTCTCGCAGAGAGAAGGAATAGACTATCACGAAACCTTTTCTCCAGTAGTGAGATATGAATCTATTCGAGTGCTACTTGCAATTGCTGCTTCAAACAATCTCGAAATTTCCCAATTTGATGTGAAAACGGCTTTCCTGTATGGACATTTGGAAGAAACCATATTCATGAGACAACCCAAAGGTTTCGAGAGTGCTGGTAATCTGGTTTGCAAACTAAAAAAAAGTTTGTACGGACTCAAACAAAGTTCTCGATGTTGGAACCACAAATTTCGGAAGTTCCTGGAAACATTCAATCTAAAGCAGACCGATGCTGATCACTGCGTTTTTGTCGGAAATATCGACGGTGAAACTATTTATTTGGCACTTTATGTGGATGACGGGTTGATTTTGACAAAGTCGGATGACACTGTCAATAAATTGTTAGCATATCTGAAAAATGAATTTGAAATAACTATTGGTAGTGCAAACTGTTTCATTGGAATCGAAATATGGAGATACAGAGATAAAAACCGAATTGGCATAACTCAGGAGAGTTTTGTGAAGAAAATTTTGAAGAAATTCAACATGTTCGAATGTTTTTCATCAAATGTTCCATTTCAACCAGGTCAGCAGCTACGAAATGTTTCAAATGATGAAGAGAAGAACTTGAACATACCATATCGAGAAGCAGTAGGTAGCCTTTTGTATATTGCCGTGCTTTCACGTCCAGATATAGCATACGCAGTAAGTTATGTTAGTCAGTTTTCGAATAATTATGGCTGTGAACATTGGACTGCTGTTAAGAAAATACTTAGATACCTACAAGGAACTAGAAGCTTCGGAATAGTGTATGGGAATCAAGAATTTGAGAAGATCCAGTTGCATGGATATACTGATGCAGATTATACTGGAGACATCAGTACCAGAAAGTCCAGAACTGGTTATGTTTTTATGATGAATAATTCACCAGTCACTTGGTGTTCACAACGGCAGCAAGTCATAGCATTATCCACAACTGGAGCAGAATACATCGCTCTCTCTTTTGGATGCAGGGAGGCTATCTGGTTACGTCAATTATTGAAAGAACTTGGTGTTTCAGAAGATGTTCCAACTGTCATCAATGTTGACAATCAAAGTGCAATAAAACTTGCAAACAACCCTGAATTTCACAAAAGAACCAAGCATGTGGATGTGAAGTACCATTATGTTCGTGAAGTTATCAAAAATGAAGAGGTGAGGTTGAACTACGTCGAGTCAAAACTCCAGCTTGCAGATATCATGACGAAACCCCTACCAAAGGAAAAGATTTCATCCATGAGAGTCAAGCTGAACATTCTGGATCTAAATGAAATAGGGAGAGTCTTGGATTATTTCATTGAGATGTGATTGTGATTGTTTTATTTGTTTTATTGTACCTTGTTATGTCATATATAAAAAAAAAGATTGTAGTTGCTATAAAATAAAAATTACGTTTTTGCTGAAGTCATTCTTTGCTGCTAATTTTATTACTTTTTCTTTCATAATCAGTACTCTGTTTGCATTGGATCAGTTTATCCAATAGACTACCGATTTCAAATTTTTTATTTTTTTTCAAAATGTAGTTCTCAATGAGATCTACAGATCTGATTAGTCATTCATCTCATTATGTTTCAACACGGCCAACTATGATCAATTGAAAATGCAAAAAATCAGTAAGTAATATCAGGGATTTTTTTAGCGGAAAACTAATATTATGAAAACGTTGAGAACTTTCTGAAACACATGTGTTCAAATTTTCACGACGGTGTCTTATATAGGGTGTTTTTTATTGAGAATAATTATCCCATGAACAAAAAAAAAATTAAAAAAATAATATAATATCATGAATATATTCATATATCCTTTTAATCCTCAGGGTGTTGTTTGAATTATTTTGAATTTTGATCTCTTGCTTTTCCTATAAAATTTGGTATTTTCTATGATTATATTTCGATTATCGAAAATAAATTATAAAAATCGTGAACCAAACGGAATTTATTACTATTAATACTTCAACAAACAAAAGCAAATCAAAACTTATGAGTACACTTAGTTATTTTTTTTTATATTTTATTATTCTTTATTAATCCTCCATTATTTTCTATACATTTTAGAATTCTTGTTGTTTATTGCCACCTTCTTCAAAATATTAGGGGTAATGCCATGCCATGCTTCCAAAATCCTTTCTTGAAGTTCTGCACTTCTGGGCCTAGACTTATACACGTTTTGCTTCAAGGTTACCCACAAGAAGAAATCAAGTGGGGTCTGGTCTGGGGACCTTGCTGGCCAGTGAATAAGTGGACTATTGCAACCTATCCATTTTCTTCTGAACTTGGTGTCCAACCAAGCGTGTACGTCTCTAGCATTATGAATGCTTGCACCATCTAACTGAAAGTATATATATCGTCGTAGCTCAATCGGAATGTTTTCCAATCGATCCCATAATTGATTATTTAAGAAATTGACAAATATTTGCAAATTTACGTTGCCTTAAAAAAAATGGTACAATAATTTTTTTCCTAAAATACCACACCACACGCTGATTTTCTAGGAATATTGCCGCTTACATTCAATCACCCAGTAGGGGTTTTCGGTGCTCCAATAACGAGAATTTTGAGAGGAAACTACACCGTTTGTCGTGAAAGTTGCCTCGTCCGTGAATAAAATGTTATTCAGAAAATGTTGATTGTTCATAAATTCCCCTTGGCACCAAAGGCAATATTCCAGTCTTCTGATATTGTCTCCATCCTCAAGAGTGTGGAGGAATTTTGGTTTAAGTGGAATGACGTTTTCATTTTTCAAATGCCTTCAAATTTTTTATTTTGGTATGCCGATATCGAGAGAGCATTGTCTAAGACTACTTGTGGGATTGTGACTGAAATGATTTGAAATATTTCTATCGTCATTTTCTCGTCTCCCGCGCCCCCTTCTTGTTGAATTCAGCACAGTTTCCGAGCTGTTGAAAAATGTACTTATCCGACTCACTGTAGTGTGATTAATGTTGATGCCTTCGATTGAATTCAATAGCTGCTCCTCTTAATAACCTGGAATTATCACCAATAATTTTAATAATCCCTATTCTCTCTAAAGAGTGAGCTTTCATTGCATAGGCATTGCTGCACAAATAGTTATAATAAAAACCTACACATTAAACAACAATCGTTATCTGTCAAAATATTTGAAAATGTGAATATCGCGTTACTTCCATAGCCATCTTGTGGGTATTTCCTAAAAGCTTTTAAGAGAAAATATTATATTTTGTGTAATAATCATCGTGTCTGATTCTTAGTTTTTCGGCACGACTTTAACCATCAATCAACTTTTACATTAGGAAATCAGATATAAAATTAAGTAGCGCTCAAGGGTAGCTTTTTACCACTTTTTGAGTTTCTCTAATCCATTGCCCATTTTGCTCTCCGACGAACAGCACCGTGCTTTATGTGACATTTGTATCTGCCTGTCTACCAGTTATAGATTTAATTAGATAAAAATTGGTAGAGGTAAATAAATATATATATATATATATATATATATATATATATATATATATATATATATATATATATATATATATATATATATATATATATATATATAACCTACTATACGAGCCCAAAACGATATATTCTACCGACTTGCCAGTCCAAAATAGACGTTCTCAGACCCGGCTTCGGGTCCGACAACGTTTAGCCATCTAGAAAGGTTAGGAGGGGTAAGGGGTGCATTATAACTGAAATTTAGCTGGGCTCAAAAAGTATGTAAAACGTATTCTTTCATATGGATTTAGTTCCGGCATTTTCAGCACAGGGGGCATCAGTGTTTTATACAATTCCCGTTTACACATGCTCCTCTTACAAGTATATGTATCCGACGTTTACAAGCCCGGGGTAGTTCAATTCATTGTGATTGTTGAATCAGCCTACAATTGAGCAGAAACTCAGCTTGCTTTTGTTATTTCATATGCAACCTGTTCTCTAAGGATGGACCGATTATAAACATTGAGCTTACAGTAAGACTCGGTATTGACTAATAGTAGATAAGGGGCTCTGAAGTTATTATTATTTCCTGATGATTTTACTCTGATGATCATGTTGCCAGTTACAATAGGAAAATAGATCATTAAATAAAACAGATGAATAATTCTGAATTATTCCAGACATGAGATTATAATTAAAGCCAATATTAAAACACAGATTCATGTTTAATTTTTTATTGAACCTTCAATCAGTTACATTCCCTAATAGTGTACAAGTTTTATTGACAATCAAAACACTGAATAATATACCAAATTAATGTAAAGCTACAAAAACTGAAAAAAATGATCCTATACCTGCAACAATACAGGGTTGTATTTAAAAATGTTAAAAGTGGAAATCATTCGATGTATCATTGAAATGTGTTTCATAAGTGAATTCACTGCATACAAACTGCAGGACAGTCAAGCAGTACAGTTGCAGCAGGCCATTTTTCAGAAAGTTATTACACTTTTTATATTTGATTAGTTGGTAAAAATATTAAAAAGGTTTAATGTACAAATCTTTCGTTTCAACTTTATTATGCTTTTTGGTATGATTACAAATAATCTAGATTTTTTTATAGACTCGTTAATTATACCGTGATTTTGGAATTAAAATATTACCTCATTACGTTATTAAAATCAGAATAAACGAGTGAAGAAAAATAATCGAGAAAACTTTGAAATGACAAATTTATGGACATACCCCAGTTTGAATCGTCAATTATGATGGAATAGTGTTGCGTACCCCGGTATATTCAGTAATTCAATAAAAAAAAATAATTCTCAACCCTTACGATCAAAATCTCTTATAGTAAATCTTGAACTAGGAAAATGAAAAACTTAAAACATATTGTTATGTTGTTAAACCAAATAATGTGAAAGTGTTCAACTATAAAAATAGAGAAATAAAACTGGTCGATTGACAATGTCATATACAGTGCGTTTCACTTCTCAAGGAAACACCCTCGTATCTTCCGTAATTTTTGACGTAGAACCATAAAATTTTCAGGATCGATATATACACTAGAAATGAATTCACCGCACAAAAAGGGTCATACTACGTGATATACACTGCACTCCAGCAGCAATGAAACCACCCATTTTTCAGGAAATTTATATTAGGGGACAAAATTGGCCCGAAATTCTTTCGGATTTGTGTTCAGGATCCCAAAATTACTAGTAATACATCTGCCTCCTGAAAAATGTTCAGTCCTGAACAATTCTAATTTGTTTCACTTCTCATGGAAACGCTCCCGTATCTTCCGTAATTTTCAGGATCGATAGATACACTATAAATCAACATACTGCACAAAAAAGGACTTCCTACGTGATATACATTTCACGCCAGCAGCGATGGAACCATCCATTTTTCCATCGCTGCTGGGGTGCAGTGTATATCACGTAGGATGACGCCTTTTGTGCAGTCAGTTCATTTCTAGTCTATTTATCGATCCTGAAAATTTCATGGTTCTACATCAAAAGTTGCGGAAGATACGGGGGCGGTTCCATGAGAAGTGAAACAAATTTGAATTTTTCAGGACTGAAAATTTTTCAGGACACAGGTATATTAGTAGTAATTTGGGGATCGTGAACACGAATCCGAAGGAATTTCGGGCCAATTTTGCACCCTAATATAACTCTCCGGAAAAATAAGTGGTTCTATCGCTGCTGGCGTGCAGTGTATATCACGTAGAATAACCCCTTTTGTGCAGTGAGTTCATTTCTAGTGTATCTATCGATCCTGAAAATTTCATGGTTCTACGTCAAAAATTACAGAAGATACGAGGGTGTTTCCATGAGAAGTGAAACACTGAAGAATTTTGTTAACAAGGATTATCAACAGAAATATAAATCGTGTTATTGCAAACGATAAGTATTATAAACTAAAGTTTTGATTCTAAGCCAATCGCTTTCTGTGAATGATTTATTTTGGCGAATGAAATTTAAACATTCTTCTTTTTTAGGTGCTATTTTCTTCTCAACGTGTTTCTTGAAAAATTTTAGTACCAATTTTTTTTCAACATCTGACCAACGAATGCGTCTATGTATTTTTGAATTAGAAATGTTCATTTTCGGCGATTTGATTCTCTCTTCGCTAATTTTCGATCCATCAAATGGATTGTCAGATGCATCATAAGACCTAATTTCTTTTGAAATATCTTCACCATCGTCTTTTTCTGAAAGGTTATCCGCGAAGATATCTACTACTTCCTGATCCACTTCGATTTCATTCAGGCTTTTCCCTTTGAACTCTTTACCTTTTCCAGCATTTAATAGTAGCAAAACTTTTGCCACTTTCGCAGTTTGATAAGTATCTTCTGTTAACCTGAAATAAAATAATGGAAAAAGGTATATAATTTTGTAAAATACATATACCTGGTGAAAATGGAAATACGTAGAAAAAAATTGTAGTGCATTCATTCACCTACAATTGTTAAAATATTTCTTGTTATGCTGTGTTTTATGTATTCTACTTTCAATGCAGGATCACTTTAAATAATCACATTTTTTTATAGCATCGACTTTCTGAACAAATACATGTATTTTTGATTTCTTTAAAAATTTTGAGATGGTCATCTTTGTAAAAATTTTATATTTAGGTGTTACTTATTCATAGATTTCTCAAGTTAATTGCTTGCATATTATTCTTCCAACATACCTATAGAATTCCCTGTGGGTCTTCTCTGTGTGTCCCATAAAACGAGCAATTTGTTCCATTTCGTCGTCATGAAAATTCATCAATTGCAGTAGTGTGGCAATTTGCTTCCTAAATATTGTAGATGTCAGCAGTTCTGGTTTTCTGGCTCCACATTTTAATGCAAATTTTTTCATTATGTGTGATCCAGACATCCACCTATCAGTTGAACCAGGATTTGCAAATACATATTTGTTTGCCTTGGGAACGATGTCAGTGTCTTTTCGAACTTTGAGAAGAAAGTCTATGTAAGTTTGCATCAGTTTTGTAAATAAAATAGGAACAGGTTTACTTCCTTTTCCGAACACAACTACTCTTTTCAAACAAGAACTCATGTTTCTTTCGAATTCAGTCAGACAATTCAAAAATTCCTCCTGATTTGAACTGGAAAAGTCTTTTTTATATGAATTGATATCCAAAAACTGGACTTCCCCAATACGTTTCCTGTTGAAGACTAGCACAAAACACAGAGTACATTCAGCAAGTATTTTATAATTTTTTACTATCTCTTCTTTGTTCTTTAATTTTTCGTAGGCTCTAGATGCCAATGTTATGATATAGTTATTGAAACATCTGATATCCTCAGTAAGTGGTACTAATTTAGGCTTCTCCATTTTATTTTCATTAAGCACCTTATTCGCTAAACTCGACAGGTCATTGCACCAATGATTTTCAATCATGTCTCTTATGTCAGATATTTCTCTCAATTTTGTATCTCTTTCTTTCTCGGCCAGTGTAGGAAATAGTGGATTTTTTGTAATTACAGCCTTTTTGGCTATGTCGCATAAAAATTTCAAATTTGTCCCGAAGTGCAACGCGAGTGATGAAGCTTTAAAGGTTTTTTTTTCGTCATCAAATCCGCTAATAATTTTCGCCGCCGTTATAAGATTTTCGTACATTTCGGGTTTTAGAATGTCCATAGTATTCCTAATTGTGGTGAATTTTTGTAATGCCAATTTCAATCTTGCGATTTCTCTTATTCGGTTTGAGGCGACAATACCCATTTGCTTTCTCTTATGTTTATTTAGATAAGATTCCCCATAAAGGCATATTAAGGGATCCATTTTTGCTGCAAAGCTGATTTCATCTGGCCTCATAATGGAAAACACTTCAGTTTTTAGACGACTCTTGTTTAAATAATTGCCAAGCATACCAGTGGCTGCCAAAAATGTTTGAGCCTCACTAAGATGTTGTGTTTTGGGGCCATTTTTTTTACGGGAAATTGAAGCTGAACATGTTTTTCTGTGCCTCCACAAGTATGTTTTTTTATAAAAACCTAAGCATGTCGTACAAGGGTAATATTCTCCTTGAGTTTTTTTTAATTGTTTCAAAGGTTTTCTAACCGGTTTGAGTTCATTTCTTTCTGAATTCAGAATAAAATTTCCCTTTTTTCGTAAAGCTATTATTGCCATCCTTTTTTCTTTGCTTCTATTCTTCATCTCTATGATTTTTCTGACAGCCTCCTCGTCCGAATTTTGTCTTATTAAATGTCTAGAAAAATGCCCTACGTCTTCATAACAGAATGGACACAAGTCCTTGTGAGTACTCGTACTATTTTTGTCTAAATGGTGATATTCCATTCCTTTTTTTTCCTGAAATGAGGTATGGTTTTTGAGATGGAGGATTAGTTAAATTTCAATTATTTAGTGATAATATTTGAAATTTTTATTTTCAGTCAGAAAAAATAATTATAATTTAATTTGAATGGAAATGTTTGAAATTATTTGAGATTTTTTAAATCAATATTGCTCTATCCTTGGCAGAAAGAGTTAACTGTGTATGAGAATAGATTTTTATTGAGAGTAGTTACATAGATTTGAGAAAATATTTTTTTCTACTCATGTATATGAAAATTATCATTTTTCAACCGGATACTCTACATGAAAGTGATAGTTTTTTACTCTAGAGATGAAAATGAAACAAATGAATATATTGATGGATTTTTGACACTAATGACAGTGAATCTCACTACTTGGCACTTGAATCAGCAAACGAACGCCACTTGGACAGTTTATAAACATTTTCACGATTATATTTGAACTTCTCTTTATAACTATAATTACTATGGACTCTTATAGCGAAATTCCAGTATTTTATAAACATCTATCGTAGAAAAAATAGCATTTCCTACTCGAGATGAAATACGTTTTTTTCGTTCGTGAGAGTGCTACACTCGCTCCGCTCCGCTACGCTCGTGGACAAACTTTCACCTCACGAAAAAAACAGTATTTTCATCTCTTGTTGAAAAATATACTATTTAGCTTTCTACCTTTTCATTCCGCCTGAATATTGAAAATTATGCGAAAGCCAAAAAATGCTTCCTCAACTTTTATAACACTCGAATATTTTTGTTTTCTTTACCTGTCCGTCAATGGCGTCAATATTTGAATAAAAAATAATTCCAGAGTTGAAATGGTTCCTTGATGAGGAGGGTTTTTTGTACGTACTCGAACCACTAATATCGGCTATCTGATGGTCTTTATTTTGTTCCTAAAATTAATGTTCATTTTAATGTTAATTATTGATTATGCTGACTTCGTTATTTCATAATACTGAGGATTGCTTGCTATGGAAGTACATGGAGTACATACATTTGACGAAACATTTTTACTGCATACTTGTCCATGCAATATATTATCAAAGCCAAAATTATTATTCTCACCTGCCCTTCCATATTCACATCAGAATAATATGCAGAATTAGATTGGTCTGACTTCTCTGATAAGGGGAGTTCATAGTCTGGATCAAGGTATTTGTTCTCTGAGAATAAGCTCGAGGAACTCGCCCTAGAGTCGGCTTCACAGTTTTTATTATCAAACAGAGCATTATCAGTAATATCGAAAGAATTATTGATTGGTTCGGTAACGTGAGGAGCTGAAATTATTTGATGGTCTAAAATATGTATTTTATTATTGTTGGTTTGTCTTGATTCATATGGTTTCTCCAAAACATCCAAACAAGAAGAGTTATATAAAAATCTTGCACATTTGTTGGTTTCAATTTTGAAATCATCTTTGTTGTCACTTCTTGTTTTTTCTAAATCATATGTATTAACCATATCTTGCTGTTCTTGCATATTTTGCAGATAATGATAAACCTTTTCTTCGCTTTCTACCTCAGGTAATGATGTTGAAATCTGTTGAAACCAATACCTACATTATTTTTTCAAACTTATTGAATTTTTCCTTTTACTTACTCTGCCTACATAAGATTCTGTAAGCTCCAACTTTTGTAAGCTTCCTCCATTGCGTTTAGAGCCCGTTTCATGTTTTAATTCTTCTACGTCATTTGTTTCTTCAAATTCATATGGGTCCAAAACATTTCCATTCCCTACTTCCACTGAAAATTTTAAATAAATTTGAATTGCTTTCAAAATCCCTGATTAATTGTCCTCCCTCTTGACCTTTCGATATGACCCAAAAAAATCTCTGACTACGAAAATCATCATATAGGGCAGAGGCACCACTTATTACACCAATCAATAGAGTCTAAAATGAGTGATTTTTGATACTAGTAGGAAACCGACTATGCCATCACATGAGAGAAAGTCCGTAGTTATATTCCGTTATGTTTTCGACGTTTCGACGTTTTTTTTATAGTTTTGCTTAAAAAATTAAAAATAATAGAGCAATCTGGTTGTAGAAAATTGAAATACGAACAAAATGAGATGTTTTGCGACCCGATCAGATCATTAGTAACGGAGAAAACCCGAAAAAACCGGAAAATTTTGCGATTTTTTTAAAAAAATCATAACTTCGCCATTTTCAAGAAGTAGGGTTGGCCCTTCTCATGAAAGTATTGAATCATGTGTACTTTGTGTGTACACAAATCAGGCGCTGTCGGATTATTAGTTTTAGCACAATTGTAATTTGATTATTTTTGCACTATCTTGCAGCGTGCATGGATGCTTTAGTGATAGTCCGATTTCAATTTCTCAAACAGATTTTGAAAGTAGAAGTATAGTTCCACAAACCGTATTTTCTCATTTTGCTCTACAATGCTGCAAAATTGGTGAAAAATGGTTGCAAACATGACTGAAAACGGCGTGAGCAGTCGAGTAGGAGAGACCGGGAGATGAAGGGAAGCGTATTATCACATAACCCGTTCATTAGAAGAATTCCCCTCATCTCCCGGTCTATCCTACGGGCTTGTCCGTTTTCAGTCATGTTTGCAAGCATTTTTCACCCATTTCGCAGGATTGTAGCGCAAAATGAGAATATACGTTTTGTAGTACTATACTTCTACAATCATATTCTGTTTGAGAAAATGAAATCGGGCTATCACTAGAGCATCCAGGCATGCTGAAAGTTAGTGCCAAAAAAAATTCAAATTGCAATTGTGCCAAAACTAATGATTCGACAGCGCCTGTTTTGTGCACACATAAAGTACATGATTCAATACTTTCATGAGAAAGGCCAACCCTACTTTTTCAAAAATGAAGGAATTATGAATTTTTGAAAAAAATCATAAAATTTTCCGTTTTTTTCGGTTTTTCTCCGTTACTAATGATCCGATCGGGTTGTAAAACATCCCATTTTGTTCGTATTTCAATTATCCACAATTAATTTCATTGGGGCAACCAGATTGCTCTATTAGTTTAAATTTTTTAAGAAAAATAATAAAAAACACGATGACCATTAGTGGAAATGAAATATGAGTGTGTTTCTACTTATGGCCATAGAGGTGGTTATTAGTGGTGATACTTTTTTTGGACGGCACCACAAGAAAAAAAATTGTATGAACAATTTTGCGCAAAATACTTATTGTTGCAACAAGACCAAATGGATGTTGATTGTGTTTCTCTTTTCAGTCAGAAATGCCGACAAGAGTTCAATCAGGAAAAATACAGTTTTAAAGTTTCAGTATTCTCCATCAAAAGCGGAGTTTGCATTGGATTTTTACACATTAGAAAATGTTCAAACCTTTACATCTACCATCCATTTCACGATAAAATACCATTCAACGTCAAGATGAACATTCAATATAAGAAAGGTGTCAATTGAATACGTCAATTTTTAGATGCGAAAATTTTAGATTTTTATGACGTAATTGTATTAAATCTTAAGAAAATGGTTGGACTTGTATCGCTATTCCTGTAGTACATATCTGGCCATAAGTGGGGGAAACATGGCCAAAAGTGGAGAATTTTACAGTTTTTTTAGTAAAAATTGTTATAAAATTTCTCAAAAACAAGTAATTGTATTTAGTTCAATAGATGACACACACAAATATTCGAATTCATATGGATTTTTCTGTTCCACACTTTTAGTGACCAATAGTATAATCAAAAGGTATATATTTCTCTTAACTTGGCCTTAGATGGTGCCTCTACCCTACCAAGTTTGAACAGTGTCAAACATCAAGCAAATCTCCTTTGCATTTTTAAATTCTCTAATTTTAATATTGTCATAAATTACCTCCCCAAAAACCCCCTACACTAGTTTTGAATAAAGTCGAACCATAAAGCATGACACCTACTCATCCGAATTCTTGAGACTTTTTGAGTGCTTAAATTTTAACGGAAAATTCCGCCACAGTTAACCCCAGATAACAATTTTGCATATTGTCCGCCATCTCAACTTTTTTAAATATGAACAAAAAACATCCCTGGCCATAAAAAAACATTAGATACCAAGTTAGATTATTCTCAAAAATCAAACAAATCTCGTGAGCCATCTTGAATGCTGAATTTTAATAATGTCATAATAATCGACCCTAAAATTTTGAATAGAGTCAAACCATAGTGGCCCGTGGTGGTCGTGATGGTTGAGCTTTAGTTTCTCAACCGTGGGTGCGTGAGTTCGAATCCCAGCTTGGTCACTGGTCCCATGCATGGTATCACACGTTAAAAGGTAAGGGCCTCGAATACTTCTGAGGGTTGCCGTTAAGGTGCAGCCGGGTGGTGGAAAGAACAAATTTTTTACAAAAATTTGTAACAAATAGAGCACAATACTCTCTCGCTTTCTTGGATCAACTATTTTTGAATCATCAAATTTCAACTGAAAATCATAATCTCCGAACTGAAAAAACCCTCAGAAACACCCTAGGCGTGTAATCGGATCATAAATCACAAAATTCATCCGCCATCTTAAGTTTTATCACAAATTCATTATCTACAACATCAAAAAATCTAAGATACCAATTTGAAATAGAATCGTACCGTTAATCATGAAAACCCCTACATATAAATTTTTAATTGAATTGGAAAATAAATCACAATAATCTTCCTTTAATTTTTGAATTTTAACAAATAATGTCATGTTAAAGCTGTCATCTTGTTTTTTTGTATTATAAAACTGTTGATCGAAATTCTAAATTTAATTCAATTGCAAGGTTTAAATAGATATATGGATGAATGAATGTAAATGCTTGTAGTTAGAGTGCAATGAAGAGAATACGTACCTGGCATAATATTTTGTTTTTCACTAGCCATTTCTACACATAATTTTCCACGGGATAATATTTTCTTACGAAAATAATTTCGATTCATTTTAGATTCGCATAAAAGACTCCAACGTAAACACTTGCACTGAATGATGTATAAATTACATTTCGCAGTTTACACACATCGTATCAGCTTACCCACTCCACTAGGAATTTCGCCCGCCAAAAGAACACAGCAAAAAATAAGGGATTCCAATAAGGGCCGGTATTATAAAACTATTTTGACAGACAACTAGAAGTTAACTTGTGGAATGACGTCACATGTTACAGTTAACTTCAAAAGGTAGGAGTTAACTTTATCGGGAGGAAGAGGTATCAGTTAAAGTTAACTTTGTAGAAAACGGTAGTTTTCGACAGTTCTGTCAATAATGTAGCATAAAACTCAATTAGATTGTTTTTTTTTCGCAATAAATGTTAGCAAACGATATCCTGTTTATTTTCGAGGAACTTTTAAGCGGCGATGAAGGAGATTCTCTGATAATTATTGAAGGCTCTCGGCGTCGAAGGATATTTAGAAATCGGTTAAACCATTTTATCTTGTGGAAGGAAAAATAATTTGAAAACAAATTAAAACGGATTTCGATCATCAAGATAGTCTGTATGCTTGTTAAAGGGACACATAGAGAGGCAAATTTGCAAAGACCAACTAATTAAGTATTTTCATTGTTAGAAATAATCTTCTACCGCCAGTAACACGTTAATTACACTCAGATTTCATGCAACATAATTTATTCGTGGTAGTTGTTGGAGATTTTGGAGGATTCTCAAATCTATTGATAGCAATTTTATTATTTATTAGAAAATGTCACAGGAAAAACTGCGAAAATGTCTAGGTTACATATTTGCCTTCTTCTTCTTCTTTTTATTTCAGAAATAGACTTTTATAAAACTGCCATTTTAAAGCTGAAGTTAACTTGACTGTTAAAATTAAAGTTAACTTTGAGAGATGTTTATAATACCGGCCCTAAGCGGTATGATCACTGGGTCTGTTATCGTCGGTGGATAATATTATATGTATAATGGTTGCTGGGTTTCAAAAGTCGGTTCAGTAGCACTGGCTTGTTAACGGCTATTGAATATTTGACAGTTTTTTGTCATTAAATTTTTCTACCCCTCAATGGTTGCTATGTTTATTTATGTTAATTATGTAATATCTGTACTTTATATACTCTTCTAACTTTATTATTTCTAGTGGGTCCGTGGTTGCCTATTGGATATAGTGGGTCTGGCATCGTCGGTTGAATTATATATATATATATATATATATATATATACATTACTAAGTTCATGGGTTGAACCGCGTTGAGAGTTTATAACTCGACGTTTCGGCTCCTGCTTTGGAGCCATTTTCAAGAGTGTGACTGCGAGGCCTCTATCTGCCTACTCCTCGAGTCGTGGTCTTGAGAGATATCAAGGTCTCAACCTGCCTACTCCTTGATCTCAAAAGACGATCCGATGTTGGTTGCACTGTAGTATTTATAGGTGGTTGGCTATCTGGAGGTGGGCGGGTCTTACGGGTTTTCTCGTTTGTCTTGTCTGCTGGTGCCTGCTGTGTAGTTGGAGTTAATGGGATAATAATTGATTGCGGAAACCTTTCCGAACATATATATATATATATATATATATATATATATATATATATATATATATATATATGCTGAGTACTTGTTTCAAGGAGCAATAAATGTTCCAGTGACTGTAAAACAGTCGAAAACAATCCTTTAGGAACTCACTATACCTTTGTATAGATTGTATGGCATATGTCCGACAGAAAACAACTACTTCTCTGGCTAATACCTCGACAGATATTGAATTATATCTGTCAAACATATTTGCAAAGATCCTTACTTTGAAGGAACAACTTTGCAAGAGCTCTCAGAGACAGACAGCAGGACACCGCCTGATCCAAACAAGGAACCAACTGCAGACCGGTTTCGGGATGAAGTCCCTCATCAGTGCAGTCCTGGTTATCACGGTTGTATACACGCGGGGGCCCGGTGCCCGTCATCGTTCGCCGGGATGAACACTGCAATCGCTTACAGGATCCACCACGGCAACAGATTAGAGAGCGCTCCAGAAGGACATTTCGGATGCGAAATGGTATATGCTGAATACTTGTTTCAAGGAGCAATAAATGTTCCAGTGACTGTAAAACAGTCGAAAACAATCCTTTAGGAACTCACTATACCTTTGTATAGATTGTATGGCATATGTCCGACAGAAAACAACTACTTCTCTGGCTAATACCTCGACAGATATTGAATTATATCTGTCAGACATATGTGCAAAGATCCTTACTTTGAAGGAACAACTTTGCAAGAGTTCTCAGAGACAGACAGCAGGACACCGCCTGATCCAAACAAGGAACCAACTGCAGACCGGTTTCGGGATGAAGTCCCTCATCAGTGCAGTCCTGGTTATCACGGTTGTATACACGCGGGGGCCCGGTGCCCGTCATCGTTTGCCGGGATGAACACTGCAATTGCTTACAGGATCCACCACGGCAACAGATTAGAGAGCGCTCCAGAAGGATATTTCGGATGCGAAATGGTATATGCTGAATACTTGTTTCAAGGAGAATTAAATGTTCCAGTGACTGTAAAACAGTCGAAAACAATCCTTTAGGAACTCACTATACCTTTGTATAGATTGTATGGCATATGTCCGACAGAAAACAACTACTTCTCTGGCTAATACCTCGACAGATATTGAATTATATCTGTCAGACATATGTGCAAAGATCCTTACTTTGAAGGAACAACTTTGCAAGAGCTCTCAGAGACAGACAGCAGGACACCGCCTGATCCAAACAAGGAACCAACTGCAGACCGGTTTCGGGATGAAGTCCCTCATCAGTGAGTTCCTAAAGGATTGTTTTCGACTGTTTTACAGTCACTGGAACATTTATTGCTCCTTGAAACAAGTATTCAGCATATACCATTTCGCATCCGAAATGTCCTTCTGTAGCGCTCTCTAATCTGTTGCCGTGGTGGATCCTGTAAGCGATTGCGGTGTTCATCCCGGCGAACGATGACGGGCACCGGGCCCCCGCGTGTATACAACCGTGATAACCAGGACTGCACTGATGAGGGACTTAATCCCGAAACCGGTCTGCAGTTGGTTCCTTGTTTGGATCAGGCGGTGTCCTGCTGTCTGTCTCTGAGAGCTCTTGCAAAGTTGTTCCTTCAAAGTAAGGATCTTTGCACATATGTCTGACAGATATAATTCAATATCTGTCGAGGTATTAGCCAGAGAAGTAGTTGTTTTCTGTCGGACATATGCCAAACAATCTGTACAAAGGTATAGTGAGTTCCTAAAGGATTGTTTTCGACTGTTTTACAGTCACTGGAACATATATATATATATATATATATATATATATATATATATCTATATACAGTGTGTCCCACTTTGAGCAGCCACACCCTCATATTTCCTTGAGCATGAAATACTCGGAAATACCTACCTTTATGTTTACGGAACCTTTTTATATCCATTTTCCACGGCTAACTACGACCAAATGAAAAGTGAAAAATTGGGAAAAACATACTAGGCATTTTTATATCGCAAAAATAACACCAGATTCTGTTTCAGAACATCTTAAAACCCCCAAATCTCAATGCTTGAATCATTTGAATATACAGGGTAACATTCATTCTGATCAGAGTTAGCCTTGGAAAAGTGATATTTGGCTATTTTTCAAAGTATTAATTAAATATTTTTGGGAATTCTGTGACATGAGAAGACATTTTGGAAATTTTCCAAGCATTATTCATGGATTAGAGTTGATAATGCTACCAGCTACAGATGATACCCTGTATATTCAAATGATTCAAGCATTGAGATTTGGGGGGTTTTAAGGTGTTCTGAAACAGAATCTGGTGTTATTTTTGCGATAAAAAAATGCCTAGTATGTTTTTCCCAATTTTTCACTTTTCATTTGGTCATAGTTAACCGTGGAAAATGGATATACAAAGGTTCCGTAAACATAAAGGTAGGTATTTCCGAGTACTACAACTTGAGTCAAAGAAAATTTCGAATTATTTCATGCTCAACGAAATATGAGGGTGTGGCTGCTCAAAGTGGGACACACTGTATATATATACAGAGCGTTCATAAAGTGTGGAAACGCTCTATTATCTTACGAGTTGATTATTTTCGGAAGAAAAGCTCGGACAGGTCGATTTTGTATTTTGGTTTTCCACCTTTTTTTAGAAGAAAAATACTTTTTCCCTACCACCTTTCAAGATATGACGTCATCGATATTTTTTTTAAATTGAAAGGGTATATTTTTATGTCAAAAATTGAATGCCCATATTTTTCTGAGTTCAACCATACCACATACGTCATATCTTACAGTTCGAATCACAGTATACTGAGTATAAAGAAAACCAGTGTGACATATGCAATGGTAACTAAGAACTTATTGTCTGGTTGGTAAGGGCTTTCATATGTTTGCTTAGCCTACTATTTAAGTGTAGCAATATACTCGTACTTACTACTGAGTAGTTCTTAGGTTTACGTTGCAAAATGAATAATGAAATGAATGTTGAGAAATATGAACACTGGTTTCCTTTATACTCAGAATACTGTAATTCGAAGTGTAAGATATGACGTATGTGGTATGGTTGAACTCAGAAAAATATGGGCATTCAATTTTTGACATGAAAATATACCCTTTCAATTTAAAAAAAATATCGATGACGTCATATCTTAAAAGGTGGTAGGGGAAAAAATTATTATTTTCTACAAAAAGGTGGAAAACTAAATTACAAAATCGACCTGTCTGAGCTTTTTTTCCGAAAATAATCATCTCGTAAGATAATAGAGCGTTTCCACACTTTATGAACACACTGTATATATATATATATAGAGAGAGAGAAGATTCCATAGTTATTTTCACCTCAAAGCCCCTGAGGAAGGAATGTTCTTATGACTTGTTCGAATGACTTTTATTTAAAATATCAATATATCATTTATATATATATATATATATATATATATATATATATATA
The DNA here is from genome assembly GCA_944452925.2 of Chrysolina oricalcia. Taxonomy (NCBI): domain Eukaryota; kingdom Metazoa; phylum Arthropoda; class Insecta; order Coleoptera; family Chrysomelidae; genus Chrysolina; species Chrysolina oricalcia. Next base: position 28,872,492 of record OX101817.2, read on the forward strand.
TATATATATATATATATATATATATATAATATATATATATATATATAAAATGTCTTATACACCACCAAAATATATACGCTCTGGAACAACACGCCTCAAAAATCGGAGGCACATTCGAAAAATCGGAGGCCAATACTTCATAAAACGTCATTAGACAAATTTTTCTAAGGAGGAATTTTCGTCAGGTATATATGTACAGTTACACGATGTAGTGTACTATTCTCTCCCTACGGGGCGCCACCGTTTAATATGCATATACACTAAAAATAATGGCCCTGCAGACGAAGCATCCGTATAGTCTCCACTCCAATAGGCCTCTGAAATATGGCAACGCTGTGTGGAGGTGAATTAGAGCGATGTAGTTATAAATGTATTTATAATTTGAAATTCACGTTTTCCGCAGCTTCGCAAAGGTTGCTATTCGGACTCCAAATATGTAAGTGTATATAATCGGTAATGGTCGTCGAGCCATATCGCGATTGCAGTCCAATAGTTTACGAATCATACATTTTTGAACATTTCGAAAGAGGTATTAGAAATGATCGGAATTGTCAATGTTGGTGAGAAAATTACTGTGTTACTTTTCAGGGATATCGTAAAAACCAACGAAAGGTAGGTAGAAATTGGAGTTCTTCTTGAATTTCGAGAAGTTGTATGTCTTGAAAAACCCTTCCTACTCGAATAATTTGAAAGCTTTGCCTTTGAATAAATAAAAGAGTCTTGTTTGGACAAGTATCTATCATAATAAGAACTGCTTGGCAGTCATGCAGGAACGGGATACTGGATACTGACAAAAATGTAGGTATCCCAATAGTTTTTTTGAATAAGCAGATCCATATTATTTCTGACTGTCAGGCTGCACTGGAGGTTTTGATGTGCCAAAAAATTACCAGACTAGTTTGAAACCCCTTGAAAATCAGAAGAATATATCAGAACAGCCCGGTAGCAGATCGTAAACTCCAGCGAAGAAGAAGCCTGACGAACTTGCTAAGTGGGAATTGCCGACTCATTTCTGGACCAAAATCTGAAGTGTGGACGTTATTGAACAAATGGCTCCAGATGAACTAACAGAAAATCTGGAATATGTACCAGGAAAAGAGCACAGTAAGGTTTCATTGCTGAACAGTGCGAAAAATTAACTCAACAGTTGTTCACTCTAAGTGAGATTCATTTGAAGATCATTGTAGTGTATCAGAATATGGACACTCTCTTGAGAGACACACCTGTTAAATATGGGATTGACTGGAGACAACTCGCACTGCAGACCCTATTGAAAGATATTAGAGGCAGGATACTATACAATGTATGAATAAAAGGCTCAGGATCATAGCAGATATAGACCGTCAGATAGTGACAGATTTAGGTGCCCCATTTTCACATACAAGCCTCGAATAGGGTTGAGAAGTACATCGATGTTGAGTAAAATGGAGGGAAATTTACGAGTGGCTCCTGGGGATAACATATGGAAAATTCGATATTTCATGGAAAATTCGATTTTCCATATTTTAACGCGAGCCGTGTTCACCTAATCCTTAATTAATAGAACCTGACTTCAGAAGATCAAAGGCTTGAGTGTTGAAGGTGGCTAAAGGGTTGAAATGAGGCTGTAATCTTGTAAAGGAAAATCGAGATTTTAACAGGTTTTCCCTCGCAAGCCCATCGAAACCATGAAAACCTACATCGTCACTAGACCGAAAAACATAATGGCTTGAGTGGCGTGAATGGAAAAGTAGATTTTGTCGTCGGAAAATTTAATGGAAATTCTTTTTGATTTTTCCATATGTTTTCCCCACGAGCCACTCGTAAATTTCCCCTAATTTTACTCAACATCGACTTACTTTTCAACCCTATTCGAGGCTTGTATGTGAAAATGGGGCACCTAAATCTGTCACTATCTGACGGTCTAATAGTGAGACTTCTTGAAGGTAGTGCCTCACAAGTTGCAACATTGGACGGGCCCTCTGAAAAAATAATATCTGAAGTGGTGACAAACAAGTGTGATTGTGAAGGCTGAACTCTCTCGATAACTATCTTGGAACTATTGAATACACACTGAGAAGAATATGGTACATTATGTCAATGAATAAATACCATTTATTACCTCTCGTCACATCAACTTCTGCTGGTTCATCGTCTAGTTCACGTAACAGTAGATCAACAAGCTGCGATGAAGTTAATGAAATAACGTTAGGAGTCAAACTGCAAAAAGTGGAGTTGCTGGTATAATTTTATAAAAAAAATTTAAAAATTCAAAATGAACATAGGACATTGTTACTGAAAACTGCATCACAATATTTTGAAGATGAAGGTTTTCAGATGTCTTTGTCAAAGAGCTACCGACGTGAGAGATTTTGGCAAGATTTCCTACATAAGTTGGTACGAATGGAATAAGATGAAGAAATGATATTTCATAAATAATAAATTATTTAAGTTTCTTGAAGAGAATATTCAAAACTGCTGTGTGACATCATTTTAGGATGAAGGCTCAGAAGGGACCACAAACTAAAATTAGTTGTGAAATAAAATCAGGTAATATCTTGAATAACTATGATATAAACATATTAGATACTGAAAAGGAAAACATTTTCAATTGAAAATTGAAACAAAACATGACTCCTCTGGAAATGGAAAAAAACCTACGAAAAATTGAAGTTACATTTTTGTAATATCTAACCGGAAACAACTACTTCCCCAGCTAAAGCCACGCTGAACATTGAACTACATCTTATAGATATTGTGAAAAGACCCTATAGTTTTAATAGAAATAATAATAGGATTTGTATTCAATATACTTTTTCCTACTGTGTTGTACTTTCTAGTTTAGATATAAATTAATGTTTTCATGAATTTGTTTCAATATTCACTACATTGTGTGGAAACGATGAATTTGATGTTTTCGGAAGTAAATCTGGGCTGTTATCAACTAAAGTATTTGATTCATTGAACAATTTTTTATTAGAGCAAACATGTATCTACCAGAGAAAAATTTGGTGATCATCATCAATTATTCTCCAAGAGAATGAAAATATTGCAAATGTCAAATACATCTCGAAGGGTTCATGGCACTTTGTCAGTCCCGAAAAAAATATCATTGAGAATCTTAGATCAAATTTATCAGAAAATTCGAGAAAGTGATTCATTTCGGGCGTAGCTCATACTATAATTTTTAAAAAAATGGACTACTTTACTAAATAACACTATTCATTCTCGAAACTGGGTTCACTTTATCCTCATAAAAATTAACCATGGAGTCCAATATTATGTCATCTGGTGTAATTCAGAACATCTTCTCAATGCATTTTATGTTTTAGATGATGCACCTTCAATCAGGAATGCGATGTTTTATTCAAATTCGACTGTAATTTTCCTACATTTTGAAGTTTACTTTATCGTCAATATCAATAGCCTTCATTGCATTGATTAATATGCAGTGGTTGAATGAAAACCGCTCATTCAAATAATAAACCCAATTCAATAATTCAGTGTACAACAATGATTTCTCCCCTAAAAATCAATATTTTTTCACGAAATGTAGTGGGAACTATAACTTATTATGTTTTAAGTGAGCTGTTCTTTTTTCGTAGCGGAATACAGATTTTTCCTTTTTTTTTCAATAGATTCCGAAAAAACGAGTCCATTGTCAACTGAAAAGTTTCACCGATAAAGTTCGTCTTTTGAAGCTCGCCAGCCGCCAGTTTTTTCGTTGAAGCATCTTCTTTTAGATTATGTAATGAAAGAGTAGCACTACTGTGGAATTTTTTTCCACATAAAACGCAAAAATTAAAAAACATTTCCAAAAACCTGCCTGTTGAAATGTTAATTTCATGCTACCTTAATACAAAGAATAAACAAGGACATAATAAGGATTTGATTATGATAGAAGGATGAAAGGAGGTGAACTTTTGGTGGTAAAAATTATTTCTCACGATTTGCAGCAAAATTTAACCTCCTCCAAAAAAAGGTAGGAGAAAAGTTGTTGGCAATAAAAAGATCCACAACTTTTGTATTTAGTATTTTTCCACATAACCTCAAATTTTCAAAAATCGGTTTTTATCTATTTTGATGGTCAATTTGAGGTTAGGCATGTTGAAAAGTGTCGAATGCAAAAATTCTCGATTTTTTCATTAGTCACAACTTTCTACTGAACATTTTCCGCTAAGAAGTCACGTTTCGCCGCAAATCGCAAAAAAGCGTTTTCAACCCCTGAACTGCATCCCAATTTCACCACTTTAAGTGTTCGTGTTTAAATATTTTTTTGTCAAAGTCGGAACCTCTGCAAAGAGGATCGAGAAAAATAAATATGTCGCTGCAAAAAAAACTTCCAATTCATACCATCAAAAGGTATATTTCCACTAGATTTTGCGAAAAACATACAATTTTCTTGCAAAAAAATTAAAACCAAATCAAAACGGTTTTTCTGATTTTTCCGAAAAATTTGAAGTTATGTGAAAAAATCTTGGAAACAATAATCTTAGATCTTTTTTGCCCACAACTTTTTCCTAAACTTTTTTTTTGTATTAGGTTAATTTTTCCTGCAAATTTTTGCCCCCAAAAGTTCTCCTACTTTCGCTCTTTTATCATAGTCAAATCCTTATTTATGTCTTTGTTTATTCCTTGTATCTATTAAGGTAACATGAAATTTTCATTTTAGATATAGGTTTCAACTATTAATTTCATTAATTTTAATAAATAAATATGAATTAAAAAAAAAAAATTTAAATTGATTTTTGAAAATCTGTTTTATAATTTTTTCGCGTTTTCTGGAAAAACATCCCACAGCAGTGCTACTCTTTCATTACATAATGTGAAAGTAAACGGTTCAACGAAAAAACCGGTGGCAGGCGAGCTTGAAAATATGAACTAAATCGGACAAACTTTTCAGTTGAACTTGTGGTCGTTTTTTCGAATTTGCCGAAAAAATAAGGAAAAATCTGTATTGGTTACAAAAAATCACAGCATACTTGAAATATTTAAATATTTCCACCAAATTTCGTGAAAAAAAAACGATTTTTGAGTGAGAAAACAATTAAAAACAAAAAATTTGGTTTTTGCGATTTTCTTGGAAAATTTTAAGTAATGTGGAAAAATATTGATACAAATGTAGATTTTTTTATTGTCAACAACTGTGCTCCTCAAGTTTGTTTGATGAAAGGTCAACTTTCGTTGCAATTCTCGAAAAACCGTGAAATATCGCTCTCAAACTCTAAATGTTCGCCCCCTTCCACCCTTCTCCATTTTTTCGACTCCAATTTATTTTTCCCGTCATTCAAACAATATCCTGCTACTCTTCCAGTAGGTCTCATGATATTAATAATTTTTCCCGCTTTCATATTTTTTGTCGTCCATCAGCACTGGTCTAATTCATGAGTTCAATGATCACTATTCATTGAATTAATCTAAAATATTCATCGTACTGATGAACGAGTGCATTATATCAATGATACAGCATTTATTCCAAGACAGAACAATAATAATCAATACGATGCAGAGAAATCATCAATCCAATGTTTTTTTTTTCATTCGTTTGATGAATGAGATTCGTTAAAATAACGCACCCATCTAATGTACTTGATCATACAATTAACGAAATCATTCATTGATATTATGGACGTCCGTATTCATAGTATCGATAACCAGTGATGAATTGACAAAATAAATGCGTTCATTGGACCACTATAGATGAAACTGTTAGAGTCACAACTTTAGCATTTTATTTAGATACCGATTTTTTTCTGTGTATTTTAGAGACAGTAGAAAATCAGACATGTGAGATTTATCCTTTTTTTTCTGGATATAATTTTACAGCTTCAGAATAGTAGGTGCTGCACTTCATATATGGAAACAGTACTCGAGACCTGTCCCTAAGATATACGTATTATGACACAAACTTTTTTGAAAAAAGTTGAATTTTGACAAAATTATGAAAAGGTCGATTTTATTTTTAATTTTCGAATTTATGACGTAATGGATTGTTACAAGCATTTTCATTACTTGCATGGTTCGTATATCTCTGTCTGTCATTGGGTTCCAAAATTTGCAGTAGAATTTTCAAACAATTGCTGATGTCCAATTGAGCTGAAATTCTACACACCTTAGAAACGATGACAATGTAATAATAAAAAAGTTCTCCCTGAAAAAAGCATGTCTGTTGGGGTGCTCAGACCCCCTACTTCTCGAAAGAAGTTGCGAAAACTCGCAAAAATAAAATCCGTCCAATGGTGAAATGCATCGCACCGTCATATAATTTGATTTCAAATTCCACCCCCACCACTTGAAAGCTAGTTAGATAATTCGCAGGATTTCGTGAACATTTACGACGAATTGGAACGTCGAAAGTAACGGAGAAAAACGTTGTCAACGAATTTTGCGAACACTCACTATAATAAAATTAGAAAAACCCGTAAATACAATGATAAAGTTCGGGCCGTCGAATAATTTTCATAACTTGATCTGTTTGTATTCATATATACAAACAAAACGTCTTATACACCTCCAAACTTTATACGTTCTGGAACAACACGCCACAACAATCGAAGGCGAATTCGAAAAATCGGAGGCCAATATGAACGCATGAGTATATCGTGTTCATTCTTCTAGTCATTTTATCAGAAGTCATAACAAAAATTTTTCTGAGGAAGCTTTTTGTTAGGTATATATGTACTGTTACACGATGCCAGTAAGGTGGCTTACGTGCCGAAAAGCTGTTTGGCCAGGGGTAGCAAAAAATTATATGTAGTGTATGAAAAACAAAGGACTTTTAGAAAGGACCCCGCACTTTTTATAGGTAAAATGGTTCTCGGTAAAATTGTTTAAATTTTTAGTATATTGTACTGATTGAACGTGCAGAATCGCAAAGTTCGTTGATGGATAGATTTTAAAATTAGTAATTTTTATTTAATTATTTTCTCGGGATTTGAAAGTGCCAACTGCATATTTTTTCATTCCTATCATCAACGTACCTTCATATTACTAAATATCATTCGGATGGTGCATATTATATCATTATGTACAGAGTGAAAAAGAAAAACATTTTAGTAATGTCTGAAAATTCGATGTAATAATGAAATTATTTTGGCATGCAAAATACTATTCTTATTCCATCATTAATTATAATTCATACATTTCGTACAGGGTGATTTGAAAAACTGGTGAAATATACGGCCGGTTCTTTCGTACATATCCTGTATATTCAAGTGAATTATCATCCTGCGAAGATAGCTGATGCCGTATAAACATGATTTCGTTGGGTATATAGGGTGATCATGAACATTTTCGATGAAAAAATGACATAATATCAACGTTTCAGAAATCACCCTGTAATTCACGATTAACTCGTTGAAATTTCTTTATTATTATTCAATATATCCATCATTCTCTCCTCAACACTGTCCCAAAAATGCAGTTTCCTACTATACTAGTTTCATAGTTATTAATTGAGAAACTTATTACCATTTGCATAACAAGTTGAAGGAACTTGTTCACGCGTACATTCTACTAGTGGCCAAGATTTTTCACAAATAGTGAAACGTGAGAATGTGGAGATCAAAATAAATGTAACATTATGTGCAGTGTGATGACCAATGACAGTCCATCCAATTCCATCTACCATTTGGACTGAATATACGTCACATCAATTACAACTTACAACTCAGGCATGAGCCAGATAAAATTTCTGATGCTTGGATAGTTTGACACGCCCAATCGTGTATGAGGCCCCAAGACGGGATATCACTTATCACTGAAGGTGACAAGGAACAGCCTTAACCGAATCCACCTTCCTCGTAGCAAGCGCTACGGTCCTCATACAACAAGAAAACCCTATCGGCTATCGGGTACGTTGACGGAAAGTGAATGAAAAAGAAAAATCAATTAGTTCCATCAGTGCTAATTATTATTAACTTTACGTATTAAAATTACCTATATTGATGAAATATAAAAGATGTCTATATGTTTCTATTGATATCCAGCAAATATAAAAATCATGGAAACCTCTATCCGAGTGGAACACGCTTTGGAAGAAAACCGTCGCTGCCAGATTCAAATTCTCCTATTAGAAATAAAAGCGTTCTATCAATCATTTCCACTTTCCCCAGATGGTTTGTTTTTCATTCCGTCAAAGTCAAAGTCAAAATATGCTTTATTGTCGGAGGTATCTTATCTGTACCTTACATTATTAAATTCACATATCTGATGTAAAAAAAAAAAAACTTTGTAAAATTTGTTTTTACGAAACTCCCAGGTTTTCGGAGAAAACCCCTCAAAAGCAGAGCTTGTGCGAGCAAGGGAGATCCGGGACCTACAGTTTAAATAAAAGTGGAATCCGAACCACTTCAGCTCAGTGACACACGACCGGGGATCGAACCCGGACCGTCTGGGTGGAAGCCAAACGCTCTAACACCTCGACCACTTCGCTTATTGTTATCTCTAATCTTCAATCTTCACCCTCTTTGACATTTATTTTGATCTCCACATTCTCACGTTCCACTATTTGTGAAAAATCTTGGCCACTAGTAGAATCTGCGCGTGAACAAGTTCCTTCAACTCGTCATGCAAATGGTAATAAGTTTCTCAATTATTAACTACGAAACTAGTCATAGTAGGAAACTGAATTTTTGAGATAGTATTGAGGAGAGAATGATACAGAAATTTCACAGAGTTAATCGTGAATTACAGGGTGATTTCTGAAAGGTTGATATTTTGTCATTTTTATCATCGAAAATTTTCATGATCACCCTATATATCCCAACGGAATCATGTTTATACGGTATCAGCTATCTTCGGAAGATGATAATTCACTTGAATATACAGGATATGTACGAAAGAACCGGCCACATATTTCACCAATTTTTCAAATCACCCTGTACGAAATGTATGAATCGTGAGTAATGATGGAATAAGAATACTATATTGCATGCCAAAATAATTTCATAAACATTTCATTATTACATCAATTTTCAGACATTACTAAAATGTTTTAATTTTTCACTCTGTAAATTATGATATAATCTGCAATCTGAATGGTATTTAGTAATATGAAGGTACGTTGATAATAAGAACGAAAAAAAAATGCAGTTGGCACTTTCAAATCCCAAGAAAATAATTTAATAAAAATTACTGATTTTTAACTTGAAAATCTATTCATCAACGAACTTTGCGATTATACACGTTCAATCGAATACTATAATATACTGAATATTCAAACAATTTCACCGAGAACCATTTTACCTATAAAAAGTGAGGGGTCCGTTCTATAATATTTTTAATGCTTTCAGCGTGATATGTCATAACAATTGAGCTTCCAAGAAAATATTAAATTAAACAATAACATCAAACATTAATAATTCAATTAAAGTTCTTCGTATAACTAAATATTATTTTTTACTTTTTAGCTCGATACTTTATAAACAAAATCTTGTTATCAAAGAGATTTCCTACATTTATTTAATTTTTCAAATAGGAATAGGGACCTATCAGGTGATACCTTATTTCGAAGATCTTTCAATTCCTTATTCAGTGATGAACACTTATGAATGGTTAATATCGACAGTATGACCAAAAAAATTGATAACACATTACGTCAATACCGATGACTAACCCATATCGAATGTAAAAGTTGACTTTCTTCAGAATTTTCATCCTCTTAATTTGACAATAATTATTGAAAACACGAATTTGTCATATAATTCAAGAATTTTATTCTCCCTGTAATATGATGTAGAATGATTTCATTGATTACGTCATCCAGCCAATAGCTTTTTGACAATAATTTTGAAACATAAGCACTAGAAAGAAAATTTAGCAGCATACTGAAAATAGTGATTTTCACATTTTGAATATGAGAATCGGTAGTAAGAAAAATAAAGAAATGAAATTTATCTGCTCCCACTCCCTACACGCATAGATCCAGTTCTGACGAGATGAAAATGGGGGGACGTGAACACTACCATTGAAAGTGATTGCTTTACCTACCGTTATTCACTACATGGATCATCTCTCTTTCCAATTATTCTTATTGCAGATATGGAGGTGAGATTTTTCAAAACTTTATTATTCGATGGTAAGATATTTTTCACAATTTTTACGGATTTTTCCGATTTTGTTTAAGCAAGTTTTCGCAAGAAGGGGGGAGCAAGCACACCAGCAGACATATTTTTTGTTGTCATGTCCATGTGTGAAACAGTTGAAAAATTTTCCGAATTTCTACACGTTCTGTATCTATCTTTCGAGGAGAGAAGAGGAGTAAATTTTTTTGATACCGTATTATTCAATGGTCAGATAATTTTCACTATTTTCACGGACTTTTTCGATTTCTATTTCGAGAGTTTTCACGGTATTTTTTTCAGACAGGAAAGGAAAGAAAGGAAAGCCCCCTGATCGATTTTTTTCCATAAATATTTCCTATGTCTATGTCCTTTGCGTTCTCTATCTAGCTTTTAAGGGGGGACAGGAAATGTGAAATTTTTTTAAACAATAATTTTCGACGGTCAGATTTTTTTCACTATTTTTACCGATTTCAATTTAGCGAGTTTTCTTACTTATTTTCGAGGAAAGAGGGGGGCATGCCCTCCTACCTAGTTTTAATTTTTGCTTTAATTTTTGACGTACAAATCCGTCAAGAAAACATTCAAAATCCTACGCGCACAGGGGGGCAATTTCTTCCACATTATTGTATTGTCACCGGAACTGAACAAACAAGTGAAATTTCAATTCCATAGGATAAGAGAAAGGGGTTCCAATTCAGTTTAAGAGATTTGTACCCATTTAACAAACTCACACACAGAGCAATTTATATAAAATCTATTCAAAATAAAAATCGACCTTTTGGAATTTTTCTCAAAGTCGCCTATTCGCGAAAAAATTATTTTTTTCCATAATTTTGCCCCTCACTGTATGTGCAACAATGAAGATCATCTTCAGAAACGAGTAATTATTTTCCTGCTGAATGAAGAATTGTTTGGCAATTATTTTAACAAACTTTGATAACATATTTCATCTACTTCATTGTTCAAATAATACCTACACCATACGATCATCAAAATCACGAACCTTCCAAGAGATAAGGAATTGGTTCCGAGCCAAATATGAAAATAGCGCTACCCCCACCAGCATAAAAATCCTGTTTGAAGGTCAAATAAGTTTGGCAACACTGTCGGAGGCGTTTTGGTAAAAATTCGTGTAGAAATATATACAGAAGAGGCCATTTCGCCACCTTCTATTCGGAGGAGAGCTGCATTGAAACTTATGTCAAAAATCTGTATATTCTGTGAAGCATTTTTCTCTTCCCCTCTCTTGGTGCTCGCATAGACGACATAAATTATGTACTGTTTGTATACAACAAACACCTATGATGGTATTCCTTAGATAGGAGGCGTGGGTGCCTGTCCGGTGTATGGATGCACCCAAGATAGCCGTGCATATATATATATATATATATATATATATATATATATATATATATATATATATATATATATATATGTATTTGTAACCGACACATTGAAACCATGGGCGTGGTTAGGGAGTGGTTAACTAGTACTGGTGCGAATACTGGATATATGCTACATTTATGCAGTCTCCCATAAAGAGATGGCGTTGTGTTGATCATTGATGGAATATTGGGAATACTAGTGGTTGAAAATTGAATAAAATGCTGGGTTACTAAACTTCGAATAACTTAGACTACTTGTTACTGTAAATACCTATCCTACGAAAGCATAAGCTATGGAAATTAAAACTACCTATATTTTGTTTGTTCAGTGAAATTTCTTTAATAGAGTATTCGAAATTGTTTATAGTAGCGAGGAAGAAATCATCACCTATATTGAATAGTCGAACTCACTGTATTGTATATATTCCTAAATATTGACATTGGTTGTGGTTTAACACAAAAAGGAGTTGATTTTTATGAGAAAATATACAAACATACCATCGACTATTCATTGAATTCATTTGGACGATCATTATTGATTTTCTGTCTATGAAATGGTTTTTTTATGTCTGCTAGAAACATGTGGGATATGAAATGTAATTAGCTAATACTGAATTATCATCTGTCATTGTTGAAATGTACACCTGACTAGCAGTGATTCATTGATTATACATTAACTCCAAACAAAAACTTTTATTTTCGTCATTAGCAACAAATAAATGTTCTGACCTTAAAATTAAAAGGCTTGTTTTGGACCTAAACGGTCCAAAGCAGTAGCACAGTTGAGGTCTGATAAGTTTTGAGTAAGTAGACCTCCTAGACTTGAATGTGCGACTGCTCAGAACTGGTTCAGAATCGTTAATGAAAGGAACCAAAACATACCTGAAAAAACGGACAGTTCTTGTATAATAACTTCACGGAATGAATCTCGTGGTACTAGTCTTTTTGCACCTTTTCAAACAAAAACAATTTCTTTTAAATACCAGATTTTGAGAAATCCCACAATATGTTAGGAATTATCTAAAGTTGATGAGGCTCCCTGATTCAAATTGGTAATTATTCGGTTCACAGGAGGAATGGAACTTTGAATCAGCCCGAGCGATTTGAACCCTAGTAGTCCAACTAAAAGTTTTTGTTGAAAAATGTCATATTATTCTAGCAAACATTAAAAGAAAGTATATTAGCGATTTATTTTTTATAAAAAAGCTGACTACACAATTGGATTCACGACAATTTCAAATGGTGTATGTTGAAAGTACATTAAAATGACTTCTTCAAAAAAAAAGTTATAACTGAGGGAATAAAATTGCCGTTTAATCAACCCACCACTTCAATTCCAGAACTCAAATTCTGACTACCTACACAACTGAATTCAGAAAGTCTAAATATCAATAAATATCATTGAGAAGAATTTTACTGGAATCTATTTATCAAAAAGTAAATTATAGCATAATTCCATTAAAAGCTATAATTTTAACTTTTATTCTCTTAAACTTAATATTTTTCAAATGTTATCGCTTATACATTTTTTATTGATCAACAGATTTGATTAGTAATATTTCAAGACTTCATTCAGTGGTGTAGTCAGAAATTTGATAGCTATCAAATTATGAAATTGAAGTGGGGGGTTGATTAAATGGCAATAGGTTTCATGGAAAGGCTTCCACCTGAAATAGGTCACACTGCATGTAAACGCGATTCTTCTGGGGGTATGTTTTGCTTATTTTCTTTACGAAACGGACTTTCGATATCACTATGTAGTCAGTCCTGAGTTGACGAGTCGATGTGTTTCATAATCAGGCGATACTGAATCCCCATGAATTTTCTTTACTAACGGTTCAGTTGGTCTCAATGAGTCAAATGGATACTAACCGAAAGTTCAATTAACCTTTTTATGTGACCGGCTGATACTGAAATATTCAAAGTCAACGTACTCATTGGTCTCAATGAGTAGATTGGATACCGATCGATTAACCTTCTGGAGTTACTCAACAGATCACAACATTTCATACCTACAATTGTACAATTATTATTATGACATATCGGTTGAATATTTCCAGCAACTAACTAAGACACCAGAAAAGAATGCAAAGAATATGTACAGAGTTGACCAGAGTTGAGTAGCTCCAAATGTAGAATAACGTGAGCTTCTGTTATGATACTTGATCACCTAACCTTATCCATTGTATCACTTGGTTCCACGGCAACAACTGAGAACTGAGGTCAAACCTATTAAACTCACCGAATCATATTTCTCGGTAATATGAAACCGAAAAGAACACGGGAAGAAAAGAAATATGAGAAAAAAAGTTGTAGGATAGATAATAAAAATATTCCCTAATAAACACTCGTAGACTGTACCAAAACGAATAGCATAACGTGTGCTGGTAGAGGATGGCTATTATTAAGTACTTCGGGTCAACTTACCGATTTTTGGTGGAACATTTCAAGCAAGCTACCGAATCTTGAACCAACATCTAATGCTTACTGAAATTCATGCGGCCGACACCTAGACCGCTCGGGTAATTGGCTACGCATCCGAGAGTAATTCACAGTTACAAACAACCATTTAGTGAAAGTATGTATGGACGTACCCTGTTTTTACCCAACAATGTATTCAGTGTGTCATGGGTAATGTATTCAGTGTGTCATGGGTAATGTATTCAGTGTGTCATGGGTAATGAGTTCAAAAAATTTGCTGTATTATGAAAAAAAAATTGTTTATGAGATTCTCAATTATTTTATCTAGCAATGTTATTTGTTTTTCACTTCGAACATTTATAAAATATATTTGTAATCGAAAAAACGCCGTTTTATTATTATTATTTTAATATGTCGATGGAATTTGCCATACATTGTGAACGCCGAAACGTTGAATACCCACGTTCAGATAATACTAGTGATATAAGTTTTTCTCCAGATAAATATGTCATGCCAGAAAAAATATTGTACTAATTATTAGTTTTTTCTCATTCCAAATCTGAAATGTATCAGATTTCGTATAACCTACAGCCAATGCGCTATTCCAAATAAAACGTTCATTTTTCATAATTACACACCTATTATTAAACTTCAAAATAGATGGATTCCCAATTCAATTGGAGTGAATTGCCGTAGAAAACCGTTTGAGAGACAAGTCAATTTCTTCATATTATTTTTTTGGAATTTACGACAACCTAAATATTTTTTGAATTCGCAAACCTTCAAAACTCCTTTTGATAATGTTGTTTGACTATGGCAACTTCTTCTTTTTATTTTGAATGTCAAAATGATGATACATTAGCACTAGTGTCCATAAAATAACAGGAGGTGTCGAACATTTCTCTTCACTAACTGCATTATTCACCATGAAATAAGATGTTACCGCTACAATTCGATTTTCTGTTGACAATGGCAACATAACCTCAATTAAATAATGAAACTAATTTACAATTCACAAAAAGCCTTCTATTTAATATTGTAACGAGCTGGAGCCGCCCCTGAACAGCTGATTGTGGCATTGTTCTCTGCGGTGACGCCAACAAAGTGGAACACATGGGTCATCCCGTCAAGAAACGTGGCGAAGACGCCTAAATTGTTCTGCATTCTCTCTCTCTCTCTCTCTCTCTCTCTCTCTCGTGTCCCTTCTGTACCGTCGCGTCGCCTTCAATATAGAAGTTAATCCAGTCAATTTAAAAACAGTGTCAGTGAGAATTTGGGACAGTCACTCAGAGTTGGAGTTAGGCAATCCATGCTAGCTTCAGATGTAGTTTTTTGAAATGACAATTGGAAATGCAATGAAGACAGCTACTAGTGAAGACTGCTCAATGCACACTTTATGCACTCAAATCACCGACTCCAAGCCATAATGTTCCCTGAAAGATCACCTTGTAGTTTGCTAGATACTTTGAACCTACTTTTCATTAAAAAAAACTTTTACAAATTCTGAAACTAATTCGGTTGAATATATTGTTATCAGAATTGGCGATGAAACGAAAAAGTAGTGTCGCTCCAAATATGCTATGACGTACTCACCCGAGCCCAATCAGCCAAAGGGCATATTCTAATCGAATTGATTGTGACGTGAAACGGCAATGCTATTGGTTGCTCGGGATTCTCGGGAGAGTACGTCACAACAATTTGCAATGGTGCGAGATACAAGCTATTGGAATTTTGTTCACTTTGAATATTTTCTTTTAAGATTGAAGAAATTAACGAAAAATAAGAAAAATGCCAACATAGTTTCCACAAGTTGGATTTAAATGTTGTATGACATCATGTCTATCATTGCCATTGGGGGGGGGGGGCAATGTTTTTATTAGTGGAGTGAAATTGCCGCAATTCAATGACTTTTTTTTTGTTATGGACAATTCGAATAAATTTCATCAAAGTGTCTAACATTAATTGAAAAAACTGACATTTTAGTCGCTGTTTGAAGCATACATATTGCACAGCAAACGGGACAAAACTGATTGTTCATCTGTAACAAAATTACTTCTCACTGACTGGCCGCAGCTCTTGTGTAGGGGCTCATTACAAATATTCTTCAACAAAAATGATGCACAACAGATTTTTCAATGTTAAAAGAAAACATTTTTCTTGTAATTCAATCCATTGTGTAAGTATGACGGTTCTGGACCCAATGAGTCGATTATATTTCTGAACTTGGCACCAAAAACATGTAAGAGATGGGTACAAGTGAAAGTTGGCACCCATTGAGTATGTTAAATGTAAAATTTTCGACTTCTAGCTATATTGTGGCATCAAAGCATATATTTTGAAGAAAGCCAATGCTTTCCGATAAAAATATTTTTATTCAATCTGAAACTAACTCGATTGGTAGCTATCAGAATATGGTTGCATTTCAACGATGTTTCACATCATCTCTATCATTACCATCGAAGAGGGCTTTCCCACACGATGCTTTTAGTAGTGGAGTGAAATTGCTGCAATTTAATTAACTTCCATTTTTTTGGTATGAGCAAATCGAATACAATCAAAGGATAAAGCACTGAATTCAAAAACTGACATTTTATTGTGTGAAGCATAAATATTGCTGCACAGCACTAGTAAGTACTAGAACATTGATTGTTCATCTGTAATAAAATTACTTGTTTCTGATTTTCCAAAGCTTTTTTTTGATGGCTCATTACAGATAGGTTTGTTTTTTAACAAAACTGACATACAACGGTCTTTCTAATAGCGGTAAGAACCAATATATAAAGTAATCCATGATGTCAGTCTGACGTTTGTGGACCGAACGAGTCGATAATATATCCAAACATGGCCCCAATAAACATGTTGGAAACGGGTACGTGACAGTTTGCTCTCAATGTGCATGTGATCTGCTATAATTCAACCCAAGTCTCCAGAAACCATGTTAAATGCCAGTAGACATATAGTCTTGTCTGAAAAACGAAACAGTTTCGGTTGTTTATAATTAAAAATAAATTCGAAACATTTTGTTTGTTAGATTCATTTGCGTCAGATCTGTACTGAAGTGTGTGTGGGTATCTTTTTTATAGAATTTTCATATCGTTCTATGAAATCCGAAACCATATTCTATATTATAAGAGCCTAATAATCCAACATGTACTATAATATCTAGATGAAAACAACATAGGTTCAATTATTTGGGTGAATCAAATACAACTTTGTCCATGTACAGAATGAAAAACACAAAATTGAGATCCAAAATCATGAAAAAAAAAAAAAACTATAATAAGTGCTCCGTATGTGCCTGTAAGTTTCCATTAACTTTCATTTACTGAATATTTTGAATGATTGTTGATGTATCTCCATACACGATTTCTTCAATGTATTTCATTATCAAACATCCACTTCAACAAGTTCAGGGGAACAACAGGCCATTGACAAAATTTCTTTCAGATACACACAAAATCAAAATCATATCTCTCACTATTAGAGAGTTCAGAACTCCTGTTTGTTTCTTATTTTTAGCATAAAAAATTCAGAAGATTTCCAATAAAATTTAAGAGTTAGAGTAGCTATCTTCATGACAGAATCATATTCAGGAGAGATATACATTATATAAATACTCAACCAACTCTTTTGCAAACAATTTGGGTGAGCGAATTTAGCCGTATTCGAAGGAAAACTGACGTCATTGACGTCTGGGAGGGGGGCGACCGGGTACCGATCCAATGATCCACTTTTTTCCCTATAATCCAACTCAATCTTCATGTCCCTTGAAGGGCATACCTTCGTAGATAATCGACCCCTCTAGTGTCATGGGCCAACGGTATATAAGCAAACCAAAATAATTTTTAAGCAAAATACTCATTTCCAAAAAAAGTTATACAATATCGAGATACGAAAACACGAAATGAACTCACAGACAATCTCATGCTATTTTTATTAAGCAAATGAATGTGTGATGGTGGAAATGAGCTATTTACTGCACATTTTCAAAATACAAAATATAGAAATCGGCTGAAATACATACAAAAAAATATTCATGCCCAAATCCTGCATCATATAGTCAAAAAATATACGAGATGTTGAATTTGAAAAATGTGGTAAAATTCAATTCAAAGAGTTCAGAATTGGAAACATCTATCAAATACCTTTCGATATAATTATTTCCTCTCAAATTCCAAAATTCCACGACAGTGACTTGTTTGGGATGCATCCACACATAACGGTCAAGTTTTTCTGAGACAAACAATCATATTGGATGGGTGGATGGAGGTCACTAAAAATATCCCATTTAAAAAAGTACTCGATCCCGTTGATTTTTTTTCTTTTCACTCTTTATATTCGGTTATAATTTCTGGTTATGTACTATGTTGTCTAATTTTTGAATTATCTTCGTAGCTATCATGGCACTCGAGTAGTCGAACTGTGACCATAGAAATACAATAAACACAAGAACGTCAAACACGCTGTCCGAGAATTAGTTAAATAACCCCTCATAGGGAATGATCTTGCGCTTGCGAATTAATGCCTTTTCTGGTCACGTTGTTGTGATTTTTTTTTTCATGTCTTCCTAATAGAGTTCGGAATATCATCTATGGTTAGGGCAGATAATTGTGGGAAATCCAGTAAACTTGGTAACTCCGACCCGAAATCCTATCGCGACGTATCAAGCGAAGAAAGAGAATAGTATCGGCTCTTGGCATTGTTAGGTTTCAGCAGTTTTTGATACACAGTTTGTTTTCGTGTTTTGTAATTGCTTTGCTTGCCATTTGTGCGCTGTTTTCTGTGGTTTCCATAGTTGTTTCTGACATCTCTGTAGTTTGGTTGTGAAGTTCCACTTTGAATATACTTGTTCTTGAATTTGAGTGTTGAACAATCCGAAGTGCTAGGACAAATACTATAGAAAAAATCAAGTGCATGGTTCTCTTCTGTTTAAATAAAGGAAAAATTCCAAAACTTACCTTTTAGTATATGTCCATTATAAAAAAATATGACATTGGTATCAACGACATGTTGATTTTATCATTTCATTCTCACTTCTTTGAGTACTCTGACAGAAAATGTGGTTAAACATCATATTGGGATTTGTCGTTGAATACATAAAAATATATCAAATGTAGAGTGTTTGTCCACTATTGAAGATATTACAGAATCTTCTGCACATGCAGAAAAACTTTGAATTATTGAATAGAAAAGATGGAGGTGGTCTCATTAGGCCGTTATAAACTGTCATAGATATTAGTATTTTCTTTGAGAGAAATATCCGGCAGGTTATTTCAATTACAGGTGATTTTTTGCCAATTGAAACAAATTTTTTGGAAACCTTCATACACACTTCTGCAACATTAATTCAGGATGAAAAATCATTCAGCTCCATAAAAAACACATTTTTGATAAACCTCCCTATGAGGTGAGTCACAAAATGAAAACGATAAAAGCAATAACAAGAATTTTTACAAGAACTAGATTTTTTAAATTGCAATGTCTCAAACTGAGAAAATTAAAGGTGAACTGAAGAGAAAAACACAAAATTGATTTTATTTTCCCATCAACAGATTTTGAAAGAAAATTCCACAATTTTCGTTTGATTGAAATAAGTATGTAACAATACAAAATAAAATATGTTGAGTATTATTATAATCCTTTTTTCTCCAATCCTACCATTTCTCCTTATCAAAAATAGAGTGAAACAAATATGCTGTAACATTTGACGATTTGAATTTTTGACTTTTTATAATTATTTCTCTCAACATTCGATAATCTACTTCTAATTACAAAAAATATCATTTGAATTTAATGCGATTCAACAACATTTGCAATGATAAACGAGAACCGCTGACCGAATGCAAAAATGTAGTTTTTCACCCGAGAAACTATATTTGACAGATATTTTCTAAATTTTATATTTCCAAGCAAGGATTTGTCTGTTTTTCAACAAAAATGATGTACATACTTCTCCGCATTTACAACTAATTAATCAATTGATCAATTAACTTGTAGAAGTAGATTCTTTCATCACATAATATTATTCAAAATCACCACATACATTGGGTTCTTAATTGATTTAACTCACATCATCCATAACAGAAGCATTCGTAATCACTCAAACGCAAAGGTCACTATACCCAAATTACTCAAAAATTCATGAAAACCACCATCAATTTTCAGAATATCGAAAATAAAAAATATGCCTACCCTGAGAGAGTGTTTCCTCACTAACTGATATGGGTTTCGAGTATAACGGGCTCAACGATTTAGGCGTAAGGAAGATGGACTCATAATTTGAGTTTTTTTTTCTGATTCACAGGCTCTGAGTGGAATATAATCAATTCCTATCATAACATCAAATTTGAATTTTTTTGACGATCACAATAATTTATTCCTCCTCGGTCGCGAGAAAACACAAAATAGAAGACCTATAGGGTTTTTATTACACTCAATATTTTCATTTTCAAAAAGTCAAATATTGTTTTTCTGTATACATCATTAAAGGACGACTTCATACCAGATTCAGGAAGTCAAACATCCTAAGACCGTCTCTGGCGACACTTTACATGTCCCGCTCAATAATTGGAGTTACTGCGCAAAATCATAGGTTGGTGAATCTGCCGTATGCGAAACCACGTTCTTCTCAACTAATTGGCGGTCTAGTGTTTATTACATTTCTCTGACTCTGACGCACTGTTGCCGAGGACTGTCAAAATTGTAAAGTCGTATAAATCATGATGATTATTATTTCTTTCGGGAACTAATTTTTGTTCAAATAATATCTGCATACAAACTTGGGTTGTCAAAGATGTTATTTCAAAGCCAATGTTTCAATTATTGGTCTCAATGAGTCGGATGGATACCAATCGAAAGTTCAGTGAAAGTTCATGATACCGGCGATTCAATACTAACGTTTCCATTGGTTTCAATGCGTAGATTGAAGGATTCGATGAACCTTCTGAAGATCCTCAAGTATTTAAATCTTATACTTATAAATGCAACTGTGTTATTACTCTGATATTATTAATTATGGTGAGTTGGGGCAAGTGCACCCCCAAAATTGATTAGTGACACTTCGAAACATCGTACTTGTTGAATTTGATTGGAAAACCAGTCAACAAATCTTCTGAGTAGTCATTGAAATGTTTAGCTTCAATGATGCGAATATCGAGGTAGTTTATCAAAATCTGAAATTTTTGTGATTTTTTCAATTTTATTGGGTTTGAAAACGCACATGCCCCATCATTTGGGGGCAAGTGCGTTTTCAGATGTGATAGAGGTGTGTGATCGTATATTGAAATATTCCTGGGTAAGAGTATCTTATTGCAAATTTCTCTTTTTCCCTCGATTTCACAGAGCTGTAATATCACCACCCATTCAGAAGTAATGAACTTTTCTCTCCGAAGAAACGAATTGGTTATATTATAAGAAAAACTTTATTTCATAGAAATAATAACGAATAGGTTCTAGAATGAACGATTGATTGGTTTATTGAATATTGAACATATTGAAAGAAATCTCGAAGCGTATTTCACCTCTGCGACCAATCTTCGGTGGGGTAGAAGTGAAACTATATCACTTTCCAAAACTACCGACGAATCTTCACCTGTAGGGAATGTGAATATGGACTTTTCCTTGAGAAAAGTATTTTTCCTTGTATATTTCATAATAATAACTGAAGAAAAACTGGATTCGTCTAAATTCCAAATCTTACTCGGTTTATCTTTCAATCCTAAGTCATCCCAGTTTTTTTTCAGTAGCATGAAGTATTCTTGTATAATGAAGGGGTCTACGGATTTCTTCCAAGCCACTTCTACACTTTGAGGCTTCTTTATGGAAAGCCTATGTCTCTTTCTGAAATTGATAAACCAGTCTGAACCTAGCCTACCATTTCTGAATTATGGGTGTTTATTTTTTTTTCCAACACAAATCTCTCAACTAGGTCCAGTACTTCTGTACGAGATATGCCAAAACCCCACTTCTCCATACAGCAGAGGCCATCTGCTAATTGCTTTTCCAGTTCTATTGGAATGTCGGGTTTTCTACCAAAACTTGAACTTTTGTCCCCCCTTATTCCTTTGTCCTGGTCCTTCAGTGAAGTCACTGGGATATCATGAAGTTCACTGCGATATCATGAAGTTCACTGGCTCTCTTGAATGTTAATACTTCTGCTTTTATATCATTTACGGCTCGTTGTAGAGTCTCTTGTTTGTATTTTTTTGCGCGATCACTCTTTCTCTTATAATTTCGAAATCTTCCTATAATAAATAACATTTGTAAGTATTTTTATTCTTTCACCAAATTTCTTACGAAATAAGGGGGCAAGTGTGCCTTAAGAACGCACTTGCCCCAGTCTTAGGGAACGCACTTGACCCCCGAGGCTTTTTTTGTGGGGGCAAGAGCGACCCCCACGCTAACAAAAAATTTAAGAGAAATCTCAAAATACCAACATTCGGTGATGGTTTGATTATATAAAAGAGAAACATTAAACATGCAAACTTCTAAAGAACGCAAAAATACACAACGAAGGAATTAAATGAAAATGTACTTACGTACTCGTCTTACTAGCGGAATAACACTGCTTGTCTGAACACGACTAACGTACGCAACAGAGGCAATCATGCGCCATATTTTCTCTCGCGCACTGTTACCATGAGTTGTACCACCTTATAAATTGGAGTTGGTGACTGGAGAGTAGCAACGGCGGAGTAACCGACTCCAGAGTAACGACATTAGAGTATCTCGACAGTAGCTTCATTTGACTCCGGAGTAATCGGGCTTAAGCGTAACCGATTGTGGAGGTACCGACACAAAAGTAAATTGACTTTAGCTACAACAACTTTCTTCAATCTTGTCAGATATCACTTTAAAAAAATATTTTGTCATATATATTTCATATATTTAAGAGTGTATTTACCTTCAATCAATTTCATACTTTTTTCCATTGTTTATCCTATATTTTCAGTGTTAATGATGGGAGATATTCTTTCAATACCTTTTCCAAAATACACCTATCACTAGTTGTTATTTACTTCAACTCCTTCCAATTTCCAAACGATTCAGAGTGTATGAAGGGCCAATGAAGACAGTGATTTGAAGTTTAAGTTTTCGTATCTGTACTTATTTTTTATGTATTACTACATCACCATTCTAAAACCAATTCGGTGGATTCAAAAATGTTTTCACAACAGCATTCTGATACCAATCTAACATTATGTGACTGTATTACTGTATAAAAATGTATATTGTAACTATTCGTCCATGGTCTTAATGTAACAGAAGTGATCAGTGTGAAAGCAGCCACGACAGTGCCGGTTTAAGGCTTCATCGGGCCCTAGGCGTCCGTCAGGATTTAGCTCCCCCCCACTTGACCCAATATTGGGAAGAGAAAAAAAACGTCTGTATGTGGGTACAAATTCTGGGGCCCCCCTGAGCCACGGGCCATAGGCGGCTGCCTAGTCCGCCTCATGATTGAGTCGGCACTGAGCTACGAGTTTCAGCCACGAATTTCTTGCAGTGATATAGCGCTTATTGGACCGTCAGTGGTCCGGAAAATACGTTAAAATTTCATGCCCAGCCATGAATTTACTACACTATACGAGTATTATGAAGGTTCGCACAAATGAGTTTGTTTTGACAATTGCATACGACTTTTGGTCACTAGACATATTTTGAGAAATCTGAACATTTAGTTATGTATGAAAAAATATCACTTGAACTATAGTCGTTTTCTAAATTCTTTGAAGTCATATGAAAAGGGATTTTTTAAGATCATGTGCTAATGAACGTAATCAATGAGAACTATACCACCACCAATAACCATGATACAAATTTAAAAAAATAAAACACATAACTTTGTCAAAGTTTTCGTGGATGGGTAATATTTTGAATAAATCTATACTTACTACCGAAGGTATCTCAGAAAATCTATTTGTCAAAATATTTTGTAGGGCAGGTTCCACCACCATCATCAATAATAATAATAATTTTCAAAATAGATTAATAAGTTCATAAAAGCTTTCGTAGGTGGGGATTTTGTTTCACTGGCCTATTCGTCAAAACATTTTGTCGGGCAGGATTTTAACCCCCACCACCATCACTATTGATTTACAAAAAAGGGTATAACTTTGTCAAAGTTTTCGTGGATGTGTATTTCTGCAGAAGTCGGTGAAACCAAAGGTGATCTATAATATCTAGTTGTCAAAATATCTTGTCCGGCAAGATTTTTACCTCCACCACCAATAATAATAATTTTCAAAAAAGTTCATATATCCGACAAAGTTTTCGTCGATGGGGGAATTTTTGCATGAATATGGTGATTTTTTTGCATTACTGTATACTATTTTGTCGGGCAGGATTTTACCCCCACAGTCAATAATTATAATTTTCAGAATAAATTCATACGATCGTCAAAGTTTTCGTATGAAGAGATCTTTTTGCATAAATATATGCTACCAAAGGTGCTCCACTGGGCCTTTTTGTTAAATTTTGTCAAGCAATATTTTTAACCCCATTACGCATTTGGCTCTAGAATACGGCAGAAATTGGCACCAGACAGACGGAGTCACAAATATCTACCCAGTAAGTGTCTTGAGTGGACTCCAAGAAGTTGTCTCCTCGTCCCTTTTGTTTATCCAAATGAAGTATCACCTATCATAGTTTTGCTATACATAAATAACAATGGTTTCACGAATCATTGGGTCCAATGAGGTTTTCTGATAAATTTTTATTACCACCTGTGCAATGATCATTCAGTCCAAAAGGGTTAAAATTTGCGTTCTGTTATGTATTCGCAGTTTTTTTTCTGGTTTGCTACGAGACGTGCATGTGTGTGCATTGAAGTAAAATTTCATAAATTAGATTAGTGGAATATAATCGAATTCAATATTTCTTTTTTGTCAGGTAAGTGCGAGAATAATAACAGAATAAACTTTATTTCTAACTGGCACTTAACCGCTAATATTTTTCTCTTACACAATGAAAAGTACCTTATTTCAAGTAACTGGTAGTGTCATTTCATTCGTTTTCTTTGATTTTCTATTGAAATATCAAATAATCCAAATAATATTTAGAACAGTATTTCGGTTCGTTCTTCTTTGATTTAGTTCAGATACTCAAAGAATTGATTTGCCGAATCACTTATTTTCAATTTCAACGTTTTTCATTCAACAGAAGCATAACTTAATTCTGGTTATCAGTATCATAGAGAATCTTATTCAAAGAGCTATGGAAGTAAACATGATACTAGATATTATTATTATATTATATATTATATATATTAAAACGAAATCAGAACACTATTTTGAATTCCATTCGGAACTCCTTGTTGGTACTATTTGAATAGATCAGAATAATACATGAAAATGTATAATGTCTTTTGAGTGCCTACTGACCAGCTCAGAAATTCCTGAAGTTGATCTTCCAATTATGCAGATTTACTTGGGAATACACATTCTAGTTTTAATAAAAGCTTGATGTACTTTTTCTCCTTCACTAAATATGATTAACAAAAGTTTCACTGAATTTTTCCATTTTGTGTTAATAGTTTTCACAGTTTTTCATAAAATAAGCTGGAAATATGCACACTACTTCAAGCAGTCAAGGCGGTACATCAACTTAGGTTAAATAACTGAGGGTTTAGCTATTACTTTCTTAATAACTAAAAGCTATTAGTAATATTTTCTAACATGTGATAAAATTAATTTTATTATGGCTGTGACATAAGCCGAGAGGTATCAAGGGAGAGAAGTTACTATGACAACAAACAACAAAACGGCGAATATTTCAAAAAGTGACCATAACATTACTCAGCTATCTTAATGAAAATGCAAATTTTCAGTTTCAGACTTTTCCTCTCAATTTATATAGGGTCTTTTCACAATATCAATGTCCAACGTGGCTATAGACAGGAAAGCAGTTGTTTTCTGTTAGATATCCCATTGGTACAATATTGTGAGCATATTGTCGAAATATTTGCAATGCAATATTGGCCAGAAAAAAAATGTGAACATTCGGCGATATTGGTGCAATATTACTTGAATAATATTGGCGAAATATTCTCGAAGCAATATTGGCCTCAAAATATTTGGCGATATTGGTATAATATTCTGACAATATTGGCAAAACAACTATCCTTGAATATGACTACTCATTCATGAAATTAGGTTTTCTAGTAGATTTTTTAATGAAAAAAAAAATCCAATCGAATGAAAAATATATAGGTTTATTGGGAAGGCTTACACTTGAAAAGGGGTCACACTGTATGTAAGCGCGATTCTTTTGGGGGTGGTATATTTTGCTTATTTTCTTTATAAAACGGGCTTTTGATATATCTGAGTTGACGAGTTGATAGTTAGACCAAGCTATAGAGGTTTTATCCCACACAAAATAAAAGACGAAAATGGCCTATACTGATTTTTATAAGATAGTTCATTGATGAAAACCCCAGTTTTCGCCACAGCAAAATCGCTTTTTGGAATTTTTTATACTACCCTTGAATATGACTACTCATTTATGAAATTAGGTTTTCTAGTAGATTTTTTAATGAAAAAAAAATCCAATCGGATGAAAAATATATAGGTTTCTTGAGAAGGCTTACACTTGAAAAAGGGTCACACTGTATGTAAGCGCGATTCTTTTGGGGGTGGTATATTTTGCATATTTTCTTTATGAAGCGGACTTTTGATATATCTGAGTTGACGAGTTGATAATTCGACCAAGCTATAGAGGTTTTTTCCCACACAAAATAAAAGACGAAAATGGCCTATACTAATTTTTATAAGATAGTTCATTGATGAAAACCCCAGTTTTCGCCCCAGCAAAATCGCTTTTTGGAATTTTTTATACTACCCTTGAATATGACTACTCATTTATGAAATTAGGTTTTCTAGTAGATTTTTTAATGAAAAAAAAAATCCAATCGGATGAAAAATATATAGGTTTATTGGGAAGGTTTACACTTGAAAAGGGGTCACACTGTATGTAAGCGCGATTCTTCTGGGGGTGGTATATTTTGCTTATTTTCTTTATGAAACGGACTTTTGATATATCTGAGTTGACGAGTTGTTAATTAGACCAAGCTATAGAGGTTTTTTCCCACACAAAATAAAAGACGAAAATGGCCTATACTAATTTTTATAAGATAGTTCATTGATGAAAACCCCAGTTTTCGCCCCAGCAAAATCGCTTTTTGGAATTTTTTATACTACCCTTGAATATGACTACTCATTTATGAAATTAGGTTTTCTAGTAGATTTTTTAATGAAAAAAAAAATCCAATCGGATGAAAAATATATAGGTTTATTGGGAAGGTTTACACTTGAAAAGGGGTCACACTGTATGTAAGCGCGATTCTTCTGGGGGTGGTATATTTTGCATATTTTCTTTATGAAACGGACTTTTGATATATCTGAGTTGACGAGTTGTTAATTAGACCAAGCTATAGAGGTTTTTTCCCACACAAAATAAAAGACGAAAATGGCCTATAATAATTTTTATAAGATAGTTCATTGATGAAAACCCCAGTTTTCGCCACAGCAAAATCGCTTTTTGGAATTTTTTATACTACCCTTGAATATGACTACTCATTTAAGAAATTAGGTTTTCTAGTAGATTTTTTAATGAAAAAAAAATCCAATCGGATGAAAAATATATAGGTTTCTTGAGAAGGCTTACACTTGAAAAAGGGTCACACTGTATGTAAGCGCGATTCTTTTGGGGGTGGTATATTTTGGTTATTTTCTTTATGACTTTTGATATATCTGAGTTGACGAGTTGATAATTAGACCAAGCTATAGACGTTTTTTCCCACACAAAATAAAAGACGCAAATGGCATATACTAATTTTTATAAGATAGTTCGTTGATGAAAACCCCAGTTTTCGCCCCAGCAAAATCGCGTTTTGGAATTTTTTAAACAAGCAATAGTGAAAAAAATTACAACATTTTTGGTTTTTTTGGAAATATCTCGAAGATTATTCAAGGAATCGTTTTACAGTCAATGGAACTTTTGTAGAGATTCATAAAACCTGTAGAATGGATTTTCATACGACTATATCGGTGCATTTTCCACTGAGAAAATCCGGGAAAATCTCGAAAAAGAGACCATTTTTCTAAAATTTATGATTTTTATAAATCTGAAGCTGGACAAACAATATTGCAGAAACTGATAGATATGTGGTTCAACTGTACGCAATATTTTGGATTGACGTGGCCGTTACTTGATGGAAATTCATAGTATATGACACTAAGGTAAACACTATTGAATTTCCACAGATTTATTGTCTACGCGAATATACGCAATACGTTTTCTGTCCGATGTAAAGTTTTTGCACAATCGCGTTATGAACAATTCAAGGGCACACCTTGCAAGATGCGCCGATCTAAGGGAAATCGTCGTATTCAAACTCTGTAAACGGCACCTGGGAGTAGAGATCAATATCTAAAATTTTAGATTTTCACCTGAGAGGTGGGAAATGTAACTGAAAGTTGATCAAAACGCTTCAAAGTGTTGGGGCGAAAACCGGAGTTTTTATTTACCAACCAAAGTAGGTAGGCCGTTTGCGTCTTTCATTTTGTGTGTAAAGAGCCTCTTACTTTTATCTATAGCTTGGCCGAAATGGTATCAAAGGTGTTGAATAATCAGGTTTTACTGAATTCCCTTGAATTTTCTTCGCCAACGTTTCAGTTGGTCTCAATGAGTCGAATTGATACCATCCAGAAGTTCAATGAACCTTTTGATGTGACCGGCTGATACTAAAATATTCTAGGTCAACGTACTCATTGGTCTCAATATGTAGATTGGATACCAATTGATGAACCTTGTGGAGTGACTAGTTCACAACATTTGGTACCTACAGTTGTACAATTATTTCAATATAATGATAAAAATTACAATTTTCATTATGGCATATCGGTTAAATTACCAGAAAAAAAGCAAAAGATTTATACAGACTGAAATGACAGAGTTTAGTAGCTCAAAATGTAGAACAACTTCTGTTATAATACTGGATCATCTAACCTAATCCATTCTATCACTTGGTTCCACTATGCATCCAGTGGGGTCAACCGTAATAAACTCATTTAATGATATTTAACTCGACAATATGAAACCGAGAACTCAGAAAGGAACAAAATAATTTAAAAAAAAGTTTCAGGATAATCAATAAAAATATTGTCTCAAAAACGCTCGTAGACTGTACCAAAAAGCATAGCATATCGTGTGCGGGTAAAGGATGGCTATTATTATTATTTGCCTAAATACTTCGGAACGACTTACCGGACCAACGATCTAGACTGCTCGAGTACTCGGCTACCCATCCGAGAGTAATTCGCAGTTACAAACAACCATTTAGTAACAGTATGTATGGTCGCACCCTGTATCTACCCAATTACGTATTTAGTGTTTCCATTTGTAATGAGTAGAAAAATTCAGCTGATCACAAAAAAATTTTTTTTTTAGATTTTAAATTACTTTAGCAATTTTGTTTTGGTTTTTACGTCGAACATTTAAAAAACAGATTTGGGTTCGGACAGTTTGCTCTCAATGTGCACGTTATGCACTCAAATTGTCGACTATAGGAAAAAATCATCTGCTATAATTCAACCCACGGTGTAAGTGTGACGGTTGTGGACCCAATGAGTCGATTATACAGTGCGGCTTTTTTAGTCCCCCCCTGTTAACTTTTGAACGGCTTGATGTAAAAACATGAAACAAAAACCATTCTGAATGATATCACCGATACTACATTATAAAATTAAAGACATTGCGATTGTACGATAGATAGCGCAGGGGGCACATCAATTAAAAAAATCTGAATGACATTGGGAGTCAAATTTCACATCGTTGAAAAGAGAATTTAATTCTCTTCTAAGCCATATAATTTTTTTTAATTTTCGTTAATACATATTTTCACTATTTGGATCTTTTTGCATTTCGAAATTTTCAAGTTGATGTGCCCCCAGCGCCATCTGTCGAGTAATTGCAATGTATCTTTTCGATATTTCGAGTGAATACGATAAAAAAAATCTGAACAGAATCTGGAAAAATTAACTTGATTCTCCATGCCGTTTAATTTTTTTAAATGATGTCCCCTCCCCGTCTTCCTTTTCAGGTAATCACTTTTTTATTCATTTCAAAAAGTAGTGTTGGTGATACCAATCAAAATGGTTTTCGATTCATATCTGTAAGTCGAACCGTTGAGAAGTAAACAAGGGGGTGGGGGGATAAAAAAAGCCTCACTGTACATCCAAACATGGTCCCAGTAAATATATTGGAAACGGGTACGTGACAGTTTACTCTACTTTGCTCTCAATGTGCACGTTATGCACTCAAATTGGCGACTATAGGAAAAAATGATCTCTTATAATTCAACACACGGTGAAAGTGTGACGGTTGTGGACCCAATGAGTCCATATCATATATCCAAGCATGGCTTCAAAGACCATGTTGAATGCGAGTAGTCATATAGTTGTACCTCATTCTGAAAAACGAACGAAACGGCTGTTTGTAACTGAAAAAAAAAAAGAAAAACATTGAGTTTGTTAGATTTCTTTGGATCAGATCTATAGGTACTGAGATGTGGGTAGATAAATAACAACACAAGTTCAATTTTTCAGGTGACTCCCAGTACCACAACTTCCATGCTCAAAACGAAAAATACAAAATTGAGATACGAAATCAAGAAAAATCTAAACATACTATAATAAATGCTCCATATGTCTCCGTCATCAAAATTAGTTTTCTCCTTCTTGTAGCATTTTCGCTGCTATACTTCTGAAAGCATTTACTATCCGTTCCTTTATATTTGAATGATTATGATGCATCTCTATACACGTTTTCTTCAACGTATCTTTATAGTAAACATCCACCCTCTCATATAGTATCATCAAAAATATTGTTGATGGTAGAAAAAATAACGTTAACAGTTGGAAAATTTATGGAAACATTCCGTTTTGTCCAATATTAACTGCGCCTCTCTCTGGCCGTATTAGTATTTTTTTTTAATTGTCTATTTTTGTATATCATTCGTAACGAAACAATTTCAAATTGTCTCTTCATCTACCGTGATAGTGATTGCCAGTTTCAATAATAATCAAATATAATGGCTATGAGGAGTTATAGTAGGCGCCATCTAGTTGTGGGAAGATTCATTATTTCTGGTCCGAATATTTAGTTCGGCAACGAACCACGAAGACACGCCCACTGACCAATCAGAATCGACATATGGACTCAATGTGTACGGAACATGACTATTCCTCAGCGGTGTCATTGGGGCCTTGGCCCGAATATGTCGACTTTGGCCCCAATGGACCGATTGCTTGCTAAAATGTGGCTTGAATGAGTACTTTAGCAGTACATATATATATATATATATATATATATACCATTTTCTCTATTTTTCAGAAACTCGACTCACTCGTCGTAGATCATGCAGACTCTTTCTCAAGTTGGGTTCTTCGGAAGGGTTGCGATCAATATCAAAATTTGAAAATTTTATTATGATATCAAAGTAAATAAATTTCAATAATTCAAACTCAAATATGTTTTATTTTTATCAATTTAGCAAAACTCTCAAATTGAATATGAAATTTCAAATAAACTCTTATCTATTCCTGTTCTGCGATAAAAAAAAAACTTATTTGCTAAAACCCCCTTTAAAATGACCATAGAAATCACTTATCGAGCCTATGCTGGAAATGTAACAACTGCCAAACAAAGAATATGACATCCGAACGTACCAGGAATGAATTTCTATGATTTTTTAAATTTTGAGGTTATACTACTGGTATAAAATAAGCAATAAACGACTAAAATGATGCAATGTTTATGAATTATATACAATGGAACAGTTTATAGCTGGGAATTTTTGAAATTCACTGAGTTTTTGTGCACGTTAAAATGTTTGTGAACGTTAAATTGTTTGTGAGTTTGCTATCGGGGATATTCAATATGATGGTGTCAGTGACCTTTTGAAGTAAGTGCTCAAATTCTTCACCTTGGGTGATGGTTTGGAAAGGATATCTATAAATACCTTTGAAACATAACTTTTGAAGCTTCCACCAACTTATCAGCTTGGATTTGATCTGTTTGTTCTTTCTGTGGTATGTAAATTGTGATTTCTTCAGCTGCTTTTCGTTCTGCTATAGCCTTTCTTTGGTTTCATTTGGTTTCATCATTCTATTTGGTTTATTTTAATCAAAAGCCAGTAAAATTTAATATGTTTTCTCCTAATGTCAAAAAAATCCGCTTCTTATCAATAAATTCCCCTTTTCCTAGCAACAGCAAACTACTTCCTCCCTTCAAAATTCACTTTTTGTCTGGCACCCACGATTTCACTAAACGAATTGTTATTACTATGCACTGGGATTAATCAACAATACTCACTTATAAATAAATTATTTCTATATATATTTTTTTACCTTTTGTATTCATTTTCACTTAAAATTCTGCTAAACTTTATTTGCTGTCTTTTCAAGTTATTTTATTCTAAATCATAGTTTCAAATTGTATTTTGCATTATAATTTTGAAATTGTAATATTGAACAAAAAATAATTTTATCAAACTTGACTGGTAGTTGCATGTTTCATGGAGAACATGGAATGGTATCGGAAGCACCTAACTTGATTCGGAAACTCCATTTTCCTGCCTTTATGCTGCTTTTGAATGAAATATTTTATTGTTGCTGAGAATTTGGTTCAGCATAAAGTTAAAATAAAGCATTTAGCTGTTTTTTTTACTGGGATGTGATAATAATAATAATAGCAATTTTTTTAATACTTGTTTTCATAACAATATATATATATATATATATATATATATATTGATATTTTAAATAAAAGTCATTCGAACAAGTCATAAGATTATTCCTTCCTCGGGGGCTTTGAGGTGAAAAAAACTATGGAATCTTCTCTGATGAAAACGCGTGCGACAACCTATCTGTGTTTTGAATGTGGAAATTTGTACATAGATCATGGAGATTTTTCTGTCTCTGAGCAATTACACCAGGAAATATTATATTTTTAATATATTTCAATACATAATAACTTATAATTTTCTAGAGATGTTTTGAGATAATGTATCATAGAAAAGAATGCCCGTCAGATACAAGGAAAAATAGGTATGAATTCAAATACTTGTTACTTAAAAAATGCGCTTGTTTGAAGGATGTCCCAGGAGGCAGGAATTTGTTTTATCTGCAATAAAGGGATTTTTGGCCAGGATTGGTGTTTTGTCACTCCCACAGGGCTTGAAACATTAATATCTGTAAGTAGAGAAGGAGGGTTCAATTCCTACAAAAATCTTGATGAATGGGCGGACGTCAAAATACATAAAAATTTTGGCAGATATACACACTCAGAGCTTCAAGTTCTAAGGAGTTCAAGTATGGCAATGAAAAATTCCATAACACTGACCCTCGTATTGGTTCATAATCTCCAAACTCCAAACTCAGGAACAGTTTAGAAATCTTCGATTTCCCGCATTGCTGTTTCATCTGTGGACAAAAAATCTGCACAAGGAAAAAAAGCGACCGTTCGGGACAGTTTCTAAAGCGTCAACCGAGACTATTAAGAAAGTGGTAACTACTTGTTTGGATGAAGTTTCGAAAGCAGTTATGACGAGAACAGCCAATGTAGATTCAGTAGTGGTTTTTGCAAAATATCACCGTGACTGTCACGCCAATTTTATAGTAAACTATAACACGAGAGAACAACCACGAACTGGTAGAGGCGGTCGTCCTTCTGGAAGAAGGTGCCGAGTTTCATGCTGCTACAATTCATCGTCCACTTTTGGCACAAATTTGTCTGTGGTTATTGGACTATAATTATGTATTTTCTCTGGAAAGGCCGATCTCACAGTGGCCAACGTAATTATGTCAGTAGTATCCATACCAATTAAGTCCTCTATTTCGAGACTGTTTAGGAGCTGCACTCCATATATGGGAACAGTATTTCAGGACCAGTTGGATCTATGCCCTATAAATAATAATAATAATAATAATAATAGGTCTTTATTTCCCACATATACAAAAAAAACAAGAATAAAAAATTATATGGGAAAACGCCGAAGATCAGCTGGTTTCATGAACATGAAGTACATGAGACCTCTGTTATTATTCTTAAGCGTGGGAAAAAAAACATTGTTTCCAGTTCTATGAAGACTGCCAATTAAACAAATAAAACAAATAGAAAAAAAAACAAAAAATCTCCTAACAATTCGTTGACGAGATGAACAGATTCCGAACATTATCCAGTAACAAATATAATATGAGTACCAACTAAATTCCATCAATATAATAGCCTCAAATTTATATTCATTTGTTCGTTGAGTAGATTTTTCTTCAGGTGCTTTTTAAAAAAACTGTAATTTAATATTTTTATATTTCCTGTGAAAGGGTGGTGTAACAGTCCCTTTGTATCTGATATTGATGTTGTGAACATCCTCACGAAAGGAAAGTTTTCGTGACAGATATTTTGGTATCTTGGAAGTGACAATTTTATGGAATAGACACGCTCAATGAAGTAATTGCCTTCGAAGTCACAAGTGTACAAAGCAAACAGGAGAGGCCCCAAAATAGATCCCTGTGGGACACCACTAGATACTTCCAGAGAGTATGACAGATTGTTACCTTGATTGACTTTCTGACTTCGACCATAAAGATATCTTCTGAAGAAAGAAAGTGTTTCATCGCATACACCAATAAATTTCAGTTTATTCAACAGTAAAGAATAGTCTATGGTATCGAAGGCCTTTGAGAAGTCTAGCAATATCAAGAGTGTAGCCATTTTTTTATCGATACCTCTCAAGATATCATCAGTGCATGATATTCAATAAACTTGTTTCACAACTGTGGTATGAACCATTACTGATTAGGTGTTCCATGTATGGAGCAATTGGCAACACTGATCTGTCAGGAAATTGACAATGGACAGGGGACATATATTCGACATCTAGAGATAATGGGGACAGGTCTGAATTAACGAATATCACAATGTATATTTTCCACAATGTAAATACTTGTAAATATATAGTTTAGTGCTCGACAGTGTATCAATTGATCACCCCTGAAACAAGAAATACTACATGGCGCAGTCGATGTGAAAAATAACGATGGATTTGAAACCTCCAACTTTCAAGGTTACCGATAACCACGCCGCAAATTCATGGCAGAAATTTAAACAAACTTTCGAAATATACGTGAATGCAGCTGATTTGGAGTCCAATGAGAAACGCAAATGTAATTTACTGTTGCACTGCATGGGTGCAGAAGGAGTTAATATATACAACACCTTTGAACTGAAGGACAAGGAAGTGGATAGTTATCAGACTCTCATTAATAAGTTTGATGCATACTTTCTACCAAAAGTTAATATCACCTACGAGAGGCACAAATTTTTCAAAAGAAACCAGAATATGGGCGAAAGTTTTGAAGCATATGTGACAGAGTTGAAATCACTTTCTGCTAGTTGCGAATTTGGAAAACTAAGAGAATCATTAATCAAAGACAGGATAGTGTGTGGACTATCAGACAGTAAATTAACTGAGAAGCTTCTATGTGAAAACAACTTAACTCTGACAAAGTGCATTGACATTTGTAGAAGTGCTAATTTAATGCGAAACCAAGTCAAGGAAATTAAAACCGAACCAGTTCATGTTGACAGAATAAATAAAGAGAAAATGTCGAAGGATAGAAATAAATTTATGCAGGCAGCATCCAACAATTCGAGGCAAACACAAAATGTTAAAATGATAAATAATTGCACCAAATGTGGTAGGAGTCATCAAATAAATGAATGTCCAGCTTTTGAAAAGGAGTGTTACAAATGTAAGAAATTGAATCACTTTGGCAATATGTGTAGAACAACATCCAGGACAGCAAGTATGATTAATAGAGGAAGAAAAGACTTTAATCGAAGGCGGGAAGTTAAGGAAATCAGGCAAGACAAGGATAGACAGGAGGACGAAATACAGGAGTTATTCCTCGGAGCAGTGGAAGAGACAAGTAGCAGTAGAGAAGAAGACTGGACAGAAGTGATAGAACTGAAAGAAGGGGTGTTTATGAAGTTCAAATTAGACACAGGCGCACAGGCCAGTATAATTCCAAAATACTTGTTTAATAAAATTCCAAATACGCAGTTGAACAAATCTAATGTTAGATTGATAAATTATAATGGTACCTCTATAGAAAATATTGGTAAAATAAATTTTCTGTGTGGGGTAAAGGGTACAAATGAAAAAATTAGTTTAGAATTTCAAATTGTCGATACCTCAAATAAGTCACCAGCAATATTAGGTCTGGAGGCATGTAAATCATTAAAACTCATTAAAAGAATTCATGAAATCAGTCATGGTCCAGTCGTTAAAGAATATAACGATGTTTTTGAGGGTATAGGTTGTATGAAGTATACTTACAAGATTAAAATTAAAGAAAATGCAATACCAAGAGTGTATAATGCAAGAAAAATTCTTTTGTCAATTAAAAATGATTTGTTGAAAGAATTAGAAAGTTTAGAAGGTCTGGGTATCATAGAAAAAATGAAGGAGCCAACAGATTGGGTACATCCAATGGTAGTGGTGAGAAAGCCAAACGGTAAAATACGTATATGCCTTGACCCAGTGGAATTAAATAAAGTTATTGAACGAGAGTTTTTTCAAATTCCCACTATTGAGAAATTATTAGCAGAACTAGCTGGGGCAAAGGTATTCAGTATTTTAGATGCTTCCAAAGGCTTCTACCAGATATTACTGGATGACGCAAGTAAAAAACTTTGCACTTTCGCAACACCTTTTGGTCGGTTTGCATTTTGTCGTTTACCGTTTGGAATTTGTTCAGCTCCAGAAATTTTTCATCGAAAATTCAAAGAAGCTTTTGAAGGTATAAACGGACAAATATCATATATTGATGACTTACTTGTATTTGGGAAAAATCAAAAAGAACATGATGACAATTTAAAAAAAGTC
This sequence comes from Chrysolina oricalcia, assembly GCA_944452925.2. NCBI lineage: Eukaryota > Metazoa > Arthropoda > Insecta > Coleoptera > Chrysomelidae > Chrysolina > Chrysolina oricalcia. The sequence goes on from OX101817.2 coordinate 28,909,286, forward strand.
TTGGAAAGAGCAAGGGAAGAAAATATCAAATTTAACTTAGAAAAATATAAATTTAGAATAAATGAACCAAAATTTGTGGGTCATGTAATAAGTGGTTCGGGAGTAGCACCTGATGAAGAAAAAGTTGAAAGTATAATAAAAATGAAAATGCTAGAAAATAAAAAAGAAGTAGAACGATTGCTAGGAATGATAACATATCTTTCCAAATTTCTTCCTCATCTTTCAGAATACACTAATGAATTAAGGAATCTTATCAAAAAAAATATTATTTTTCAGTGGAATGAAAATCACACTAAGGCTTTCAATATAATTAAAAAACTTTTATCAACTAAACCAGTTCTGCAATTTTACAACTCTGAGATACCGGTTAGAGTTTCTGTTGATTCTTCAAAAAACGGATTAGGTGCAGTCCTTCTCCAAAATAACTTACCAGTAATTTATGCATCAAGGGCTCTAACTGAATGTGAACAAGGCTACGCACAAATAGAGAAAGAACTGTTAGCTGTGGTTTTTGGTTGTACAAGGTTTCACCAGTATATTTATGGTAAAAAAGTTTGTGTACAAAGTGACCACAAACCATTAACCACAATCTCGAAAAAACCACTAATTAAATGTCCAATGAGACTTCAAAGAATGCTAATTAAATTACAAACGTATGATATAGACATTAAATATATACCAGGCTCACAGCTTTATCTTGCAGACTATTTATCAAGAAATTTCATACAGGGTGTTCGGGAAGAAGATGAATTAAATCTTAAAGAAATAGAAGCCCACGTAAGGCTGATAAATAAAATACTACCAATGACTGACAATAAATTCAAGATCTTTCAAGTGGAAACACAGAAAGATAATACATTAAAGAAAGTTCTGAAATTAGTATTAGAAGGATGGCCTGAAAGTAATGATGAACTTGAAGGTGAATTAAAAATGTATTTCAATTTCAGAGATGAGATTATTAGTATAAATAATGTTCTTTTTAAAGGTGAAAAAATTATTGTCCCAAATTCGTTAAGAAATGAAATGCTGGAAATAATACACTACAATCACATGGGAATAACTAAGTGTCAGTTACGAGCAAGATAAGCGCTATATTGGCCTCACATAAATCAGGAAAAAGAAAAGTATGTGAACTCTTGTGAAACATGTCTAAATTTTAGAAATACATGCCCAAAAGAACCTCTTATAGTTTCTGAAATAACCTGCAAACCGTGGGAAATTGTGGGAACAGATATTTTTACATTCAATGGAAAACAATTTTTAATTGCCATTGACTATCTCTCAAAATTTATCGAAACTGCTCCGGTAAGCAAACTGGATAGCAGTGAAACAATTAACAAATTAAAATCTTTTTTCGCCAGACATGGGATACCAAAAATAATCAGATCATACAACGGTACCAATTTTAGTGCAGAAGAATTCGAAGAGTTTTGTAAGGCTTGGAATATTGAACAATTACTTCCAGCCCTTCACATGCCCAATCCAACGGCATGGTAGAACATTGTATCCAGAGTTTTAAAAAAATGATGAAAAAGGCTGAACATGACGGAAAAGACCCATATTTATGCCTATTAGAATATCGCACTACTCCAGTAGATTCAAATATACCCTCGCCAACTAAAATGTTATTTAATAGGGAAGTGAGAAGTTTGATACCAAAATTTGAAATTACAAACAATAATCAATGGAGTAATATAAAAAAATCTTTAAAAGAGAAACAAATGAAACAACAAAAACATTATGATAAACATTCCAGAGAAAGAAAAGTTTCTTTCGAGAAAGAGGATAACGTTAGGGTTCAAAAACAAGATAAAACTAGTTGGCAGCCAGGGAAAATAATTAGGGAGTCATACAAACCAAGAACATATGTAGTTAAATTAGATAATGGGTCGATAGTAGAAAGAAACAGAAAATTCTTGATCAAAGATACGACTAGGAAAAAACCTATAAAATTTGAAAAAACACACTGTAAAATTAGAAATAATGTTAGACCTAAACGAAATAAGAATAATCCAGTGAAATATAGGGATTATGTATGTACAGGTGTATAATTATTCATGTAAGTGAATGTATGTGAATATATTATATAATTGTATGTAAATATATTGTATATGTGAATGGAAATTTGTAAATTGTTAAAATCAATAATATATATGTATATATATCTTCTGAAAAGAAGGGTGATGTGGTATGAACCATTACTGATTAGGTGTTCCATGTATGGAGCAATTGGCAACACTGATCTGTCAGGAAATTGACAATGGACAGGGGACATATATTCGACATCTAGAGATAATGGGGACAGGTCCGAATTAACGAATATCACAATGTATATTTTCCACAATGTAAATACTTGTAAATATATAGTTTAGTGCTCGACAGTGTATCAATTGATCACCCCTGAAACAAGAAATACTACAACAACTGAATCCTTTTCGAAATCCAGATTGGCTATCAGGTAATATGTTGAACTCTGAAACGTATTCCCTCAACTGTGTGTCTACTTCCCTTTCTAAAACTTTAGAAAGAGTTGGCAGTGTTCTTTTTTGGTAAAGGCTGCACAAGTAATTTCTTCCACATCTGCGGAAATACATTAGTAGTAAGGCATATGTTTATAATATGATTAATGCAGGGCAACAGGAATGGGCAGCACATGAGTAACACTTTCAAGTTTACACCGTCTGACCCTAAAGCATTCGTTTTCATATTATATAGAGTTTTTTGAGTTCCATCTACTGTAACAGGATGAAATCGGAATTGTCCGGCATTTTCATGCCTACCATTAGAATAGTATTCAATTAGGTTTTGATCGGCAGGGGCAGCAGATATTCCACTCACAAAGTATTCATTCAATGCATCCACATTTGTCAGATGCTCAGGTATATTTGGACGTTTTTTTGGTATTCCCAAATGATATTTTGCCTACCCCTTTTTGTCTTAAAATGAACTCAAAATATGCTTTTTTTTTCATTTGGACAGGCTACAGTTGTGAAGTTTCTTAATGTTTTATAATATTCATGGTGAGCCAGTACTTTTGTTTTTCGCCACCTTACTCGAGCTTTATCTCGTAGAGTCATCAATAATTTAATATTGTCCGTAAGCATATGGTTTAGTAATACGTATGGTCCGTAGGGGTGCATGTGTGTTAAGAATGAATAATATATTGTCATTCAGAAAAGTAAGTTTTTCGTCAATGTTATCAGTATCAAAAATGGAATGGAATGAGATTAGTGATAGGTCATTGTAAAAACTTTCCTGTTCAAAATTTCGAAAATCTCTTAGAGTTTTGTAAATTGGCGCACATGAGTCATCAGGAAGATCCAAATCCACGAAAGTTAACTCATGATCTGATATATGGGATACGGATACAACTTCCACGGTTTTTGAAATATCGCTATTTTTAGTTGTAACAATTAGATCAATAAGTGAGATTGAAGAAACAGTTATCCTAGTCCTGTCTATCAGTTGAGCAAATCCCTCAAGCATATCATTCAATCTAATGCTGTTTGGAGAATCATATTTCAGCATGTCGATATTGAAGTCGCCCAAAATGAATATATCGTCATATTTAGGAATCAATGCTGAATGCTGAAATATCGTTTTCTAGTGTGTTTAGGAATTCGATAGCAGAATAGTCGGGGGGCTTGTAGACAACTCCCAGAGCGATATTTCGCTTTGATATTTTAATATTTATTCAGAGTTGCTCCAAGTTACTTTCCATTCGAATTGAGTCGAATGATAACCAATTTTTGATAAATATACCGACTCTACCCCCTCTACCTCTCTGGCGATCCTTTCTCAAAAAATCATAACCATTAATATCACATATATCATTATCGACAGAATCACTTAACCAAGTTTCACTCAGACAAAGAATTGCCATTTTTTGTAAGGTTAAAAGATCTCTCAAATGTGGTAATTTTGGTATCAACGATCTGACATTCAAATGACCAATTCTGATAGGAGTTATCATATTGCTCGAGTTATTTATTTTAACAGATATATAACAAATAAGATACGCATCAAGTTACAGTGATTAAAAGATAAATGAAGAAATATAATGAAATAATTGTGATTAAAGTTCCCAATGAGAAAATATCACTAAAAAACGCTCTTTGATGATGACCTTAAAAGTCTGAATGATTTAGACGCCCTACTTCTATCGGTGTCCGCCAAGTCTTCAGCAGCTCTCTTCTTGAGTTTGTCTTCCCTGTCAGTGCCAGACTCGCTTCCTATGGTTTTCGCTGAATTAGCTCTCTCCTGTCTACTTTGTTCTTCGTGAGTATAAGTTAGTTTATGGTTTTCCTCTTCCAGAAGAAGCTTTTCTTTTCTGAGCTCATTCAGTTCAAATGCAACTTGTGATTTAAATTTTTGCATATCATCTCTCAAGCCATTTATTCCATCTCTAATGCTATTAATTTCGAACACTATTTTCTGATTTTGATCCTTTACCTCATTGATATCTAGACTTAATTGCTTCAATAGTTTAGCTACATCCTCCATTTCACAGATAGGCCCACGTACTAACGAGTTCAAGATTGAAATTCGAACTTATATTTGTTATATTTTTTCTTTCTACTTTTTATTCAATTTATGATGAGCGTTTTCATAATTTATCTCAGCAATTGGATTACTTAGTCCATTTGTTTTTATCAATAAACATCGATATAATTTTGTTAAATAATGATAACAGTCTCACCAGCAGATTCCTCACTTCTTACTGAACAATTTGAAGTACATTTTAAGTTTCAAATGCACTGTTTTGATCTGTATTTATTGAAGTTTACGGAGAGATAAACATTACACCCGTTCAATAATAATAAATCATAATCAATTGACGGGAATTGGAACAGCTCTTGGCACGAAACAAACAGAGGGTCACCTATGGCAGAACTTTTGAGTTGTTCATACAGGCAGTTATTAAACTGAAAGTAATTCTGCTTGTGTCACATGAAGATGCTAAAGGTGCATTTAGTCAACATCATTTTAAAATTGTGCTTAAATATTGTTAAAAGCGAAAGTTGAATCTGTTATATCAAATGGGACCATTTATACAACAGTGTTAAGAGCAAACGCTACCTTGGTGAAACGATAATCCGTTTTGAGCCCACAATTTTTGTTTGAGAATTTTTTAATTTTTTTTGCATTACTCAATGGTTTTGTGAAACTTCCGGAACTTCAGTGATTTTTGGTTATAATTTCTAAAAAAAAAATTAAATGACTTGATGAATTAAAAAAATTGAGGGGTTCCGGAATTCTCATGAGACCACCGAGCCCATACAAAAAATTGTTTTCCCATGAAATCAATGGTTTTTGCAAGACGGATTCTACGATCGGGAAATTTATATCTGATTGGCGCTGTAATCGGGAACGGACAGGTGCTGTGTTGCCTATATTAATCGAGTTCATTATCTTCACCCTCATTCTTGATTAGTATGCCAACAAACCTTAGCTGAAAGGGATGAAGAAGAAATTTGACTTTTCAGTGATGGTGGCTCTTAAGTTTATGCTAAAAACCTTTGATGTTACCGTTATGTTTATGATAATGCTGATGCTAGAGTTGACTAAATCCACCCTAACTTTATTGGCGAAACGCGCGTCGAGTGTAAATTGACGTAGTTTTCATGTCTGACTGACAATTTTCCATTATTCGAATTGTATTCTCACCAAAGTTTCCAAATTTTCATTTATTCGATTATCACGAAGAGTTTCGATAAATTATGATCGTGAGTTCACAAAATGAATTGACATATTGACAGGTTATCTGACAACTACATTAACTATGAATTGTTTTCAGTAAGGGTGGATTTAGTCAACTTTAGCACAAGCATTATCATAAACATGACGGTAACATCAACGGTTTTTAGCTTAAACTTAACAATCAGCCCTACGCTGTATTACTTCCGTTCGTTAAGCGGTCAGACGGAAAACTCTTGTTGAAAATCTCATATATTTATCAGTCAGAGCCATGAAATATCCACTGATCATGTCACGATAATTTACGATCTCACCCGAAGAGGAAATAAAGGCATATTAATCCTTGCCTTTAAACGTCCAGTAATAAAAGCAGGCAGTATTTTAATAAAGTTGTCCTTATTCCAGATACACACTGCGAGTGCGTACATGTCAAAATAACGTCGACTCTAGTACTGCCTGAGGGTCTATTCTCGAGTTTCAACGTTTACGAATTAAATGTTGTATCTCTTTCCAACGCGCGTTTGAAAATGATTTCGTATGAACTCAAGAATAGACTCCCTGACGTTATTTGTTACTGCAATATCTCTCTATTAACAGTCGTCAGTCGGTAATTTTTGGTTGTTGTTATACGAATGGATTATTGATTATTTTAATGAAAAAAAAATGAGAAAATTATTGCGAGTCAGAACCAGTGCTAACTAATGTACACTGTGAATTACGTGTTTTCGAGTTACTGATGAGTTGTTGAGTGAAAACAGAAGAAACGATTTTTGGTGATTGCCAAAGCAAATGCATTCCTTTGATCGGATTTTATCACATAGGTATGCATTTTAGTCAGTTGATTTTTCAACCCTTTCGTAGGAGGTGGGAAGCTATTTTCCCACCATCAAAAATGGTGGGAATCTGGAATCATCCTTGCAATCAGGTGAGATATGTGAGACTGTTTTGTGGAAAAGTATGTGGAGGTTATTTGTTCATAAGTATTTTCATATATTATAGTTAAATTGATTTTAAACATGTCAACATGTCAAGAAACTTATTATTTAAAAATTTGTCATGTGGGCTAGATAATCCTCAGCATCGCAAGAATGCTCTCAAATAATTCTATATTCTCCCAGACATTGAACAGTACTCGGACGAAGAACCAGATGATGAAGCAAACGATGCTAGGATCCACAGCGTCTAACATTTATTTGAATTCAGCCTCAACTAGCAACATTACCTCACCCATATTTTCTGAAATAACGAATATATTTTTCCGGTCAGCATCTCTAGAGTTGATGTGGGACGAAACCTATGTTAGCGAAGAGATATTGGGAATGATTATTGTGTGATTAATCGCCGTGGCTAACTGGCCGTGAGCCGTGAAAGAGCCATTTGTAAAGGCAAATATACCGATTATTTGCTAAATAAAATTTACCCAAGCACAGCCGTTTAGAACACAGATACTACGAATATATAGATATACCGGGTGTTCCAAAAAGAAATTGATTTATTTGATTCGTATTTTAAATTCATTTGATTGGCACACGCAAGCAACACCCGTTACCCCTCTATATAATTTAACGTACCGGTAACCCCGCTGAACGAGCAGAACTTATGACCTCGCCCATTAGTATACTTCAGTGTAAGATAGACGTTACTATTTATTCTTTTGTTATTCAGGCAAGTCCTGCATTGGTTTTCCCTGTGAAATAAATTAATTGCAATAAATTAACAAACTGTACTCTCAGTTCCATCTTTGATTTCTCGAAAATACTACTAAAAACTAGTAATAGCAGCCGGTATCTCACTAACCTCAAGGGGTTGCAATTAAAGCCTGCGACTCCTTGAACACGTTCGTGTCTGTACTACTTTACCTGACCCCTGGGATACCGTATCTCCATCTGAAGCTGCCCTGGGCCTCCCACCGAACTGAGCTTGAGGGAGAGTGGAGTATACGACTTAAAATAACTGGCGTCCGAGCCGCCTATTGAGTTTGTTGTCTAACCTCGGTATAGAGAACAGCATAGACTCAGTAACCGACGCGCCATAGTAACGACCGCCTTTATCCCAGTGAGAGGAATAAAGAGCGTTACAATGTCAAGTGCCCTTTAGCCGTGTTTCAAGAGAGTCCACGAAAAATAGTGAAGTATTTTCCATAAAAACCTTGTGGAAAATTGTTTTATCGTCATTTTTATCATTTTTGTAAAAATACAGATTGCGGCATTCAAGAGCGAGTTTATGTGAGATTTCAACGACGAGACAATCTGAAACTCATAGAGAAAATGTTCTGGTTGGTTTCTGGTGGCGGGGGATATGGGTAAAGAGAACTTAAACTTCATAGACTCTTTTCGGTGAGCAAGAATTGATCCAGTGAAGCGAGAGCATTTCCAACAATTAGCAAGATGAAAGTGCTACATTTAATTACGTGACAACACATAGCTCAAATTCAACAAACTAAGCTGCGTTTTACAAAGAATTGTATACCCCTGAAAATGATATACCACAACACACCGCTTGCTATTCAAACAGAAAAAGGTATGTCTTCCCTCCTCAGAGGGTTGATGACACAGCTACCAGAATAATAGAAAAATGAATCCCCCCTGGAAACAAAATTGACGAGAACGAGCGTTTTTTTTTTTTAATTGCTAAAAAGCTTTTAACTTTGATGGACTGTTTTTGATAAACCACGTTATCTATGACAAGAGTAAAGGCAACCCATGAATTTAAAATAATAAGGATTGATGAAATATCAATGATACACGCTATATTAACTATTGGTGGATTTTTACAGATAACATTTTTGACTGAACTAGAATAAAGCCCTGGTGCACAAATCCTAAAAAAAGCGGTAATTGTCTAACGTTCATTTATAAATCAGCTAAAATCACAAATGAATGAACAAAGTAACACCGACAGTGGATCTGTTTAGATTGGTTTATAGTTGTCACTCATACAATTTCATTAACTGATTTCCTTATGGGAAGCGGGTTATTTTTTACAAATAGTGTTGTGTTTTGTTATCATTGAGGTCAATTTACATACTTTCGTGTAAATAGGTGCAGATTATTGTCCGTTAATTGAATGTTTATGATAATCACCTAGTATTACAGTTACTGGATATATCTATATTTCTGTGGGAAATATGTATACCTAACTGTATTTTATTCTATTCGATATGTGTGAATATAAACTACATTAATAGGCAATAGCAGTGTTTGAGAGCAAACAGGAATTTGAGAAGTTGGTGTTATTTCAATCCAGAACAAAGATTCAGATCAGTTTATGGCCATGTATGGCTTTTTATCACAAGCATAGTTTCTGGAGTTATTGAAATATTGGGATTAGTTGACCCTATTGTTTTAATTACCAAACAAATGTGTAAGCTGTATCCTGAAAATAAATTTCCCTGTTGAGAATACTCAATTCTGATCAAATAAAGTTCATTTTTCCTCCTAGTAGTCAAATAAAATGCATAACACGCCTCCTGAATAGTCTGAATATTCCTGAATAGACTTTATTCATAAACATAAATGAAATAAATGAATTCAACAATAATAATAAACGAATCAATTGAGATGGTCTAAGAACAAGAGTCATAGAAAAGAACAAATGACTCTTGGTGACACAAGAAAAACTGTACTCGTGCCACGTATCTGCGTAAGGCCGTGTAGTGTCCAGAATCGGTAGTCGCTGTGATTGGACAATGCATATAGATTGTATATATAAGGGGCTGCACTGTCCTCTGCTTGGTTGCTCATATTCAGTCCTCTTGAATAAAATTCAATGTCTACATTCGATTATCCTTTGAATATTTCTATAAGAGAAAAACATTTTTTATTGATCACTATAATTTTAGGAAATTCACAAATAGACAGTTTCTTCATGCTCTTCTTTTTCTCACTTAGAACATGTAGGTTTTTCATCATCATCCAAAGTTTCTCCAATGGTAAAAGAATCCAAACATTATAAAAAACTTAGTTGGCCTGTTATTTGCGGGATTGGTAAGGAAAGGTCCCAGAATTGATCAAACGTCACTGAACAATGACCACAATATGTACACCTCAATGTAGATTTCAGTAGGCCAACAAAGATGACTACAATCTTGGAGATAACCATCATCAGGAATCTTGACCATAACTCTTCGGCCTTTTCAGTGTCACTTTATTTTTCAACGATTTCTGGATTTCAATCAATATATATGTTCAAAAACCCAGTCAATGTTTCTGATTCAAATCAAATGATACACCAAGCACAGGAGCATAAAATGATTGGGTATTTAACAAAAATAATAGTAGGAAACCGACTATGCCATCACATGGAAGTCAGTCCGCAGTTATATTCTGTTATGTTTTCAACTCGCAACTGTCATTTATTAATTTGCTATAAACATTTAAATTACAAAAAACATTTTATCATATTGTTTTGCTTATAAAATGAAAACTAATAGTGCAATCAGGTTGCTTAAAAAAAAAGAATAGTAGATAATTGAAATACGGACAAAATGAGATGTTTTACGACCCTGTCAGATCATTAACGGAGAAAAACTGGAAAACCCGGAAAATTTTGCGATTTTTTAAAAAAGTCATAACTCCACCATTTTCAAAGAAGTAGGATTGGCATTTCTTATGAAAGTATTGAATCATGTGTACTTCATGTGTGCACAAAACAGGCGAAGTCGGATAGTTACTTTTGGCTCAATTTCAATTTAATTTTTTTGAGGTATCTTGCAGCGTGCCTGGATGTTCTAGTGATAGCCCTATTTCAATTACTCAAACAGATTATGAAAGAAGAAGTATAGTACCACAAAATGTAAATTCGCATTGTGCGCTGGAATGGTGCGAAATGGGTGAAAAATGCATGCAAACATGACTGAAAACGGCCGAGCCCGCGGTAGCTGCCGAGTTGTAGGAATTGAGGGGAATTCTTCTAATGAACGGGTTACGTGACAATACGCTTTCCTTCATCTTCCGCTCACTCCTACCACTTGACCGCTTCCACTTGTAACAGAATATCACTTGGTACATTGATATGTGTACAGAATCATAATCAATAATCTGTAACCAAGCAATCAATAAGGTTGTTATTGAATAGTTTCAAATGTTCAACTTCATCTTGTAATTTTACCGAAAGGTACTTTTCCTGTTGGTGATGGACTTGCTTTATTACTAACACTCATTGCAAATTTATTCAAAAAACTTTTGGTGTTAACTAAGAGATTTAGCTCTACTAAATTCTAACTGAGTGCCTGGTTTTAGGTAAGTTCTACTACCATGATGACAGTTGTGACATTTCAATCATAAATTATCTGTTGAGAACTAATTTGGAACATGCTGTATGTTATGTTAGTTGTCTGTCAATGTCATGATAAGGTTGTCACTTCAGTTTTGCAAGTACACGTATTGCTGTCTAATTTGTATCATTTTCTTCCCTGCTTCTCACTGGAGATTCAATAATCTCAACAGCAAAATGGCAAGGCTGAGCGGCTCAATCGGTCAATAATGGAACGTACCCGATGTCTCCTGAGCGAATCAGGTCTATCGAATAGTTTTTGGGCTGAGGCTGCGTACACTACGGTTTACCTACTCAATCGGTCACCGACTTCATGTGCCGAGAAGACTCCAGAGGAAATTTGGACAGGAGTGAAGCCTACTGTAGCACATGTTCGCATTTTTGGTTGCAAAGTATATCCACATATACCCGATGCAAAACGAAAAAAACTGGATCCGAAATCAAGACCTTGTATTTTGGTTGGATACAGTCTCCATTCCAAAGCATACAGGATCTACGACCCTGGAACCAAAACTATCATAGTCTCGAGAAATGTGATTTTCTCTGAATACGAAAAAGGAAATTCACTTTTGAAAGAATTTTCTGAGGAAAATACGTTTTTCTTTCCTGAACCGGATCATCCACCAGATTCAGGTCCGCCTATCGAAGATATTCCTCATGAAGAAAGTGATGATAGTTCGGACGACGAATTTTTTGATTCCACTTACGAGGATCCCCCAAACCTCAAAGACGACCAGTCTGACCCAGATTTTATACCTTCAAGGCAAACAACAAGTCTTCCTGGACAACATCTTCGAAGAGGAGATCGAATTAGAAGACCACCACAGACCCACGACGATTATGCGAGTTACTCGGGTTTTGTTGAAAATTTAAACAATCCAACTTCAGTCGAGGAAGTGCTGACAAGCCCAGACAAAGAAAATTGGCTCAAGGCGATGGATCGTGAATATAAAGCCCAGATCAACAATGGCACATGGGAATTGGTGGATCTCCCTTCAGACCGAAAACCTTTGAAATCAAAGTGGGTTTTTAAAATCAAAAAGGATGCTTCTGGAAAACTAACCCAATATAAAGCACGACTTGTTGTTGAAGGCTGTGGCCAAAAGAAGGGTATAGATTACGAAGAGACGTATTCTCCTGTGATCCGATACAGCTCCATCAGATATCTCCTAGTCTTAGCTGCTCAATACAACCACGAAATAGAGCAGATGGATGCTGTAACCGCTTTCCTACAGGGAGATCTAACAGAGGAAATTTACATGCTTCAACCGGAACTCTACGAAAAGTCAAATAAAGTATGCAAGCTAAAAAAGAGCATATATGGCCTTAAACAGGCAAGTAGAGTTTGGAATATTAAGCTTGACAGTTGTTTGAAAAGTTGCAAGCTCAGACAATCCCAATTCGATTCTTGCATATACTATCATATATCAAACAGTAAAATTTTGATAGTGGCCGTGTACCTCGACGATCTTTTGTTATTTTCGAATGATAAATCGATGAAGGATGACCTTAAAAAACGGTTAGCGAACAACTTCAAGATGGTCGACATGGGGGAGGCAAAGTCTGTCCTAGGATTTCGGATCACGCGCGATCGAGTTAATCAGAAGATTTGGATTGACCAGCAAATTTACATAGAAGACGTGTTGAAAAGGTTCAACATGCTCGACTGTAATCCCGTGGATACGCCGATCTCTCCCAATGAAAAGCTTTCTAAGGAACAATCTCCAAAAACTTCAGAGGAAATTTTCATGATGAAAACTGTCCCCTACCAAGAAGCAGTTGGAAGCCTTTTATTCGCTGCACAAGTTTCCCGGCCAGATGTTAATTTTGCGATCAGCTATGTAAGTCGCTTCAATCAGAATCCGGGAAAGGCCCATTGGACTGCTGTGAAGCGTATTATGCGATACCTCAAGGGAACATCCCATTGGAAAATTGAATTCAGTGGTAAAGAGGCAAATATTACTGATATTATTGGATTTAGTGACTCGGATTGGGCAAGTGACGAAGATGAGCGACGCAGTGTCACCGGTTACATCTTCCTGAAAAATAACTCGCCTATCTCGTGGGCCACGAAGCGTCAACCTACCATAGCCCTGTCAACGACTGAGGCGGAGTATATGGCCATGTCAGCAGCGATTCAGGAAGCACTCTGGCTCCGAGGTCTGGCCACTGAACTATTTTCCGTTTCTGCGAAACAGCCAATTCTACTCAATGTTGATAACCAGGGCGCTCAGAACTTGGCTCAAAACGGTGCTTATCAAGCTCGAACTAAGCACATTGATGTGCGACACCATTTTATACGGGAACGTATTCTGCGTGACGAAATTAAGTTGTTTCATGTACCAACATAGCAGATGATAGCAGATTCCTTCACCAAACCCTTGAATCGCGATAAATTTCGTGCATGTTTATCTCGCCAAGGACTTGTCCCAAATAGAGAGGGTGTTGAGAACTAATTTGGAACATGCTGTATGTTATGTTAGTTGTCTGTCAATGTCATGATAAGGTTGTCACTTCAGTGTTGCAAGTACACGTATTGCTGTCTAATTTGTATCATTTGATTCCTTGCTTCTCACTGGAGATTCAATAATCTCAACATTATCATGTTCAGTAAATGTAATAATTTTACTACCATACCTACAAATTTATTTATTTTAGATTGATTCTGCCCTCAATAAAACCCCTACAATTTACCTGCTTTGTTTAATCGACCCATACCGTTACAAACTAGCTCGGCCTTTTTCAGTAATTTTTGCAAGCGTTTTTCACCCATTTCACAGCATATTAGCGCAAAATGAGAATAAACGTTTTGTGGTACTATACGTCTACTTTAATAATCTGTCATAGAAATTGAAATCGGACTATAACTAGAGCATCCAGGCCCGCTCCAAGATAGTGCAAAATGAAATTCAATTTACAAATCTGGTGCACACACAAAGTACACAATATTCAATACTTTCATGAGAAGGGCTAACCCTATTTCTTGAAAAATGGCGGAGTTATGAATTAAAAAAAAAAGAAATTTTTTTCCGGTTTTTCCGGTTTTCCTCCGTTGCTAATGATCCGATCGGGTCGTAAAACATTCCATTCTGCTCGTATTTCAATAATCTACGATTCTTCTCATTGCAGCAACCAGATTATTCATTTTATAATCAAAATAATTTTTAAAAAACGTTTTTTGTTATTTAATTGTTTATTACAAATCAATAAATGACAGTTGCGAGTCGAAAACATAACAGAATATAACTACGGACTGTTTTCCATGTGATGGCATAGTCGCTTTTCTACTAGTATTTTTGTTAGGAAAGTATGCTCTATTGATTGGCCTATATGTCCAAGTTGAAGCTGAATTACGGTACGTATTTGTTTGTGTAGCAACTCCTCAATAATCAACAATGTTTGTATCAAACAGATAGCCATTTTGAGATGCATATTCAAAATTTCAAATAGCAGCTCATGCTGCCACGGAGGCAGCTATAGCTACCAGCGTGACAATCCTAAGTAATAATATAATATTATTATTATTATTATTATTATTCATCATATTGATTTACGATATACAGGTAAAATAGATAATTAAAGCATAACAGTGAAAATAAATAAGAAATACAATAAAGTTCAGATGAATAAATTGGTATCCCACTGAGAGTGAGCCCTGTGTGTGGGTGAATATTTGGGTAAACATATCACAAGTAGTATGAACAAGTAGGACGTTAGTTGTTGCATTGAAAGCTCAAGGTCTTCTGACCGAAGCCACAAATGTGTGGTTGGCTTCCTGTTGTTGACATCCTTTGTTTCTATTTTTACATCCAAGTGTTGTACATCTTCGCACTTGATTTTACCGTACTGATGAGAGCTTAAGCTCGAAACACGTGTCTGCGGTTGCACAACAATTTGAGGGCTATACCCAATTACATTTCTATTTATATCTAATCTATCCAAACTTACGAACAATTTTGGGTGCAGTGCAAAGCGATAATAATAATAATAATTATTATTATTATTATACAAACAATACAAACAAGTAGTTAAAACACTATATAAAATAAAATACTGTCTACGTTCAAAGAACTGGTAATAAAATATTTTAGTTGCTTATAATGATGAATAAAGTTAATGTGATTAAATGTTGATAAATGTAAATTAAAATAAGATAAAAATGGATACTTCGATTTTTGGTACCTTTTTTCTCATTACGTGCTAACTGAAATTTTTCATTAAAATATTTCTTGTGTTATTATCTTTTAGCCATCAAACATTTTATGGATTTCCTTTCTTTCAATATCCTTTACGAATTTTTTCAACTGTTTTTTGAACTCAAAGAAGGAAGTTTCAGTCTTCAGAAAGTCAGGTAGGAAGTTGTATAACTTCGGAGCAATATAATAATAGTTTTTTGGCCTGTTGCCTTTTTCATAAATGGTAACATATTTAAGTTTTTGTCTGGTAGAATACCAGTGGGTTAGTACATTCAGCTGGGTTTTATTCAGGTGTTGTATGACCAGTACTTGAATGCAATAAAGCTGTCTTATATAGAACATTTCTGTTTCAGTATACAGAGAGTCACCAGGGTATCTGTAATCTTGATTTAAAATCATTCTTAGAAACCTTTTTCGCGAGAATTCAAGCATATTCAAGTAGGTTCGTGAAACTCCTTCCCATCCTATAATCCCATAATTCAAATGAGACTCAACTAAGCTTTGATAAACAATTTTTTTGTCCTAAAATCAAGATATGTTTTACCTGCTTGAATCTATACAGAATACAGCGTATATTCTTGAGTAACACTGTAAAATGTTCATAGATTACATTCCTTCAAGTGGTCTCATGGCACATATAATCGCTGCATTGAATCAATCAAATCACGTAATCCGATGTAAATAATAACGGAGACCTTACACTTTCGTTCCCCTCTGTATATTCGAAAGAAATGTATATTTTTTGGTTCAGCCGATCCTATTGAATATACCCAACACAGAAACTTCAATTTAGATACGATCCGACTTATAATCTGAAATCATTGGCATTTTGTGTAACTCAGGAAAAGGCATGATTTACCCTGTATATTGTTTTTAAAAATGCACGGAAAATATAGTGTTGCACTGGGCAAGTTTGATACAATGGTGTACATCAAAAGCTCACTAATAATTCAGTGATATTACCCGCAATAAAGATCATTCAATTATGGTATGAAAGTGACATTTCATAACTTCAATATTCGGTATTTCGTAAACTACACATAGAATTTTTGTGTGCCCACGGTAACTTTTGTTCATTATGTTGAGTTCAACAACATATTGAAATTTTGTACAATTTTACCGAAAGACTTTTTGCAAAAGAAGTGTGCTTGGTCCTTTGGATAAATTGTTGAGTGAGAGTATTGTATTGGTCACAATATCAATGAATGCCATAGTCAATTTATATTTTTGAAATGGTGTTGCAACGCGAACAAATCTCTATAAATTAAAATGCACCATACTTATGATCACCGTGAATCACTATCACATGCATCGGAGTCCAAAGGAAACCAAACAAGTGTTCCTAACACACTCTGAAAGATCTGCAGATAATAATAAACCCATCACGCGATAGCACAACTTGTGTATGTATGCATTAGTAGAGCTATTAAACTTTTGATATCTGGCTGCAAACTATACGGATTTCGAAGAAACAACTATTCAACGAGTCAATATTCAGGTACTGTGAGTGGTTTGGAAAAGTAGGTTGCATTTTTAAAAAAATTTCGGGTTACCAGAAAAAAAAACTGATGTGTCGATGAATATTCGATGTTGTTGCTGGCCAATAAACGGTTTCCATGGTAACAATGCAAATACCATACTTAGGTCGGGTCATGAACCTTTTCCATTATTTTTTTCTGTTATTTTTTCGACTTTACCGAAGTAAATATGAAACTGACAAACATATCCAGATTTTTCCGCATTGATTCAAACTTTGTAGCCACGCTTTATCGGTTTGTTTGGCATATTATATTGTTTCAGCAGGATTCGATCCTTGAATCTAATCATTGACTCCTCGATAGCCTTGTTTTTACTGGGTGGACAAAATCCAAGAAACCGGTCTCTTGACTTATATATGAGTCTCTCACTTCGTCCCAGGTGGACCAATTACCTTTATAAGATGGTAGTTTTTTATCAATAATCATATATTACTCCTAGAGCATATTATGGTGACTTTTACTCACGCGGATGAGTTTCACGGCGTCTGCACAGTTTTATACAATTCCACCAACTTTCCATAAGTTTTATTTTCGTCATGTCCATTGGAGTATGATTATCTAATTACTTTCCATTTATATGGTTATTTCTTAATAAAAGACGATGAAACTCGTCAAAAATGCATTGTTGCACCGACAGATTATCCAACTCCTTAGAAGTTCATTTCCACATATGTCAGGTTTTTATCAGCTCTAAATGAACTGCTGGTTTCAGCCTGCGCGTGTTGTGGTAGAATATAACTGCAGATGTTGAAACGGGAAACATTCTCAATTGAAAATTGAACCCAACATGACTCCTTTGGAAATGGATAAAACCTACGATGAGATTGAAGTTACTTTTTTGTAAAGTCTAACAGAAAACAACTACTTCCCCGGCTAAATTAACGCTGAAGCCGGGAGCATATTTACACATCCTCACATACCACGGCACCTGGGAGCTGAAATCTGTGAGCCTTTGTGAACTATAATTATAATAAAAAAGCTCACTTATTTCAGCTCCTACGCCAAATATTTAATTTATTTTTTGTATTTAGAACCTCATGTGTTTCAAATACATTACAGCAACAAACAGAAGAACAGTTTCTTAGGAAAGAATGGTTTGTATGCAAACTCAGTCTTCTTCTTTGGATGACAATTTTAATGAGCGAGTCGAGTATTGATGCTGATTAGATGTGAAGTTCGGCGTGTTCTTATAAATATACGGCTTTTTTAGCCCCCCCCCTGTTAACTTTTGAACGGTTCGACGTAGAAACATGAATAAAGAACTGTTTGGAGGGTGATTGCTCGAAAGGGGGTCAACTCAAAAATTTTAAATGTCATGGGGGGTCAAGTGTCACATCGTTGAAAAGAGAATTCAATTCTCTTCACAACCATCTGAATATTTTTAAATTTTGTTGAGAAATTTTTTCATAATATCGATTTATATGCCTTTCGAAATTTTCAAGTTGATCTGTCCCTAGCGCCATCTGTCGAGTAATTTCAATGTTTCTTCTCTCAAGAAGTAGTATCGGTAATGCTCTTCAAAATATTTTTGGTTTCATTATTCCACAACAAACCGTTCAAATTTATCAAGGTATGAGTAGTTTTCAGATCCACATTTATTTTTGATATTTCGAATTTTGATGTGAAAAAAATTTCAACTGAATTAAAAAAAAATTAGATGGTTGTAAAGAGAATTGAATTCTATTTTCAACGATGTGACACTCGACCCCCCATGCCATTTAAATTTTTTGAGTTGATGTGCCCCCCGCGCCCCCTGTC
The DNA here is from genome assembly GCA_944452925.2 of Chrysolina oricalcia. Classification (NCBI taxonomy): domain Eukaryota; kingdom Metazoa; phylum Arthropoda; class Insecta; order Coleoptera; family Chrysomelidae; genus Chrysolina; species Chrysolina oricalcia. The sequence continues at coordinate 28,927,749 of OX101817.2, forward strand.
GAGCAATCACCATATTTTTTATTTCAAAAAGTAGTATCGGTGAAACCCTCCAAACAGTTTTTTATTCATGTTTCTATGTCGAACCGTTCAAAAGTTAACATGGGTGGTTACTAAAAAAAGCCGCACTGTATATGCATAGTTCATAAATTTAAATACTCGCAACCCTAGGAATCCGGAGTTCTTTGAATGTATTCCTGCATGATTGCCTCCACCCAATTTCAACAATGTTTTCTGCAGTTGACCCTGTACGCCAGTTCAGTATTCTATACCGAAGATGACAGTGGATTTTTCCGTAATATAGATTCAGCAAAATGTCTTTACTACAATGTCTAGACATAAACCTCAATGCGTAACAATTCTTCCTTAATTTATTGCAGAGAGTTTCAATATGAGGGACCCATGTGAGTTTATAGTCCAGCGTGAGACCTAGCATCATTGATGTTGAGCAACTTCCAACATGTAACTCCTCATTCTCAAAAATACTGAAGTCTTCAGTGATATTGTTCAATGGAAATTTTATTAAATTTGGTTTTGGTGATGCTCAATGCCAAGTGATTTTTATCAGCTCAAGTTACCACCCGCTCATAAACACTGTGTTTTTTCTGTGAGATATAACTCATCACGATCCTTGATGAGGAAATTGGTGTCATCTGCATAGGCAACTACATAAATTTCTGTGAGACTACTGAAGTAATGCATCAGGTCATTGGCATATATGAGGAAAAGTAGGGAGCCAAGTATTCAACGTTGAGATACGCCTTGCTCCATAGTTGATGATTGACTAACAGTATTCTGATTAACTACCTTTTGGGTCCTACCCTCTAAATATGACTTCATCAGCTCCAAAGCAATTCCTTTCACACCATATCTCTCCTCCTTCTGAAGTAGAAAAGCTCTATAGAAATCAATGAATAACCCACAGATGTGCAGTTTTCCATCGAAAGCATTTATGACGTGTTTATTCAATTCGTAAAGTGCCATTTCATTACTTTTGTTTCGATTGAATCCGTGTTGATTTGGTGAAAAAAGTTTGTTAGCAGAGAAAAAACATACCAACTGTTTTTTAATATTGGGTTCAAAAATCTAAGAAATACTCGAATCAAACTGAATCCCCTGTGATTTTCATAAAGATCAAGATCACCTTTTTTAAAAATCGGAGTAACAAGTGCAGCTTTCAATTTTTCAGGAAAAATGCCTCGTTCTTATGACAAAGGATACCGCACACTTTAATAGGGAAAGTGGCCCCCTGTCGAATTACCTGAATTTTTTATATGGTATAGTCCGAATCATTCCAAAAAAAAAGTCCAATGGGCATAACTTTTTCTATAGGCTAGTTGTGTCGCTAGAGGTCGCTGAAAACTCAAATTTTTCCTATATTGTTAAACAACTCAAAACGTTATCCTGAATAATTTTCACTATTCTGAGTAATCATTAATATGAGATATCTACTATTAAAAGTATTGTTCATTGCTGTCATTACAGATGGTCAATGATACAGTATGTTCCAGCTAGCTTGGTCAAATTAATACTTCAAGTTGATGATGCGACTCAAGGAAGATATAACAAAAAGTGGTCTATTTCATTTCGATAGGGTTGTGTCGAATGAGTATGTAACTATATCTGATTATTTCATTGGCGCTCAGAAAGTGTGGCGGAGAAACTCCTCCTGGCGGATCAACCAAGCCTCCATTCGCACATTTAGTATAAGTATAATATGGAGAAAATAATGGGCCAACTCAATATATTAAATGTTACATTTAACGTACCTATTGAACCTGGCACCGTTGACCCTAATGAAAAACCCTCGAAACTTTGACATCGTTTCCAAAGCCATCTACAGAAAAATGTTTTTTTTTACATTAAAGGTATGCAATGTTTTTATATTATCCAGTACGTACCCCACAATTTCGAAAATACTCAAACAATTCTGGATTATAACATTTTTATACAGGGTGGGGCAATAGTACGTCAAAGTTCGATTTCTCAAGTTCTATTGTGATATCGATTTGAAAACGACAGTTAACTAGACAACTAGATCCTGTTGAACAAGACTTTATTGCCACACATACAGGGCGATACGAAAAAAATTGGGTTGGAAGGTAGAGGACATTATTTTAAAATTAAATATTAATAATAATAACATATATTATTAAATTCAAATATCTGCGTAAGCTTCAGTCACCCCTAAACTATTATTGATTGTATTTGAATCGCTTGGATGTTACAAATTTTTGGTCGAAATGAGTCCATTTGCATATGCATTCCGTGAAAATCCCTGACGTTACAATGATAGACTTAGAAAAAAAAATATTTGTAATGCCACTTTATAGACAGATTTTTTAAATTTCTTATACTTCCTCATGCCTTGAAACTATACAGGATGGTCGAAAAATATTTTTCATACGGCACTTTTCGAATATAACCTCAGCTTTCTTTTAAAAGGAACACTCCATATATTTTTCGCCTGTGACGTAGAATTTGGTGTGGAAAAGGACTCATAAATATTTTTTGATTGTAGATCCCTAAGGCGATTTGTAACCATTTTAGAATTATTGAACTCAAAAAACTGTAACACTGGAACATACTGTAGGAATGACCAAATATAACAAAACACATTTAATTCTTTTAATAACATTCTATATTAATGACTGTCTACACCTTGATCAATCAGAATAGTGATGATTATCCAGGATTACGTTTTGAGTTGTTTAACAATGAAGAACAAATGAGTTTTCAGAGGCCTCTAGCGCCAAAACTATCCTATGGAAAAAGTTGTGCCCATTGAACTTTAGGTTTGTAATGACTTGGGCTATAACATATCAAAAATTCAGCCAATTCGACAGGGGGGCAATTTCCCTATTAAAGTGTGCGGTATCCTTTAAGATGTATATCAAAGGTTCACGTAATTCATAGATACATTTTTTAAAAGATTATTCGAGATTTCGTCACGTCTACTTACTTTGGAATTCTTCATACTTTTCACATAGTCACATAGTCGTGGTCGGTTATAGAGTGCAGAAAAATGGAGTTTTAACATACGGTTATGTTACTGATGTCCAAAAAATTCAAATCTATGACTTCTTGTTCGAATGCTTTAGAGAAATGTTTGTTGGAGTTATCTGCCATGTCAATTTCAGAAACTTCTTTATCGTCTTCATCAATTGTGATATAATAATGATTATTTATTTACCTTTTTTGTATTTGATTCACAATTTACCACATAGTCTTCAATTTAATATTCACATTGGCTAACCTATCATCTATAATCTGTTTGTAGTTATTTTTTTAGTTTTTCTCTGTACTCTTGTTAATTGTCTACTTATGTCTATATAACCTTCATCAACTCTTGCGCATTCTGAATATCAGGATACTAGGTTTTTCAGTTCACATAGGCTCAGGAGTCAAATTACTAGGATTGAATTTTCTTGATTTTCTCCGAAACTGTTTCAGAGGAAATGCCACCTCAATGTAATGGTAAACTATGTTGTGAAATATCTCATAGGTTTTAGTTGGGCAAGTTTTGTTGTAAACGTCTTCCTAAGACTCATTTTCCAAGGAGAAATTGTTACGTTATGTTTTTATCTGAGAAAGCTCTACCGTAATTCAGAAGATGGTAGTCACGCTTGTCACATTTTACAGTAGGAACTTCAATGATTTGGGCAAAGTGATCAGACAAACTGAAGTTTTTGACTGCCACCTTGTACTCAGAATTTTTCCTTATAATAAAATTATCTACCCTCGTTGACGTAATATACGAAAGCACTTTTGCCTACGGCACATCTTGATTTTGTATGCATATTTGGAGTGATTTGCTCTAAGGCAACGTTGCCTCAGTATATTATACAGCTAAAATTTAGCCGTCAGAACATTAAGTCGAGTTATATTTGTGAAAACAGATGCTCTAAAATAAACTCATTGCACAATATCAAATATAATTCCAAAACTCAATCTTAACATTCAACAAAGAATGAAATGTTATTAGTAAATATTATTATGTGCAAGTAAACAAAAAAATTCTATTTATATCGACAACAGTGGAAAAAATACCTGCTTTGTTTCGCAAAAAATCATGTTAATACGAAAACTTTCATGGCATGAGTGCATTTGTATGTCAAAATGACAGTTGATTGGCTGATTTTCAGAAATTGAAATAATCTCATTAGAATAGTAGTGCGTATCAGAACTAGGCCCGATTACACCAAGGAATATTAAAATATCCTTAAAGTTAAATGGAGCTTAAATAAAATTCATTGCGAGTTTTTGATTAAGGTTTACCCAGCTTTTACTCAATCTTGACATTCAACAAAGAATGAAATGTTATTAGTAAATATTATTATGTGTAAGTAAACAAAAAAATTCTAATTATATCGACAACAGTGGAAAAAATACCTTATTTGTTTCGCAAAAAAATCATGTTATATACGAAAACTTTCATGGCATGAATGCATTTGTATGTCAAACTGACAGTTGATTGGCTGATTTTTATTAATAGAAATAATCTCATTAGAATAGTAGTGCGTATCAGAACTAGGCCCGATTGCACCAAGGAATATTAAAATATCCTTAAAGTTGAATAGAGCTTAAATAAAATTCATTGCGAGGTTTTGATCAAGGTTTGCCCAGCTTTTAGGATACTCAAATTCCGTATCCTTGTAATTATCGTAAGAACTAGCTGAGACAAGATGTAATGATTCTGTTTATATGAAGTTCAAGTTACACATGTAACGAAAAATAAACTATACTATCAGAAAGTTCAGATTTCCTACTTGAAAATAGAGAATTTGAGATTCAAATTTAAGATCTCGTAAGTACGTATCAGATTATAATGTAATACGCCCGGTTCTGAAAAAAAAGATCCTCACGCGGCTGACCAGGCATCCCGTCGTAGTATGTATAAGTTCCTAAATGATTTTTTCGCGGACAAACTATAACTCTGACAAAAAAAGTGCAGAATATCTTTTTGGTAGAAAAAACTTTCCCTAAAATGGCATTTTTTACTTCTCATTATATTCATCCCAGCCCAAAATATTCTAGGATTTTAAAAATAAAAACATTTTTTGAAATTTTTTTTGACTTTAGGAAATTGATTGACTAGTGAACATTTTCTTATATCAACCAATATACTCTAAACTAATTTTTAAAAAAATCAGCGAGATCGCTAATTATATGTTCTCGTGACCTCCGCCAACTGGACTATAAGGAATATTACGAAATATTCCTCCTTATTTTGCTCTAATCTAGATTGTTACCATAAAGTCGCAAACAATTTGTAATAGGTGGGTATGCAGCTCACTACAACAAATCGAAAGTGTAGGAGTACAACAAAGTAGTCTATAATTTTCATAACATGGAGTAAAAGCATGGCTGGTCACGCATAGCTGCATATTCATATAGTGCAGTATTAATAAATCATAATTTATTCACGTGCTTTACCTTTATGGAAGAGCATTGCTGTTGTTGTTATTTCCGATTGCACCCCTACGCGCAACCCTCAGAAGGCTTCGAGAGACTTGTGTGAGCTAGGGAAGAAGCAGCCTTTTCCTTTTAACGTGTGATGCCATGCACGAGACCGATTACCATGCGAGGATTTGAACTCTCAACCCTTCGCTTGAGAGGCGAACGCTCTACCAGCACTGCCACCACGATTCCGAACCTACAATTTGTGAAGATGGCCATCCAATACCTATACTTGAAGTTACCTAGTATGACAATACTATGCTAGCCATCTTATAGGGGAGCTAATGGTGAAAATCCGAGGACAGAAAAGCTGTCGTCTCAGAGGAATTTAGGAATACACTACAAGATCCTGAAACTAAGAATGGAAAATCATTCGGTATCAAGAGAACCCTAGCTCGAATTCAAGGACGATTTTCTAATGTGCATTGTCGCTTCAAGGTCAAAGATTTATGCGAAAAAGACACCACTGTTCTTTGAAGAAAAGATTCAAAAACACAAGAGCTTTTTTTTATCGGATAAATTTCTTTTTGTCAGTTTTTCGAGCAAAATTACTGATGGAAAAATTTTGAGTTAAAAAGAAATTTATCCTTAAAAGAAAAGCTCGAGTGTTTTTTGGCAAGATAAATTAACGACCGAATATAAATTGTCTCCATATTGACGCTTTAGTATTTTTTGTAGATTGCGGGATTGCTTTTTCTATATTTTTTGTTATTTGTTGAGTCGAAACTTCCCAAAAACGACTCATGTTGTAATGTTTCAGTATCAACTATCAACAATACTTAAATAACTGACAGCAGACATTAAAGTGACGTAAGCATACTAGATGTAGACGCTAAAGAGGAACAGGCGTTTTTATCGGTGATAAAAAACGATGCACCTTTTTTATCGCTGTCAAAATGACATCTTTAAATGACACATTTTATTCAGGATGCGTGATTATTATTGTGGTTAATTGCATTTCAGTAATAAATTATATAAATGAGTCGAAAGTGTAACAAATAAAACAGGTTGGTGAGTTGGTGATAGTGATTCAGTAAATTCCAATAATTACATTTGTTTATGCATTTCATTCGTCGGCAATACTCGAAAACTTCTGTGCTTGTAAATTCACCCTAACAGGAAAACCGACCGTGGCTGTACTCGCAAATGCGGAATATTTGGGAAACATACTACAATTTCATTTGTTTTCTCTTAAACAAGCTGGCGAATTGTCTCCCGTTATATCCCACAGTTTTGCAGGTATGAGTTGACACACCAGGATTTTAGACATCTTATCAATGTCCAAAGAACATCATAATATATGTCAAATAACTGATTCACTCAAAACTCATGTTCTCAATACCAGGGTCTTTTCTGAGGCGATATTATGTTGTGAATGACAGGAATGCCTTTTGAATTATTTAGTGCATTGATCAATTCACTCTCAATAATTACTAATTCGATCACAATGGCAGTTCATTGTCATTATGCGGTTGACATTGTAATTGTCCAAAGCTAAATCAATGACGGAATGAAAATAAAACACTTTTGTCTATATATAAATATAAGATTATTGGAATGGGGAGATAGTTGGGAATAGACTCCTGTAGATGAGAGAGTCCTAGCAATCAGTTAGCCTTATAGGCGGCCCTTTTAGTCTTAGCTGGGTTCGCAGATAAAAGGACAAAGGACTTAGTATTAGTTTAGTTATGGTTTTAGGTAAGAGTTTTTTGAAGTATCCCATATTATGTTATAGAGTATCCCGTATTTCAAATATGTATTTAACTCCCCCCCCCCAGTATTCCAGTTATTGCAAAATAATTGTTAATATTATTTGTTTACCCTTGAGTTCTGTAGCTATTTAGTATAAGGAAACAACCCCTTGCACGACTCTAATAGCTACCCTAACAGCCCAAGTCGCGACAATATGTCCCAACTTTCAGCGTTGCATCAACATCATAAACATCATACTTTCTTGATCATATTTGCATTATCAAAATGGCGTAGGTATTATGCACAATGTCCAAAGAACATATCAGGATACCCAGGCTGAGCAGCCTCACAAGCCCTTCGAAACTTCGTCCTATTAGATCAATTGTGCATTTCATCATGGTAACCCACGGGGTCCAATAACTGATGAATAATTCGATAAAGCGTTTCATAGGTATAAACCATGGACCTATAATATCATATAAATACAGATGGACTCAGCATTGCCATACCTACACGACACGGAGTGATTTGAAGTTGCTCTGTTTTTAGGCGCGCGGACTGCGGGGAAGAGAGAAGGTAGATATAGACGCATTTGCTGAAAATAGAAAAAAAATGCTGAATTTGAAATAATGATGAAAATATCAAGGAAAGTGTTAGAATATACATCTGATGGGACTTCGTGAGATAGAAAAACTCATTTGACATACCTAAAGTCATAAAAAACTTCATTGACTCAGACAGTATCGATCCTTAGAAAATTAGGTTCACAAATTTTAAAAAAAAATGCATTTACTAAAAAAGTAATTTATATATTCAATAAATACATGTTCTTATACATATTAAAATAAATGAATATTGTGAAGGATAAATATTCCAAAGAAATTTTCAGCGCATATTATTCAAGTCCAGAAATACGAAATTTTAAAATATTTACGACAATATGCAAACAAAATTCACAATACAGATAATCAAACTAACATTTTTTTCTAGAAGATATCAAAAATCAAGTACGTATAGAGTTTCACAAAAACAACAATGAAATAAAAATGAAAAATTTGTTTTCTATTCTGAAATCATTTGCTAATTTCTTGAGTTCCTCCTCGAGCAATGATAACCGCCTGTTATACTCAATATCAGAGTCCTTATTCAATTATGTCTCCCAAATTCACTAAACTGTCCCTCAGCTCATTCAAACTAACTTTGGGCTGCTGCAGGGCTCTAATTCATCTCCCAAAACTATCATATATATGTTCGATGGGGTTCGTATCAGGACTTCTCGCGGGCAATATCGCCCGGAAATACTCGCGGGCCGTGTGGTCTCGTTTGGTCGTGCAATCATATGAATTCTTCACCAATGAATGGAGCAAAAGAACAGACAACATGGGGTTCAGAAATTTCGGATACATACTGTTGTCAAACTTGCTTCATAAATGACTACCAGTTTCATACGTTCCTCCAAATTCATACAACTCCAATTCATCACCGATCCTCCGCCAAAAGCAATGATTTACAGCAGGTACATTGATTGCAGCGTTCTCTTAAACGTCTGTAGACCCGCATTCGTATGTTATTGGTCATGGAACAGAATATTGACTCATCAGTGAAGACCACTCGACATCATTCAGCTTCCTGCCAATGAGGGTGTGCACGAACAAAATCAAGCCGTGATCTGCAATGTTCTGCAGCCAATGAAGGCCTTGTTGTTGCCCTGCATGGCATCAAGTTGTGATCAGATTCATTTTTGGCTTCCGCGCTAAAAGCCTTTTCAGACATATTGTGTGTGCCCTTCGAAATCGTTTAGAGCCCTTGCAGTGACAAAGTACGTGTACTGATGTAAAGCAGCATTTGAAAATTCTCATCATTATTATTATTATCACATTGATATTATGGAATTCTTGTATTGTCGTCAGTTCTTGATGTGTGTGCTAAATTTAGGATTATTCAGAGGATTGGAAGTAGGTGGAAATTGAGTTTAGAATTTCTCATTATTATTATTATCAATAAAACATTAATATAATAAAATTCTTATATTATCGTCGGTCCTTGGTAAGTATGCCAAATTTTAAAATTTTCGGATTTTTAGAAGTGGGTGGATATTGAATAAAAAATTCACGTCATTATCATTATTATCATTGTCATTAAACTTTTATAATTAAGTCCTTGTATTGCCATCGGTTTATGTGTGCCCAATTTCAGATCATACGGACGATTGAAATCAAATTCGAAAATTCTCATCATTATTATTATTATTAGGTGCGTTATTATCATAAAATTCTTGTATTGTCGTTGGTTCTGGAAATTTTTGAAAAGTTTCAGATAATTCGGAGGATTAATAAAGGGTGAAAGTTGAATTTGAAATTCCAATTATTATTATTATCATTATTTTTATTACATCAATAGTAGAATATTCTTGTATTATCGTCGGTCCTTGATATGTGGCCAAATTTCAGAGAATGATAATTGGAAGTGGGTGAAAATAGAATTTAAAAATTCACATCATTATTATTATTATTAGTGGAACCGAGTTTCTTCTGGAAAATCGCCTGTATGGAGGAACTTAAAAACTAAAACCTTATCTGAGTAAAAATTTTGATCCAAATCTTTAAAGCTGTTTCCGAGATAGCCAAAATAAATATATCAATATACAAGAATTGCTATTAAAGATATTAGATAGATCAGATAGATTTGATACTGCTACCAACTAAACACGAGACTCTGTCCTGTTTTTCAAACCAGAAAATATGAAATTGACCTAAATAATATTATCTGTCAGATTTCAAAGCCAAACAACCTGAAGTGGATGAAAACTGAGTTGCGAAATTTGAGTTAACAATTTTTACTATTCTCAATTTTTCCTCACCTCTTCAGTGGGGGACTTGAGTTATCAACAATTTCAGTGGAACCAATATATGTAATATATTGTTTTTTATACAAATCTCTGTTATTATTTGAAATAACTCATAGAAAATAACAATTCTGACGGCTGATAATAATTACCCTGAAGTTGAAGCAGCTGAATTTCTTGAGATATACCATTCATGATATAATAAAGGAAGAACCCTTTTCTTCAAAAATATTCTCCCACTTGGGTTAATCTGGAATAAATGAAACAAATACTAACAGACTTTGGAACACATTCAGTTGAACATTTAAAGATAAATCAAAATTTTAATAGACATTTCTTAGACTTTTTGGCAACCTTTCAGTTTTAATGCATCATCCAGAAAACTAATGGAGTTAAATGTTTCGTGGTATCTATTTCATTATCTCCACATGTAAAGGTTTGAATTCACGTATTAATTTCATTTTATTCGGCGAAAACAGATTGATACCCACTGTAACGCCTATGGTACTTACGAATGGAATCTGATATTCGGGTTTGAACACATCGATTGTTTGCAAACCCAACAAGATTGCACCATTATGATTCTCTCACTATTGTACTGCCACTATATATCACGAATTAGTTCAAAAACCACTATTTCACCAATAATCTCACAAAAAATCAATGATAGAACATGACAGAACTGTCAGAAGTTCACTTTATGGAAAACATAAACATTGATATTTGACAGCGTTGACAAACGTCCAGATAAAATAATTTCTTCACAACCATTTGAAGACGCAAGTAATGATTTTTTTCCATAGTTTGGATTTTTAAACTTGTAAGTAATACAGGTTTGAGTTGCGTGATAATTTCACCATCACCATTCTTCATTCTTCGATTGTAGTCGAATGGAATACGTATAGTGACACAACTTTGTGTATAATAAAGACTTATTACCAACGCGATGTGACTACGCCCAACTCAATATCACGACTACAGATTGTGGCCATACACGACTTCAAACCAGGATGTAAACAGCTTGGTCCAGTACAATACTTTATAGGTCCATTGTATAAACTGTTACTGAGTTTCAGTTGATGCATTGTAACTTCAATAACAGTGGCACGCATGGTAGATGGGTATAATACTTTATATTGATTATGTTGATCAATGACAGAATATATTTTTTCAAGCATTCAACTTGCAAAAATTTATAGTAATTTGGTCGTAAAATGTACCTATCAGTTTAAATCAAACATTTTCATGAGGAATGACAAATATGCATGTTTTGTCTGATACCAGGAAAACTTTGGGAAAACAATGTTTGGAAACACTTATAAATTATACATTTATATTCGATTTCCAGAATTATCAATATCTGGGAGATCTATCAACGATAGAATAGTTTATATTGATTATTTTGATCAATAACTGAAAATGTTTTTTAGGTATTTAACTTACGTCAGGAGAACATCCGAAGGCCCTCTGGAACTTCTCACTGTCTCGGTGGACCTTCAGTCGGCCGAGAGATTGAGAAAAACAGGGATGGTGATCAACTATAAGTTTGGTCACACAACCCTCAGGGCAAGGAGTGGCAAACCCAAATCGGCCACACTTGATCCCTCAGAACCTGGTACATCGGGTACCATACAAAGTGCGGGTAGCAACAAGAAGCAGACCGAAGAGGCTGCCAAAAATGTTGCAAAATCAGCAAGTAAAGGGCAGAACCTTAACAAAGGCAAAAAGGTGCCTCGGACCAAGGACAGCCCTCATGCCGGCGGAGCCAGGAAAGAGGGGAAACCAAAAGCCCCTCCTAGGCCCCCGAAATGAGCCAAAAAATCAATTGCATTCAAATAAACCTCCAACATTCAAAAGCAGCCACGAGTGTGCTTAGAAGGAAGTTTATTGAAGGCAACTTACACATAGGGATGCTCCAAGAGCCCTGGATTAACAGAGGACGTATACAAGGACTCAACATTAAATCGTGTAAGTTACTTTATTGTACTTCTCACGAAAAACCACGAGCAGCTTTATTGCTCGCACCTAATATTAAATTCTTACCTGTTCCAGAGTTCATCACTGGAGATTTGGCAACCGACATCGTGGAAGTGCCAACTGAAGCGGGAAAGAGCCAGATAGTTATCGCCTCAGCCTACTTCCCAGGGGACTCGACAACACACCCTTCACCAGAGGAAGTCCAAAGCCTCATCAGATGGTGCAAAAAAGGAAACAGGCACTTCATTATGTGCTGCGATGCACATGCCCACCACCTAACATGGGGAAGCACGGATACTAACGCACGAGGTGAGTATCTTTTAGAATATTTGTCAGCCACTAACATCGAAATTATCAATAGAGGTGACAAACCCATCTTTATAAATGCAATCAGAAAAGAGGTTCTTGATCTAACCCTTGCTGATTCATTTATAACAAATTACATTAACAACTGGCATGTCTCTGACGACTCCTCAATGTCGGACCATCAGCACATTAGGTTCGACTTGCAGACGTCGGAGATATGCTTCGAGGGATATAGGGTGCCAAAGTTGACCAACTGAGATGCTTATAAAGAGCATTTTGGAGGGGAAACGGAGGAATACCAAATATCCATCGATTCAATAGAGGAACTTGATGCAGCTTCGATACAACTTCAAAATGCTATAACCAAAGCATATGAACTCAGCTATCCTGAAAAACAAAAGGCAACCACTCGGGACGTGCCTGGTGGAATAACAAACTAGCAAAACTTCGGGCGAAAGTCAGAAGACTTTTCAATAGAGCTAAGATTCTGGGTCACTGGGAAAACTACAAAACAGCTCTTTCTGAGTACGACAAAGAACTCAGAAAATCGATAAGGAGAACATGGAGACAGTTGTGCGAGGGGATTACTGAACTAGCCCCAGCACAGCGTCTCCAGAAAGTTCTCTCAAAAGAACATTCAAACGGAATCGGTCTGATCAAAAAGCTGAACGGAGGATACACTGATAACCCTAAGGAGAGTCTGAGTGTTCTCTTGCAGACGCACTTTCCTGGTTCTAAAGCGATTGTGGAAAATGAACAGCAAAGTGCTCAACTGGAAGGGGTCGTTCATAACCTCAACAGAGCCAGTAAAAGCCTAGCTGGAAAAATTTTCACAAGCCAAAGAATCAAATGGGCTATCAAAAGTTTCAAACCATTTAAGTCGCCAGGAAAGGACGGGATATTCCCCGCCTTACTGAAACATGGCCTTGAATTAATAGAGCCCGTCTTGAAAAGGCTATTCAAAGCCAGCTTTATCTTCGGTTACATACCAAAGACCTGGAGAGAGGCTGTAGTGGCGTTCATACCTAAGACTGGAAGACGCCCAATGGACGAACCAAAGTCTTACCGCCCCATTAGCCTCACCTCTTTTCTCCTGAAAGCAATGGAGAAAATGATAGACTTTTAAGTCAGAAGCGAACTTCTCGAGTTCAGACCGCTTCACAAAAAACAGTTTGCTTAATAAACAGGAAAATCCACAATTAATGCTCTACAATGCCTAATTGAAGGTATTGAAAAGACATATGTGGCAAAAGAAATGGCACTTTGCTTTCGACAACACCTCACATGCCTCCATAACCAGATCATTAGAGGAAAGGAATATCAATGCCTCACTGATCAGATGGACACAATCAATGCTGAGAAGCAGAATCATTGTGGCGACCCTATGGGGAGAGACAGTCAAGATGACAGCAGAAAGAGGTTGCCCACAAGGAGGAGTTCTATCGCCTTTGCTGTGGTCACTGGTTGTCGACGACCTGCTAGTAAAGCTACACGAATCTGGTTTCACGACTCAAGGTTATGCCGATTACCTAGTCGACACCATTAGGGGCAAACATGACGGAATAATCTCCGACCGCATGCAATTAGCCCAAAACACAATCAGTAGCTGGTGCGCAAAGGAAAGACTCAACGTCAATCCTAGCAAAACAGTGCTGGTTCCATTCACCAAGAGGCGAAAGTATGAACTTAAAGCCTTAACTCTGAATGGAACCCAGCTAACATTTTCCAAAGAGGTGAAATATTTGGGAGTTATAATGGACCAAAAACTGTCAAATTAACCACATTCTTTCCAGGGCTATAGCGGCAAGCTGGACATGCCGCAGAGTATTTGGTAAGACATGGGGTCTGAAACCAAAAATGATGTATTGGTCATACCAAACGATCATCAAAATTCAATAAATTTCAGCACAAGTCAAGCTGCAGAAAGTGCAGCGGCTAGCTTATCTGGGAATAACAGTGGCAATATTTACGTGTCCCACTGCAGCCTTAGAGGTAATGCTAAACCTTCCGCCATTGCACCTATTTGTAATGAAAGAAGCAGCAAACAGTGCCTTCAGACTGAGCCAGACAAAAAACTTAAAAGCGGGAAATCTGATTGGACACTTGAAGATACTGGAACACATTCCCCTAGAAGCCTTGTCTAAACCATCAGATTTCATGCCAGTTAGGTACGACTTCGAAATGCAGTTTGAAGTGGTCATAAACAGCCACATATGCACACACAGAGAACGGACCTCAACTGGGAAGGGATGCATCAGTGTGGTACACAGATGGATCTAAGATGGATGAAAGGGTTGGAGTGGGCGTTACAGGACCAAATTTTAGGCTCTCAAACCCCTTGGTAACACCCCAATCATCTTCCAAGCAGAAGTACATGCTATAGAATTATGTGCCCAGGAATGCCTTGAAAGAGGCACTCGAAGGGCAGAAATCTATATACTATCAGATAGCCAAGCAGCACTAAAAGCTCTGAGGTCATACACCTGTGAGTCGAAGCTGACTTGGGACTGTAAAAAATCCCTGAGACAACTGGCAACAATCAGGATACCCTGATGTGGGTGCCAGGTCACAAAGGAATTAAAGGTAACAAAGAAGCAGATTGCCTTGCCAAAGAAGGGGCAAACACACAATTTCCCGGCCCAGAACCCTTCTGTGGACTCTCCAAAGCCCACTTGAAAGAGGAGTTCCGACGCTGGGAAACCGATGAAATGGAATCTCACTGGAATAAAGTGCCAGGACAAAGACAAGCGAAAAGACTAGTGTGCCTATTGCCAAAGAAAGCTAAACAGCTTCTCGAGTTAGACAAGAAAGACTTGAAGATGTTAACGGGACTCCTCACTGGACACTGCCCTCTGGGGTACCACCTCAAAAAGATGGGTAAATCAGAGAGTGATAGTTGCCGCTACTGCGAGAACTTCGCGGAAACTGCAGAACATTTGCTTTGTGAATGCCCAGCGCTTTTCTGCAAGAGGTTTAAGTTCCTGGAAAGGGGCTTTTTTAACGCCCTCCAACATCAGGAACTTAGCTCCCAGGAAACTGATAAACTTCACAAGAAGTCTCGGAATCCCGGGCCTCGAATAGACCAAGGGTCACGCACAAAAGAACTTATAGGTCGAAGTGCTTGTGAGGCTGCACAGCCTGTACGACCCCCCTACAATCTACAATCTACTACGTCAGGCAAAATGCTAGAATACATAGTTATTTAATAGTCACCTGTATCGAATTGAATATATTTTCATAACTATATGTATTATGGAAAATGTGTAATATTCATGTTTGGCCGGATGCCAAGAAGACATTGGAGAGACAATTATTGTAAACATATATAAATGATACGTTTACATTCGATTTTCGAAATTATCATCACCCAGGAGATATATCCACGATGGAATAGTTTATATCGATTATTTTGATAAATAAATGAATACATAACCTCCACCCCAAATGCTCAAACTGGATGAAATGGTGGAAATGGAAGTCGTATTCACAGGTCGCGGTGTCGCCAGCTGCTTTGATTGCTCATTGGTTGGATGTGTCACGTGGCACGGGTAATGATATCTACCAAGGAATTATATTCTTGTGTTAAGAGGATTATGTTTCACAATGAGTTAATGTGAATGTTTTCTAGGATGAAGAATATAATGTTTTCACTGCAAGCAAATTCATTTAAAGAGAATTTATGTAAAGAAGCAAACATCTCAATCAGCTTGAAATTGGAGTATATTTATTGACTAGAAATGATTATTCTTTTCAGAAGATTATTCTATTCAAGAGTATGTATATTCTTGATTGAAGAAATCTTTTTTATCTGTGTGCACATACCAAGAAAACATGAATAAAATAGAAAGGAAGAGAGGACATATCTATCTGTCTCAACACTGAAAGGCACCAAATTTGACAAAGCCGAGTAACACTAATCGAGCGGAAACTACCCGCGAGCCCACCCACGCAAAAAACACGCACCAAAACAGCATGATAAATGGCGAGCCAGGAACGATAGCTTCAGTTTCAGTTGATACGTCTCGTCGCGAAGAGTATTTCATCCACGCCACTGAAGTTGAGTGCTGCATTTGTAGTCGAAAGGTTTGGGTGTTTTCACCAAAGATAACCTCGGCAGAACTCTGAATCCAATCAGAAAATAGTCAATATTTTCTCTGGATCTAGAAATGGAGTGGTGAAAATGCAACGGACAATAAACAACATCTATAACTGAAATCCGAGAAATAATTTAAAATCATATCGAATATTCCAAGTTTATTGATGTGGGCCTTTCTCTAACTAAATTTTATTACAGTCTTTCCAACATTCGAACATGGCTATGGACTACTTACTGCTTTAAGATTCTGGAATATGGAAGCAAGGTCTCATTTAAAAAATGTCATGGAAGGGTGTAATCGTCGATATACAAATATTATTCAGAAAGTTTCGACAGTTCTAGATTGTGACCGTAGTTTGTGGTAACCAGACCTTCGTGCAGGAATTTAATTTGCATTTTTATGAGTATTCTTAGGTAGCCGTTTCCAACCTTGTATAATAATCGGTTTAATGAGAGGAGTATGCAAATGTGTGTGTAAAATTAGATTTTTCACTGCATTGTATGCAATGTTGCTATTTGGGAATTTCTGTTAGTCGAATGCAAGGATTACCGAATACCGGGCTTCCCTAAATTGAAATTATAATCACAGGGCTGAGGAAAGCTGCTGGAACCAGTAAAACGTTGCACTTTGCATGAGATGACTCCGCTAAGCGAAATAAATTTGGAACTCAATCTGTTTTCAACTTAGCTTTCGATTTCAATTTCACAATATCTTTTCCATCATGAAGAGATTAATAAAAATGTATTTTTTTATTCATTTTGAAAATTTAAAAACAGTCGCAGATATAAATTAGATTCTCTATTGCAGATCCCTGAAATGTCACTTCTATCGATAGCCATGTCACTGATATACTCGCGTATCCACGAAGTTTGTCAGTATTCATCTGGAGACGATTATTGAAACTATCAATCGATACATCGTTACTTGAACTCGCAGGGAATTTATTGTGAAAATTTTAGAAGTGTGTTGATTTATCTTTGAAATCATTCCCATTCTGCCATTTTTGTAGCTGTAACAAAAAGTCATAAAGAAAAGTCATGTTGACCAGTAGTCTGCTAATTGTTTTCCTTTCTCCATCCAGATCGCTTTGGAACAACCACAGTTGGTAATCTCCATAGGTATCGCACTCTATGGAGCGAGGTATTATATTGGGTATTATGGTCCAGTAATTTAATGAATATATTAGTGAAGGAGTTGTTACATAGCTGATTCTCCTTGTATACACCTAACATAAATAATATGGAAGCATAGTAATCGAAATGGGGCTGTATCATAGTGTTATCAGCAGTGATTTTAGATTCAGTTGAGGTACATTACACTATTCTAGAGAAAAAAAATAATTTTTCAGATATTTTTTATGCGAATTAACTATTCTACGATAAAATTATTGTTGAAACTATCTTTAGTTGGTCATTATTGATATTCAATTCACCACATTTATATTCATACGTAATTATCATCCTTTTGTTTTAAAAGTATTCAATTTTGAAGTTTCATTATTTATTTATTCTCAAATATTTTTAAAAAAATTCCAAACCTGAGTTAATTTTTTCAACATCCATATTTGAATTACGGTCACTACTGAATTCTAATTAATCAGATGTTGCTTCGTTGAAAAGAAGACAGTTTGGTGAGAAGATAAACAGTTTTTGCCTCATCTCATGCCATATCATCTAGTATCATTTTGCTTGGAATTACTGGAACATTAGAATAAAAAAAATCAAAGTTTTCTGGTGGAGAAGAGCTCAAAATGAAAATATTAGCAAAATTATTCTTTATTAAACGCAAAAGCTATCAATATTTTTTTTTTTTCAATTCATTTCTCTGTGAGTAAGCGGCTTTCAATTTTTCCACTAACTGGCATTTATACGTTGCCTAACCATAGTTCACAACTACACCCAACTATTCAAAGAAATCCATAAACCCGAAACTTGGTCATTTGTATTTATAGTATTATAAAAGGTTTACAATAAAAAATTCGAGTCTCTACACATAACAAATAAATTACTACTGAAGAAATTTCTGTATTGTTCTAAGACCTTTTCAGAATATTCAGCAGTATTTTCAGCCAAAGCAGAGATAAAAGACTTCACAGAGAAGTGAACAACATATTGGATTTTAGTTGCATTTATTACGTCCAGGTAGCCGAGTGGTTGAAGCGACATTGTTTCAATCACTTTGGCTGCCAGTCGGCGATGGTTCAAACCATGGCGACTGCAGACATTTTTCTGATGGCCCGAGAAAGTGCTGGGAATCGCACGTAAAAAGGTAAGACTTCGTTAGTACTTGGCTCGCACAAGTTTCGACTTCTGAGGGCTGCCGTTCGTAAGGGGACGACAGCTGGTTGACGGAAAAAACAACAACAAATGATCACTGCTCACATAATGTCATCAAACAATTTTTGAATGTAATTGCACGATTTTTACATTTCTGGATTCTTGCAACATTTCATTCAGTGCACTCTCGACTATTACAAGTAGAAATTTTCAGAGTTAAGCTGAATAGACAAAGACAAAAGACAAAGAGCTTTATTTGTACTTCCACTTGGAGCCATCGGTTGATGGATGTACACGTCAGAAAGTACAGATGTGCAAATTTAAAATGCTTAAAATTATCCTGATACATTCCGCAGTGGTTGCATGATAAAAGTTTTTTTAAATTTCAATGAAAAGAAAAACAATAACACCCAGGAATACACAGAGAACTTTCAATTCACACAAATTATTAAAATAATTTGATGAGACAGAAAACACTGATGAGTTGAATTAAAATACTTAAAATTAATCTGATACACTCAACAGCGGTGGCATGAAAAAAATAAAAAAATTTAAAAATCAATGGAACATAGGATTTTTTGTAGTAATTAATCCTAACGATTAGTTACGTATTCTGAAGAAACATTAACACTCAGGATTACAGAATTAAGAACATACAATTCACACAGTATCAAAATGAATTGAAGTGAGGTAAAATGCAATTTTGCAACATATATAACATATGGATATTAACACATTACCCGTTTAAATGAAATTACACAGTGATGTTATCAGCGGTAAATTCCTCAACTGAGTAATTACAATTTTCTATCAAAATTTTTTTCACTGTCGTTTTGAATTGCCTGAGACCCATATTTCGTATGTGTTCAGGAAGTTTGTTGAAGAACTTTATACTGGCAAATCTAGGAGATTTTTCATATTTACTCAGGTTGTGTTTTAGTACTGACAAAGAGTTGGCGTTCCTAGTTGGGTATTTATGTTGATCTGAATTTCTCTCAAACTGACTTATGTTGCATTTAACGTAAATCAAGGTTTTGTATATAAAAATACAAGGCAATGTTAATATTTTGTGCTTTGAAAATATCGTTTTACATACCAAATATTAGTCTCATCACTCGTTTTTGTTGAATGAATAATTTCTTAGAGTGCACCGAATCTCCCCAAAGAACTACACTATAAGTAAGGTGACAGTATACTAGAGAGTAGTAGACATCTATAAGGACGCTTCTTTCTAGTGTTTTCTTCAGTTGCGAAATTGCATAGTAAGCTGAATTCATATTCTTAGAGACATGTTCTACATGGTTTTCCCAAGAAAGGTGTTGATCTAGATGAACGCCCAAAAATGTTGTGTGATTACTGTGTTCGATATCATCTATATATATATATACTGGACTGTATATATACTGGATATATATATAGGACTGTTTTGCCTACATTTGAAATTCATATAAGTGCTTTTATCGAGATTCAAAATAAGCTGATTTTTTGTGCACCGTTCTTTGAAAGTTTGTATTATATCGGAGGAGACTGCTTGCAGTTCCTCGGGGGACCTTGCTGAGAGCACTACTGAAGAATCATCTGCGAACATTATTACTGAGCAATTTTTCAAGTGCTCGGGTAAATCATTAATGAATATTATGAATAATAATGGCCCCAACACGGAGACCTGAGGAACACCTACATCAATATAAAAAAAATCTGACTTTTCATAACCAATTTGTACATGATTTTTCCTCAAGGAGAGATAAGATTTCAAAACTTCAAATATTTTGCCCCTTATATATATTTCATAGGTATAAAGTTTTTCCTACGACCGTGCTTTTTTACCCACTTTCCCGCACTCATTTTAGTTTAGAAAGTGTCACTTTCCCGCACTAGTGCGGGAAAACTCGATTTCCCGCACTCGTGCGGGAAAGTAAATATGTCAATTTATCGTTATTAAATGTACATTTCATTGTTGCTGAGAGTTATTTGGAGGACTCCGTAGAACAGAAGAAAACCATCTCGAATTAAATTCTTTCATGTACTGGCAACTTGCAACCGATGCCGTCTCCGTCATCTTCATGCACTTTGCAATCTACGAGTGTTACTCTTAACAGCCAGTTACCACCAACTAACTACTCTGGACCGGCTATTCTGACGCATTTGCAGAATGCAACAAATTGTGTTTTCAACATTAATATTAATAATAATTAGAGGATTTTCATGGAATGTTTTGTATGTTGAAATAAAATATTTATTTTCAATGTGGTTTTTGAATCTTTATGCGGTCGTAGAAAAAATAATGTTCCTAATTCATGCGTAAAGTGTCTTTCCCGCCCTTAACTGCTTGCCCGAACTCCGCTTCGCGTCGTTCGGGTCAACGGCAGTCGCGTGCGGGAAAGTATCACTTTCCGCACTTGTTAGGAAAATAACTATTTCCATGATAAAATTGATTTGCAGACTATCGAAGGCACGTGTCAGATCGAAAAATAGTCCTGAAACGTACTTTCCCAAATCTAGGTATTTTTAGACATGGTCAAAAAACTAATATACTGCTCCTTCTGTTGACCTCCCTGATCGAAAACCGAATTGATCTGGACATAGGAGTGTGTTTTGTTCAAGAAAATTAATAATTTTGTTATAGTTAGCTCTTTCAAAGATTTTTGAAATTACATTCAACACTGTTATTTGCCTGTAGTTTTGAGGGTTATCACGGTCTTGTTTTTTATGAATGGGGATGATTTTACCTATCTTCAATTCATCAGGAAAACTTCCTGTTTCCACAGATAAATTTATCAGATGAGCTAATTGTTTTGCAATAATGTCCTTAATTGTTTCGATAATTTTTATACTTCCGTTGAGAATGGAAAACGATGGCCGACCCAAACAAGTATTTTACACTCATTAGGGCTTTTCGGAAACTTACTCAGGGTTACTAACTCGATCCAAAAAATTAACCCAAGTCAGTGATTGGCGTATGCGACACTAAAGTTTCCGAACGCGAGTTGGTAACTGAGGTTAGTGACCTCATCAGCCCGAGTAGGTTTCCGAAATGCCCTATTGAGACCATTGAGATAATTGTTGACATTCTTATAGTTGGTGGAGTCGCCATGCTCAATTTAATCATTAACTTTGATATTTACTCTTCTCTGATATTTCATCCATCACAATTTTTATGATAATGTCGCTAACAATGTGTTCGAATTTAGAATTTCCATGATTTCCATTACAGCCGTTTTAAAAAAAAATTATTCATTTGATTCAATTCAATATTCATTTGAAAAAGTTATACAAATTGATATAGAAACTAGTTCAGAATAAAACATCCACAGAATGAAAACCATAGAAAACGATTGACAATAATTTGCATTGATTCATGTCAGTCACTGATACGACGGTTCTCTGATATTGTGAACTTTTCTAATATTTGTGAACGATGTCAGCAGAGTTTAACTACCAAAGTTCTTCAAAAAGTAAACTACCAACTTTCTACCACATGTACTCACTAACATTAGACAAGAAGTTTCTATCAACATACAAGCACACAGTATGGTACAAATGAATGAAATATATTTTGTAAATGGGCGATTTTCATTATCAACCGCGAATTCTGTCAATTATTCTTTATATTCGTGACGTCATCTGTGTGATCGTAATGACGTCATCGATTATTTTTTCGGTTTGGTGTAATTTAATAGACAACATTTATTCGACGGCAATTTGTTCGACAACATTTGTTCGAACGGAAATTTGGCACCCTGGTAATTTGATCGAGAGGAAAGCTAATCGACTCGCATTTATTCGAACATAAATTTGTTCGACAAATTTTCAAATATAAGTGAAAATAGTTTTGATAGATATTAAATTTTACGACTAAATATATCGCCCAAAAATATCCTGTCAAAAATATTCTGCCGATAATCCCCCGTCCAATAATATCCTCAGACAATAATAACCTTATGCAAAATTATCCCGTCCAATTATAAGGCTGATCTAACCTAAACGAATTAACCTAGCTCGCAAGTTGGGAGCTTGGGAGTTGAGGTAAAATTCATTCTGAGGGAAGTATTTTATTAGTCTGATCTAGAGTCCCAGTATGCAATTTGACATTAGATCGTATATTAGAGTCGGGACACTCTTTGACAGGACGCGTTTTAAGTTATGTCTACCTTGTGAGGCCGAATGAGCACAAGGGCGTATCGTCAGGGAGGGAATATGTAAAAATAAGTTTTGAGGTACACGTAACCCGAGTCACTGTGACGGTATCGTTCAAAATCGAATATTTGTCAACTGAAGCTTCTGAAACGATATAAATAATATATTCATACCGTAATGTGTTCGTTACAAAATTGTAAGAGCGATTCTAATTATTTGAATCATTTTCCTGGGGATCCAGTTCTACTACAAACGTGGATGTCGGCGCTCAAGAGAGCCGCGTAGAATATAACATCTAAAGCGCGAATTTGTCAGGAGAATTGAAATGATAGGTCAAGAGTAATATCTATTGAATTGGTGAAACTTTTGGGCAGAAGAGTTTCCTCCGATCGAGAAAAACTCGACTGAATGTGTACAAGGTTATTCAGAGTTTAAATAATATTTTTGAAAAACAGGTACACTTCAATAAAGAAGATTTTGAGTGGTATGTCGCAAAGAAGTTGAAAACTGATGCTATTCCTGTTTCAAGAACGATTGAAGAGACCGAATCACTTGGTACTATAACATTTCCAAATTTTCTTTGCATGGAGAAAGATGAATTTTCCAATGTTTTGAAAGAAAACGACGAGTTAAAGTTAAAACTCTTCAAATCTCATGTACTAATGGCTTTGTTGAAAAATCCACCTGTGCAGATATTCTGCTTGCGTGTTTTGATCAATAAGATTTTTCTCGCCCTTATTACGAAACGCCACTGTTGACAGAGACGGAAATACATTTTGTACTGTCAATACTATCGTTCGACTGTTGTCACATCAACGGTATAGATATATTTTCTGTTCTTGTTTGACTGATATCCTGTCAAAGAGTGTCCCGACTCTAATATACGATCTAATGTCAAATTGCATACAGGGACTCTAGTCTGATCTAACCTGAACGATTTAACCTAGCTCGCAAGTTGGAAGGTTATTATTGGTCAGAATATTATTGTCTCAGATATTATTCAACTTTTCTTTAGTTTGGGTAACTGCTATTTCATAATATTGCTTACTTTGTAGCATTGCAGCTTTTTTGAAATAAAAGTCTCAAATTTTCGACGAAATGTAGGTCTAACAAACGCTGGTCGAACAAATCTCCTTTCGAACAAACTTCCGCTCGTACAAATATTTTACGAACAAATTTCTGTCGTACAAATGTTGCCGAACAAATTTCCGCACACCGATTTTTCCAAATAGAAATGTGGGTCATATGATACGTCATTTGAAAGGTGTTTCATTTACCTATCCAACAATATCAAAAAATGTGTCTAATTGTTGTATGAAAAAAAATTGCTTTTAAAACTACAGCTCACTCATTACAAAATTATTAAATTCTGTTTTCAATTCGTGATTTTCAAATCTCTGTAAGTACCCGAGAACGAACTTTGGAAAGACCGTCACTGAGAACAAAATGAAAGGTTCTTACTTGATTTTTTTGCCGGTTTACTAATGTGGGTCTCATCGAAACAGCTACTTTCGAATTAAACTCAATCGGCTTGTCGAATGTTAAAGGTCATAACTTTTATAATTATTATTTTAATTATTTTTTCCGTTAACCATCTGTCGTCCTCTTACGAACGACAGCCCTCAGAAGTCAAAACTTGTGCGAGCCAAGGATTAACGAGGTCTTACCTTTTTACGTGCGATTCCTAGCACTTTCTCGGGCCATCAGAAAAATGTCTGGTTTGAACCAAAGCTGACTGGCAGCCAAAGTGATTGAAACAATGTCGCTTTAACCACTCGGCTGCCTGGCACCTAACAGTAG
The DNA here is from genome assembly GCA_944452925.2 of Chrysolina oricalcia. Lineage (NCBI taxonomy): Eukaryota > Metazoa > Arthropoda > Insecta > Coleoptera > Chrysomelidae > Chrysolina > Chrysolina oricalcia. Next base: position 28,952,336 of record OX101817.2, read on the forward strand.
ATATATTCAAGAATTATCAATATGAAGCTCACTGAAACAGAAAGAATCAAAATTTTCATAATGATTGGTTGTGAAGACGAAACACGGACGCAAAAAAAAGTTGGACTCTGTTCAATAATAAATTTCCCAGCCGAGAACCAATTTCACAATCCACGGTAAGCAAAGTTGAAAAGAAATCCAGAGAAACGAGTCATGTAAGAGACCTCCCCAGAGGCAGTAAGAAACAAATTCTAGAAGAGAAGAAGCTAGAATTATGATGCTGAAAAATAAAAGAGATCCGATGTTTTTTCGAAAAGTTCTTTTTTTATGAAGCTACATTTCTCCTAATCGGTCATGTCAATCGTCAGACGTGATGATATTGGGTTACTAAATCCACAATGAATGCTGGAATATCATACTCAATACCCAGATAAATTGAATATTTGGGCGGGAATCATAGGGAATATGAAATTACCATATTTCTTCGATGAGTCCTTGACATGTCCTCGATATTCAGAATTTCTGCAAAATTTCTTGCTACCCGAACTGAACTGATATACGCCACACAATGCTGTCGTTGTGATAAGTTACTTGGACAATGTCTTTTCAGATCGGTGGATAGGGCGAAGAGGATCAATTGAATCGCCAGATGTAACACCTCTGGATTTCTTTTTATGGGGATACTTGAAGAGTGAAGTGTACCAAAATAGACCACATGATATCATTGATCTCAAGGACTGCATACGCATTGAGATGGGACGAATCACTCAGGAAGTTATGGAAGAGTTTGAGAAGAATTTACTGCTCGTTTATCCCAATGTCTTGATGGTCGGCAGTTTGAACATTTGCTTTGACGTTGTTTGTATTCATTCAATGGGAATTTTCATTTATTACTACTATTGTTTGTCAGAACAAAAACCCAAATTAATTGAAATAACTAATTAATTGAAATAACTAATATAATTGGATAGCTCATTGGAAGACCCACATTTCCATTTAAAAAATCATCGATAACGTCATCGTGCTCACACCAATGACGTCACGAATATCAAACATATTCATCAGAATGGGCGTTCGATAACAAAAATCGACGGGTTTCAGGATTTGTCTGTAGGATCGAAATAAAGAATTTATATCATTCATTTGCACCAGGCTGTATAACCTTGAATATGTTTTTGACAAAAGCAAGTATTATCGTTTCACCTTTTTCTTCCCAAGACCATCAAGTAACTATTATCCAGTGAATATTATCGTACTCCAGTACACTATCAATAATTACACTACCAAGCTTGTAAGCTCAGCATCACGGACGTGACCCATAGGTCTTTTTTCGGCAGAATCTTAAAGTTTCGGTGTGTGTTTAGGGGCTGCACTCCATACCTGCGAACAGTATTCCAGGACTGGTCGGATCTGTGCCTCATAAATCATTATCAACTGACTGGTAGTGGAATAACTCTTGGCACGAAAAAGAAACCCAAGTTTTTGAGAGGCACGTTTGGCAATGGACCCCACATGGCTTTCACATGACAGGTAGTGACGGTAATACTGAGCATCGAAATGGAGAACTATATTGGTATGGACACTCCCGAAATAAACGTTAGCCACTATGAGATTGGCCTTTCTAGAGAAAAAGAATTCTGGGACCATATTCGCAATAAATTCTAACAAGTTGAATCCCCATTCTAGAATTTTTGATGGGTACATATTCAAATGATTCACGTATAATCCAGTAACCTTGTCATGAAAAGCATAGGCCTAAGTTGCATCAAATGGTGGTAGTAGGTTTCTTTTTTTTTGTATGGGATGTGACTGAGGTGACAAACCCAAGTTTTCGACCTCGGCAGCCCACTTTTGAAAATCCCAAAAAACTTAAAATTTTTGCACTTTTTTTGGTTTTGTCCCATTTTGACCATGAAGGGGCATGTTTTTGATAAAGACCCTTCAATACATTTTCAAACTAGAATACATTTTCTATAATAAAAAATGAAAATAGATTTGGTAGCTCCGATAGGTACAGCTTGTCAAAGTTTGGCAGATTTTTCATAATGGAAAATCTTAAGCTAATTTTCATGCAAGTCTTCGATATGAGTCAGTGAAGGAAAAATGTATTCATTCTAATATCGTAAATGGGAGGAGGATTTCTGTGAACCTAATATGACGAGATGGATAGGCTACTCGACTATTCAGTTAGCCAACTTGCTGGATACTATTGTCGAGGAACAATTATTCCATTTCAGGAAATCCAGGACGATAAATATTGCACTGGAGAAAGCAGATTGGCGGATTTGCTTGGCCCCGAAACACCTTCAATTAATATTTTTTATACACTTGACGTCAATGTTTGTTGAATAAATTGTACGCCTCCTCTCCATCCCCCTTAAAAATGTTCAATTGAATGAATGTTCACTCCACTGACTCATATCAGACAGGTTTTTGAAAATATACAGACAATATGATAAAACATGAAAATTATTTTGAAATTTTGTTTTCTACTCCACCACCTCAACATCTGAAGACAACCATCTCATCCCTTCCACTCACGCCTTCAGTGGCTGTGATTCCACCTCGTGATTCTTCGGCCAAAGGAAAGTCAAGTTGTTTCAAATATCAAGAAAACATGTACACCTCAAAAAGGAACCTGCAGTATTTTCTAATCCAGCTGCGACACCTGCCCAAGTAGCTGAAGCCGGGGAGAATATCCTCATCGAGCTGTACGGTGGAGAAAGGTCCAGTCAAACCATCAATGACCTGCGCTACCAGCTCTTCACAAAGGCTTTTCAGCCAAGACTAGTCTCAACCTAGCCAGACTTCCCCCACGCAAGATGCTGCGAAGCTACATTCATTTCGCGCATACCACTAGGCGTAGGTTATAAAGAGAATCCGCTCGAATGGGGATGGGTTGCTACAGCCCAAGGCCTTTTCCCGAAGATGATGTCACGGGTAGTAGCCCCCTCGGATATGCTGAACATGATTTCCTGCAGTTGCAAGAAATGCTTACAGCTGCAGGAAAACAGGTTTGAAGTGCTCACTCGTCTGCGGAACCTGCCTGCCTACCTGCCTAAAATAACGGTAGACGACGATGTCAACATCCTTGATTTGGACCAGCTCGACGTCAATGACGAGATGGATAGGCTGCTCGCCTATTCAGTCAACCAATTCGCTGGAGATACTGTTGTTGAAGAACTACATCAGGGATTCTCACACTGTTATTATTGATGTAAGTTACGATTATTTCTATTTATTATTCACCCAAATCTTATAGAACCGTTATTTCTATCAATTCATACTTACCAAAACGTGTATGCCATTCATATTAAGACTCCTCAACAAGGTTTTTACCTTGGATTATTCGAAAAATTAATATTGTCGTCCCGTTTCAGGAGATCCAGGATGATGAAGGGGGCAAATTGGCGGATTTGCTTGGGCCTGGTCCGTCAAAGAGAAGGAAACGCCCCTCCCCGACAAAACCTCACCACTCCTCCTCCATCCACCTTCAATGTGTTCAATTGAATAAATGTTCACTCCACTGACTCACATCAGATTGTTGAAGATATACAGACAATATGAAGAAGCATGAAAATTATTATAAAGAGAAACATTCTCAATTGAAAATTGAACCAATACATGACTCCTCTGGAAATGGAAAAACCTACGATAAAATTGAAGTTACTTTTTTGTAATATCTAACAGAAATCAACTACTTCCAGAGGACTCATGTATTGGTTCAATTTTTAATTGAGAATGTTTCTCTTCAAAAAACATGACTCCCTTCCAAGAGAGGTTATCTTGTACGATGGAAAATAGCGACTAAATTCCAACTTTCAGTCGCAGATGATTCCACAACTGACTTTATGAACATCCTGTTCATATTTTCAATAAAATCAACATGAAAATTATCTTTTCAAATTTGGAAATTTTGCCAAATTTTGACAAGCTTTATCTCGGGGGCTGCCGAGGTCGAAAATTATTTGTCACCTCAGTCACATCCCATTCAAGAAAAAAGAAAGAAACCTACTACCACCATTTGATGCAACTTAGGATGTACTAGGTTACTGGGCTAGTATCTTCTCCGTTCTCTTCTAGTTTCACGGGCTAATATTAGAACTTTGGAGGAGAATGCAGTATGAAGGGTACTTTCATCCTCAAAGCTATGCACTGGGCATGCGTTAGCTCTTGATGAATCATTGATGTGAAGGAGAAACAGTGTTGATGCTGCAATGGATCCCTGCAAAACAGCAGCATTCAAAGGTAGAGTGTAAGAAGAAACTCCTTTACCCACCATGTGGAGAGATATGTCTAATCAGGAAGCTTAGAGAGGAGTACCTGGTGCCAAACGCTATCAAACGCCTTGGAGATATCTGATGTCACTGCCAGAGTTTCACTATTTTTTTCAATGGATACCTTAGCCTTGGCAAGTGTCATAACTACACTATTGTTTTAAATCCCCAATTTATGCCATGACTAGTCATGAATTAATGATACTTACCTCAAAACATATTTTATTTATTGATCACACTTTGTAAAAAATATTTCCACAACATAAATGATGAAATGTCTTCATCTGCCCTGTCAGAAAAATGTAAACTCTTGTGTAACATGTTGATCGCCTTTTCCAATTTGGTGATTTTCACTTTTGAAAAAAATTTTTTGTATCTATAACTTTCTTGTTTCCCAAACATCCTGTATCTTAGTAAAAACAAATCTTTGGACGTTAATAAAAATTCTGATATTTACGAGTTTTTTGATCTTTTCAGGGAAATTGTTAAAACTGTTAAAATTGTTATTTCCGTCAAACCGTTGCAACCCTCAAAACTACTCTAGAGACTTGTGCGAGCTAGGGAAGACGTAGCCATTACGTCTTGACGTGTGATATGACATGCACGAGACCGGTGACCTTGCTGGGAACCAAACCTATGGTTGAGAGGGGTACGCTCTACCATAATGACCACCATGGACCATAATGAAATGAATTCGATTAAATGCTACCAGAAAGAACAAATATACTTTCCGTTCCAGATTTAGGAATGGCATCTGCTTCATTGTTTTTTTTTTCAATGATATCACTGAATAATCATTCAGTCTTAAAAATAAAAATCTTCAACCTAATTTATAATTATAATTTCGGAAAAATTAAACAGGGAATACTTTTTCAAATATAGTGTGACCGGAAAATGTTCCTAACTTTTCAACTCACCAGTACCAATATGAAATCAAAATCAAAAGTAATTCACATGCCAAGGAAGGAAAATGCCTGACACGAAGTGGGGGGCATTAAAATTCAAATGAGGAAATGCACTTCACTCTGTATGAATGTATAATGGTTTTTCTATTGCCTTTCATGCCTATTTTCATGAATTATATTGGTATACTTTTTTTAATTACATTGAAATTTTGAATTAATCCCTGTATTTCACAACAATAAAAAACCGTGTCAAAATATAATTTGAAATGATTTATGATTCTGACTCCATTTTTCCCAAAAAAGTTAATAAACAAAAAAACATTTGCTCCTCAAAAAGAAGTTTTGGTGATATTTTCTTCAATAATTTAACCAACAGTACAATAAACTCCATTATAAGACGAAGAATATACAGTGACCGCCAAAAAGTATGTACCATATGGGAAAAATTTTTATTATTGGAGTATTGGAAAAAATATTCTGGGAAAAAGTTTGTGCATGTCCGATAACCTAAAAATCGATTTTGACACATGTCACGTGATCGCTAGAATGGCGGCAAAATGAAAAAAATTGCAATGCAAAGGCAAAAAAAGGGGTAAGATGGCAAGATATCAAAAAAAGTTATTTGAAAAAGTCACTTAGAATTCAATTTTATACACATAAACGAAGTTTCAAGAGATAATTCGAAAAAATTGAAAATAGCAAATTTTTTTTAAATATTTTCCCATCTATTTAAAAATATTATTTTTTTTTCTTATGAATAGCTTGACTATACTGAAACATTTGCATTTTAATGATAATGACAAAACTCTCTCATTTTCTCCACACCAGAGGGCACTAAATTAAAAAAATTGGTTTTTGCCAGAACCCTCGCTGTTACATTGGTTCTTATCTAACAGTTATATCAGAATTCCAAGACTATTGTGTTGATATGGCAATCTGGAAACACCATGTTTCCTGATTTTAATCAAGTTTCAATAATAATGCTGTATGAGCGTTTTACTTTGCACATAAACTTTAAGAATCTTTAATTTGACGCACTATTTTCAAGTTTATGTGCGAAGTGAAACGCTCATGCACGATTATCATCGGAACTCTATTATAATCTGGAAATTACCATGTTTTTGGAGTGTCATGTCATCACAGTGGTAGTGGAATTCGGATATAACTGTTAGATACGAACCGATGTAACAGCAAGGGTTCTGACAAATTCCCATGTTTTCAATTTAGTGCCCTCTGGTGTGGAGAAAATGAGAAAGTTTTGTCATTATCATCAAAATGCAAATGTTTCAGTATAGTCAAGCTATTCATAAGAAAAAAAAATAATATTTTTAAAAAAATTGCTAATTTCAATTTTTTTTTAATTATCTCTTGAAACTTCGTTTATGTGTATAAAATTGAATTCTAAGTGACTTTTTCAAATAACTTTTTTTGATATCTTGCCATCTTACCCCTTTTTTGCCTTTGCATTACAATTTTTTCATTTTGCCGCCATTCTAGCGATCACGTGACATGTGTCAAAATCGATTTTTAGGTTATCGGACAAGCACAAACTTTTCCCCAGAATATTTTTTCCAATACTCCAATAATAAAAAAAATTCCCATATGGTACATACTTTTTGGCGGTCACTGTATATTCAATAAATAAAATTATAAAATGTAATGTAAAAGAGTTTAATTATGCAAAGATATTTTTGAGATTTTCTTATTTTAAAGTTATTGGTTTCGTAAACTGTTTTTATTTCAATAAATAAAATTGCAAGAAACTTATTGGTCAAAATTTGAAAAAGAAATCAAAAAGATACTTTAGTTGCAAGCTTGGCTGATATAGGGGAGAAAAGTAGTCCTTGCATCTCTAAAATCAAGGAGGAAATAGATATTTGTTTAACTAACGAGGAAAGTGTCACTTTTCCTCCCGCATTGTACCTATCTCAAGCACGCCTCAGCGTGTTCAAATCGAACTTTCAAAAACGCGCCTTTTTTAACTTACCATGGCAACATCAACAACTCGAGAAACGTGAAGATGTCTAAATGACAATTCTTTGATTATTGATTTGACAGGAGTACCTTGTAACGTCAAATAAAATAATACTATAACAAATGCAAGGAAGCACAACTCGTTCATTTATATCTGGTAACCTTTTCCATCCATTTGATGTACTTGTCATATTCTTTCTTATGCGCATCATTAGATTTTTGCGAGTATTTATGATTTCAAAGTATACCAATAAAAAAAATCGTATTCGTGGATAACTGGTCTTGCAAACACTTGGTGCCCCATTTTACTTATTTGAAGCACGCCTCAGCGTGTTTAAAAGGAACTTTCAAAAACGCGCATTTTTTTAAGTTACCATGGTAACATCAACAACTCGAGAAAAGTGAAGTCTAAATGACAACTTTTGATTATTGATCTGACTGCAGTAGCTTGTAACGTCAAATAAACAACTCGTTCATTTATGTTTGTTACCTTTTGCTTTTCCATCCATTTGATGCTTTTTTATGCACATCATTAGATTTTTGCCATTCAAAGAATCGAAATTAGAATTCATTTTTAGGCACTACGGTGACAACAATTAATCTTTGATGAGAAATTGCAAACTTATCTCTGTTTATCTTATTTTCATGACAACGAAAGGTGTACTGATGTCACATCACGGATTCAAATCGCACCCCAAAATTTTGACCCTGTAAAAATCTGAATAATTTTTTTCTGCTTTGAACAATTTAAATTCTGTTCTTACTGTTGGCTAGCCCAGTCCTTCAGTTATAATCACATACTCGTCCAAAATATAAGGTTGTTCTATGCAAAATTTCGAAATTTTCAAAAGGATCCCAAATGGAGAACTTTTTTTCAAATTTGACAGTGAGGCATGAAGAAGATCTCGTTACCTTGGGATGATCTCAAAAAATTAACTTATTGGCTTTGCAGTCATAACTTTTTTCAAAATGTCAGTTGAAGCTCTAGAAGAAGAGAAATGAAGAATTGAACCAAGATAAAGAATAAAGATCAAGGGTTTCCTCAAAAGTGATCCAAATATGAAACACCCTCAAAATCCCGGATGGGGGTGGGAAAATGAAATTCATTTTGTTTTCGGAAGGATCATTCATCCTGGATACGTCCAGATCTTTATTGCATCCACTATCAAGAATTATGCGTGAGAGAACTCAATGGACGAGTTCAGCCAGATATTACCAACCTTGTAAATGGCCAAATATACTCTACCACTTTGAAGCGCATTTTTTTTTGCATTTTATCTATGCCTTTCGGTGTCCTCAATCATTTTACAATCCTAGGAATATCCCCGCTTTGAAATTCATAGCCATTTGATAGAAAATCGAGATTACGTGATTTTGAGTTGAGTTTAGTTAAAATGTTTTGTGACAGTGAAATTTCAAATTTCATGTTACTCGCATGAAATACGTTTGTACTGGTTCAATAATAATGACTGAAAACTCAAATCCTATTCCATATTCGCCACCGCCAGATTTGCCTGAAGTAGTAATTGAAGTACTAATAACAGATATAGCCGAGAATTATAATCTAGAACCAACTTTTTCACATGGGGAAGTTACTTTTAGAACATGACTATTTCCAGACTCAAAAGAATTGCTTCGAAGTGTTAAGTCTGACTGTGAACTGTGAACCGACGTCAACTTTAAAATCTTGTTTTGAAAATTAATTAAAAGAAGAATAATATTTCAAGTATTTTACAGGAGTGAAAATTCTACATTATAGTTTTTTTGGATCTATTGGTGATGAACCACTCGGAATATCAATTTGAAGACTATCAAAGAAGTATGAAGCAACTGATCAAACATCAAAATATTTCGAACAGAGAAAAGTTATGCTTAACACTAGTTAGGTGGAGGCGTGGTTTTACCCTTGACGAACTATCTCATTTCTTGTAATATTAAAAAACTGTGATATCTGTTATATCTTACACATGGGTAGGTCATATATCACCAAACGATTGGTATAAGAGGAGACATGTTCAGTGGAAGCAGAAGTTTAAAAAAAGTACCATTTTCGACATGACTATTACAGAGGAAATAAATACTTCCAATAGTTTACACTTGAAAAAATATATAAATATATTCCTAACAACCCTATTGTTCCCTGATTTTAATTATTCGACATCAACAATATTTGTACCTGAATTTATATTTAAGAAGAGGAAGTTTATATAATAGCAGTTTATAACTAACTCAGAAGATGACACTGTATGTCGAAACAATATTGTCAGCATATATATTTACATATATGTTTTCATGTGTAAATTATTGGAAGTATTTATTTCCTATTTATCAGTCAAAATTTTGTCTGAAAAATTAAAAACACCATCTGAAAAACATGATTTATATTGAAAAATTGAAATAAACATCGGTAAATAAAATCAGCTTGTTTTTTATTGAAATTTTTCACAAAAAACTGGGTACTTTTTCAATAATTTTCATAATGTAGGGAATACAAATGTTGTAAAATAACAAGCTAAAACTAATTCGATGCCCGATATATCTGTTCAAAGTAAAAATACATTATATTGTCAGAGTTATAATAACTTATACATAGAGGCGATAAAGTTTCATTGATTTAATTATAATATTTGTTGAAACTTTGCAGCCACAAAACATGAAAAATGTTACAGGCGGAAAATATTTCATCAGAACTAACTTCAAAATCACTTTTTATCAATTTTCTACCAAATGACTTGAAATTTCAAATCGGGGACATTTCTGGGATTATAAAATGATTTAGGAAACCGAAAGGCATGAATAAAATGAGAAAAAAATGCGTTTCTAGTGGTACAGTATTTTTGACCGTTTACAAGGTTGGTAATATGTGGCTGAACTCGTCCATTGAAACTGCATGTTTTCGAATAAAAATTAAAAATCAGGCCATTGTTCGCCTGAAATGCATTTCCCATAACCAAGGTAACAAAAATCACACAAATTGACTTACAAGCCAGGTTAAACATCAATTTTAAGTCGTGTGAAAAGAATTGCCAATATCTATGCCGCATCTAACACCCGACCTGGGGCCCAATTTTTGAATTGTCGGAATTGATTCTCTAGAGAAATAGACGTCATTTTCTCTCAATTTCGAGCAATAGGTAGGTAGATACCTATAAAATGACGTCATATTTCTCTTGAGAATCTTGAGAATTAATTCCGGCAATTCAAAAATTGGGTACCATCTGGAACTGATTCAACGGATGACGGAACAAGGATATCTTCCCTCTGTAATAGAATATTGAGACGCCTCTGGTCGTGGGACCAAATCCATTTCAATAAGAAAGTTGCTTCCCACATGTTCCTCTGGGCGATAATACCGAACTTTAGTTACAGAAATAATAGAACTCAAAATTTATGAGGGGCATATTACAAACAATAGATTTTTCGTGAGAATCAGAAAATCCATTCAACTTTGAAGATATTGAAAAATCTGGTAATTTCAGACTGAATAGCCAAAGGGTCGATTGTTTGCCATCTGGTTACAACTCGTTAGATGCCATAGATATTCCTAGAAATATATTTCTGACCGTTTAATCAATTAATTTTTGTCTCAAATAATACATATATGGAAATAGGTCACTCGTTGTAAATGCATGCAAATTATTGTTATGTTAAAAATAAGAAGGCAGAGTGACATCGGACGAACAAAAGAGAATGTTTGATAGTTTTTTGTCGACCGTTTTCTATTAAAGTGAAACAAAACCACATTCGACGCGAGTCCTAAAATGTACGGGGCGGTCAACCATATGATGTCACGTAATAGGAAAACTTACATGTAATTAATTAGGACTGTAGAATACCAGAATAGGGTTTAGAATGCCAAGACCATTCAAGTAACGACACCTACCTTAATATCTTACAAGTAGAATATTCTGAGGGCGGGATCATCCCCCCTATCTTTTAACGAATTATAGAGTTGAACCGTTGGAGATCTCAAAACAAGTTTTAGTTGAAATGTTATGTTTGAAACAGTAAGACGAGTGAAGAATACTCAGGTCAAGGCCTCACCTTGACCTGGGACATGTCCGATCTATTTTCTCAGAGTTGAAGGGTTTCTTAAGTATTTTATCATTTATTTATCAAAGTCTCTAATCAGTTTCACGTATTTAAAGATGGTCTTGGTAAGCTAACAGGCTAGATAATATATTGTCATCCGTGGTTTTTGTTTTGAGTTATAAAAATATTGTTTTCAGTCTGTTCTTGTTTAATCGTTGAAATTTCCAGTATTTTAACTTTAATTGTGAAAGTAAATTCTCTATATCCTTTTTTCCTCGTAAATATTAACATTCTAGTCGCATATTTTTACAGTTTTATATTTATTTATCTCCGTTTGCCTTAATAAATGAAAAACAGACTATTTCCCGAGTTTCCTTCGTTAGTTAAGTCAATCATTGAACCAAACCAAAATTACTGAATTAGTGGAACCAATCAGCTCTGAACGGGCTGATTAATTAGTAATACGTTCGATAAGTTAAAGTGTTACCAACCCAGAGCAATGAACCGACGACGGGGATATTTAGTAAAATTCATTGTTATGATTGAGCACATATGAGGGTTTTATGGCTGAATTAATCTCCAAAAAAGTGTTATTCTGTAAAGTTGTGTGTTAAATGAGAGTATTTTGATCATAATAGAACCAAACATATTATTTCTCTAGCTTAAAGAATTCACACGCTAACGGCCAACCAGCGCGCTGAATTATATGTATGAAAAAATAAAGGGATGGGACATTAAGAGTCAGTCTAATCTGATATTCAATTAATTAAAGGTTCAATCCAAATGATTAAGATTTGCTAATAGGAAAGTTAGTACACCTCCAAAATGCCAATCTTCTTGAAACAAGAGTTAGATTCGTCCAGATGGCTCACCTCCGAGCAAAAGCTGGGATATTCAATACCGACCTAGGGGACTAAGACGAGCAACAATAAGAAGAACAACTCCCACTCAAGACCTCCTTAACGGAAGATTGGTACGCTGGACCCGGACTTCAACCACCCCCAAAATTCGTCGTGAATTGATCGATGCTACTGGAATTCAGGTTTCAAGTCTGACAATCTGGATTCACGATCACGATCTTGGATTACACGCAAGGAGACGAGCAGCCTGCCCCCTACTGAAACCTGTTCATCGAGCACCAAGGCGATTGTGGGGGGAAGGACATCAAAAATGGGGAATAGCAGAGTGGAATAGGTGTATGTTTACGGATGAGAGTAGGTTCTACTTGTTTCGAAAGGATGGGCGTGTGTTGGTATGAAGGGGGAAAATTTTTTGGAAGGGAACATAGAGGCAAGTGGCCTTTCTAGGTGGAGGAGTGACTGTGTGGGGTGGAATATCGATGAATGGAAGGAGTGAATTGGTGATTCTGAGAAGAGAGAGTATAGATTTGTGTGTGAGAGATATCGTGGACCCTTACGCCGCAAATATCGTGATAACTTTTTCTCGTTGATGACAATGCGAGACCATGTAGGGCTCAAATTGTCAATGAGTTTTTGAGGGATCACGGTATTGAGCGAATGGACTGGCCGCCTTTCACTCCGGATATTTATCCGATGGAGCATGTCTGTTGTGATTCTTGCTACGTTGGTTACAGGTCATGCATTTCAGACGAACAATGGGCTGATTATTTTTCTCAAGAACATGCCGTTCCAGTTTAGTTTCCTCATGCACAATTCTTGACTACTGAGAGCAAGGAAGATCTGGACGTATCCAGCATGAATGCATGATCGTTCCGAAGACAAGTTGACTTTCATTTAATTCTCCTCCCAACCGGGATTTCGAGGGTGTTTCAGATTTGGGTCACCTTTGAGGAAATCCTTGATCTTAAATCTTCATTTTGAGTCAATTCTGATCTTCATATCTCTTCATCTGAAGTTTCAGCTTCAAAATGAGCTTGAGATTTTGAAAATCGGTTGACAAGGAAAAACCAAAAAGTTAATTTTTTGAGATCACCCTGTAAATAAAAGAGATAAGAAGACAATTCTGAAAGTGTCTCAAGGTGATGAGATCATTTTCATGCCTCTGCTTTCAAATTTAAAAAAAAAATGTTTTTCTTCATTTGGGATCCTTTTGAGATTTCCTAAACTTTGCACAGTTTCAGGTGACACCCTGTAGCGATTTTATGTAGACGTCATGTTTTGAAGATGTACGAGATTATAGCTGAAGGACTAGGCTAGCGAACGGTTTGAACAGAATTGAAATTGTTCAGAGCAGAAAAAAGTTATTCAGATTTTAACAGGGGCAAAATTTTGAGGTGCGACGAAATTAGTGTTGAGTAGTTTAATACCCATGTATTTATGATTTCGAATTGTACCAATAAAAAAAATAACGTAAAGTATTCATGGATGATTGATTGGTCTTTCAAACACTCTATTTCGAGCACTCCAGCTGCGCCGTCGTGCTCGAAAAATCGCGCGTGTTTGGAAGACCTTTTTATCCACTTATACTTTAATATACTATTTTCGCACACCTCCAGCATAAAACCACAATAATAAAGGATATAGGATAAATATTGAGCGATCTTAGATTTTTCAATAAATACAATAAATACCATTAAACTGAAAGAGAAAAAAATTAAAAACCATTTAATCTAGTTAATTCAAGAGTTTAATTCGTATCCGTAGTTACCTAATAATAAACATCAAACATTTTGAGTTTAAATCCAGTTGATCCTGAGTTTGATAAATTTATATTCAGGGTGTATACTAAATGATGTCATTCATTTCAGGTGGTGATTCCTTGTCATATTTTATGAAAAAAAGTTCAAATAAATGTATGACCTAACTTGCTTTGTTTTCCAGAGACGGAGTGTCAAAGTTTTAATAAAAAATCGGTTATTTATTAATGACTCAAAAGTCTTTTCGCCAATTTTCATGAAACCTGGTGTGTATATTGGCAGTTACAAGGGGCTTGTTTTCGTGAGGTTGGATCTAAAATTATAAGCATTGAAGGGTCACCTGATTGATCAATATGGTAAAAATCATTGTACGCCACTGTTTTTCTCTAAGTTCCAAATTTTTATCAAATTGAACATTGAAAAATTTAACTCTCTTATAATGCCGTGAACAATTTTTAGATTTCCTTAATTTATTTCTACCTGTCTTTTATTGGTTTCGTCGTTGATGGACTGATTGTTTTTTGTGTTCCTGGGCCTATTATTGTTCAACTATTTCTTTCAAAGCTCAACTATACAATTGTACATAAAATTAAATCGAATTTCAAGGAAACATATGGAGTAACTGAAAAATGAGATCATTCACATAACTTTCTGAATTTTGATGGTGCGTAACCACCATTTCTTCGCCAATGACTGATTCGAAATTCACAGCATTATAAGAAAGTTGTATTTTCGATTATTTTTTCTGAAAAAATATGAATCTTTGGGAAAAACAGTGGAGTACAATGATTCTTACTATAAATATCAATCATGTAACCATCTGCACTAATAATTTGAAATATAATTTCATGAAAAGAAGCCGCTACTGCTAATAACCACACCAGGTTTCATCAAAATCGTCAAAAAGAGTTTTGAGTAATTGATGAAATGACGATTTTTAATTGAAACTTGGACACTCAGTATCTCGGAAACAAAGCAAGCTAGGACACACATGAAATTTTATTCATAAAATGTGACAAGGAATCACCACCTGAAATTAATGACATCATTTAGTATACACCCTGTATAAATGGACGAATTAAACAAATACGATTAGAGTATTCGATTTTTATGGAAGAAAAGTGCCACTTCCAACCCCAAAACTAGAGAAGAAAAGTCTACTTTCAAAGGAGGTGTTAGAAAAACCAGATTTTCCATTGAGGTGGAAGAAAATAGTATATTCTTCAACGAGCGTATAATGATAGCTATTATTCTCGAGGATAATAGCTATTATACGCGAGTAGAAGACTATACTTTCTCTACGACTATACGATAGTCAGAGTTTTAATGAAATCTAAACATTATTTATGAAAATAAGTATATATTATAAAGTAATATAAGGTAGAATAACAATTATACATGAATAATCGGTGTTCATTTTTGAATGAATAGATGCCTCAATTGAAAATAATTTAAAAAAAAAACTTCCAAGAGTGGGATTCGAACTCACGCCTATATAACTACATTCGTTATACATTTACTTCATGTACATGCTTCTACCAACTGAGCTATAACAGGCACTCGAAAATTTGTGAATGAAATACCTACTAGAAAATTGTTTGAAATACCTTTGTTGCAAGATAGATTTCATCTTCCTCACTATCACTGCTTTCCCAATCCGCTCTATTCATTTTTATATTAGGTACTTGTCACACAGATCAAAGTTAAAACTAAGGAAATAGTCAATCTGACATTCGCGGATGCCAAGCTGTGACAAAAATTCAATCAAGCAAAGCCTTCTTGAGAAATTTGTTAGTTAAACCTCTCAGTTCCCGTGGATTCTGAAAATTCTGAACCTGTGATTGGCCGAGTGCCGTTGAATAATGAGTTAGGATCCACGGTGTCTTGGAATCATCTTTATTCTTCAATTAAAAATCAATATGAAATGAATGTAGAATACAATAGTCGTAGAGAAAATTATTTACCTATACCAAAAAAAAAAACTTTTCAATACTTCAGTGTCGATCTACAATTCCTTACCTTCTTATTCACAGCATGCAGCACTCTTGTGGATTCATCTGGCTTCAGAGGCCGTATCCTCACTGCTACCATCAACCTTCCTTCAGAACTGCGTAGAGGCGGTTTTGATGTATCACTACCCGAACTGGACGGTGTTTCTGGTGTCATTTTTTCACACATAACTATTTCACTAGTCACATATCCAATTCACATGTTTTACTGATGCAAACTACACGCGATACTATCCGTGGCGGAGCAAGAAGTAGCGGGCGCTATGAAGTTCGGAAAGTTTCTAATTCGATCATACCGTGCCGGTATCAGACGATTTGAACATAGTTGCTAGTGGCAACAACGGCTCGATAAAATTCATGTACGAATGTAGCCTTTCATTTCAGGGCCGATATTCCCATGAGCATTGCGTTTTTTCATGATAAAATTGTGGTTATAGAATTTAAAAATCTAATTTAAATTTTGTTTGAATGTTTTATTTTCAATCCCAAAAATTCCATAATCTATATACGAATGATTTATGCATTAACTTTCCATCCACTATATCTGTTATAAATTTATATACAAATACCATTACTAACTGATAAACCCTGGTTTAACGAACAGCTGTCTTAGGGCCAGTTTTATAGGTTCCAGTTGAATTTAAGATTAAACTGAAGTTGAAACTTAAGTTTAACGTTCAGTTAAAACTTATGTTAACCAGTACTTTATATTTGGCCGTTTTATAGCTTCCGTTTTCCAGCAGTATATTTCTGTTTGGTGTAATGGCCTGTTGATTTTTACGAATGCATATTCACAAATTGTCAATTTTTTTGACCGAAATGAAATTATATAAATATTTGATCTTCATGAGTATAGTTTTTTTTTAACTTGTTCAACTCTTTTCTTGAGTTCTTGGCATAGAAATATATTTAACACTAAAATGCCAATCACACTGTCCGAGATTCAGTTTAAATGACCCCTCGGCCCTCACAGGGAATGATGACCAACCTTTGCACTTGCGCATTATTGCTGTTTCTGGTCAGGTCGTTGCCAAGTTTTTTTTTCATGTTCAATATGAAGTTCGGGATATCATCTGTGGTTAGAGCAGGTCATTGTGGTAAGTCCAGTAAACTTGTCAACAGGCGAAGGAAGATAACAGTATCGGATTCTGAGTTTTGGCATTGTTAGGTTTTAGCAGAGTTGTTGTTCAGGAAAACTGTGAATCTGGATAACACCAATATATTGACATCGACACAGATGCAAAAAAATCTATGCGTACTCGAATTTGAATGATATGTCTATTGTAAAAAAAATATGACATTGATGTCATCATGTTAATCGAAGAGAGGGAATTTTATCGTTTAATTTCATTTCTCCCTTCTGACTAAAAATGTGGTTGGACATAAATCAGGATTTGTCGTTAAATCTATCAAAAAAATTATCAAATGTAGAGTACGTCTACTTTTGAAAACATTACAGAATCATCTGCAGATGCAGATAGCTTTAAATTATTGAATAGAAAAAATAGAGGTGGTCTCATAAGGCCACCACAAACTATTATAGATATTTGTATTTTCCAAATGAAACGAATTTTTAGGAAAACCACATTTTCGATATATCTCCCTATGAGGTGAGTCACAATATGAAAATTCTAAAGGCAATAACAAGAAATTACATCAGAATTGGATTTTTCAATGTTGCAATGTCGCAAATTAAGAAAATTAGAGGTAAACTGAAGAGTAAAACACTTACAAAATTGATTCTATTCTTCCATCAATAGATTTTAAAACAAAATGCCACAATTTTCGATAAATAGTAATAAGTTTGTAACATTAAAAAATAAAATGTGTTGAGAATTATTATAGTCCTTTTCCTTCCAATCCTACCATTTCTTCTTATTTAAAACAAAGTGAAACAAATATCCTGTAACAATTTGAATTTTTATATATATTTTCTCTCAGCATTCGATAATCCACTTATTACAAAAATGCCATTTGAATTTAATGCGATTCAACAACATTCACAATGATGAATGAGAACCTCTGACCGAATGCAAAAATGTAGTTTTCTACCAGAGAAACTATATTTGACAATTTTTTTCCCAA
Source organism: Chrysolina oricalcia (assembly GCA_944452925.2). NCBI lineage: Eukaryota > Metazoa > Arthropoda > Insecta > Coleoptera > Chrysomelidae > Chrysolina > Chrysolina oricalcia. The sequence goes on from OX101817.2 coordinate 28,970,214, forward strand.
TTTTATATCTTCAATCAAGGACATTTATGATTTTCAACAAAAATGGTGGAAGAGTGATAACAATAACAGTCAACAAGTAGTTTGAACTCATCTAAAAAAACGTGTAATGTCTTGTCAATGAAATCCTTTTTTATTATTTTTTATTATACTTTTTGCATTAAGAACTGATTAATTAATCAATCAATTTGTTGAAGTAGATTCTCTCATCCCATAATATGATCAAAAATCACCACATACATTGGGTTCTTAATTGATTCAATTCACATCATTCATAACAAAAGCATTCGTAATCTCTTGAACACAAAGACCACTATACACCAATTACTCAAATATTCATGAAAACCAACTTCAACATCCAGAATTTCGAAAATCAAAAATACCTTAAGAAAGTGTTTCTTCACTCTAATATGGATTTCGAGTATAATAGGCTCAACGGTTTAGGCGCGAGGCCGATGGACACAATTGAGGTTTTTTTCTGATTCACATACTGAGTGGAATAGAATCAATTCCCTTCAAAATATCAAATTTAAATTTTTCCCTACTTGGTAGCCAGAAAGTACAAAATAGAAGACCTACACTCAAAATTTTTATTTTCAAGAAGTCAATGATTTGTTAACTGTATATATCATTAAAGGAAAACTCTATTATATTGAAAATACTATTACTGACAACTCATACCAGATTCAGGAGCAGGAAGTCAAAAATCCTAAGACCGTCCCTGGCGACCCTTGAGCTCTCTTGCGCAAACTCATAGATTGGTGTATTTGCCGTAGGGGGACCACGTTATTCTGAACTAATTGGCGTTCTAGTGTTTATTATATTTCTATGGTTCTTGGTTTCTAGTGAGCAAAACTAATAAAATATCTGAAAGTTGAATATGTCTACAGACGAGGAAAACTCAAAAAAAAAACAGAAAACTTATCTGAAGACGAAGTCAACCTTTTTATAAATATGGTGAAAAAATATAAATTTATTGTGGAATGCAAAAAAAGCGATTCAGTTATGTGGTGAGAAAAAGAAAAGGCATGGAAGTATCTTACTTTAGAATTCAATTCAAACGGGCTTTAATAAAGGAAGAAAAGTTTGAAAAAAATATCTTCAAAATTAATATAAAATCGTCCTTCATTTTCAATGATACCGAGTATAGAATCACACACTACTTCTAGTAGGAACTCTATACACACAGTCTATATACTGCCGTTTGCTACTGTAACCTCACTTTCACTTCACAAAATAATAACATACAGGGTCTTTCACGACGAGCGTTCGTTAGGAATATATGGAGAACGATTCAAAATAAAAACTTGAAATTTTGTGGTAGTGGGTTTTACAAAATGGCCTTCTCAACTAAAATATTTTCAACTTCCGGTTCTTCTGTTATACCGGAAGTTGAGGGCAACTTCCTTATTTCAAATGGAACAACCTGTATTTTATTACATTTTTGAATTTCTACCTGGCCCTACACCTTTTCAAGTAGTAAATCAGAAAAGGTAATGTCAATTTCGGAAAGTGTAAATTTTAATCCAAATTGGTGATTTGTATTCAGAAAGTATTAACTGAAATTCAGAATAGTGAAGTAAATTTCAGAATGCGTGAATTGTAATTTAGATAGGTAATTTGTTATTCAGAAAGAATAAATTGAATTTCATAATAGTAGAGTACATTTCAGAATGCGTGAATTGTAATTCAGAAAGGTGAATTGAATTTTTTCAAAATGTATTAGTTGAAATTCAGAATAGTGAATTGAATTTCAGAATGTGTAAATTGAAATTCAGAAAAGGTTAGTTGTGTGAACAGGCAAAGGTGTTGACGACCACGTCAGAGTGCGATAATGAGTAATGGGATGATGGTGCAATGAGTGAATCAAGTTTAGATAATAGAATGATATCGAGAACGGTCAGTTAGTTGCTATCCGTTGTGCGGGCTGTTCAGACGTTTTTGTAATTGTCGTGATGGAAATCGTTTGTTGTGGAATAAAATATTGAAAATAGAAGTGTTTAATTAGTATACCAGTTCACAGTTGTAGTTCAGAAACAATAATTTGTAAATCAAAAAACATTATCTGGATTGAAAAATTTGCCAGTCTTTTATATGTATCTACAAAAATCACCAATTTGAATTAAAATTTACGCTTTCCGAAATTAACTTTACTGTTCCTGATTTACTACTTGAAACGGTGAAGAGAAATAATCCATTAAGATACGAAAAGTTATGATACACGACCATGCATTTGTATAACACATGAAGTAATAAACTTCATTTAATATATATGTATATCTCAAATCGTTCGTCCTTACAAAAATTGTGATTGTGAAAAATTAGCGTCCTACTTCCATATCGTGCAATGCTATAGTAGCAGCCGCATGCAATGTCGTATGCTGCACAACTATTCTATTTTTTTTTTCTCTTGAAGGTATACATATATACAAGCCTCTGTTAACCAAATCCGATAGACAAAAGTTAGGCATACGAAACAACGTGACATTTGACCACAATTCAAAAGAATTCAACTTCGTAAATCAAGTAACGAAGTTTGGTATGCGGATAGGCATACTTCGATTAAAAATACGATGGAAAATTTTTGGGATCATAATTACCCGCTGTGTACATAATTCACAGATTGCCACCTCTGATTAACAAGTTACGCTTTCTGAAAATCGTTTCACATATTCTGAATTTCAAGTCACAGTTCTGACTTTTAATGTACACATTCAGAAATTCAATTCACCTTTCTGAATTACAATTCACGAATTATGGAATTCAATTCACTATTCTGAATTTCAATTTACACATTCTAAAATTCAATTCACCTTTCTGAATTACAATGAATACATTCTGAAATTCAATTCACTATCCTGAATTTCAGTTTACACATTCTGATTCGCATCTTGAAAAGGTGTAGAAGTTACATAGGTAGGTAAAAAGAGAGGTCAAGGGACTTTAGGAAAATTACTAATAACATTATCATTATTTGGTGAATCATTCAGAACTAAGTTGTTTTTATTAGCCAAATACTTTTTTGATTTCTATAGATTCCAGTATATTTAATTTCAGACCTTTTGGTTGAATGTGTAGTATTTCCGGATTTTGTGTGAAATTGTGAATATTTTCTATGACTTGATTGACATAGTTTAAATCTTTTTTATTTGATATGTAACTACTCAAATGCTCCTCAAATCTCTGGTTGAACTGCGGCCTGTCTGGCCTATATATATAAGGCATTGCAGTCATCATACTTGAGCTGGTAGATCCCAGACTTTTTTAATTTGTCCCGTGCTGACTTTGAATTGTTTATGAATGAATGCAAATTGTTATATATCTTGAATGCTACAATAGGTATGTCCACTAATTTTTAATTATAATGTATTTCGACAGTTATTCCTCTCTAAAAACACATTACCAGCACAAAAAGTCTCAAAACTGAAAATTTGATTGAATAAACGCAAAACAAATATGATGAAATCAGCAAGGCTAGAAAACGTACCCTGCTCGAGGCTAGCAGCGATTGACGTTATTTCTTCGATAGTGTGAGCGGAGTGCATTATAATACCGCACTATTTTATGTGTTGATCCTTTACAGCTGTGGGTTTCGCTGGATTTCGTCTGTATTAATGTTTCAAAATGAGTGATAATGAGAGGTGTTTTGTTCCTGGGTGTGTAAACACATCCAAAATAATATGGAAAAAATATCCATAACAGTTCCACGAAATCTTTCAAAAAAAAAGAAATGGTTTACTGCTGTAAGAAGGAAGAGATAAAAGAGGTGTCGGTGAAAAAAATTTTTTTTTGTTATAAAGATCATTATTCAACGTGAGTTAGGGTCTTTGTTAGTATTACTAACGAAATATTAAATAAGTTAATGTGTACAGCTTGCAGAAGATATGGAAAACTATAAAGAATTATAAGTTCAGTAAAGTTAAAGCGCGAATGAAGCCGGGAGTAGTACCGCATATTTTCAGTTGGCAGGCGGATAAAAAAACACTGAGTAGCGAGATAATATCAAGAAAAAGGAAAATTTCTGATATTTTGAATGAATCTGAATTGAATATACTGAATTGAATTAATAATATTGAATATACTGGAGTTTTATCCCAACACCAAACCATTATTTTTAACACCTCGACACTTGTTTCAATCATACCAAGTGATCATCCTCAAGAGGATGATTAAACTAAGTTTAATCTCAGATAAATCTCAGTTTAATCTTACTGGCGAGGTGTCATTACTATACCAAAGGTTCCAAACAGTGTATTACAATTATTATTAGCAAAGATCATGAACTGCGGTTTGAATAATAGAAATACTCTTTTACCACTTTTTATGAATTTCAGCCTATTTTATCACGAAATCCAAGCAAACTAAAATCGAAGTAAACCAAACATTGTCATTCACTACTGATTTTGAAAAATATGTTATTTTAATAAACACGGAAGTGCCATACATTTTTATTCAGAAATTGCCATACCTCACCCTATTTATTTAGTTTCACCTGAAATATAGATTTTTACACTATCTTATGACAAAATTTATATAAAAGTTGATCATGATTTCGAAACAAATGTGCATATTAGCATCACTATCATTGGTAGCAGGATCACTATATAGTCTCTACCATGCAATCAATTATCAAAATATGCACGTATACACTTTCTGTTTAGCCTTTACTTGTTTGCGGTTGATTCAGGTTTTTGCACTCTGTTAAAAAATCGGACACCATATCAACATCTACACTGTTGGTAAATTATGGGAATCAGTCTTTTGAAAACCCCTCTTCCATCATGCAGTAGTCAGTAGAACAATTAACTCAGGAAACAAGGTTACGGCTTTATTTCGAAAGAAATTCCCTTTCGATGCAAAGAGAATGCACCTGTTTTCGTTTTGGCGAGGGACTCACGATCGAATCGCTGACGTCACGCCAATCGGAGAACGTTCATGCATTCAAACGAATGCAGCAATTTCACATGAAGATTATGGATTATGGAATTTCATTAAACTTCACAGATCTAATTCTAATGTCATAATGTATGGTTTTATTGTATTTATACGCGGTTTTATTTTTTTGTGAACATCCCTATGCCTTGTTCCTGAAGGAAACTCAATATTGTGTTTGTTGAATCACCAAGATATGGTAGAAATGCAAACCGATGGTCATTCTTTTCTCTAATTTGTAAGTTGTATTTTTCCAAAAAATTTTGGGCTGAGATTAGTGATTGCAGTGAATTTAAAAATCAAAAGTTAATGTCACTTCCAGTCAAACCGGAAGTTGCATGGACCTGAGTTACTTGTCAAAAGATATAGTTTTATGTCGTATGTAGATATATACTCTGAATGTCATTCCATGTTCTTCATATATAGAGAAGTTATAGGGGTGAGCCACTTTTCTCGGACATAGTATTCTACAAGTTCTTGAACAACAAAAAATTTGTCTTTAGTGAAAAAATCGATTCTCCACACATAATAAATAAATAACCACTGTAGTCTACAAGAGAAATTAATACACTTGTTGGATTTTAGTTGCATTTATGTCGTCTACAGAAAATTTTAACGTGACTTGGCTATCGAATTAACACCAGGTCGAAAATTTCAAAATAGGTGTAAAAGTTGGAATGAATGGGATTCGTTCCGGTTTTGTCAGTTCACTGCAAAAATTGTTTCTGAAAGCTATTCTTATCGATCCAATAGTAAAATAATTTCCTATCATGATATTATTAATGATCTGTCTGTGTTTGAATTTATCCATTGTATATTTCTATTGTTACCGACGAACCCTGAAAAGGCGTATCTGTTCAACTGCTTCCTATTATCAACACCATAATTCAAAATTGAAGGACGCACTTATGATCATAATAGATATCACTTCTGTCAAGAATTAAATGTATATGATTTCATACAGATTTCAAAAAGTACACCGATACTGATAAAGGAAGGCAAAAGAATAAATCAAAAATCAAGAATTCGGCTTGGATGCATAAATCAAATAATTAATAGAATTTTTAAAACTTTCTACAAAAATGTTGACTTTCTCTCTTACTTCACTTGACTAGAGATCGTTGAGCTAATCTTGGAAGAAAAATGGAAAAAAAAAATCAGAAACATCGGCTCCTTCGCCATCATTCTCGCTTATTACTACGAGTTGTAACAAAATCGCAGAGGTACACAAAGGCAACTTGTGACTTTTGAAATAGGGTCAACAAATGAAACTAGATGAAAAAAATTATCATGTATCATGGAAAAAATAATCGTTTCATGCTCAAAGTATCATCAAAATCAACAATCAACCATTCTAGCGTTTACCCGAAGAAAGAAATTAGAGAGCTTAGGACCTCTGACCCTCCAAGGTACCCTTACACAGCTGTCGGGGAAAGCCAAATATCTCGGGGTGATTTTAGACTCGAAGCTCACATGGCAGCAACAGCTGGTAAAAGTAAAGAAGATAGCCGAGGCGACGTTGATGACAGTCAGACGGGCACACGGGAAAACATGGGGGCTAAATCCCAAAATGATGTATTGGATATACAACATTGTGGTGAAACCCATGATCACATATGCATCTTTGACAACACATAAAATAGCCGCGGCTGAGTTGAGCAAGGTACAAAGACTTGCATTTGCATGCCTTAGCATAACGATAGCTAAGAAAACAACACCAACATTAGCCATGGAAGCACTGTTGTACCTCCCACCGATTGATATTACAATTATGGGAGAGGCAAGAAGGGGACTTCTGAGGCAACAAACACCTCCGTATTCCAGGCAGAGATGTGCGCTATCTAATGCGCAAGAGAAATCAACATGAGGGAAATGCGTAATGCAAGGATCAAAATATGCTCAGACAGCCAGGCGTCGCTGAAGGCTCTTATGAACCCGAAGGTGACATCGAGACTGGTATGGAAATGCCGAGAAGAACTGAGTGTCCTCTCAAAACAAGACAATGAAAAATCTGATGAATTTGTCAGAAACGGTTCATCAACTCCATATATTGAATTCATCTCCTGGTTTGGATGGACTGAACCTCTTTTTTCTCAAGAAATTTGCCGAAACTCTCTGCTCTCCGTTGTCAACAATCATGTCTGTCTCTTTCCCAAAATCTCAAATCCCACGGGCTTGGAAGAAGTCGTCTGTCGCTGCTATTTTCAAAAATGGCGATAAACTCAATCCAATTAACTACAGGCCTATTAGTCTCCTATCCGTACCTTCCAAAGTAATGGAATCGATAATCGTAGAAGATATGTCAATATTTTTAACAAAAAACGCAATCATTCCATCGGAACAACATGGCTTCGTCAAAGGTAAATCCACCACCAGCAATCTTCTACAGTGCTTGAACGATTGGACGACAGCTTACGATAAAAAAAATACCGACAGATATCGTTTATCTTGACTTTGCCAAGGCTTTCGACAGGGTCCCACTGAGGAGGCTAATGCATAAACTTGAGACACTCGGTATTCGGGGCCAACTTAACCTATGGATTGAGAATTACATGGCAGATAGAACTTTCAAGGTTAAAGAGGGACCTTCTTTTTCTTCGGAAATACAAGTAACAAGTGGAGTTCCCACGTTGGTTTGAGGAAACCTTTATGCCGATGATCCTAAACTGTTTGGAAATGCTGATGTTGAACATCAATTCCTCCAAGAAGACCACAACTCGATTAGTCAGTGGTGTAAGGATTGGCTTTTACCTCTTAACGTCAACAAATGCGTCAAGGAAAGAACAATCCACTCCACACGTACACAATAAACGGTCAATCTTTACGTATAGTGTCCTCACATGTAGATTTGGGAGTGACTATCAATACCGACCTAACTTGGTCCGAACATATTATATCTAAATGCAAACGCGCCAACACACCGACCTACCTCATCCGCAAAACGTTTTCCCATCTATCATATTCAAGTTCCATAAAACTCTATAAAACCTACGTTCATCCAATTATGGAGTATGCAGGTCCGGTGTGGTTTCCTGTTCTGGTGCGGGACAAGAACCTGTTGGAAAATGTTCAGCGTCGAGCCACGTGCATGACTTTTGGTGAAGTGCGTCCAACTTATCTAGAAAGACTGAGGACGGCACAACTGATACATTTTGACCAACGTCGACTCCATCATATCATTCCGTATAGCTAAGTATAATTATGCTGATCAGAAAAAACTGTTTGTTTTCAACAATGATTCGCGGTTACGTGGTCACACTCTCAAATTGAAAAACGAGAAATTTGTCACAAGGCAGAGGCAATATTTTTTGGTGAATCGTATTTTCGAAACATGGAATAACTTATCCAACGATGTTGTGATTTCTGACTCAGTGAATAGTTTTGACATTTGCTTATTTCCTTAATAATTTATTGTTTCTATGCATATATTAATTATTTTCATTTTTCTTTTTACACGAATTGTATTAACTTGTTAATCTCTTTTAGTTTTTAGGCTTACATAGGACTCTGTCCTCAGCCTTTATTTATATATAATAATAATAATAATAATATTGGCCCAGAACCCGCACTCGGGATTACTAAATCCGACATTCGAGGATGCATTCGGGACTGGATCAATCAAAAACAGAGGAGGAGGTGAAACGAAGCCCCTCTCATGCACCACGGGAAAACATGCATTAAAGAACCGTCAAAACACAAAACTGAAGAACTACTCAAGCTGAGCAGGAATCAAGTTAGAACGATAACGGACCTTCTCACTGGTCACAACCCAATGAGAAAATACCTGCATAAAATGGGGATATAGAACGGAGAACTTTCCGGCAGACAATGTGCTAAAGGGACAGAAACAGCCAAACACTGTCAGAATGCGAGGCATTAGACCGCAAGAGACAGGCAATATTCGGGAAACCCAGGCTAACTCTCGAACAAAACAACAGTCAACCGGTGAAGAACCTGTACAGACTGGTACAGGAGACTAGAGTTACGGAGTGGGTGCTGTGAAACCAATTGGAATGCACAAAAAGCCCAAGAGGCTGAGGTGCAGCTGGTTACATGACTAGCATCCGAAGGAAAAAAACTGTCATCTGCAAAACTGTGAACTGGACTGGTTCAGATTGCCAGTTAATCTCTGATGACGAAAACAATCATGAACAATTGAAGTGTTTTTCACAAAATAAGCCCCGAAATAGCGGAATTTAGACAAATTCAGCAGATACATTATTTTGTTCCTTCTGTCAACCCTTACGAGGACCCTCACCTTTTGACGTGTGGTTCCGAACACGAAAACTAAACTTTTTTTTAGGTCCGTTTAAGTACTTCAGTTTCCCATTGAAGAGGATACTTAACTTCAACTACCGACAGTACCAAGTCAAATCAATGAAAAATATTGTATTCTTAAACTTATGAGTAATGAGTACATGGTATGAAACAACAAACTTTCAATTCTGAAACTCTTCGGTTGTAGCCCTCTGTACACGTTTATATTATGTCTCTATGAACTAGTGCGTTATTTTTATCAACTTTAATACACAACCGTTTTCTTCCCGTCTATAGGTACAGACCAAATTACAGATCCAAGCGTTTCAATACCATTCGGAAGTGGATGATATGCAGGGTGTAATCTAACCTCTTTCACTTCCGCGAAGGAGGGGTGTATGAAGAAATGTTAGAACAAATGGTGTGAAAAATGCGAAAAAAAAAAATTTTGGGAGTTTTAAAATTTTGTGAAGTATGTCCGCCATCCTTGCAGACGAGAAAAGGCAATTGCCGGTGAAGAAAAGACACTGAATGTCGAACCGAATTTAGATTACGTTCACAGAGGTCTAGAGAGATACCCACATTTCATAAAATTTTCAAATTCAAGTAAAAGTCCGGCACAGAAAAAATGTCAAACTGAATAAAACGAAAGCAGTCATCCACACTTTCAGCTAAAATGACCCAAAAGAATTGAAACTATGAAATAATTTTATCATTGTTTTCGAAAGCACATTGTTTGGTAACAGCCTGATGCATTAGGCTACAGATCTCGTGAGAACTCTGCAGGAGTTCATCAAAAGATCTGAAGTACTCACAAGACAGATTTGACAGAGGGGAGCAGAAAGGTTCTACGCAGAAATAACTTCATTTCGGCCGAAGGCCAGCCCCGCTGAACAAACAATAATGATAATAAGAAAAATGCCAAACCAAGGCTTTTATTCGAAATTGTAAACAGTGTCATTTAATGTTTTATTCTTCGATGTTTCGAAAGCCATAACCACAAGAGAAAAACTTTGGACAACAAACTTCTTCAGTCACTGAAGTTAACCATTTTCAAAATATTTTCAACAATACTGGGTGTTTTACAAAGGCGAGACGTCTCAGAGACGAATAAAATATTTAGGGTGTTCATTAAAAAAAACTCGTCTCTGGGTCTTCCCGCCTTTATAAATCACCCAGTAATGTTGAAAATATTTTTGAAATAAGCATATTCGGTATCTGAAAAAGTTTTTCCATCAAAGTTTTCCTCTACAAATAAGCTATGGCTTTCGAGATATCGAAGAATTACGCACTGAAGGCACATCGTTTAGTCATCGATTATGACGGTCCGTTTTCTATTCAAGAAATTACTAGTCAGTTTCGTATCAAGTAGAATTTTATTCCTCCTTATAAACTCTCAATCACGTTGTATCAACTTCAATACACAACCATTTCTCAATTTCTTTCTGTCAAAACAGTCCAAATTACAGATCCAAGCGTTTCAATTCCATTCGGAAGTGGATGACATTAACTCCGTTTTGAGCCAGCCAATACAACTGTCAACTTCCCTCAAGGTTTCTTTTGGGTCACTGATAACGAAAAATCAGTCAGAAATGAAAAATTCAGGTCAGTGTTCCCAATATTGCAAACCGAGAAGGCCTATTTTTGTTTTTTCATAAAAACACACGACATTTTCTATGAGGTTTCGGATTTTGAAATAAATTTGAACATCCCTTGTTCGAGTGCACACAACACCTATTGAAAAGGGAGTAATATCGATGACGTAAAAATAAAAATATCCTTAAACTAAAACAAGTAGGCTGGAATTTGAAATTAATTTGAACATCCACTGTTCGACTGCAATCACAACACATTTTGAAAATGACACCATATTGAGCTATTGGGAGTAATACCAATGACAGAAAATTGAAAATATCCTTACACTGAAGCTAGGTAGGCTGATTTTAAGAATTAGATTTAACAGCACGTGTTCGACTCCATACACACCACACATTGAAAAGGCCACCAAATAGAACTATTGGGTGCTATACCGCTGACGGAAGAATGAAAATATCTTTGAACTGAAACGAGATAGGTTGGATTTTGAAATCAATTCTAACGTGCCCTGTCGTCTGCATACACAAGAACTATTGAAAATACCACCATATGAAGCTATTAGGAATAATACCGATGACGGATAAATGAAAATATCATTGGATTTAATAGCACGTGTTCGACTTGATACACACCATACATTGAAAAGGCGACCATATGGAACCTGTTTGAGACAAATTTTATCCAAAACGCGGAAAAAGAAATGACAAAAATTTGGAATGAGCTTACCTTTTGTTCCCTAAAGTGTCGTCCCTTTCCAGGCCTGGAATATTGCTGGATCTATTTGTTCACCTTGTTACTGGTTGATTTTCCAATCATAGCACCGCTTCACATATACATGTATGAGTTTTGAGATAAATGTATACAAGCACTTGCCATTAATTTGCACACGAATATCTATCTGATTTCTCGTCTGTTCTTGGACACACACTGGTCCCTCGGCTCGCTTTCGTGTTGGCGAAGACGGCCGATGCATAGAGTGATAAGGAACCCATTCCAAATATAATATTTGAGAAAATAGTAAATTGAAGAAGATTAATGAAATGGAGATTTTGGTAGCCTTTTTTTGGTTGGAAAGTGAACAGAACCATTGGGTGCTTTACCGACCCCGACCTCTTGAAACCTACTGGGTCAAGTCTTCATCTAGTTTCAGGAATATCGATACATATGCTTATTGGGACCACCGACTTATTGTGACGTCAGCAACATGCTCCTGAATTTTCTACACGTACTTAAGAAACACCCTGTATAACTGGAACTCACTCAAACATGAAGTCGAGGAAGACCTCACAATAATTAAAGCATGGATGGAAAATAGGTTGTTAACGATGAATTTTGCAAAAACTTACTATCTACCGTTTTACAGAAATCATACAACAACAAGTAGTGTTCAGTGATCGAACCTGTAAACATTTCTCTTGAAAATGCCAACCACTCGTGTTGGCGAAACGTCGAGATTTTCTCTAAATAAACGTCTGCCTAAAAACCCGAAAAACCATCATTCATTCAACTATGTATTTTTGCATACTTTGCCAGACGCAAGAATATCTAAAGAAAAATGTTCATTTATTGATCAAAATAATCATTATAAACTATTCCATCGTGGAAATATCTCCTGGGTGACTGTGAAAATCGAATGTAAATGTATCATTTATATGTTGTTTTTGTTTTTAAAAATTGTTTTTGTTTTTTTCTGTTAACCACATTACTGACAAGTTTCAGTACTGTTCAGTAAAAGAGAAAACAGTCGGCTCGAAGGACCAAATGTAGAATCTCGGGTTCTACGATTTCAAAGATCTTTCTATTATGTGGATGTACTTGTAAGAATCTCGGGTTCTCTGACTTCAAAGATCTTTCAATTATGTGGATGTACTTGTAATAATATTGGGTTCTATGACTACAAAGATCTAACAAAAGTAAATGGTTTGATCTTTCAATTATGTGAATTTCCGTGAGAATTCACATTCCAAGTCCAGTAAAAGCCTGTTGTATTTTTTCTCTTTTACTGAACAGACTAATCCATATAATTCACAAACGTTGCACTAAGTGTTTTCATTTTGTGTTATCACTCTTAACAGTTTTTTTCATAAAATCAGCTGGAAATATGCTCACGATTTCAAGCAGTTAATGGTTCGGCTTTTACTTTTCAATAAATGAAAGCCAGAAGTGGTATTTTCTAACTTGAGATAGAAATGAATTTCAATATGGTTCTGACTAAGATGCCTAAAAACCCTGGTGTGTCGAGTGATTCGATTTTGTTTTGATTTTTCAGAAGACAAATAAACAAATGAAATAGTGGTCTGCTTCTTTAGTTGGTCCCAGAGATGGCGCCCTTATAGAATTTTAGTCCTGTCAATATTCCAGGGATATGGTGATTGATGACTCTTGTCAATTTTATGGAATTTCAAAAAACTTCAAATACTATTCAGAAATGAATAGTTGTGACGGAATCTAAATTTCATTGTGGAATATCCTTGTATTGATGACTATTATTAATGTGTTTATCCATTTTGCTGTATTTTTTCTTAGAAATTCTTCATTCATTCAATAATAATTCAATTTGCCTGATTGACTCTGCCGTTACTTGATGAAGATCCATTTATAGAATACACAGAAAACGATTCGATCTCCACAAACTTTAATCAATAAGACAGTGAAGAAGTTACTGTGCTAGCGAAACATGTCTTATTGAATAAAATTTATGAATATCTAATCGTTTTCTGTGTAGTTTGTACAATAATAATTTGATCATGTTCCGTTTTTGTATCATTTGTGGGCAATCCAGAGAGACGAACAAAATAATTCATCCATATCCAGTACCGAAAGTGAGTACAACCATATGAAGATTATCACATAGTATTTTGTATTATTAGAAAACATTTTAATGAAAATAATGGCACGAATATATCTCACGGAATCCCGCCATTTCTGCTTATATTAGCACAAGATTGACAGGTTCTAATGGTGAATTTTCATGAAGCTTAATTTCAATACTTCCGAATGAAATGCGTGGTTATTATTGTAGTTAATTGCATTTCATTTTCAATAAAAGATTATATACCTAAATAAGTCGAAAGTGTAACAAATAAAATGATTGGTGATAGTGATTCAGTAAATTCCAATAATTAGGTTTTTTTTATTCAGTTCATTCGTCGACGATACTTGAAAACTTCTGTGCTTGTAAATTTACCCTAACAGGAAAACCGACCGTGGCGGTACACGCAAATGCGGAATATTTGGGAAACAGGTCACGATTTCATTTGTTTTCTTTCAATCAAGCAGGCGCATTGTCTTTCGTTTTATCCCAAAGAGACTAAACTAACAAGGAGGGTTTAATAAGCTCTAGCCAATCAGAATCTTGTAGCATCGACGCGTCATAGTGACGTACTTGGATATGAGTACAGAGGCGAACTCGAACTAAGCAACAAAACTGTCAGCAGTAACTCTCATATACCATCAAGAGCTAGTCCATCACTGTATATAGAGAACGGCGGCCATGACACGTCCAACTACGTCACATTTCGTCACAAATGTTCTTTCATCTCTTGCTACTAGTGTTCCCATTAAACTTTCCTTGTTAAATTTTAGTCTCCTTGGTTTTATCCCACAGTTTTGCAGGTATGAGTCGACACACCAGGGTTTTTAGACATCTTAGTTGTGACATAAGCCGAAATTGCATCAAAGGAGAGAATATACCATTTCAATGAATAACAAAAAAGCGTCTATTTCAAAAAATGACAATTCAACTCATTTCTACCAACTGTCAATCGAAAAGACACTAATGCCAACAGAGGCACAGAACAAAAAAGAAGAGTGGAAGGGCACACACGAATACCCTTAAATTATAAATAAAAAGGAATTATGAGGTAACAACTGGAATATATCAGTTCAGAAGAAATCTGAACATCAATCTGTTCATGACGTACGTAACTACCACTGATAGCTGAAAACGCCAATTTGATAGACTTTGACTACCTCAAATACAGCTATTTTGGTACCTTGCACCTATGGATATATTTAATCACGAACATCGATATCTACAATATCCCAAAGTTTCAGCTTATCTCACCATGAGCTACTTCCCATTAGGTGTGCTACGGGCGATATGGGGTCCTTTTTTATTGTGATCGAATAGAGTGCCCTTTTAGATATTCAAGCTTTGTCATACTTATGTTCCACAAAGTATGTGAATATGGATATATATTGAAGATACCAGCAAACTAGTGAGCGCCAGAATTAACGAACATCAACAGAAGACGGAGATCATAAAAACATTTACATCAAGAATAGCTGAACATGCATGTACGGAACATCAAAATATTGAATGAAAAAGAGAACTTGCCTCAAAATCAACCATTGGTCTCTTATTGGAAACCTTGCCCCAAAATTGTGTCAGTCATCGCCTGAAGACGGATGAAGCTCATTGTCAACCAAAACATCGTGAACTTCAAACAACCCGAGGCTATAGCAATCCTAAATAGTGCTGATAGACAACTTAAATGGTACCTTATTCCAATATTTCAAACAGATCGATCACTGAAAAATGATCTTCAACAACAAAAAACCCAAATGAATGCTGAAACCTACTTGACAAAACAACTGAAATTATTTGAAATAAGTGTACATGAAGGAAAACATTTTCCAGGATCATTTAGGAAACCAGGAAAGAAAACTATACGCTGGGAGTTCAACGACTTCGAGTTTATGCATTTATATATATTGCATAAGATAGTAAATTCAGGAATATTTACATAATAATCAGATATGCATACGATTTTAGAACGGTAGGAGCTATTTCAGTCTTTCGACTCGTAAGTAATAAACACTTCGATGGTTCCCAAATGACTTGGATCAGCTGGAACTGTTGACGTCTTCTAAAGATTTTTTGAAAAATGTAGAAGTGCATAAAGTTTAAATTTCAGTTTCTTCCAATGATTCTGTGAGTAAGTCCAAACATCGTCTTTCTCGAACTATTTTCATGTCATTCGTTTAATCGATTGTTGATCCAGGCAGTGTTGGTATACAAGACCATAAATCTTCCTGGGCCAAATATGCTTGCAAAGCATATATCCCAGTATTGTAGTTTTGAGTTTCTTGTACAACTCTTAATTTGCGTGAGAGTTTATGAACTAACCATTTCGAAACTCTGTCAAGACAAATGTTTACAGGAATGAAAAAATTAATTTAGGTATGCGTTATAGGATACTATTGTATTGAGAACAACTCCAAACAACACATATTACTTTTCAGTCACAGTATAATAAAATTTATTTTAGGTTATATCGTGCTCCAACTAGTTCTAACTCTTATATCATCCAAGCCGCAAATTATTTTAATGATTTATGCATTATAATATATCTAACTCTATTTGAAAATATAACAATACTCACATCGACTAGATTGTTGAAGAATTCCTCAAAAATTAGTAAAACTCGAGAGCACAACACGTTTTACCGACATTCACTACCAAGGAACAGAGGTTTGGTGGCTAGTCAAGTTGCCACTTGTTACTAAATCCCACTTTCACTTCGCCTATTTTTAATTTTCGTGAATTTTTCAGTTCAAACTGTCGGAAAAAACACTTTGCATACATTAAAAAATCATTCAGAGATATCAATTTTTTTTGCAAATTCAAAATTGGTTGGTGCCGCCGCTACATGCGAGCAGTCTTAGATATTTGGTGAGAACATTTATAAACCTATAATAATCATAATTTTAAAAAAGCATACGTATAAAAAACGTTTCAAGAAATGTGTTGTTACCGGCCGGTCTATATGGTTCATGTGGCTTGCTATGAGGCTTGCTATGAGGAAGATAGTTAAATTGTGTATGGCCGATAAAAAAAGGATCGATATTCACGTTTGTATACAAAATAAGTGGCCAGATTAGAAGCCACCAACACATAAAGGGTTGAGTTCGAAAAACGAAGCCTCCACCCAATACAAATCTGAAGGCGCTGCAAATTTTCTGAAATTTTCAGACAGGACACAGCAAAGAACACTGAATTCGGATAATGAAGTCTCCGAGGTCTCCACCCAACAAAAACCAGAGGCACTGCAACTCTCACCAAATTCACAGACTCATCAGAGGACAATGGATTCGAATAACGGGGTCACCGAGGTCTCCAGCCAACAAAAGAGCGAAAACACTCCAAATTCAACCATATTCGTAGACAGGATTCAGCAGAGGCCCACAGTATTCGAAAAACGAGGTCCCCGAGGTCTACACCCAACAAAATTATGTGAATTCCACCAAATTCATAGACAGGATTCAACTGATCTCGAAAAATTATTTCCCCGAGATTTCCACCCAACAAAAAACTAGAGGCCCTGTTAGTTTCACTAAATTCACTGACAAGGCTCTGTAGAGGTCGCTTATCAACAGTAACGAGGCCCGCGAAGTCTGCATTCACAAAAAAAGGCGGAGATACTATAAAACTGAAATAATTTTTAGACCACTGAACAATAAGCCTATAAGAAGAGCTGAAAATGATAAGTAAAGAAAAGAAAAGAAGAAAAAAGAAAAGAAAAGAAAAAGAAGAAAGAGTATTGTCCGTGAATTTGGTAAAAGGTGTGGTGCTTCCGGTTTTGGTTCGATGCAGACCTCGGGGGCCTCATTATTCGGATTCAATGTCCCTTGCTGCGTTCTGTCAACAAATTTCAGGAAATTTGTTGCACGCGCCCTCATATTTGTCTTGGATGGAGACCTCATTGTTTAAACTCAACACCCCATACTGAGTTATGTGTGCAAGTTTCAAAAAATATAATAGGAAAGTTTGAACCGAATTAATTATAATAATGATTCTTTTCCACCATCAAGAATCATGACTTCGTATGTGTCTCATCAATGTTGACTTTTTACTATAAACCTCATGTTTAATGTCTAGATAAAGAAAATAAACTTTTGCGAAATCTCGACTAAATAACAAAGAGTATTATTTTTAACAGCCCAGTATTTTGACTGCATTGAGGATGCAGTCATCCGCATTTTTCCTTAACTAGTCAGTCAAGACTACCCTTCGTCTTATACATATTATTTATATTCTATATCTCTCATGTAGATAATACAGTAAATAAATAATTCATTATTGAAGAGAAAGAAATAACAAAATCATCTCCACAACGAACAAGAATTGTAATTATTTTTTTTTCATTGGTGTTTTGGCATCGACTGCTATGGTCATTAGTCATGTGTTCTTTATAGGCCTTGTTACTAACTCCATACGCCACCTTAGGAGCAGCACTGTTAATTGGAACGCAACAGTGAATCGTGCAGGACTCACCCTACTCGAGCCACGAGATTTTAATAATTTAATCGGTTGAATTAAATTAAAAAATCCCAGCCCAATCAGGGTTCGAACTCCGGACCTTTCGACTCAGAGTCAGACGCTCTAAACACTGTGCCACGCCCCGACATAATATTATTATTACAGTAATCCGGCTATCCGTAATATAGCTACATAATGCATTGGACTACATTACCACAATTAACATCAGATAATAATTTATAATCCTGTGAGCTATTTCGCAGTACTCCGAATAATGTTGAGATTTGGCAACAATGCATTAGCAGTAGGGTTGACCGTTGCAGAAAACTGTAATTTATATGGAAATATTATAAAAGATCGCTGTAACTATAGTATGAAAAACATATCTTGTCAGTGCCATCTTTCAGTTCAGAAACGCGAAATATTTGACTTTATATGAACCTTAAAGAAACAGGAGATAGAACATGTTCAACTGCGCAGCCTGCCGATTTTCACTGATATCCCTACTCCTAGGGAAAGCCAATCAAATCGTTTATCCCCTTCAACGCACCTGCTTCGAATTATGTGATTACCTGTGAAAGTTTGACTTTTTGAGGTTATATTTAGTTTGAAGTAAAATTTTGTTCATAATTAAGTTTTGTTTGTGTTTATCATGAACTGTTTTAATAAAATAATTGTCTCATCTATTCCCTTGAGTTTTTTATGGATTTAGGGGGAGTAGTCATTGTGCTAGGGGGATGGTCATGGTACCAGGGTAGTATTTCTCTCACTGTCGAAGTTATCAATTCATATTAGGTACTCCTACGTACCCTAATAAATGAGACCCAACTGAATATACCGCGGTGATATTTTCCTTCCGACCTTTAGGGGAAATTGTATTCCATTAGAGACTATTTCAATTATGACACCTAGTGAAATAATATACTATCATGTGCAGTGAAAGGACAACGGAAGAAGATGGTGACATAGAAATAACAGATATTTTCCATGACAATGTATTCGGTACTAATCTGACAGAGTATAAAAAAGAAGGAGTCATATATCGGGTGTCCGCAGAAAGTGGTGCGTCCATATAACTTTTTTGTTTTTGACGATAATGGAATAAAATTTGGAGGATCTGTATAAGACAATGAACTGCATCGTTTGACTCAACTCCATTCAACTTCCGGTTTCACCAGAAGTGACATAAACTTTAGATTTCCAAATGAGACACTCCGTTTATTTTCACTTCTCTTGTCTCCATTTTACATACTGTGGCGAAGCTGTGGGCGAGGCCGGGCCTGAACACTCACGCAGGCCGCATATGACCTTCGATGCGCTATGCACCGAGAAGAATCTGGAAGATTCGATTAGTCTGGACGAATCTATGGAAAAGTCTAGAGTATTCGGAGAAGTCAACAGTGAATATAAAAAGAACGACGCATCAGACAGACGGACAGTCAGAGAAGTGAAAGTCGAATATAAATAGTAGAGTGATTGTTATATAAATTAGAGTATTGTGAATCATTGTATTTCGTTAAATAAATAATTTTAGAGTGAATTAGAGTTTAAATATACTACAATTGGTGATCAGAAGTGCGATTGTTGAAGATAAAATACAGTGTTCGTGTAAGTAGACAGCTTGTGTATTTCGGACAATTGTTTTCGCGAAAATAGACAGTGACTAATAAACATTTTTCGTGAAGTGACAGTTGTGTGCATTAACTGAGTATAAACTATATAGAAATAGACAATAATAATAATAATAGACTGGTGTCCGGGAAATAGACTGTGTGAAATAGACAATAATAATAATAATAGACTGGTGACCCGTGAAATATTCTGTGAGACAGACTAAGAGAAAATGTATTCGAGGAAAGTTCGCCTGGCCGATTTGAAGGTTGCGGAATTGAAGCAAGAACTGGAGGAAAGGGAACTTGATACAAGTGGTAAAAAGGCCGTGCTTCAAACAAGACTTTCTGAGGGATTAATCCAGGAGAGTGAAAACCCAGAAACCTTTTTATTCGAAGTTTCTGGAATGGATATGAGTTCCATAATGAGTAAACTCAACGGAATGGAAGAAAAATTCAGGAAAAACTTCGAATAGTCTGAAAGAAGAATTTCAAGGAAGTTCGAGGAATTTGGAAGAAAAACTTCAAGAGAAACTTCTAGAAAACTCGAAAAATCTGGAAGAAAAGCTTCTAGAAAATTCGAATGGTCTGAAAGAAGAATTTCAAGAAAGTTCGAGGAATTTGGAAGCAAAACTGCTAGAAAATTCGAATAGTTTGAAGGAAGAACTTCAAGAGAAACTTCTAGAAAATTCGAATACCATGAAAGAAGGACTTTGTGGCGTGGCGAATCGACTGGAAGGAAGAATAGGAACTGTCGACACAGAGATGGAGAAAATCGAAGATGAAATTGAGGAAGAGATGGGAAAATTGAAGGAAACAATCAGTGATGAAATCAGAGGCAGAATCGAGGAAGAAATCAGAAAAATGAAGGAAACAAATCAGTGAGTTGAAAAAGCAAATTGACACTACCCACACCACCGAATCTGTAAATGAAAAATTCAATGCTGGAACTGAGTTTGAACTTAGATGATGTTCAAAAGGGTTTGAAAGATGTGAAAATCAGTACGGAAACAGGAAAACTCTCCATGAAACCACCTCAGTTTGATGGAAAAACACCATGGGCAAATTACCGCTGACAGTTTGAAGCTGCAGCAAAGGCGAATGGATGGAATGCAGGAGAAAGAGCTGTAGCATTAACACTGGCGTTGCGTGGAGAAGCTACAAATATCTTACAAACCCTCACGGCACAAGAACAAGAGGACTACGAGCAGCTGATTAAACATCTCGAATTACGGTATGGACAGACCCATCTAGAACATGTATACCACTCACAGCTCAAAAACCGCTGCCAGAAATCAAGCGAATCCCAACAGGAGTTTGAAGCAGACATTGCACGCTTGGTTCGCCTTGCATACCCTGCTACACCAGAAAAGGTAATGGAGCGACTAGCAGTTCAGCCCTTCTTAGATGGACTTCGTGACCAGGAAACCAGACAAGCATTGACACTAGCTCGTCCAACACATCTCGTGGATGCACTGGCACGCCCTTTGGAATTTGAGGCGGCGAAGCAATCCTGCAGAAGCCAGAGTAAAGTCCGAGTTATTGAAGAAGACCCACAGCAGCCTACAAACCTGGAAGCTGCCATAAGAAAGGTCGTGAAGGAGATGTTGCCTGAGAGAAGACTAGTGAGATGCCGGAACTGTAGGAGACTTGGACACGTGCGTAGTCAATGTCCAACCCTCAAGAGGTCGAGACAAACAAAGGTTGTTGAGAAGGGGTAATCGTCGGCCTATACTCAGAAAGCCCCGGTGAACAACGCATATGTCGCTGTCCTCCAACGACAGAACAAAGGAGCCTTCGTAGACGGTTTCATCAACAACAAGCCTTGCGCAATGCTGCTGGATACAGGTGCGACTAGGACAATCCTTGGGCCTGCTTTTACTAAGACATTAGACAGAATGGAACCATCATCCTGGAAGCTACGCACAGCAACAGGAGAGCCAGCCACTGTACATGGAGAGCTACCGATTGAACTGATTCTAGGCAACACGAAAGTGAAACATCGGGCATTAGTAGCGGACATTGAGGACGATGCAATTATTGGAATGGACATCATTAATTCCAGATGGCGTCCTACGTGTGAACGGAGAAGAGCTGGTGCTACATGGAAAAAGTGAGGAGATGATTCGTGTTCTGCTGGCTGAAGATGTAAGTGTACCCGAGAGGGCTGAGACCATACTGGAGGCTCGCTTGGATGGAGGTGCGAGCAATGGAAGCGTGGTTATGTTCGAGCCCAAGCTTCATGATGAGAAAATTGGACGAGAGATTGCACTAGGCAAGACTTTGTTGCGTGCTGATAAAATTGTGCCAGTAAGGGTAATGAATGTCAATTATTACCCAGTGACCTTGAAAAAAGGAACTGTTTTGGGGCACTGCTCGTCAATTTCCTCTGTGATCAAGAGTGTACACGGTACTATTAGTCAAGACAACAACCTGACAGCGGAATTGAAAAATATTGGTTACCTTCTCTTCCAAGGGCATTGAACCAGCTCAACAGCCCAGATTGAGAAAATTTGTCGAAAAGTACCAAGACATCTTCGATACCGGACAAGGAAAAGGGGGTCGAACGAATGTAGTTCAACATAAAATTGATACTGGGGATGCCCGACCAATCCGACAATCAGCTAGAAGACTTCCTCTTGTCAAGAAGGAAGATGCTGACAAAATTGTCAGTGATATGGAGAAAGATGGAGTTATTGAACCATCCGACAGTCCATGGTCCTCTCCAGTCGTGCTGGTGAAGAATAAAGATGGATCAACACGCTTTTGCGTTGACTATCGTCAACTGAACAATGTGACGAAGAAAGACAGTTACCCTCTTCCGAGAATAGATGACACCCTAGACACGTTGGCGGGCTCCACGATTTTCTCGACCCTCAATCTGAAGAGTGGATACTGGCAGGTAGAACTGGCTCCAAAAGATAGAGAAAAGACAGCCTTCACCATCGGCTCAGGACTGTGGCATTTCACCGTTATGCCATTCGGACGTTGTAATGATCCAGCCACATTCGAGAGATTAATGGAGACGGTTCTGAAAGGACTTTCATGGAGGACGTGTCTGGTATATCTCGATGACATTATTGTAGTTGGCAAATCGTTCGAAGACCACGTTAAAAACCTGGAGTAGGTATTCCTGCGACTGAGAAATTCTGGATTGAAGCTGAGCCCCAAGAAATGTCACCTAATCCAAAAAGAAGTACGTTACCTTGGCCATGTTGTCTCCGGGCACGGAGTAGCAGTGGATAACGAGAAGATCAGAGCAGTGAAGAAGTGGCCTAGTCCGAGAGACATACACCAACTACGTAGTTTCCTTGGTTTGTGCACATACTATCGCCGATATGTGCTAAACCACTGACCAGGCTCACGGAAGGACAAACAAAGTTTCAATGGTCCGAAGAATGCCAAAACTCGTTCAGGAAGCTGAAGGGGGCATTGATCAACGCACCGATTCTGAGTTATCCCCTTCCGAGTGGAAAATTCATTTTGGATACGGAGGCCAGCAACGTGGGACTTGGAGCTGTCTTGTCCCAGATCTAGGATGGGCAAGAGAAGGTCATCGGATGCTTCAGTAAAACTCTCAGTAAACCGGAGCGTAAGTACTGCGTCACCAGACGATAACTGTTGGCTGTTATCAAGGAAGTAGAACACTTTTACAAATACGTGCACGGGAGAAGATTTCTGTTGAGGACCGACCACGCAGTCCTTAAATGGCTTCTACAGTTCAAAAACCCCGAGGGCCAAGTAGCACGTTGGATCGAAAGACTCCAAGAATTCGACTTCGAGATCGAACATCGAGCAGGAAGTGGCCACAAGAACGCAGATGCCCTGTCAAGGAGACCATGCCCAGACGACTGCTCACACTGCCGACGAACAGAAGATGAGGAAGCAGCGATTTGTAGAACCACGGCAGTTGACAACAACTGGAATGACAACGAGGTCCAGATCTTGGTTTAGTCATCGGTTAGAAAAAGAGTAATCAAAGACCGACATGGCAGGAAATCGCAAGATATTCCCTAGCAATCAAATCCTACTGGGCCCAATGGAACTCCCTTACCTTGGAAAATGGGGTCCTGAAACGTGTATTGGAGACCTAAGATGGTAGGGAGGACAGACGTCAGATAGTGGTTCCCAAGAATAGAAGACATGAAGTACTCCGAGAGATCCATGATGGAGTTGCTGGAGGACATCTGGGTGTGACGAAGACCCTGCAGAAAGTAAGGCAACGGTTCTACTGGGTCAATTGTCAAGTTGATGTCAATGACTGGTGCAGAAAGTGTGCTGTTTGTGCTGCCAGCAATGGACCTTGGACACGACCCAAGGCCCCGATGCGTCAGTATAACGTAGGTAGTCCATTCGAGAGAATCGCCATTGACATCGTCGGCCTGTTCCCCGTATCAGATCACAGAAATAAATACATCCTTGTGGCAATGGACTATTTCAGCAAGTGGGCCAAGGCCTATGCCCTGCCCAACCAGGAAGCCATCACCGTCGCGGACGTCTTGGTGAAATAGTGGATATGTCGATTCGGTGTCCCCTTGGAGCAGCACTCGGACCAAGGCAGAAATTTCGAATCCAACCTGTTCCAAGAAATCTGCCAACTGCTGAACATTCGCAAGACGAGAACCACAGCTCTACATCCACAGTCCGATGGTATGGTTGAGCGGATGAACAGGACTATCAATCGCCACTTGTCCAAGGTAGTCTCTGACCATCAAAAAGACTGGGACCAGTATCTTCATTTGTTCCTGATGGCCTACCGTTCCGCAGTACACGAGTCGACCGGCCAAACCACTGCTAGTATCATAATGGGCCGAGAGCTGCGACTTCCCTGTGACCTAAAGTTTGTGACGCCACCAGGACAGGATACCGCGGGAGAGGACTACATCAGCAAACTCCGTCAGCGAATGGAAGACATCCACGAACGAGTCCGTTTGAACATCCAGAGTGCCAGCGACCGAATGAAAGTGACTTATGACATCAATGCCGATGCTGGAGAATTTCAGGTTGGTGACCTAGTTTGGCTGTACAACCCGATGCGTCGCCGGGGCCTGTCACCGAAATTACGGAATTCATGGGAAGGTCCGTACAAGATCATCAAGTGGATAAATGACCTGCTTTACCGAATCCACAAGCCACCCAGAGGTAAACCCAGGGTCGTTCATTTCAACAGGTTGGCCCCTTACGCTGGAAATCATGACCAAGTCTGCACCCTCAGACCACCAGAGGATGCGATGACGTTCCAGAAATGCATGTCCTTATACTCAAATGGACAGAAAGTGTCACACGGGGTAACTCGAGAGGAGCCACGGGACCTCTTTAAAGTGCCAGTCAATTACGCCCTAGCACACTGCGTCGCAGAAGATCTTCGAATATCCAGGGGCATCGCTGTGGTGTTCTCCAAGAAATTTGGCCAACTCCAAACACTACGACAACAGAATCCAGAAATTGGAGGTGTGCTACAACTGAAGAAGGGCCAGAGGAACATCTACTACCTGGTGACCAAGAAGCATTCCCAAGATAACCGTCTGGAGGAGCCTCACCCAACTGAGAGACACAATGGTGGACCAGAATCTGGTGGACTTGGCAATCCCAAAATTATCCTGTGGTATTGATGGGCTGGATTGGATTGGATTGGAAGTATGTTGGAGACGATATTCCGATCCAGCGGCGTCCAGATTTTGGTTTGCTGTAATCCTATTCCACGACCTAACATGAAGACTGTGGAGTGTTTTTTTCCATCGAACTTCACGATGCAGATATGGGGAGTCCTGCAAATATCGACACACTCCAAGGACATTTCGGGACGAAATATCTCTAAGAAGGGGGCAATGTGGCGAAGCTGTGGGCGATGCCGGGCCTGAACACTCACGCAGGCCGCATATGACCTTCGATACGCTATGCACCGAGAAGAATCTGGACGATTCGATGAATCTGGACGATTCGATGAATCTGGACGATTCGATGGAAAAGTCTAGAGTATTCGGAGAAGTCAACAGTGAATATAAAAAGAACGACGCAGCAGACAGACGGACAGTCAGAGAAGTGAAAGTCGAATATAAATAGTAGAGTGATTGTTATATAAATTAGAGTATTGTGAATCATTGTATTTCGTTGAATAAATTATTTTAGAGTGAATTAGAGTTTAAATATACTACAATACTGAATACAACCAAGTGTTACTTATCATCATTTGTAACCGAATTTTATTTTCATTTCGAAATTTATTTTTTACTCTAAAGGGCCATGGATATCTTTAAATTACTAATTTCAGTCCTAAAATTTTGATAATAATATAACTTTACTCTTTTTGATCAAAATGTAACAGTAAAAAGTGATAAATGTTACATGGTTGTATTCAGAATGTCATGTGGAGGCAAATGAGGTGAAAATATACTGAGTGCCCCATTTAATAATCGAAAGTTTGAGTCACTTCTAGTGAAATCGTACGTTGTATGAACTTGAATTATACAGTGTGTCCATAAAGTAACACCCCCCCACCCCTGTTAACTTTTGAACGGATTGGAATTTTCGCATGAAATTTTTTTTTGGAGGAATGGCAGTTCTGAAGCTACTTTCTGACGATAAAAAGAATGTCTATCTTTCAAAATGGCGGTTCGACGCCATTTTGAAAGAATTTTTTAAATGGCATGGGGGTTTGAGTGATTCCTCATTCGAAACGTCTTACAATTCTCTATACGTCCCCAAAATTTCAAACAAAAATATACATCCAGAACAAAATGGCGGTACATAATGTTAGAGCTCTGCCATACAAGGATCTTTTCAATTGCTATTAATGAGCTCTAGTAAAATCATCAAATCTTTTTTAGTATCAATAAATGAAAGTTATTTTGCTAAAAATGATGAAAGAGTGCCATCTTCGAATGAAATTTAGTGAGAAGGCTGGTGATTGTTTTATTGAATTTCAGCAAAATTAAGAAAACCATCCAGAATAAAGAACAATGTTTATTTAACATAAATATCTGAATAATTGAGAAAGAAAATCAAAATAAATGTTCGAAATGTTCACCATTGACTTCCTGGCACATGAAGAGACGATTCTGAAATTCGCTTCTTACATTTCCAAACATTTCTGGTGTAAGATTCCTGCATACGCCTCTTATGCGTACCTCCAATTCATTTATCGTTCCTGGAGCGGTTCTGTACACTTGAGATTTGAGATATCCCCACAAGAAAAAATCCAAAGGGGTCAAATCAGGAGAGCGAGCTGGCCATTCAATAGGACCCCTCCTACCGATCCATTTTCCGGAAAATTTTCATTTAAAAAGTTGGTTACTGGCCTGAAATAATGAGGAGGTGCTCCGTCTTGTTGAAAATGAATATTTTCTATATTATTTCCAGCTACCTGAATTATTTCCGGAAAGATATTTTCTTGTAGCATCCTCAAATATCGAACTCCGTTCAAATTTTCTCTCAAGAAATATGGACCTATGATACGGTTGCCCAGTATGCCATCCCAAAAATTAACTTTTTGGATGTACTGAGTATGTGTTTCCCTTAACTCATGAGGATTTTCAGTGCTCCAATTGCGGTGATTATGTCTATTCACATGTCCACTCAAGAAAAACGTGCTCTCATCACTGAAACAAATGTTGCTTACGTGAATTCTATTTTGACGAAGTTTCTCACTCATCAGATCACAGAACTGAATTCTACGATCAGGATCGTCTTCAGAAAGTTCGTGAACCAGTTTCATTTTATAGGGATGTAATTTATTTTTTTAGTATTTTATGTACTGTCGAACGTGGCATATCATTTTCATCCGATAATTCAGTTGTGGATTGTTGAGGGTTTTCTTGAAGATCCACCAAGATATCAATCTGCTTGTTTAGAGAGACAGATGGTCGTCTACTTTTCTTCATATTAATCAGATTCCCAGTTTGTTCAAATTTCCTAATGAGTTCTCTTAAATATTTTCTGTTAATAGGATTGCCTGGATACATCTCATTGAATAATCGCACAGCTGCATGAGCATTCGCTTGAGACTGGTAGTAAACTTTAACAGCAAAAACTTTTTCCTCTACTGTACGCATCGCTCTCCTCAATATTAAAAACTGGTGAAGTGCAAGATTGAGTTAACAACTATGAGTTGTGATAGGGAAATTTCTTATTTATACTTCACACAGGTACCATATTATAATGACTAATTGATGGATTGTTCTAATTTGAGGAATTACTTTTAATTAAGGGATGTTATTATAACTGATTGCCCCGATTACCTGGGTCGATATTAATATTATTCATTTTGCTTGATTATTTGTTTGTTGATAATAAATCAATTACAGAATACTTTTGTAAAAGGGTACCTAGAAGATTTGATGATTTTTCCAGAACTAAAGTATCCGAAGGATCCTCATAGCAGAGCTCTAACATTATGTACCGCTATTTTGTTTTGGACGAATATTTTTGTTTAAAATTTTGTTGTTGTGTAGAGAATTGAAATGCAATTCAAACGATGTATCCCTCGACCCCCATAGCCTTTTAAAAAAAAATTTAAATGGCCGACGGACGTCATTTAAAAAAAAATTATTTTTTTTGTTGTCAAAAAGAAGCGTATGAACTACCATTAAACCAAAAAAAAATTCAAAAAAGAATACCAATCCGTTCAAAAGTTAACATGGGTGGGGTTACTCTAAGAGAGTTCTTACATTATGTACCGCCATTTTGTTTTGGAAGTATATTTTTGTTTGAAATTTTGTTGTTATGTAGAGAATTGAAATGCAATTCAAACGATGTATCACTCGACCACCATAGCCTTTCAAAAAAAATTTAAATGGCCGACCGACGTCATTTGAAAATAAAAATATTTTTTTAGTTGTCAAAAAGAAGCTTATTAAGTACCATTAAACCAAAAAAAAATCAAAACAGAATTCCAATCCGTTTAAAAGTTAACATGGGTGGGGTTACTCTAAGAGAGTTCTTACATTATGTACCGCCATTTTGTTTTGAAAGTATATTTTTGTTTGAAATGTTGGGGACGTATAGAGCATTGTAGGACGTTTCGTATGAGGTATCACTCGACCCCCCATGCCGTTTGAAAAATTATTTCAAAATGGCGTCGGGCCGCCATTTTGAAAGAAGGACAATTTTTTTGCCGTCAAAAAGTAGCTTCTGAACTCCCATTCCTCCAAAAAAATTTCATGCGAAAATTCCAATCCGTTCAAAAGTTAACAGGGGGGGAGGGTTACTTTATGGACACACTGTATGTCAAATAACGAAATTTTATGTCGTATGTAGAGCTTCGAAATTTCATTCCATTATCTTTAAAAACAAAAAAGTTGTAGGGGCGAGCCACCTCCCGCAGACACCCGGTATAAGTCTGGATGTGGATTTTCAAATTGTGGAGACTGTATTGGGGGTCTCATAGGAGATAGAGCAGACTTTTTGTTGTCGTTCATCAACCAAAAAGATAAATGTGCCCCGTTGGTATATCCCTCAGAAGAAGCGATTACCATATGCACAACTGCAGAAAAAGTTTTGCAGAATTATTTGAATGAAAATAATCCCGCATGCTTTGTGAACTTCCTTGTCATAAAAGTATTGAATATGTTGTTGAGTCATAATTTATTTAAATCTCTTGAGGAAAACTTCAGGGAACCAACTTTTTTCTCTTCCCATTCTAGCAAATTGACAAAATTCATGTGTTCAATATACACAAACACTAGGATGCACCATTGCAACAAGTTTTTTTTTGGCATCGACTGCTATGGTCATTAGCCATGTGTTTTGGGTAGGCCTTGTTACTAACTCTATACGCAGCAGATTTAATTATTAACGCTACAGTGAATCATGGAGGAATACTCCCAGCCGGCACGAGCTTCAATCATTCACACTTTCATATCTGAAAATGAAAAAAAGATCGCACCGTCTGGGAACCGAGCCTAGGGCCTCTCGGTCACCAGGCAGGCGCTAATTTCCGCCAAAAATTTATTTGATGAATATTCATTTTTTATTAAAATTATACTATTTAAAGGCCAATAGCACTTAAGTTTCATCTTATTATCATGCTCGAATAAATGAATATTTGGAATCATTGGTGAGAATACAATTCAGAAGAAGTTTTTGGCAAAGGTGGTTGTGAAATAATTATCGACATTTTCCCTGAATACGAATCTGTGCCGCTTCCCACTCCTCAGGAATAACTCGAAATATTTGGCAGGCTTCGCGCTCGCTAATTTGTATAGCCGTGTTCTATATCCCGTTCCTTCAATCTGAGGGCTAGACCATTTCCTGCATAACTCAGATTAAAACAAACAACAAAGAACTTTATTGATGATAAAATTTGACATTTTATAACAATTTTTTCAGAAACAAATCCCAAGTTTAATATTTTTTTGGGGCATTCCAACAATATGTATTGAAGTAGTCTCTATGGAAAATTTTGCATGTACTCAAACATTCCAAATTCTGTCGTATTTTCATCGCCTTGTGTTAAAATATTTGTACGTATAAGAATTCTATCAAAACTGGAGTTCTTACTGAAGAACATCAAGTCATTGAAACGATTAAACAATTAAAGATTTTTTTTTATAAAATGTTGCCAATAATTGTAAATACGAGTGATACACGACAAAACGAAAACCAATATGGAGGACAAAAATGTAACCGTGGTTAAACAGGTCTTGTGATTTTAGACCAATCTATAGAGGTTTTTCCTCTTAAAATAAAACACGCAAATGGCCTATGCTAATTTTTATAATATAGTTCGTTAAAGAAAACACCAGTTTTCGCCCCAGCTTTGTGGAATTTTTCAAACAAGAAATAGTGAAAAAAATTACAAATTTTTTGGTTTTTTGGAAATATCTCAAAGATTATTCAAGGAATCGTTTTACAGTCGATGGAACTTTTATAGAGATTTATATATATGGGCCGTAGTGGCCGTGCTGGTAGAACGTTCGCCTTTGGAGCGAAGGGTCGAGGGTTCAAAGCCTCGCATGGTCATTGGTCTCGTGCATGGCATCACAAGTTGAAAGGTAAGGGCTGCGTCTTCCCTAGCTCACACAAGTCTCTTGAAGACTTCCGAGGGTTGCGCGTAGGGATGCAATCGGTGGACGGAAATAACAATTTTAACAATTTCAACATAATTAATTCCTAAGATCACACTATCTGCGCTTTACATATTTTTCTTTTCATTTCCTGTGGATTTTTCTTTTTTATACATATTATATCATAAAATAAGCCAATTTTGCCACTAACAGAATTAAATAGCTGCAAAGCTGTATAACTACTTTGATTCATGCAGATATTATCACTTCGACTTATAAATATTGTTTATTAAATTTTTTGAGTGTAACGGAATGAAACAAACATCCCTTTGGGACATCCTGTGAATATCTCTCCAGATAACTATCGCTCATTTTCTTTTCAGTATTTTCAAGATACAGTCATCTAGCCGTGCAAGCAGAATACTGGAAATAGCAAAATTGATGAAAGAAGACAATATAAATGAATAAAAAAATGTTACAAATAAAAACCTGACAGATGCTGAAAAGCCTGAAATACAAGTCATTTCTGGGACTGACCCTGAAGTAAGCAAAATTATAAATACAGCAGCTTCCAATCCGGAGCATTCTAACGTAATGCGTGAGAGTAAATTGCATACCAAAGATTAGTGCATCCATACACAGCAATCAAAGTGACGTTGATGACACTGATAAAGATCCTGATTTCCAGGATTGTTCTTCGAATAGTTCCGATAATTCCTGGGCAGCTCCGTTAGTTCTTCGGGCAGTTCCAGTTCTGATGAAGAGTAGGACCATGTGGTAGTACGAAGTACAGTAGAGAGGGGCAAGATTCAGCAGTGGGACTCTGTGTCATATAGAATTCTACCCCTCGTTTTCTACAGTCGATTACTACTATCGCAAGCGACGATCACATTATTTGGCTCTCTGTGCTACGGTCGCATACACATCGGGTTTGTTCGGCAACATACTATCCGATCTGAAAGCATTTACCAAAATTTGGTGATATTCTAGTGACATTTCATATTATTGTGACCAAAGTTACTGCCATGCACATGAGGTCTGTGCTAGGGTCACTGAATCTAGAAGGCCGTGCCGTCCTTACGGGTATGGCCAATGGGCGTGGTCCAATACTTGAAATAGTTCCAGTATTCCAATAACCCACAAAATCACCAATTAGAGAGCAAGTTTTGTGGGTTATTTGAACACTGGATCTATTTCAAGTACTAGACCACGCCCATTGGCCATACCCGTAAGGACGGCACGACCTTCTAGATTCAGTGACCCTAGTCTGTGCTGCCACTCACGCCTTTTCATTTTTAACGGATGACAGTTTCATGTGCTTTTAATTCATTTTGAATAAATTGTGATATTATTACACTTTGTAGCCTATAAATGGATGAAATTCATTATCTCTGGAGGAAGAAGAAATGCTAGAAGACATTCGTTCATAAAATTTCGAGAGAATTTACCCATGAGAGAAGAGTTAGATCCATGTTTAATGGAAGATACGAGTTCAAAGAACCCTTTAGAGTAAATAAGGATATGGCTTCATATATTTTAACTGTATCCTACCTCAAATGAATCACTTGAATAACCCTGTGGCTATACCCCCAATATTTAGATTTTTTAGTCTTCTAATGGTAATGGTAATGGGTGGGGGGACGCAAGCGTCAGCGACTAGGTCTCGGCAGGCCCTTTTCGCAATCCCCAGCTTCTTCACTCATCCCATGGCGGATACCTGCTCGAACCTCTTCGACCTTTTTATGAAAGCCGCAATGTCCTTTCATTGCAATGAGGCCAATGAGTGCAATTCTTCCTCTTTAATAGCGGCAGCTCCGAAGACGTTTTGTCTGAGCCTGCCATAAATACCACATTAGCACAGAAAGTGGAAGGAGTCCTCCTCCTCCCCACGTTCCGTGCATAATGGGTCTGCCTCAACTCTGATGAGAGCCAGGTGCCTCCTGAGGCCGCAGTGGCCGGTTAGAACTCCCACCAACAGTCGGAGTTCTTTGCGGCTCAGCTTCAGTATCTTGGTCGTCCGTGCCCTGTCGGACCCCGATATCATCTGCTTTGACTGCATGCAGCCGTCTATACCTCTCCACTATTTTCCTAATGTATGTAATTCAGTGTCCTAAGTTTTTATGCATTAGAAATATACCAAAGAGTAATATGTAGTATGTAGTGTGTTTTTGACTTCCAGTCTACCAATGCCTGAATTCAAATAAAACAGAAGTATAAAAATACACTGGCATTACGGATCTGCACTCAGCACTATTACTGTACTTTTCTGAATGCAAACTCTCCATTCTTCAACAGAATTTTCTCCAGAAAGCTCACAGTTTGCCAAAGAGCGTGACCTTTTGCTTTGCCCTCTATTTTATAAAATTTATTTGTTATTAATAAGTTTTTTTTTTCACTTATATCGGGGATTATTTGCCGGTGTTCACTCCGTACCCTCATTATTTGATGTTTTATATTATTTGCATTAGAAATTGTAATATAGATAAACATATTTGACAAACAACAATGACAGAATGAATCGAAACAGAAAAGTAGGGTTAAACACAGAAAACGACATGTCTCGACGTCTTGCTTTCTTGCTACCGCGATAGTCAAGTTTAGGCGATAATTTTTATGCACAGAGTACCAGTCATGTCGAATTCAGTCGATAAGTAGAATTCAATATGACACAGAGTCCCACTGCAGGTTCAGGCAACCATGGAAGAAGAAAGAACGAAAGATAACAGCAATATAACAGCCGAATGTAACTGAGATAAAGAAAACTACCAAAATACTCACAATTTAGGCGAAAATGAAGAAAGTAGAGAAAACACACGTGTTATTCAGGTTGCACTGGAAAATCAACAAATTTGGGTTACTAAAAAGGCTAAACTGTTGAGGAATTCAGGAAAAACATACAAATCTATATCCAAATCTAAGAAGCAAATTCCTGAGGGAAAATTACGTACACCCTGTGGCGAAAGATGTAAATTGGGGTGCATTAAATAAATTGATGCTACAAGCAGACAGGACTTTTTCAATCGTTACTGGGCCCTTGGCGATTTGCAGAGGCGGCGATAATTTATTATTTCACATTCTCAACAAATCAAACCCAAATACAGATACTCAAGTACCTACTCAGGAATTACAAAAACTGAATTCAGCATTTTATTTAGATATGAAGGGGACTCGTCTTCGAGTATGTAAAACATCGCGATTACAAGGAAGAACGTGAAATGGCTAACAAATGTGTTGCCTCTGTGTCCATGTTCAATCGCATCTTCTGAAACAAATTTAATATTTCCTTCTTTGCGACCTCTGTGAGACCTTCGAAAATTCAGATGAAGAGAAACATATACTTCTGCGTCCAACCTATGATCAGCATCAGAGAGAGAGAAAGAAATGGCCAGTATTGAAAGGAAAAATGACAAGGATGATATCAATAAACCCCACGTGATTGTGTATGACCTACAATCAGTGATGCCAGTCCCCAAAGACCATACATCTTCTTTCTATTACAAAAGCAAACTGAACTGCATCAATCTCACAATATGTGATTTAGATCTGAAAAACGTGGAATGGTATTTTTGGTACGAAACGCAAGCAAAACGTGGTTCAATTGAAATAGGAAGCTGTGTACTGCAGTACTTGAACTCGTTGCAAGAGATAAAAAATAGCACAAACATTGACGTCATCATTTATTCTGATAATTGTTGTCGTCAACAGAAGAACAGGTATATATTATCAGCTTACGCATATGCCGTGAAAAAACTATTCAAAATTAATAGCATAACTCATAAATTTATAATCTGTGGACACACACAAAATGAGGGAGACAATGTGCGCAGTGTCATTGAAATGCAGGACAAGAGACATCTCAAATCCTCCCCTATATATAT
This sequence comes from Chrysolina oricalcia, assembly GCA_944452925.2. Lineage (NCBI taxonomy): Eukaryota > Metazoa > Arthropoda > Insecta > Coleoptera > Chrysomelidae > Chrysolina > Chrysolina oricalcia. Next base: position 29,004,751 of record OX101817.2, read on the forward strand.
ATATATATATATATATATATATATATATATATATATATATATATATATATATATATATATATATATATATACCACAACAATACTCAACCCTGATCAGAGCATCAAATAAAAATGGCCCACCCTACAGAGTTCATGACTTAACATACGGAGACTTTTTTCACCTGAAAACACTTCAAGAAGATTTGGGCAACAATTTCACTATTGACACTGACAACAATCAAGTAAAATGGCACGATATCAAAGTACTCAGAGTTGAGAAATGTCATTCTTATTCCTTTTTTTACAAAGTTTCGTTTGAAGATGAAGTCAGCAAACAAGTAAATGTCCGGAACGTTCGAAAACGATCTGCTGCGAAATTCAAGGATAATTTAAAACTAGTTCATGCTTATTCCCATAGAAATATATATTATATACTTACTCTAGAATGCTAATCTCGCCAATTTTCACGGCGAAAAGCATGCCGCGTATGCGACCCGTTTAGGATGTGCGCATGCGCGTCATCAGTGTAATTTGGATAGATCGTTGCCAAGTTTGAAAATAATTTGGTGTTCCAATTCAGAGTTTTTTGTTATGAGGCAATAAAACACATGTCATTTGAAAGAGAGAAATTTGACAGCGTATTTAGGACTTTCTAAAACCGAAAAGAACCTGTTAGAGATAGATTACTCCGAATTTTAGGCGAGAAAGAAATTTATTTAAAACAATAATGTACCCTATGCTACTGTAATTATAATGACCGTGCAACAGTGCTTTTTCATCAACAGGAAGAGTTGTCACTAAGATCTGTCGCTCTTGTCAGAGACCGAGTCGGTTTTCAAAATTTCAGATTTTCTCTTGTTTTGTGTGGTGTTTGTTGTCATTGGTTATTCTTTCATCTTTCGTGAATTTGTATTAATCTCCCTTTAAAGACAATTTCTAATAAAGCCGTTTGTTCCTAAAAATAAACAATGAACTGTTTAGTGTTGTGTAAAGGAAAAATTCGTGAAATAAATAATTTTTGGTAGATAAAGAAATTTTTTATGTACCTATATGCTTTGCTCAAAACAGCTTAAATATTATTTTGGCTTGACAAAGAAGGCATGATTTTTGGTTATTATATTTAAGCAGAGACCCCAACAGAACATTTGAGTGAGAAAATTGTTATTTGTGGCAAACATTTTCCTCATGAAGATTCATGTGAAAACGACAATAGAATAATTTGAAACATAGTCCAGTACCAATACTGTGTCTGCGTAAGCATGCATGGCGAGTGATACAACCAAAGAGTAGGGGTCATAGGCCATACTCTTTCTGCCACACCGCTTATATTATGAGTTCTAGATTCCTACAAAAAGTACTAAACATACACAGAAACATACACAGAATCGCCTCAGAAAATTAATGTCAATATGGAAGTGCTTTTCTTTGATGGTAAGGAAAATGCTTCTTGCCTCACTTTTTCAAACACCCCCATTGTGCAATTTCCACAATGGGGAAATTGCACTAAGGTAATACAACCAGAAATACTCGTAGAAAGAGCATGTTAATCTCTTCGAATGATTTAAATCAACACTGCAGTTGCATATTTTGACATGAATCGTTCTATAAAAAAAACCTCGAGCTTCCAAGCATCCAATTTTATAAATCCAATTTGAGTTGAAATTATTCATGATATATTAGTTGAAATAAATTTTCATAGTTTTTTGTACTTTCAATTTATTTTCCAATCCAGTGCTTCCTTGAAATTCGCACCGACGATTTGGGGTGGTTCCGTAGATTTTTGTTGGTTAACTACATCTGAAAAGTGAATGTGATACCAAAAATCAGTCGCTTCAGAGCGATAAATAATAATAATAACCGTACTCTACTTTCTGATGACCTTTGCTGAATATTCGGGATCATAAATATCTGAAAATATGTATTCAAATCGGCTAAATACAAATAACAGGTATAAGCACAATGAGGTTTCCAACCTTATTCTCCGAGATTCAGAATAAACGTTTGTTAATCTTCACAAGTACCATAATATTTTACTAAAACCGGGCCTGTTACAAAAATCACCAATGACGCACTTGCGCATTGCGGACTAGCCTGAACTTTTTACAACACCTTTGACATGGGGATTAGCATTCTAGAGTAAGTATATAATATATATTTCTATGCTTATTCCCAATGATTCCCTTTAACGGAAAACAAGAAAAAAGATTTGAAAGACCTTATTGATAGTTCAATAATTCCCACAATTTATTTTGATTCCTTCTACAAAAGTGTTCTTGAACTACATTGAGTTTCCGATTTAAAGTTTTGTAATAAAACTGAGTTCAAATTTTGATGTAGTTTTATTTTTTGTTATATTGTACTAGAAATATAGAACTCTAGAATAATTTTGATGTAATGAAATCAATCACCTTAAAAGTCTCATATTCAAACATTTCATCCAATATTATATGAAAAATGTCACAACTCAAAATAATTCCTTCAATCAGTCAGTACTATAGCATCAAAATCGTCACAACTCAAAAAACGGTTAAACCGGAGGTAATAATAAAAAAAATTATTATCAACACCGCAGAGAACTTTTTATAATTTAAAGTTACCGTCAATACTCTAAAATCTGTGAAATTATTATTAGTTAGGGACATATCAGTTTTCTGCGATTTCTGAAAAATGAACTTTTTCGAGATGTGTCACTTTTGAAGTACATGTGCGATATGTAGTTCAACTGTTCGCAAGATGTTTTCTGTCCGATGTGTAGTTTTTGCACAATCGCATTATAAACAATTTAAGGACACATCTTGCGCCGATTTAAGGGAAATCGTCGAATTCAAATTCGGTAAACGGCATCTGGAAGTAGAGATCAATGTCTACAATTTGTATATTTTGGATTTTCAACTGAGAGGTGGGAAATGTGTTAAAAATGTCACTAAAAGTTGATCAAAACGCTTCAAAGTGCGTCCGAAGTCGTCCGAAGTCATCCGAAGTCACCCGAAGTCGAACTGAAGTTAATAAAAGCGACTTCGGATGCACTTTGAAGCAGTTAGAGTACCTTCCAGTTACATTTTCAACACATTTCCCACCTCTCAGGTGAAAATCCAGAATTTGAATAAGATGATTCCCCTTAAAACGGCGCATTTAGAAAGATTGGCCCTTAAATTGTTTATAACGCGATTGTGCAAAAACTACAAACAAACTTCGAACAGAAACTATCTTGCGCACTGTTGAACCACATGTTATTTTTTATCAATTTCCGCAATATTGTTTGTCCAACTACAGATTTATAAAAATTATGAATTTTTGAAAAATGTTCTTTTTCAAGGTTTTCTCTGATTTTCTCAGTAAAAAATGCACCGTTCTGGGCGTATAAAAAACCATTTTGTAGGTTTTATAAATTTCTAAAGTTTTATTGACTGTAAAACGATTCCTTGAATAATCTTTGAGATATTTCCGAAAAACAAAAAAGTTGTAATTTTTTTCACTATTTCTTGTTTAAAAAATTCCACAAAGCAATTTTGCTGGGGCGAAAACCGGAGTTTTCATTTACGAATTTATAAAAAGTAGTATAGGCCGTTGGCGTCTGATATTTTTTGTGAAAAGAGCCTCTTATGTTTATCTACAGCTTGGCCTATTTAATCACTTATCTAAACAGAATTTATTTAAAAAATAGTGGTGTCTGATTGGTCTATTTCTAGATGAAAGAAACAATCGAGTTCAAACGCCAACATAAATGTCGCAATTGGCTGAAAATTTGACAATTGAAAACCAACATTGTTTTGATATTGATGCTGTACTTCTCTTAAGTCTGATTTCAAGTTTAGGTCTATTAACATTGTAAAGCACTCAAGCAGTAATAATAATACATCATGAAATTTCCATGTATGCAATCTATAAGCAGCTTAAAATATGTCTAGAAACCGATGAAATCGCCGTTCTTGAATAATAATTGGGTTCTGTAAAGATTTTATCAGATCGTGCACGTACGAAGTGAAATCGTTTTGATATAACATCTCAACATAATTTCACATTTCGAAAAATAGAAAATATTTGTCTCAATTATGCACCATTATCGTTATTGTTAAAGATTATGATTACCACACTGTATAATAAAACAGTGTGCCCAAGATAAGGATGAACAGCATGGGGATCTTGGTAACCGTAAGAGTTACGCAGTAGGTCAAATAATCAAAAACTTGCGCAATCAAGGGGTCGGTAGATGGATGTTGAGAAGTCCCAAAAATGTTGTTTACTTCCGGTGATATTTGGAAAAAACCGAAATTTGGCGATTTGGTTTTTATTTTTTCTGAAGTTATTTGAAAAGTTTCAAAAAAAGCAAAGGCATTTTCTCATTGCTACTATTTTACCTCTACAAAATGGCGTTCACAAAATCTCCGTACGTTTCATTTGGAAGAAACCATCATCAACTTTGTCTTTTTATATGGCACGAAAAAAATGTAGGATAAGACATTTTTAAGTGCGACCGCATTGACGTACGGTTTTTCTAGGTTTTTATTCAGAAAAAATGCTTATGAATAGTTGTTCAACATAATCTAATATTTAACCAAGAGAAACCAAAATAATAAGAACTAAGGATTGTTAAAAGTGAGTGCTATGGAATACGTTCAAACAGATTACCTCCAGTTCGCAGACATAAGTATGCCCGTCTTACTGTGGAATCTATAACACGATTCAACATTTCGGGAATAATTCTATCAAATGCTGATCGTACTGAGGGAAGTGAGTGTTCATCGTTTTCAAAACTTTGTTTGTATACCTCAGTTTTGATATAGCCTAACCAAAAAAAATCTAAAGTTGTTAGGCCTGGTGACCTTGCTGGCCAGGGTGTATCGCTATGAGTGCCAATCCATTTTCTTGGGAACCGCTCACACAGGTATTAGCGAACAGCTATGGCATTATGAGCTGCTGCGCCATCTTGTTAAAACCAGCAATTATGCACATCGTCCAATGGCGAATTATCCAATGCATCTTCCAGATCTTGTCGTAACAGACAAAGGTATCGTTAAGCAGTTAAAGACGTCTGGTAGATGAATTTACCTATAACCTTTGTGCCAAAAATTCCACACCAAATATTAAATCCGAATCGATGTTGGTATCTGGATGATCTCTTCACATGTGGATTTTGTTGTGACCAAAAGTGTATGTTGCGCCTGTTGAAAATACCGTTATTGGTAACCATAGTTTCATCCGACCAGATCACTTTAAAAGGAAAATTTGCATCGCCATCACTCATTCTTGTATAACACTAGCAAAAATGTTTACGCCGCTCGTCATCACCTGGTCTTAATTCTTGACAAATTCGAAATTTAGGTAGTCCAGTCTGTCATCAATTTCTCTTGTTGAACTTTATGAGTTTTCAATGACTGATTGTAAAACTCTCTTTCTTCAACAGACGGTTTTCGTCGGGATAGCACAGGTTTTTTAAACTATGCATCAAACGGCTGAAAATATACTTGCCAGGTTGTTTTCGCTCAGGGTATTTCGAAAACATGTGTTCGGCTTCTACACAATCTCTGGCATAAAATGTAGGACAGCATATCAAACTTTACTTCGTTTGTAAAATTACCCCCCTCCAACGAAGGCAATAACAATAATAACAACAACAATGGAATACTCATTCAAGACGAAAATTATTTATGCAAACTGACAGTTATGTATGTTGCCATGAATTGTTTCTAAGCCGCCTATGTTCAAGAATTGTAATAAGCATTTTTGTTGAATAAAAACATAGGAAAACATTTTGTGCTATACGTCGTTGCATTTGCAATAAAAAATGCAATGTCCTACAGGGTGTAAATTTTTTTCGTGGCGTATAAAAAACTAAGTTGATGATGGTTTCTTCCAAACGAAACGGTTTACAGAGATTTTATGAACGCCATTTTGTAGAGATAAAAAAGTGCCTTTGGTTTTTTTCGAAACTTTTCAAATAACTTCAGAAAAAAATAAATCTATTCATTGACCCCTCAATTGAGCAACTTTTTGCCCATTTGACCTACTGTGTAACTTTTACGGTTACCGAGATCCCCATGCTGTTCATCATTATCTTGGGCACACTGTATAAGAATCCTTTTCTAGAATATGATATAAATTTAATTTCCAAATACATATTTTTGTTGAATATCAATTGAATATCAATGGGTCTTTCGTTTGGTATGAGAATGATAAATATTCCGGCCTAGCCTGTAATTTGATTATTAAATCTAGTAAGATTTGTATTCAATCTCTTCATGGATTGCCTCGAATTTATTGCCGTAGGATTATCCTTAAGCCTGAAGGGACTATACATTCCGTCCTACACAATAATTTGGTTGTAAAATAAAGTGGTGGACTCATTCAATTAGGGATTAGATTTCTTGCAATACGTAAATACAAAGACGTCTTCTGGGAAAATTACTATTCGAAGTTTTGAAAGAAGAAAACAAATTTTGGATTGAGTCGCGTTGAATTATTGTAGGCAAGCAGAGGTTCGCATATTGCTGTCCTGATCGCCGTGTATTCATTTGGGATAAATAGTTGCGTGTCCATATTGTGGTAATCAGCAGAGACTGACTTCGAAATTGATTAACACAAAGGCTCCTAATCTCCTCGGAAACTTCTGTTTCGACATATTGAATATTAAATGAATTGAGAGACAATATATCACTCCTCTTGTACTACAATTTTTACGGTCTATGTCTTGTTGATCTTGCGTGGATTCAATTAAGTGTTTTGGTTCAGTAATTTTCGATAGTTTTTTCACTCGATCAATACATAATAGCAAATAGTTTCAGACGGAGTGTTGAAAATGTCTGCGAGTGTGCCAAAAATTGAAGTTCAATTTATCAGAAAATTCTCATAAGCAGGTTCATTGTTTGCGAAAAAACGAACACACACGTTTAATGACACTTTAGATCGTACATTATTAGGCCAACCTCTTTTCACTCAAAATAAAAGACACAAACGGCCTATACTACCTTTCATAAGATAGTACGTGAATGAAAACCCCCGTTTCGCGCCAGCAAAATCGCTGTGTGAAATTTTTTAAACAAGAAATAGTGAAAAACATTACAACTTTTTTGTTTTTTTTGCGAATATCTCAAAAAGTACGATTTTCAAAAAACTCGTAATTTTTATAAATCTTAAACTGGACAAAAAATATTGCGGAAACTGATAGATACATGTGGTTCAACAATGCGCAAGATGGTTTCTGTCCGATGAGTAGGCAAATCTTTGTAATTGCGCCAAGTTAAGGGAAATCATCTTATTTAAATTATGTGAACGGTATTTGGAAGTAGAGATCAATATCTACAATTTGTATATTTTGGATTTTCACCTGAGAGGTGAAAATGTCAGTGGAAGTCATTTCAAATGGTTCAAAGACCACCCAAGTCGCCCGAACTCAACTCGAGTTAACTTCAGTGCGACGTCTTTCAATGACATTTTTAACACATTTCCCACCACTCAGGTGAAAATCCTAAATATACAAACTGTAGATATTGATCTCTACTTCCAGATGACGTTTACAGAATTTGAATACGACGATTTTCCTTAAATGGACGCATCTTGCAAGATATGCCCTTGAATTGTTTTTAACGCGATTGTGCAAAAACTACACATCGAACAGAAAACATCTTACGCCGCATAGTTGAACCACATATTATTATTCATCAGTTTCCTCAATATTGTTGGTCCAGCTTCAGATTTATGAAAATTATGAATTTTTGAAAAATAGTCTCTTCTTTCGAGGTTTTCCTGGATTTTCTCAGTGGAAAATGGCCCGATCTAGTCGTATGAAAATCCATTTTGTAGGTTTTATCAATATCTACAAAAGTTTCGTTGACTGTGAAACGATTCCTTGAATAGTATTTGAGATATTTTACAAAACCAAAAGAGTTTTAATTTTTTTCACTATTGCTTGTTTAAAAAAAGGCTAACAGCAAATGCATTAATATCTCAGCTGCCCCACGTCACGATCTGCATCTAGTGTCCGGTATCTCTATATCCATCACGCGACTACGATAAACTAAGGTGTTGAAGACACCATCCTGGCAGGCCATTATGAATCTCCCTCTGTCTCCGACTTCAGCTCACTTGGCCTGAGGAAGGCAAAGGTCAGATTTTTGGATAAGCCAAGGTCTTTGATGTTCTTGATATAGACCCCATGCATTGGCTTATCCGTATGTAGCTGCAGGAGTACCTCAGTCTCCGCAGCTTTGATGTGAGCTTTTTTCTGAACGGTTTCCAACTCTTGTAGGTTGCCATCTTGCAAGCGCGAATTGCATCAGCAGATATTAAGATCATCCTATATTGGCCATTTCTGGAAAAAATCCTTTGCAGCCATACCGTCCACTTTAGATGCACTGCAGTAAGGTTGGAAAGTAGAAGATGGTTCCTATACCTTCCTGTGGTTCGAAGGTGATGAGCTACCAGTTTGTGTTGGTGACATTCTAATAGAAGCGGGCCAAAAAGAAGGTGAATATGTATTTTTTTATATCTGCATCAGTTATTTCATATGTGAAGAATTTTATATGGTTTCAATTTAAAATTTGTAGCATCAGAAGACAATGATGATGATGAAAAATGAAGACAAACACAAGAGTGATGATGGGGACGACGAAACGATGGAAAAAGCATAAACATCGACGTCTTAGATTCAGACGAAGATAAAGCATTCGGCGAGAAATGATGAATAAGTTATACATTTAGATCGTTATGGAGATATTGTAAAACCACTTTGTGGTATAAATCAGTTTGTAAAATTATTCATAAAGTAAGCTTATTTCATTATCAATATTTTAACAACAAATTGTGTATTTTTTATACGTAATCCATTCTCACTGCACTATTCCCATAATATAAAACATTATCAAACTTATAAAAGGAAATGTTTACTGAATCAGATGGTCGAAATAATAACCCAGCATAAACATTTTTGCCAGCTCTTTTTAAAATAAATAATATGTTCCATTTCCTACACCTACACCCATTACAGAGTCTGAAAAACACATTTTATAAGTATACGCCAAAGGGGGAAAATTATATTATAATTTTCCAGAATGTATTTGTCAGCTCATTGTTAAATAAATCATGAATAATTATTATGCTGACCATGTCCGACACTCAAGCCTTTTGTTATTTAGTCTAAGAATCACTTTTTCCAAGCATATGCGAAACGGCTTGCGTGAGAATATGGTGTCAATTTCCTTACAATTTTTCTGCAACGTTTCGACGCAAGCCTTCGTTCCGGTTACATCCAATAATCATGCCAATTTTATTATAATGTCTAACACGTCAATAATATTCTATACTTCCAAATGGCGGAAAAACCAGTATATGCCATTCAGCTGCAATAGCACGAACAAACCAACCTTTACATGCATAGACCTACCAACACTTGATTCTTCCTGAAAAAAAAGTGAAGTATTTAGGGGTGACTATTGATTCACATCTCAAATGGAATGAACACATTACCTATATTTGCAAAAAGTTACGAAGTATTCTATATAAATTCAAAACCTTAAGAGAAATATTCACCTCCCATCATATAAAAATTCTTTACCTCGCACTTGTGGAAAGTCACCTACGCTATGGTATAGCATGTTGGGGCGAGGCCTTTCGAACAGACCTTCGTTCTCTTGAAGTACTACAGAACAAGTTTCTAAAACTGATATTTTCGAAAAGTTCACGCTTTCCAACAGACAATCTGTTTTTTGAATCCGGTGTTTTTGATATTCGTCAACTCTTCTATTATAATATCATTTTAACATACCACAAGAAGAAAAGTTATCTTTTACCATCACACTATTATAACACCCGAAGAAAAGATCACCATGTAATTCCATTAACACACAAATCACTTTTACAACATTCCTACATTTACCTAGCCCCAAAATTATTCAACACTCTTCCTATTACAATAAAAAACATTGACATATTTCACCATTTCAAAAAGTCATTGAGACAATTTATAATCAGTAAGCCAAGACAAACGATTTCTGATTTTGTTGACAAAAAAAATATTTGAAACAAAGTTTTTAAATTTATTCTAATTTTATTCGATAATTGTTATAATTTCAAGTAACTTATTTCCTTTTAATGTTCGAACTCTTCCCATGTTATTATCAATATGTGAAGTATATGTGTGTATCAGTATGTTTTTATGTATTCAAATATGCGTGTATGTAAATATTCATCATGATATCGAAAGTATTCTTCTGTCTTTTCTGTAGCAATATGTGAATGAACAATATTATTATTATGTGAATGAACAATGTTATTATCACTTTTTTATTATTAATAAATTGATGGAGTTAGCCGTTACTACGTGGTAGGAAATCATCACGAAAAATGAGAAATAAAACTTTCTATGTTTTTATACCACTTCTATTTGTAACCAACGTTACTGCAGTTTCGTCCTATATGGACATTATCAAACAATACAATAATCTGAAATAATAAATAACACTCCTTAAATACCCTTAATTCTACCCGAGGCCTGTCTTAATGACTAACGGTCATTAATGACTTTTACCTGGACCTTGTTTATCTGCGACAATGTGACTGAGCTGCCTTAAAAACCAAATCCAGTTGATCATTCAGTAGGTTACATCCACAATATTTGTGCTTATGAATTTCTAGGGATTCTAAATAATTCAGTTTCCAACCCTTGCTTGCATAGTGCAAAATTTCCGTATCGTTCATACTCGGAAACTTGTGGTTGCATTCCAAGGAATGGTTCGAAAACGTCGAATCATTTTTTCCTAGTCTGAAGGACCTTTCATGTTCAGCGTATCTTTTTGAAAAATTACGTCCACATTGTCCCACATAAACACCGTTACACTCTGGACACTTAAGCTTATAAACTCCAGATTTTTTCATTTTTGCTATTCTATCTTTGGCATTGAAAAGAAAATTAGACAACCTGTAACACTCATGCCTTTGGTATTCCGAAGCCAGGTTCTATTAATTAATAATTAGGTTAACACGGCTCGCGTGAAAATATGGGCAACATACTACTTTTATTTCTCTTCTGGAAAATCGAATTTTGCATATGTTCTCCCCAGGAGTCACTCGTAAATTTCTTTCCATTTTACTCAACATCGATGTATATTTCAACCATATTCGAGACTTGTATGCGAAAATGGGGCACCTTAATCTGTCACTATGTGACGGTCTATAAAAGCAGAATATCAAAATGTTTTGTCTATTGTACCATCCACCCTGAATCACTCTCTGTTACGCAGATTAATACATTTTATTATTTCAACGTCAACACAAATGTTGAAAATAATGCATGACATTGGTAGGTCCAATTTCGACTACCTACTCTATTTTCGGATAATACGGATATTAAACAAAACGTCGGTTTCTATTACCCTTTTATGGTCCAACTCCATAAAACATTAAAACCTGTCGGATTCTGATAAGAATTCGTTGTAATTGATATCGCTTTTCGATAACGACATTTTCCAACTACCAAATAACACACCGCTTCGAAAACTGGTGAATAGTTTTGAATAAATACTTCTAACGTTTGGAGCATGCAAGGCTAGCACACAATTTCTTGAGAAATACGAGGTACGAAAAGTTTACAAATCATTAACATATTATTCTCCTGCAGGTTGTCAGTAATTACGTTAAAATGTTTAAATTAAAACAAAAAAGTGTATTGCAGTGGTTTTTATTTAAAATTACACTGAAGAGTTGTATTGCAGCATGTGAAATAAACAGATATTTCACTTGTGGAATTGGGCATTGTGGTATTCCCTATAATCAGTAACTATACTTAAGTATACACATCAGGAATTGTAGTAATACGAATGATACCAACAGTGTAGTCTGTAGTTTTGTTCCCGCCCTCGACCCCATCGGCGTACAAATTAACTCTACCAAAGAGAAATAAGTCGGTATAGTTCAAGGATCCGTAGGTTATAAATCGCTCTTCAAATTTGGTCTTTGTCACCATTTTTCTCCTCTGCTTTGTCACCACGCCGTGTATAGATTTTACGGGAATTTTGCATTAGGTGAAACATATAACGTCCCACAACAGATTACAGCCAGAAGAAGAGAACAACCAGTCAGGACGATTTTTATTCAAATTGGTAAGTCGTTAATGTAGTTGATGTTTTCGTTTACGAGCTTTCGATTGAAAACGCATTTATTATTTCAAAGTAGGCCCCATTGACTGTTTTCTGTGTACATTGTATTAATTTTTTGTATTTATATTCATTTATTGAGAAAATGAAGTTATCATTACCATTATTATATCTTGAGATAGTGAGCTGTTCTATTCAGTTATTCGTTTATCCAGACCCGAGACCCACATTCTCGAAAAGGCTGCCATTGCCTCCTTCTTGATCCAGACTGGAAGCGATGGCAGCCTCAGCAGTACCTCCAACACTGCGGTTGGAGTCGTTCCCATTGCACCCGTTAGTACCACACAGAACAACCACTGGACCTTGATAAGTCTTCGTCCTATTTTGCTGCTTTGTGCGCCTGGCCACCCCAATTGCTTCCTACGATTCTTCTCAGTTGCCATAGGATTGCTACCGACTTTTGCGGTCCATGAAAGTTTGGAGCTCAGTTCCACCCCAGGTATTTGACCTGCTGGTTTAGCTCCAGCTCTTCCCAAATATGATAGGTGGCCTGAATCCGTCTTTTCTCCTTCTTTTGGTAAACAGGATCATCTCTGTTTTTGTCGGATACACTGAGAGCCCTGCTTCACTCACCATCTTTCAATTATTCTGCAGGCATACGGTCGCAGACGACTCCGATGAATCGTCTGCTGATTTGGACAACTCTATCGTCCGCGTATGCCTGTGCTTTGAAACCTTCGTCTGTGCGTTTATCCAAGAGTTTGTCCATGACCAGGGCCGACACGAGATATAAACGAACTACGCGGCCGCGGGTGGCGCCTTGGGGCGAGGGGAGCCAAAAGAGAAGTTTACAGCAACACAAACCATATGGCATATACATCTCATCGCTGTTTCCTCCCCTCTCACTTAAAATAGACTTGTCAACGACTCTTTCCACTCGTTTCAACTCGGGTTTTTGGGAAAAGTCGTGAATAAACGTAAATGGCACCTATTGAATCAAATTTGTGCGAGTGTTTTTCAGTAATAGTGAAAGTTGAAATCTGAAGATTCAAGTGTATTTTCAAAATGTAAGAAAAGAAAAAGCCACCTGGCGCCTTCCTCCGAAAAAGAAATACAGAACAAGCGGCTGAAAATACATGACATTTAGACATTTGCTTTGTTCCTATTACCTCTTCAGATGAAGATCTCATAGAAGTATTAGTTGAAGAGTTACAAGTACGAGGCATTCCTTCAAAAGCCAAGAGGCTATGACAATTGTTCTGCAAAGAAGGGTCAAGACGTTGGAGTCCAGAAGAGGATCCTGGATTTAAATCCTAGACCCTTTTATGTACTATGTGGAAACCACACCCTGAACTCGGTCATTAACAATGAGGCCCTTAGTTGCAATATTGCAGTAGACGGAGTATTTTGTTGAATCACGGTTCAACTCTCACAGTAAAACCACTCTGTAATTCTAGGCGGGAAAACAGAATAGATGCTTTGTTGCCTTTGAGGTACCACATTGAAGGAGTATACTATGCCTTGTATGAGGCTTCTTAAGTTAAGAAACTAGATGCCTTTGGTAGGAACCTGGCATTAGGTCTGTTTAAAAAAAACTACAATGCTTCAAATATTGGTGCTGCTCAGCGAAGATCCTGCTAAAACAAATATGGTTAGTAAATTCTTGCAAAAAGTCACAAATGACCTGTGTTGTATGTATATGTTAGATCACACTCTATATTGTATGACTTGAGAAACATGAATGTTGTCATGGAGAAGAATAAAGAGTTCCATCTGTCTACTGACAATAGTAGTTTAAATAATAATTTATAATTTAATAAAGAATTCAACGTATTAAACATAAAACTATACGACATGGCGCAGTCTAAAAGCGAATAGAGTTGCTGAGAAAGTTATTGAACGTTTCCTTTGATTTCTGGTGGAGAAATCCTGATTTAAAGTTAAAGTGACATTGCGGCCAAAAAAATGTCAGATTTGAAAGTTCAACCGATGTCAACTACTGGAAATTTGGCTGAGAATTGGAGAATATGGAACTGACAAGAAATCGGAGAAAATTCGATGCGCACAGCTTCTGCATTATTTGGGTGAAGATGCCATCCACATCTATAATTCATTCCAGTTCGACGATGATGAAGTAGACAAGATTGATATCTTGATAAGAAAATTCGAAAATCACTTTGGTTCCAAAGAAAAGTGTGGACTATGAAAGGTTCAAGTTCTTCACTCACCGGAAGAAAGACGAATCTCTTGAACAATTTGTAACAGATTTGAAGAATATGGCTAAGAATTGTGAATTTGGTACAAAGTAATTTGGTGAAAACTATGTTAACAATCGGAGTCAACGACGAAGATCTTCAAAGACGATTACTACATGCTGGTGATAAGTTGAATCTCGAAGAAGCAATTCAGTTATGTGTCATAGCTGAGAACACCAAACATCAATCAGAAGCTATGAAACATGGGTTCATCAAAGAAATTCAAGAAATAAAAAAATCAAAGAAATATGGAAACAAAGAAGAGAAGAAGTCAACTGGTGGAAATAAATTAATAAAAAATTGTAGTAGATGTGGTAGGGATCATGATATAAATAAGTGTCCTGCCTATGGTAAGACCTGCGTAAAGTGCTCTCGTTTAAATCATTTTGCGAATATGTGTAGAATTAAATATACTCCTTTGAAAAAATTTATGAAATTAAAAATCACAATGCTTTAGACGAGAACATTTTGAAAATTGATTCTGTATTTTCTGGTAATAATTCAGTTTGGTTTGTGTAACTAATAATTCAAAACAAAAAATTTGATTTTTGATGGATTCAGGTAGCCCAGTGAATATTATTTCAAAGAAATCATTTCAGATCATGAATTTAGATACTTTGATTTGTCACAGTAACGCTTATTTACTATCATACACTGGAAATAAACTGGATATATTTGGAATGTGTCAATTACCAGTGTTATACAAAAATAATTTATATAATTTAGATTTTTATATTGTTAACAGTGACACTGGGTCGATCTTGGGTTTACCATCAATTATTCAACTTAATTAAACGTGTTGAATTTATTGATAATAAAAGTGATATTTCCAATTATCAAGAATTTATCAATGAAAATCAAGATTTATTCGAAGGTATAGGTAAAATTGGAAAACCTTACCACATTGAAATTGCCAACGATGCAGTTCCAAAGATTGAGCCTGTGAGACGTATTCCCTTTGCCATAATGAACAAATTTGAAAATTTAATCAAAGATTTATTGAAAAATAATATTATTGCCCCCATAAAAGGTTCATCTGAGTGGGTACACCCTATAGTAATTGTTAAAAAAAAGATGACACCCTTAGAATGTGTTTGGATCCTAAAAATTTAAATTCAATCATTAAAAGACATCCATATAAATTCCATACAGTCGATGAAATAATGACAAATTTGAATGGTTCTTGTTATTTTTCTACCCTCGATGCTACTAGTGGTTTCTGGAATATCCCGCTTGATGAAAATAGTAGTAATCTCTGCACTTTCGGAACACCTTTTGGGAGATTTCGATTTTTACGTTTACCTTTCGGGATCAAAACTGCAAGTGAGATATTTCAGGCAAATTTTAAAGAAATTTTCATTGTTGATGGTGTAGAAATATACATCGATGATATTTTAGTGCATGGTAAAACTAAAGAAGAGCATGATAGGCGACTCCGGAAAGTTTTTGAAATTGCTAGGGAAAATAATTAATTCAGTAGAAAGAAATGCAAACTATGGGTTCAAGAAGTTAAATACTTAGGGTACAAATTTTCTAAATATGGTGTGGGTTAGGTTAGGTTTAGGTTAGGTTTTGAACGTGAGTGGGCCCGTATCAGGCCCTCCACTGCGGCCAATGGCCTATTGTGGCTCACCCTATAGTTATATTTCTCCCAGTATATCCAATCTCTTGACGAAATTGAGGAATGCATTGGGAGAACAATTTACCAGGTTTTCTGGCCTTACTGTCGTATCGCCAAATATTGAGAATCTGGTTCGCACAAATTGAGAAGGAAGTTTTAGCGATTTGTTTTGGTTGTGATAAATTTTATCAATATATTTATGGAAGAAAGTTAACAGTTGAAACTGATCATCGTCCTTTGATTCAAATTTTCAAAAAGTCGTTAAATGATTGTCCTTCTAGACTTCAGCGAATGTTGCTATCCCTACAAAAATTTGACATTGAGATTAAATTCAAACCAGATAAAGAGTTGATAGTTGCAGATATCTTGTCCAGAGCGAATATAAATAAAGAGTACAGCGATAATCTAGAGCTAGATGCTCATGTTTGTTTGATAACAGATAAATTAGATATAACTGATTCAAAATTGAATGAATTGAAAAAGTTCACGCTAGAAAATGAAGAAATGAAACTTATAAAGCATTTCATAAATGAAGGATGGCCAAACTGAATAAAAAAAGTACCAGCAGTTATCAAACACTACTACAAATTTAAAAATGAAATTACTGAAGGAAATGGGTTAATTTATAAATCTCAAAAAATTATTATTCCTTCAGAAATGAGGAGTAAAATCTTGTGTTGTATTCACGCTGGACTGGAATGAATAACCAAATTGAAGAGATAGTGAGAAATTGTCTAATTCTAATCAAGCAGAACCTTTGATTCCACACAATATTCCAAGGAGACCTTGGTACAAAGCGAGAATTGATATTTTTGATTTATATAATGAACAATACCTTATTGCCATTGATTATTATTCTAAGTATATTGAGTTAATGAGTCTTAATCACAACTTAACTTCTGATAATATCATAAACAAGCTAAAATCAATTTTTGCAAGACATGGGATTCCACATATTCTTATGTCAGATTGCGGTCCACAAATTACAAGTCATAAATTCAAAGATTTTGAAAAGGAGTGGAATTTTGTTCATGTTACTTCTTCTCCATATTATCAACAATCAAATGGTCAAGTTGAAAGGTGCATACAAACATTGAAGAAAATGGTAAAAAAAACTATCGATAACAAGGAAGACATTTTTATGGCTTTATTGAATTATCGAAATACTCCCGTTTATAGTTCATTTTCACCTTCACAAATTCTAATGTCTCGTTATCTTAGAGACAACATACCAATTCATGATGAAAAATTAAGACCTTCGGTAATAGATTCAAAAAAATTTGATAGGAAAATATACGAAAGTCAAAGTAAATATAAACGACAGTATGATAATATTACCAAGCCTTTGTCTACACTTTCTGTGAATGAAAATGTCAAATACCAAGATCGGCCTGGTGGCATTTGGAAATTTGGAAAAATTTCTAAAATAAAGGGAAACAGGACATATGAAATTGTTAAAGAAAATTGTACAACTATCACGAGAAATAGAAGATATATTAATCCTGTCCCTATTGAGACGAAGTTTATTGATTATGATCCGTTTAATGTGTCTAACCCTTCTCCTCATTGTAGTAGTTACATAGATTCTGAGGAAGATAGGAACAGGAAACAAATTGATTCAGAAACAAACGATTGTATTCCAGAACAAATGAATATAACTAACCTGTGAGATATTCCTGTTTGTAATTTAGTTATCTTTTTATTATTGAAAGGGAGATGTATGTATATGTTAGATCACACTCTATATTGTGTGACTTGAGAAACATGAATGTTGTCATGGAGAAGAATAAAGAGTTCCATCTGTCTACTCATTATAGTAGTTTCAATTAAATAATAATTTATAATTTAATAAAGAACTCAACGTATTAAACATAAAACTATACGACAACCTGCAAAGTTCAATGCAGCTTATTAAAAATTTAAAATCTTTTATAGAAAATATGAGATCTGATCAAGAACTAGATAAGGTCATAACAGATTCAGAGGACCTTGCAA
Source organism: Chrysolina oricalcia (assembly GCA_944452925.2). NCBI lineage: Eukaryota > Metazoa > Arthropoda > Insecta > Coleoptera > Chrysomelidae > Chrysolina > Chrysolina oricalcia. The sequence goes on from OX101817.2 coordinate 29,022,687, forward strand.
AGAAAATCGATGTTTCTGTTGACTTTGAAAAAGAATCCCTAGTTCGACCAAGAAAATTTAAGAAACAATTATCTTATGACAGTGAAAAAAAAGCTGTACATTCTGGTAAAGATTCATTCAAAGTCAACTTCTTCTTTGTCATGCTTGAGAAAGCAATAAAGTCGTTAAAGGGTAGATTTGAGCTAATGACAAACCATCGTGAAAGTTTCAAATTTCTGTATGCAAACTTAGGGGAGAGTTTGAATGAAAAAGTGTTGAAGAAAGCCTGTAAATACCTTCAAACCGTTTTACGATGTTTGATGAGTTAAAAATGTTAGCACCAATGCTGCTCCCTGGAAGTCACCCAGCTGGAGCCTTGTCGTTTATAACTAAACTTGGTTATGGGGATACTTTCCCAAGAGTTTTCGTTGCATTGAGAATTGTCATCGCTCCCAGTATCAGCGGCCAGCGATGAAAGAAGCTTTTCCAAGTTGAAACTTATAAAAACATAGGTACTTAAGATCAACTTTGAGCCAAGAGCACTTGAGTGGACTAGCAACCTTGGATATTGAAAATGATCTGTTGAATGAGATAGAAACAGACTTGCTACTAAAAGAGCTTTCAATAGTAAAAGCAAGCAAAATTTCGTTTCAATTCAGAAAGTTCAAGTTATTTATAAATGAACTCTTTCCTCTTTGTAATAATTGTAACTCTACATGTACTAATGATAACCTCCAAATAAACTTCTGGTTTGTAAAGTAACTTTGTTGTGTCTTCTATTGACTTTTGCCTCTTATTTTTTGGTCACAATTATTATTTGTTAAAGGTACTCTGATTAGTTGGGGAAGGGGCTCCAAAAATGTTGGTTGCTCAAACTAGAAAAAGACCTAGGGCCGGCCCTGTCCATGACTTAGCATCATAGACGGGAGGAGAGGCAGCTTTTTTGAGGGCAGCCCCCCACCTCTGATTCCAGTCTGATGTCCCCACGAGATACTTCTACTTTTCCCCTCGTAAGCGATGATACAACCCAGCTGACCATCGACTGAGGCGTTCTTCTGGCCATTGGTGCTGCCTCTATAGTCGCTGTCTTTGCCTTGTCAAATGCGCCTTCCACATCGAAAAACACTCCTAATGTTACCTATTTGAACTTCAATGCCCTTTCGATCCTTCGCACTGCAGTGTGGAGAGCCGATTCAGTCGACTTTCCCGTTCTGTATGCATGTTTATAACTGTGGAAGAGGCTCATCTTCAGGGGCCCCTCTAGCAGGAATCTGTCCACCACCTTTTCCATCGTTTTAAGCGGGATGGGTCTGAAGGACTGCTATTGTGTAGTCACTTTCACCCGCCTTTGGGATAAAGACTGCTCTCTCTGATTTCCAGACCTTTGGAAAGTACCCCAGCGCTATACTGGCCGGAATATCCTTCCCAAGATTGGGGTAAGAAATTCCAGTCCCCTCTGTAGCATTGCCAGGAAAATTGCGTTAGGTCCTGCTGCCTTTTATGAGTTGAACTCGTTCACTGCCCAGGCTGTGGCATCAGGCGTAACGACCCTCTTTGCCAGTTGCCAGTCTCTGCTTTGTTGGCAGAGCCCGTTGATCGTCTTCATCACTGCCCGGGAAATGTACCTCCAGCAGATATCTGAGCGAATCTTCGGAGGAGGTTGTCCATGCCCCATCTGATGGTTTCTTCAAGGTTTTTATATAATTTAATAATGAGCCAATATTTTTCGAATCATTGATAGCTAACCGACGAATTTATAAATTTTCCTCCCAGGAATACTTACCTGTTAGGCACAGTAACACAATCTGGGTAATGAAAAATGCACTACAGGTTGGAATAATTCAACACTATAAGAAATATGCACCCTGTATGTTGAATAACGAATATTAATGAAAGAGCGGTAAGTTGAACGGCAAATAGAAATAGGCACCCTGTAGGTACCTTAAAGATTAATAAGAAGGGCGGTAAGTTGAATGTCAAATACCGATATAATGTTTCTACTTATATCGCGTGCTGGACATCAAGGATCAAAGGTACATTTTCTTCAACTTGACGTGAGATTACAATCAATTTCTCTCAATTATTGACGGTTCTCGCCTATTAGATCCTCGGAAGTCCATTTGTCGTGACAACTTCTCGATTGTGTTACTATAAATTACTTTATACCTTTGAGATATGAATCTTTCATCAGTATTAACTGTTTTCATATTTGGAGGTCGAAGAGATAAAAGAAATTGCATTATTTCATTATTCTTAGTATTAGGTTTTTATTTTAGCAGTTTTAGAATATACGGGGAACTTCAAAATAGCTTCAACGAAAAAAAATCTACGAATATCAATGTAGCGGTTCAACTTGAATTTTTCTTGTAGATATTTATATGATAGATGAAAATCTTAGAAGTTAAACTTTGTGACTAGAGTAGGCTATGGTTCAATGAAAATAATAGTTTGATATATCTGTTCATTTGAGAAAACGTACCTATGTTTGATGAGGAAACACTTCCCAATTTGAAAGTACTCAGTCCAATTATGCCACATGCCACAGTAATAAATGTAATAATAGTTTGAAACTACCGACGCGACACCTAGAACGTATTTTGTAAGGGATTCCTTGTATCAAAATGTATACCCAATAGCCAAACTACGTTAGGGGTGCACAAATAGATACAAAAATGTTCAGGGAAACTATCAAAGAACTGTTGAACTCTAGACCATGTTACAGACTACAAGAATTTTATAACGACTCTTTTTGAAAACTTCTTGATTGTTCTTCTACTACTAAATGATGTCATTAATTTCAGGAGGTGATTCCTTGTCATATCATGAAAAAAAATTCATATAAACGTGTGTCCTAACTTGCTACGTTGTGTGACGGAGTGTCAAAGTTTTAATAAAAAATCGATTATTTATTAATTACTCAAAAGTCTTTTCGCCGATTTCCATGAAACCTTATGTGATTATTAGCAGTTTCAAGGGGCTTGTTTTCATTAGGTTATATTTCAAATTATAAGTAGCGAAAGGCTACCTGATTGAGTTTCCGCAATCAGAAATCTTTTGATTTTGATTTCCTTTTCGTGCTATTATTATTCATATGATCCCAAACAATATGTTGACGGATAAATGTGACATTTTTCAAGTATCTACAGGGTTAGTTTCAAACAAAAATACACTTATTCGAATAACATCCTATTATTGATTTTTGACATTATTTCTTAGCAAAACAGATATCACAATATGATTTACGAATCTTGATTCAAAATTATTCACTACTTACAAACTCATACAGTGTAATTCAAAAAATAGTTCTACAAATAAGGCGGTATTCATAAATCATTATGTATATTTCGAAATGAATATGGTGACTATGAAAGAACAATTCTTACATTTCTATTTACTTATCTACATCAATTTGATTTTCCGTCCTAACTCTTTCGGAATGAAGAGCTGTGGTTAAATACAACTGAAAATTTGGAATATATTTTCGAACCAAGATGAATATATAACGAGGTTTGGACAAAGTTGCTGCATTACTTGCACTTCTTCAATGATTGGATATGGCACTTTTGAATTATGAAAGACAGTACTTTTTCAGTGATCGAGAGATTAAGGTATTTGGAAAGCTAGATCAGTTTTCTCACAAATACAATGAAACTTTGGTATGATATTTTACGACAGTGGCTACGTCAGCTGAATTTTTTGGGAGAATTTTCCTCCATTCAGAATCGGAGATACCTAATTGTACTCAAAGTTGCTCCCCAATAGACTTTTTAATCATAGCACCATAGGCCAAATGCAATCATTGTTTCAAATAACACGCTCTACAGAAGAAACGCGTCTCACAAATTTGATGGAAAACTAACACATGTCAATTAACTCTATAACAATGCTCATAACCAAATCTGGAAAAATTCGTCAGTCTAATTATCGAAGTCGGCAATGTTTTGATCGATAAGAGCAAAAATGACCACGTCAAGAGCAATGGCAACAACGCGCTGCAGCTCGCAAGGAACACGAGAAATCCCGATATAAATAGACCAGGAAATATAGAAATTTACTCTAGAATTGGAGAATTGGGCAGTCACCCTGCCCATATTGTCGATATGAATATGTATTGAATCAACTGCTTCGTGTGAATAGTACAGCTTCGAAAGATATCGTCATCGTTATATTTTAGGCCTTTATGGTTAACAAAAGCGTGCTCTGCGTTATGCAAAGTAAAATATAGGGATTCGTGCCGACCTCTCTTTCTTAAACATAAAATTCTCACAGTTATTGCTATTTTTATACTTGAAACTGTTTGATACACAAACACGAAACAAAGTGCTCTACTGGAAACAGTTCTTCTGATCGTAGTACCAGAACCAGTACCAGTACCAGTAGAACCAATTCCAAAAAGTACACTTATCAAAAACTCGATATTTTATAATGGATGTAAGATGTTTAATCATCTTCGAATAAACATTTAAAGTATCACATCACCTTTTCGTTTCAGAAAAGATGTGTAAAGTTTATTATCAGAGAGAGTATATTATAGTCTGCAAGCGTTTTATGATGAAAGTTTTTAAAAGTCATCATTTTGGATCATGAATCGAGCTTAGAGTTTTAACATTTTTATGTCATTCACACTTCGATTAACATTTTTTTCTGATTTCATGTGCATACTGCTCATCTGATTAAGAAATTGTGATCGGGATGGAATGGCAGAGATGGAGAAGTCCTTGATGAATGAGCATGTATTTATGTTTAATTGTTGTATTGTTCCATTCCCTCATTCACTAAAGACCATATGGTGGTTGTAGGTTTTCTCCGGGTTTTTCCCTGCAGTTGTAAATCCATAAATTTTTCAACATTATCTTCAATACAATGAAGCATATTTTGACGTTGACAACTACTGGAGCCTCAGTGACAATCCCAATGCATCCAACAAAAGCTGTAGCCCTTATAGACGGTATAACGATTGAAGCGGAACTTATTCATGCACGAAGAATCTGTCCCGTTCATATTCACTAATTCGTTTTGCCTATTTTGGCTTGAACAGCTCTTCCTTTTCATTCTATATTCTTTTCGAATCCGAATTTTCCAAAAAAATATATGACAAGTTTGATAAAAAGGACCCCGCACTAATCTTATGGAAAACCGGTTTAGGTAAAAATCGCTGAAATTTCAACATGATATAGCCCATGCCATCCTGAACAAAAGTTACCTTGCGCCAACTCTCTGGATGCCGGCGTTTGGATTCTACAAGGGGTCAGTTTGATATTTTGACGATTTTTCAAAAAATCCGGAATTTCATTTTCATCGTATCGATCTGAAATTTTATAATGAATAGTAGACTACAAGCCCATATAACAATTTGGGGAGGTCATTTGACCCAGGATGAAACATATTCAGAACGATGCTGCTATATGAAAAAATAACCTTAGGCACTATGCCGTCAATTCGTGGTGGTGCAAATGACTGTAATAATAATAATGATAATTTTTCATCTGAAGATCTGCTCTTCCGACAAAATATTCTTGTACGGCATTCCTCACGTTGGTAGATTATGAGATAATAATCTCCTAGAACCTACTGCCGTACAAAAATAATGGGACCGGAATCCAGGTTTTTTTTTTAATTTTCGGAAACTGAAATTTTTTTCTGGCTTCCGGTCCCATTATTTTTGTACGGGAGTGGGTTCTAGGAGATTATTATTTCATAATCTACCAACGTGAGGAATGTCGTACAAGAATATTTTGTCGGAAAAGCACATCGGATGAAAAATGATTATTATCATTATCACAGTCATTTGCACCACCAAGAATTGACGGCATAGTGCCTAAAGTTATTTTTTCATATAGCAGCATCGTTCTGAATATGTTTCATCCTGGGTCAAATGACCCCCCCAAATTGTTATATGGGCTTGTGTCTATAGTCCACAATATGTGCATCAAAAAGTTCAAATGACAAAAGTTTCTAGAATCAAAACTGGCGGGTTTACAGAGGGTTAAACTTTCTTATTGTTAATTTATATCGAACTTTTTTCGAGAAAATATTCGTTTTCCTGCAGATCCGTATGCAATTGATGTTACTTAAGTATATGAGAGGGCGATCATATTTTGCATTCGAACCAAACCTAGCTTTAAGTATTTGGAAGATACGGGGCGATCAAAAATATATTTTCAATTTCGGAAAAATGTATCCCTTTGATTTTTTGAAACTATGTAGCTATGCCTCGGTAGCGCAGTAGGCAGCGCGTAAGTCTCATAATATAAATACAAATGAGTCAACGTCTGTGCTTATTAACACATTCGCGGACACGGACTGCTATAGCAGTCATATAACATTTCTTAGCAGGGACGTGGGCTGTTTCTGCAGTCCATCTTCACATGCGATTAGATAGTACATGAACTGCAAGAACAGTCGTTCTCTGCATTTAAATGTATAGAGTTATGATTTGTGCGTCCCGCTAGAGCAATATTTTCATTTTTGGCGGGAATTTCGGAGTGTAATGGGAATTTACCGGAATTTGTCTACTGATCATCAGCGCTACGCACTGCATATTTGAACAGATTGTTTACGCCTTAGAAGCAGTTAGTACGCTCTTGTATGTCAATGAGTGATGTTTGTCGGCTTGTTCTTAGAGGCTATATTCTGTATATAACGATGAACAGAAAAGATGAAGAAAGGCTGTTAGGGTGGTACAACGAATTGAGTAGTGACGATGAGCATGGAAGTGGTGAGTAGAATAATTTTATGTAACAACTGCAAAGAATAATAATATTTGATTTTGAAGGTGACGAAAGTGAAATTCCCAGTTTGCCTACTGACCCATTTGCGGATAGCGACAATATGACAGACGACCCTACATACATTCAGGAGAATGATTCAAGTTCCATCACTGAGAGTGACAATAATCAGGACGATGAAAATGCAGAAATTTGATGAAGTAGAGGGAGCTGAGTGGGCTAGAAATACTATCGAGATACCGAATTTTTCATTCAATCAAAACGAAAGTGGCATAAAGGTGGATATCCCTGTAACATCCATACCAATGGACGTGTTCTCTAAAATATGGTCTTCAGAAGTTGAAGAGTTGATATTAGGATCTACTAACAGATATGGTAATGATCTTGTATCGAAAAACCGTCCTAAGCATCGTGGTAGCAGAAGTAAGATTTTCCACGACCTGGACTTAGATGAATTGAGAATTTTTATAGGTCTGTGCCTTCTAGGGGGACAAATTAAATTTCCTACTTCACGAAAAATTTTCACCCTCGACCCACTATACTATCATCCCATTTTCAGCATTAAAATGTCTGGTCGAAGGTTCGAAGAAATTCTCAGAGCGTTCTCATGAGAACTTCTCACAGATAGTGATGACGCTCTTAGAAAGATAACCCTTTTGATGAGACTTATACTGGACAATAGCCAATCTGCTATGTATCCATATGAGCAACTCTCTCTGGATGTTTAGAGGACGTTTGCGATTCAGACAATATATCAAAGGGAAAAAAGCCAAGTATGGTATAAAACTTTACGAATTATGTACCCCTGATGGATATGTCTTGAATATTGAGATATACAAGGGAAAACAAATGATTACTGAAAATCCTAGCCAATCGAAATTGGAAGATTTGATTTTGAGACTCATGCAACCATACTTGGATAAAGGCCATCATCTATTTATGGATAATTACTATAATAGAATACGAATGTCCAACACGTTACTCAGTAGAAAGACTCATTCAACAGGTACATTGAGGCCGAATAGGAAAGGAGTATGTAAAGAAATGGTCAGGAAGAAATTGAAAAAAGGGCAACATATTTGGAAACGTCAGAATAATATTTATATATCCAAATGGAAAGACAAGCGAGACGTCTATTCTATCATCGCAGGTTACCATCCTGATTTGGTGACTGTGTCGAATCGGTATGGAAAAGAGAGAATAAAACCATTGCAGATTTCAGAATATAATAAATATATGTCTGGTGTTGATCGCTGTGATCAGATGATCGCCTATTATTCCAGTCCACGAAAGACTGTGAGCTGGTATAAAAAAGTCATGTTCCATCTACTTGACATAGCTGTATGGAATTCTTTCTATATCTATAAACAAAAAGTCGATAAAAAAATTGATTTCATAAAATTTCGAGATTCTCTGATAAGATCTCTGATTGGTGTACCACAAGATGAAGAAAACGGCAGAAGTTATGCTAAACCACCTAGGAGACATTTCTTTCCACCACCAGTAGAAAGGCGTAATCATTATCAAGAAAAAATTCCGCACCCACCCAATTTCAAAAGGAAAACATATTTTCTGAGATGTGTTCAGTGTAGAAAGAATAAGCTGCAGAAGGCTACTTCATGGAGATGTCTTGATTGCGAGAGCAAAGTACCCCTTTGTCCAGGCAAATGTTTCGAGGCATGGCATAAAGAATAAATGTATTTTTGTTCCTGTTCAATAAAAATTCTCATTTTATCCTTGATAAACCAAATTGTTGTTTTTTTGTTCAATAGCAGTACTCATTCATGACTAAATATGTTAATTTTTAAGTGCAGTTTATTATTGTACCGTTCGCTATTGCAGTCCTTGCACCCTCTAATTCCTATTCGGTTTGAATCGGAGCAACAGCTGCAAAAGCAGCTGACTGCTATAGCAGTTGCTAGACCACAACTTCACTTTCGTCTATGTGAGTGCACATGGACTGTCATAACAGTCCCATTTTTTTCTGTCACAGAAGCATTACTGATGTATTCACGAATCCATAGCTATATAAATTTCTTTCTTATCACCACCAGATCAAGAAATATTGCTGTGCGTGTTCTTGTCCATCCTTCATTTCAGGGGTGTCCGCGAATGTGTTAATCTGAATCCAAATAACGTTGCGGCGATAGTCCAAAAAATATGGAGAAGGGATGTTTCGGAATAATTTTGAAATGATTTTTATAATCATCCTTGAATTTTTCTTATTTTCTGACATAATGTAGATGAATCATTCTTGATCAAAAAATTCCACAGTGCCTATCTCGCGAATGCCATGGTTTGAATTATACAGGGGTTTGAAGTATAGTATTTCATCGATTTCTCGATTAATCAATAACTCATCCTCTGTAAAAAAAATTGAAAATTGTTTTCACCCTGTATTTTCCTGGAACATGAAATGAAAACGATGGTCCTTATGGAATTTGTATTGTATTTTCATACACTGTATGAAACATGAATCGTATTCGAATACTGATGCATATGCCCGAAAATATATTTACAGAATGAGACTGAGTTGCAATCTTTGTATATTCATGAATTCTCATATTTCAGATATTTTGTCATTGAAATGTTTCGAATATTGTCTAGGAAACAATATTATTTTCCGTTCCAAAGGAATTATTGATTATTCGAGAAATCGATGAAATACTATACTTCAAACCCCTGTATAATTCAAACCGTGGCATTCGCGAGGTAGGCACTGTGGAACTTTTTGATCAAGAATGACTCATATATATTATGTCATAAAATAAAAGAAATTCAAAGAAAGTAACATCAAATGCATACGGATCTGCAGGAAAACGAATATTTTCTCGAAAAAGTTGGATAAAAATTACCAAAAACAAAGTTTAACCCTCTATATACCCGCCAGTTTTGATTCTAGAAACTTTTGTCATTTGAACTTTTTGATGAACATATTGTGGACTATTCCATTATGAAAATTCAGATCGATACGATGAAAATGAAATTCCTGATTTTTTGAAAAATCATCAAAATATCAAACTGACCCCTTGTAGAATCCAAACGCCGGCATTCAGAGAGTTGGCGCAATGGTAACTTTTGTTCAGGATGGCATATCATATTGAAATTTCAGCGATTTTCACCAAAACCGGTTTTCCATAAGATTAGTGCGGGGTCCTTAGTTAATTTGCGTTACTTGGAACTGACGGCTTTTCAATGATTGGATCAGATTGGAATGAAAGAGTATATCTTTATCAACAATAATGTGACGTACAATATTAAACAATGTCTGTTCGATAAGAAAAATTTGTATGAGTAATCAGGAGCATCTTGTTTCCGTAAAACAGAATTACTGCTGGTTAACGGTAAAAACTATTTTTTTAACATCGAGGGATTTCCATATAAATCTTGATGTGTGTGGTGTTCGAAGGTCGAATTCAAGTGCGACCACCACAGGACAGGCTACTGTAAACTTGCGGTTCCTTATCTTGAAGCGGGATGATCTTTAAACGAATTCATTTAGTGAAAAGTGAACTAAGAAGCGTTTATTACTTTGTCTGCAGTTTTGATTGTATTTTGTATTAGTACTTGAGAAATAATTATATCTCCGATTCTTCGTTATATGTTCAAGCAAGTAAGAAATGTTATTGTACAATTAATATGTTTTCACGATTTTTAATGAATTTTTAATTGAATAATTTAAATTAATTAACTTTTCCTAGATTTCACGCATTTAGGCTATACTGAAGAAAACTTTGAGTTGATGGTGATAGGTACTTCCGGTCAAGAAGGTGCGGTTGAAAAAAATTGGCGACAGGTTTAAAAGAAGCGCTATCATTGATTACGTAGTAGGTACCTCCTGTGAATTTCAAATCTTTATCTTTTTAAATAAAAAACCTATATTCTGCTACATACAGAGTGACCTCCAACAAGTAGGTATTTACAATATGGGGAAAAATGTATCATTAGAGTATTGGAAAAACATTTCTGGGGAAAAGTTTGTGCATGTCCGATAACCTAAAAATCGATTTTGACAAATGTCACCTGACCACTAGATGGCGGCAAATTGGAAGAAAATATGAAAGACGCCATAATTGGGGTAAGATGGCAAGATATCGAAAAAAGTAAATTGAAAAAGTTGCTTGGAATTTAATTTTATACTCACATACAGAGTTTCAAGCAATAAATCGGAAAAACTTGAAATTGCAATTTTTTCAAAATATTTTCCGATCTCTTTGCAAAAATCAAAATTTTTTTTCTGAATAGCTTGACTGTAGTGGAACATTTGTATTTTCTCCGCACCATATGGCTCTAAATTGAAAACATTCGTTTTTGCCAGAACCCTCGCTGTTACATTGATTCGTATCAAACAGCTATACCTACCTATAGTAGAATTCCAAGACTATTGTGAAGATATGGCAATCTAGAAGCATCATGTTTCCTGATCATAATCAAGTTTCAATGATAATGCTGCATGAGCGTTTCACTTTGCACATAAACTGCACTATATTTCAAGTTTATGTGCGAAGTGAAACGCTCATGCACGATAATCATCAAAACTTGATTATAATCAGGAAACCAGAATGATTTTAGATTGCTATATCACCACAATAGTTTAGGATATAACTGTTAGATACGAACCAATGTAACAGCGAGGGTTCTAGCAAAAACCATATTTTTCTATTTAGTGCCATCTGGTGCGGAAAAAATGAGATAATTTGGCATTATCATCAAAATTCAAGTGTTCCACTATAGTAAAGCCATTCAGAAAAAAACTTTGAGTTTTGTACAAAGATCGGAAAATATTCAAAAAAAAATTGCAATTTAAAATTTTTGCTTTAAACTCTGTAAGTTAGTATAAAATTAAATTCCAAGCAACTTTTCCAAATCACTTTTTTCGATATATTGCCATTTTACCCCACTTTTGGCCTCTTCATGGTATTTTTTTCCAATATTCCGCCTCACTAGTGGTCACGTGTCATGTGTCAAAATCGATTTTTCAGGTTTTCGGACATGCACAAACTTTTCCCCACAAATGCTTTTCCAATACTCTAACATAAACTTTTTCCTATATGGTAATACATATTTTTTGGCGGTCACTGTGTATATGTCTCCTGTATACTAATATTAACCCTCGCTATATTATTCTTCATTTATAAAATATAGTAATTAAGTTGTGGAATATAAGTAGGTAAATGTTTCGTTGACACATTTTTGGGAAGTAATCTGATCAAGTATAACTCGACCTTTGTTTATTGAATCGATATTTTTATCAATTTTCACTCAAACAATTTTATTTTTGAAATCTATTATATATCGAACTAGTATTTTTTAAATTGATTTTCCTTCAAAGATTTATTTCTTATTTCATATTGTTATGAGTATAAATGCAGATTCCATTTTTTTAAGGAAAACATTTTTTCAAATTAATGTTTTATTCATATTTTTGTGTTTTCATTCTGCAAAACCTTTTTTTACGAACGACTGCCGAATCTATAAAATATGGCACCTTTTAATATTTCATTGACATTAGCTATAGGTTTGTTTTGGGTAAAGGTAAGTTTATCGGGCTTCTTCCCAAAATAAAACTAAATTTTAGTCCTAGGAAGGTTTATATCCTGAACAAGAATCCGAAAAAGTTTTGTGGGGGTCTTCAATACTTTTCGAGTTAATATGACCTAGGAGTTTTTCAAAATTGCCCATTTTCATACACGATTTTTTCAATAAAATATCGCACAAAATGCCTCCTTTTTGTCTACACTTTTTTCAGGCCCCAATCAACTCACATTTCACAATTTATTACGAGCACCAAAACCAAACGTTTTACACAGAAAATTGACCTTAGATATAAAGTATAAATCTTACCAACTTACCATACAAGAATGAACGCCCATGAAAAGTTAGGTACTATGTATACTGCTTATATGAGAAGGTTGATTTCTTGTGCAAAACGATTGGTTTTCGTGATGGTAATTGTGAAATACGAATTGATTAGATTCTGAAAAATGTGTCGGCAAAAAGAAAGAGGCATTTTATGCGATTTTTTACTGAAAAATCGGTAAAGGTAAGCTTATCGGGCTCATTCTTGAAACAAAAAGAAATGTGGTGTTACTCACGTAGTTTTATCTACTGAACACGAATCCGAAAGAATTTCGTGGGGGTTTCTTATACTTTTCGAGTTATGACCTTTTGAATCTTGAAAATTGACCATTTTCAAACACAATTTCTTTAGTGAAAATCGCAGAAAATACCTCCTTCTTTTTGTCGACACTTTTTTCATTCCCTAATCAACTCTTATTTCACAATTACAAGCACCAAAACCAAACGTTTTACGGAAAAAATTAACCTTCTTATATTTCACTATTGTTAACCTCACTCTTCATTGGCGTCCGTTCTAGAGATGTGGGAAGGGTGTTATGTATATACTTTATAAGAAGGTTGATTTTTTGTATAAAACGTTTGGTTTTAGTGCTTGTAATTGTGAAATATGAGTTGATTACGGTCTCAAAAAAGTGCCAACAAAAAGAAGGAGGCATTTTCTTCGATTTTTTACCGAAAAAATCGTGTTTGAAAATGGTCGATTTTCAAGATTCAAAACGTCATAACTCGAAAAGTATAAGAGACCCCCACGAAATTCTTTCGGATTCGTGTTCAGGAGCTAAAACTACATAAAAGTAACACCACTTTTCTTTTAGTTTCGAGAATGAGCCCGATAAGCTTACCTTTACAGAAAAATCATGCACTGCACTGTTTGGAACCTTTGGTGTAGTAATGAATATACTGGAGTTTCATCCCGACACCGAACTGTTATTTAAACACATCGACAGGTGTTTCGATCACCAAGTGATAATCTAAAAGGAAAACAATAAACAGTTTAATCTTCCTCTTGAAGATGATCACTTGATTGAAACATGTGTCGAGGTGTTAAATAACAGTTTGGTGTCGGTTGAAAAAATCATGTTTGAAAATGGTCGATTTTCAAGATTCAAAAGGTCATAACTCGAAAAGTATTGGAGAGACCCCCAAGAAATTTCTTGGGGTACGTGTTCAGGATATAAATACAAACGTAAATAACACCGCACTTATTTTTCGGGAAGAAGCCCGATAAACTTACTTTTACCATGTTTTGATTCCATTCGTAACCGGTTCTGATTTTCTGAACTGGTCCTGAGCACTGAGCAGTCGCACATTCAAGTTTAGGATATGTCTACCTATACTTACCCAAAATTTGTCATATCTCAACTGAGCTGCTTTACTTTATTTGGACGGTTTTGGGGCCGTTTTAGCTTATTATTATTATTATTATTATACTAATCAATACTGGGTAAACTGGGTTCATAATCCCAATACTTTTAAAAATGGACCACGGTGATTGCATTGATAGGCATGGTATACATACCGTTATTTCATCTCAGTAAAAATCTACATACTTATATGAATCTACTATTTACTCACATTAATCTACTCTGGAACTCTGCATGAGAGATGATGAGAAAGAATAGATTTTGATCTTTTCAGTAGTTGAAGTATGTAGGTATATACAGTGACCGGCAGAAAGTACGCATCATATGGGAATTTTTTTTATTAATAAATTTTGACAAATATTGATATTTGCAATCGCTTCTGCATCAAAAGAAACCCCAAAAGACGTTGTACAGTGCCGTTCGTCTTTTCGAGGTTGGCGGGAAATTTAAAAAATTTGAAAATTATTTCTCAAAACACGCTTGTTTGTGAAAATATCGAGAAATGTTAATGAGAAAAGTTGTTCAGATTGACATTTTATAGCTATGTACAAGTTTTGAAAAAGATCTGAGATAAAAAAATAAAAATCAATTTTTTGCCACAAAAAAAAAATCTTTTTGGAAACATACATTTCTGACGAAGAAACTCATTAGTAAAGCCAACACTAATATTTCAAATAATGTTTTGTGAAGATTCGCAAGCTATTCCTATTTTATTCGGAGAAAATTTGAAATCTGTGATTTTGCAGTGTGATCAGCTGCTTCATAAGAAGTCACTGAAATATCTACAGGACATATTAAGAATTTCAAATTGAAATTGTGTAGATACTTGGTTCTTAATTAATAATAAAAAGTATCGGAATTATAATGTCCTGTAGATATTTCAGTGACTTCTTATGAAGCAGCTGATCACACTGCAAAATCACAGATTTCAAATTTTCTCCGAATAAAATAGGAATAGCTTGCGAATCTTCACAAAACATTATTTGAAATATTAGTGTTGGCTTTACTAATGAGTTTCTTCGTCAAAAATGTATGTTTCCAAAAAGATTTTTTTTTTGTGGCAAAAAATTGATTTTTATTTTTTTATCTCAGATCTTTTTCAAAACTTGTACATAGCTATAAAATGTCAATCTGAACAACTTTTCTTATTAACATTTCTCGATATTTTCACAAACAAGTGTGTTTTGAGAAATAATTTTCAATTTTTTTAAATTTCCCGCCAACCTCGAAAAGACGAACGGCACTGTACAACGTCTTTTGGGGTTTCTTTTGATGCAGAAGCGATTGCAAGTATCAATATTTGTCAAAATTTATTAATAAAAAAAATTCCCATATGATGCGTACTTTCTGCCGGTCACTGTATACTTATATAAAATTCTGGCCACATTTCTAAGAATGCCAACTAAATCATACATGAACCAGCGCACATGTGTATACCTATTTGATTGTTAGTGAATTATAAAAATGCACTAATTTCACACAAACTTGGTTATAATATGCAGGATAAACACTTTGGAGTTCATTTTGTAATTTATAATTAATTTTAATTTATTAGTTTTTTTTCAAATATGGCGTCAAAAAACAATTGTTCATATTTCGACTTAACTTTTAATACAAATGTTTCGCGGAAAATTCAATTTCACCAACACCACAAAATATAAGACCCTAGACACATGCGTCTACGTCCCGACTGCAACGCAGTTCACGGGAACTTTAAATCATAACATAAGACTGCTCATGCAAACTAAGTTGAACATACATAACTTGACCCTGACTAACCTAACGTAGACAGAGTAATCATCCAAAATTTTGGATGAATAGTCTTTATATCGTAACAATTTTTACATAAGGTGAGGAGTGCACAACTGACAGCTGGAGGTAAACAGTCTCACTTTTCCATTAACCTTTGAAAAAGAAAAAAAATAACCTATCGGCGGACAAGTTTTCTTGAAATATAGGTTTGTTTCCTTTCCGCGAACGTTTGGCCCATGCTAATATTAGCAAGAAAATAAATCTAGTGTTACAGATCACTATTAGAAACTCGCCATTCAAAATTTAAAATTAGTAAAACCAGTTGATTTTTACAGGAATTAGATTGTTATGAAAGTATTGTTATTCACAAGAACGGTTTGAATAAGTCCCTTTTCAATAATGATTAATAGACCATCAAATTCTAAACTATTTTAGTTAATTCTGATAAAGGAACAATTACCAATTAGGTAGGAGTTGGTGAAATCCTACCTGACCACATCAATCAGATTTGAGCACACCCACATTATCAACTCATAGTAATCAATAATTTGATATTAATATGACTGGATTGATTATTTACTCAATTTACTGTTAGTTTAGTAGACTCACTGATGAAGATAACTTGGTTATAGAAATGTGCATCCAGGAGTGAAAATACTTGTGTTCTAAAGAAAAAATACTATTTGTTCTCATCAAGATTGAATACATAACTATATGAACAACTTACTTTCATTACACTATTGCTCATATGAAAAAATATACTAATTTTGTTATTCCTTGAACAAGCTAACATAAACATCAATTGCAAAAAACTGCACAGGATGTAATTAATAATTTATATATTTCGAATATCTCACAAAGAATTTATAAATATTTCATAGAGAATGGAAAAGTAAACATAAATTTTCAAATTTCTATGAATAAGAACCCAAGTAAAATGTAATTAATATTAGCAAACTGAGTGAATAAAGAATGTCCCTGTGTGTATATGTACTAACTGCTTAAAAAAACTTCTTTCACTAAAAAGAGAAAAATCAGAATAAAAATAGTTGTATTTAAAAATCAATATTGGCGACAATAATATACTGCCTTGTTAGGTAAAATAAACTTAAAATAGACATCCACGTAAAAATTACAATATCAGAAAACAATTGGTGATTACAATAAGTGAAAAAATCTAATTTCATTTACATAAATAGTATAATGATTCTCCAGGATGAAAAGTTTTGATTCCTCTGTCGAATGCTTTGAATTGGTACTGACTTTTGTTCGACCTCCTCTGTACAGTGAGTAAACCTGTAACGTCATGAGATTTTCCAGTCTTCAGTGCTGAAACTTCAATGTGTATGTCTGCTACATATTCCATATTGTTTGAAATAATTTCATCAAATTTCGAAGCTACATGATTACTCAAAACGACAGTAATCCTCTCATTACTTATCAAATTCACACAGTAGTCAACAAAGTTTACGATTTGTGAATTTTCTATTCCCAAGTCGTGTAAGTGACTCACATCATCCACTATCAAGTATGTCTGATTTTCACTTCTTTCTAACATTTCTTCTAGATTTTTCTTGATATCAAAATAAAGGCACTTTACTACATTCTCCTTGTCTTCTTGGAGATATCGTTCTTCCAATCCAATATCATCGACTATATCATTCATAGGTTCGATGATTCTCATTTCTTCATCTTGAACAGCTTTCAATAAGTCGTAACCAAGTTTTTTGCCAACATTTTGGTAGTGCTCAAAGGTGTTGTGAAAACTAACTAAACACAACCTATTTTTCTCGTAGAGTATTTGTTTTATCAAGTGAGTTAAAATAAAATTTGAGTCAGCTGTTGAATTTTCTCTAACTGCTATTATTCTGTCATTGAGCCTTATCTGAAGTGCAGAAAGGACAGGGTTCGATGTTCTTGGATCTCCCAAGGAAATCATCTTACTGTATTTCAATGGCCACTGCAAAAAAAATGGACTTAGTTTGTTTGTCAAAAGAAAAATGCCTTGAATATGAGGTTAGTTAAAAAAAAATACAAGTCCGGAGCACTCATACTTTTTTTATTCCTTCATCATCAGTTTTGTTTTGAAATAAATTTGTTTGCCCACACAATTTTTTGCTGGAATTCTAGTGCATATACAACACCAAAAAGCTGTCATTACAGATATTGTACAGGCCCCTTAAATATACTAGCTATTTGCAGAAAAGACCTTTGTGTGAATAAATATACACAATTGATAAGTACCTTGCGCTCATTTGGCTATTTCTTCTTTAATAAATTTCCAATATTGGAGCTTCCCTTTACAGGAATTTCACTTATCAAACTATATTTATCATTTTATTTCAGTTTCAACTGGGTTTGTACATAAAAGTAAAACACCCAGTGAGGTAAGGAATTGAGGAGTTTTCATTTAATAATGATTTGACCTTTGTCATTCATAAATCAGTATTATTAGTATGTAAAAATCAGGGGATTTATTTTGTTTTATTGTATGGAGACAATAAACAACTAAGTGAAAATAAAACGTTTTCAAAATAGATCCATTCACCTACCTGCCAACAAATGCAGAATCGACTTTGTTTAGACTTATTTGCAGATATGTCTACTAAAATTAGCACAACAAAACATCAGACACGTTTTTCCAAATTACCTAACCTAGAGGGTTAATGTTTGACGTTAATGTAAACACTTTGACAGTTGACAGATGTGTACTTTCGAAAAGTGTTTTGATAGTAACTAGCACAGAACACTTACATAGTGTACGTGGTACCTAGAAATATTCTTCTCAGGGCAAACTTGAACTTTTATTCGCGAAATGCGTTCCCACTAGATGGCGCTCAGAAGTGATCGGCTTGCTATCTAATTGGTGATTTTGTGGATTATCTGAATACTGGAACTATTTCAAGTATTGGACCACGCCCATTGGCCATACCCGTAAGGACGGCACGGCCTTCTAGATTCAGTGACCCTAATCGGCTGCAAAATCCCATAAGAGACCATAGTATTTCATTTTATTTTCATTCAAATTTGAATTGATTACGGAAGATGTCGATAGTTGAAGTAAATTTGTCAGACACCACAAAATATAAGACCCTAGACACATGCGTCTACGTCCCGACTGCAACGCAGTTCACGGGAACTTTAAATCATAACATAAGACTGCTCATGCAAACTAAGTTGAACATACATAACTTGACCCTGACTAACCTAACGTAGACAGAGTAATCATCCAAAATTTTGGATGAATAGTCTTTATATCGTAACAATTTTTACATAAGGTGAGGAGTGCACAACTGACAGCTGGAGGTAAACAGTCTCACTTTTCCATTAACCTTTGAAAAAGAAAAAAAATAACCTATCGGCGGACAAGTTTTCTTGAAATATAGGTTTGTTTCCTTTCCGCGAACGTTTGGCCCATGCTAATATTAGCAAGAAAATAAATCTAGTGTTACAGATCACTATTAGAAACTCGCCATTCAAAATTTAAAATTAGTAAAACCAGTTGATTTTTACAGGAATTAGATTGTTATGAAAGTATTGTTATTCACAAGAACGGTTTGAATAAGTCCCTTTTTAATAATGATTAATAGACCATCAAATTCTAAACTATTTTAGTTAATTCTGATAAAGGAACAATTACCAATTAGGTAGGAGTTGGTGAAATCCTACCTGACCACATCAATCAGATTTGAGCACACCCACATTATCAACTCATAGTAATCAATAATTTGATATTAATATGACTGGATTGATTATTTACTCAATTTACTGTTAGTTTAGTAGACTCACTGATGAAGATAACTTGGTTATAGAAATGTGCATCCAGGAGTGAAAATACTTGTGTTCTAAAGAAAAAATACTATTTGTTCTCATCAAGATTGAATACATAACTATATGAACAACTTACTTTCATTACACTATTGCTCATATGAAAAAATATACTAATTTTGTTATTCCTTGAACAAGCTAACATAAACATCAATTGCAAAAAACTGCACAGGATGTAATTAATAATTTATATATTTCGAATATCTCACAAAGAATTTATAAATATTTCATAGAGAATGGAAAAGTAAACATAAATTTTCAAATTTCTATGAATAAGAACCCAAGTAAAATGTAATTAATATTAGCAAACTGAGTGAATAAAGAATGTCCCTGTGTGTATATGTACTAACTGCTTAAAAAAACTTCTTTCACTAAAAAGAGAAAAATCAGAATAAAAATAGTTGTATTTAAAAATCAATATTGGCGACAATAATATACTGCCTTGTTAGGTAAAATAAACTTAAAATAGACATCCACGTAAAAATTACAATATCAGAAAACAATTGGTGATTACAATAAGTGAAAAAATCTAATTTCATTTACATAAATAGTATAATGATTCTCCAGGATGAAAAGTTTTGATTCCTCTGTCGAATGCTTTGAATTGGTACTGACTTTTGTTCGACCTCCTCTGTACAGTGAGTAAACCTGTAACGTCATGAGATTTTCCAGTCTTCAGTGCTGAAACTTCAATGTGTATGTCTGCTACATATTCCATATTGTTTGAAATAATTTCATCAAATTTCGAAGCTACATGATTACTCAAAACGACAGTAATCCTCTCATTACTTATCAAATTCACACAGTAGTCAACAAAGTTTACGATTTGTGAATTTTCTATTCCCAAGTCGTGTAAGTGACTCACATCATCCACTATCAAGTATGTCTGATTTTCACTTCTTTCTAACATTTCTTCTAGATTTTTCTTGATATCAAAATAAAGGCACTTTACTACATTCTCCTTGTCTTCTTGGAGATATCGTTCTTCCAATCCAATATCATCGACTATATCATTCATAGGTTCGATGATTCTCATTTCTTCATCTTGAACAGCTTTCAATAAGTCGTAACCAAGTTTTTTGCCAACATTTTGGTAGTGCTCAAAGGTGTTGTGAAAACTAACTAAACACAACCTATTTTTCTCGTAGAGTATTTGTTTTATCAAGTGAGTTAAAATAAAATTTGAGTCAGCTGTTGAATTTTCTCTAACTGCTATTATTCTGTCATTGAGCCTTATCTGAAGTGCAGAAAGGACAGGGTTCGATGTTCTTGGATCTCCCAAGGAAATCATCTTACTGTATTTCAATGGCCACTGCAAAAAAAATGGACTTAGTTTGTTTGTCAAAAGAAAAATGCCTTGAATATGAGGTTAGTTAAAAAAAAATACAAGTCCGGAGCACTCATACTTTTTTTATTCCTTCATCATCAGTTTTGTTTTGAAATAAATTTGTTTGCCCACACAATTTTTTGCTGGAATTCTAGTGCATATACAACACCAAAAAGCTGTCATTACAGATATTGTACAGGCCCCTTAAATATACTAGCTATTTGCAGAAAAGACCTTTGTGTGAATAAATATACACAATTGATAAGTACCTTGCGCTCATTTGGCTATTTCTTCTTTAATAAATTTCCAATATTGGAGCTTCCCTTTACAGGAATTTCACTTATCAAACTATATTTATCATTTTATTTCAGTTTCAACTGGGTTTGTACATAAAAGTAAAACACCCAGTGAGGTAAGGAATTGAGGAGTTTTCATTTAATAATGATTTGACCTTTGTCATTCATAAATCAGTATTATTAGTATGTAAAAATCAGGGGATTTATTTTGTTTTATTGTATGGAGACAATAAACAACTAAGTGAAAATAAAACGTTTTCAAAATAGATCCATTCACCTACCTGCCAACAAATGCAGAATCGACTTTGTTTAGACTTATTTGCAGATATGTCTACTAAAATTAGCACAACAAAACATCAGACACGTTTTTCCAAATTACCTAACCTAGAGGGTTAATGTTTGACGTTAATGTAAACACTTTGACAGTTGACAGATGTGTACTTTCGAAAAGTGTTTTGTTAGTAACTAGCACAGAACACTTACATAGTGTACGTGGTACCTAGAAATATTCTTCTCAGGGCAAACTTGAACTTTTATTCGCGAAATGCGTTCCCACTAGATGGCGCTCAGAAGTGATCGGCTTGCTATCTAATTGGTGATTTTGTGGATTATCTGAATACTGGAACTATTTCAAGTATTGGACCACGCCCATTGGCCATACCCGTAAGGACGGCACGGCCTTCTAGATTCAGTGACCCTAATCGGCTGCAAAATCCCATAAGAGACCATAGTATTTCATTTTATTTTCATTCAAATTTGAATTGATTACGGAAGATGTCGATAGTTGAAGTAAATTTGTCAGACATATTCACATACGTAGGCATTCGTAAAGACCAATTTAAAAAGGAAACTCTTTGTTTTTTATCGGAAAATGATGAAAAGCAACTTTGCCTGTGGTACGATTGAAGCATTGAATATGAAGGAATATCACCAAACTCAATTCAATGTCCAAAACTACGTCAAAGTTGTAACCAAAACGGAAGTACCAAATGTGGCTTATACTCCATTTTGTTATTAAATTACACTCTATTAGAATTGTGTACTACAGAAAAAGTAGCTTTTAGGACATGGTTTACCTCCGATATTCAGATATGTAAAGTTTTTGAAAAGTGGTTACAGGGTGGTTATTGTGTTTTCATTATCCATCTCATATCACGCTCTTGTACCAAGAAAACTATAGGCGAGATGAGATCCTCAGAAAATCATGCCATAAATTAAGATTGACTGAGCAATTGACCATAATAGTTATTTATGTATCAAGGGCGTAAAGTAGGCGTTTATGGCATGCGGCGTGGATGATAGGTTAGGTTAGGTTTTGAACGTGAGTGGGCCCGTATCAGGCCCTCCACTGCGGCCAATGGCCTATTGTGGCTCACCCTATGGTTATATTTCTCCCAGTATATCCAATCTCTTGACGAAATTTAGGAATGCATTGGGAGAACAATTTACCAGGTTTTCTGGCCTTACTGTCGTATCGCCAAATATTGAGAATCTGGTTCTGGCCGCTGCAGGGCATGTACACAGAATGTGTTCAGCCGTTTCATCATCATCCATGCATAGCCGGCACTCTGCATCTTGTGCAAGTCCGATTTTATGCATGTGGTATTTGAGTTTGCAGTGGCCAGTAAGCAAACCTACTATAACTCTGAGATGCGCTCTGCTGAGTTCTAGCAGTTTGTCAGAGTCCTGTTTTTTCCTTGTACAAGCAATAAATGCTTTGGAATGGGCTAGGCCCGGTAGACTACGCCAGTACTCGAGTCTTTTATTGTCTGCCCAAGCTGTTATGACATTCTTGGCAGTGCTATATGCTAAACCGATTACCGGTTCTGGTCCAGTGAACGTTGTTTCGGCCCCCCCTTTTGCTAGGGCGTCCGCTATTTCGTTTCCTTCTAGGCCTGTGTGACCTGGTATCCAGACTAGGGTAACGTTGTTGCGTTGCGCCAGTCGGTTTAAGGTGTCTCTGCAGTTCCATACTGCCCTAGATTTAAAGCAGTTGGATTCAAGCGCTTTAAGTGCTGCTTGACTATCTGAAAATATTTTTATTGTTTTTCGTGTGTGGAGCCGATTTTCCAGCTCCCTGGCACACATTTCAATGGCATATACCTCTGCCTGAAATATCGTAGCTAGTTTGCCCATACTGAACGAGCGTTTCACTACTGGGTTCATCCCATATATTCCGGCTCCGTCGCCTTCCTGAGTTTTGGAACCATCGGTGAACCAACGTTCATTTGCCCTACATAGGTTGGTTTCATTCCGGACCCAGTCTTCTCTTTCGGGAAAGACCACAGTGTAGGACGTGTGAAGGTTGATGGTTTTAGGCATGATGTCTGAGGGCATTCCTAGAATGTTGTGAGCTATTATGCCCTCCAGCATGCCGCTGCCTCTCATGACACATGCCTGCGGTAGACTAATGGCCGCTTGATAAAGTCTGTATGTTGCCCATCTTGCCTCTCTCTCCAGAACTATGTGGAGAGGAAGTAATCCAAGGAGGACTTCCATTGCTGCCGTTGGCGTGGAGCGAATGCTTCCAGTAATCGCCAGGCACGCTTGTCTCTGTAGTCCGTTAAGTTTAGCAATGGCCATTTTTTTATGTCCCTTGCTCCACCAGACTATAGAGCCATACGTTATCATTGGACGTATAACGGTCACGTACAACCAGTATACGTGTTTTGGTGACATGCCCCATGTTTTGCCACATATTCTGCGGCATGTCCATAATGAAAGGCTAGCCTTCCGGATAGTCTTTTCCAGGTGCGAGTTCCAATTAAGTTTTTTATCCAGGGTTATTCCTAGATATTTTGCTTCACTCGCAAAAGGAATTGTTACACCATTGATGGAAGGAGGTATTAAATGTTCCAGCTTCCTTTTCCTGGTGAATGGTACTATGACCATTTTGTGGGGGTTAATGGACATTTCCTCCCTCTCACACCATTTATATATGGTATCCAATATATCCTGAAGGACGTAGGAGATCGTCTCTTCGGATTTATCGTTTATTACTAGGACCAGATCGTCAGCATATGCTTGCAGATCAACCTCCCACAGCGAGAGAATGGCCAGCAGATCATCCACCAGCAGTGACCATAACAGTGGGGAGAGGACCCCCCCCTGGGGACAGCCCCTGGCTGGCTTGAAGCTGACACATTCCCCCTGTAGAGAGGTCGTTATAGTTCTGTTGTGAAGCATAGTTCTTATCCAGTCACATAGTATCGGTTCAATCCCTCTAGAGACAGTGGCCTCATATAGGGAGTGAGGTAGTGCATTGTTAAATGCTCCTTCTATGTCCAGGAATGCAGCGACTGCTATTTCCTGGCGTTCCAGGGCGTCGCTTATTCCTGAGACAAGGTTATTGAGGGCAAGTTCTGTTGATTTGCCAGCCTGGTAGGCATACTGGTGAACATTGAGGGGGTGCTTTGTTAGTGCCCCACACCTTATGTGCCCATCCAGTATTTTCTCCATGCTTTTCAACAGAAAGGATGTCAGACTAATGGGTCTGAGCGATTTTGGGTGTGGGTCATTCCGACCCACCTTAGGAATATAGATCACCCTAGTCGCGGTCCAGTTAGACGGAATATGGTTCCATGCTAAACTGGCTCTAAAGAGTCTTATAATGATAGGTATGATATGTTCCAGTCCGATTTGTAACAGAACTGGAGCTATGCCATCCTCTCCTGGTGATTTGTATGGGTGGAATGAGTTAACCGCCCATCTTATCGCCTGTGGTGTAATTATTTTGTTGGCAACCACCCAGTCATCTCTGTGAGGTCGTTTTATCCGGCCTATATTTGTGACTAGAGGTTGATTGTCCAGAATCAGGCTGCCTGGGAAGTGGTTATTAGCTAATAGCTCTAGTGTTTCTTTTCTGGAGGCCGTAAAGGAGCCGTCTGGACGCTTTAACGACCCCAGCTCCTGAGTCGGCTCTCTGGATAGAATCTTGTGGATACGGGTTCCACGTGGATGATAGCCCAATGGCGTTAGCCGAGGGCCATCACATGCCGAAGGCCTTAAACGCATTTTACGCACGTGATACATACAAAATTTTATGCACTAGCGGTTTTATAGCGCGAATCACAAATACTGACTTGAATTGCAATGGTCTACACGTTTCATACGTTATGCATACAATAATTAAGGGTAACATAATATCAGGAATGTGAAACTATAGTAGCTGGGTGCTATATTGGAGAATCTATTTCAAATAAATAGATCATCACTGAAAAAATTGCCAACGATTATGAACAAATGTTAGAAAGAGTATTGCTCTATTGAACTGAAATGATTCTAATTCGTGTTAGGAATTATGCATGAAATGATGTGTGAGTATAGACAATTTGAGAATTTTGTCTACTTTACGGCCCGCCGAGCCATAATGCGCCCACGGGCGGTAAAGTGCCACTTTACGCCCGGCGAACCGGGCGGTAAAGTGTACTTTACCGCCCGCTAGTGCATACAAGCAAAGTACAGCAGAGTTTTTCAATGCGGCATCATCAATATCCACAGAATCTATAATCAAATTTAGGCGGATAACCAAAATGTTTCGGTTTCAAATTGGTACTCAACAATGCGTTAAGGTGCTTTTGGTTATTAGATTGGTTTTCATCCAATGACGTCACAAATCAGCTATTCACTGTCAAAGTTGTCACCAAAATTTTGCGGTAATAAGGCTTTTTTCAGACTAGGCGGAACGCGGATTGCGGAAATGGCAAATTTGAATTTTAGGCCAATCAAAACGTTAGAAATTTACGCTCAAGGTCATTCCGGAGTAAATTGTTGAATGGATGTCAACTTTTTTTGGCGGAATTTGACATTTCCGCGCTCCGCGTTCCGCCTAATGTGAAAAAGCCCAACCACCGATAGGTCGGTGATAAATACCAATGAATTGTGATTATGCTAATAATCGCTCGGTTCTTAGACGTGTTAAAACCTGCATCGTTCTTTCTCAAATGATTTTGTGCACTTGAGTTTTTAAAGTTGTTTTCACTTTCACACATTGGGACGTGGCGCTCCAATCGCGCGTTATTGCGTGTGAATGTAAATCTACCTAATGATAAAGTCTACATGACTCTCACCTCACGAGCAAAAAACCGTTTCAGAGTGAATGTAGATTACTGTGGACACTGATCACTATATTCAATGTCCTTGTTGAACACCAACCACCAACTTGAAATTTTTTTTATCGTGCTGTGGTAACTGGCAACGTGGCAACGCTGACAGATCATGAAATCTATGAAAAACCTTTAAACAAGCGGCTAGTGCAACCCAATCAGACTAAACTAACAAGGAGGGTTTAATAAGCTCCAGCCAATCAGAATCTTGTAGCATCAACGCGTCATAGTGACGTACTTGGATATGAGTACTGGGTAGGAATCACGAGACTCGACTCTATCAAATCGACTTAACTCATTATCGCGTCTACAAAGTTGTTCATGAACGTCGATCGAATATGGAATTGAGTACTCGATTGTGTCTAACTCTCTAGTTAGGATAGCATATTCCATATTCGATTAACGTTCGTGAACAACTTCATAGACACGATAACGAATTAAGTCGATTTGATCAAGTAGTCTCGTGATCCCTGGGCAGAGTCGAACTCGAACCAAGCAACAAAACTGTCAGCAGTAACTTAGTCCGTCACTGTCTATGTCTATAGAGAACGGCGGCCATGACACGTCCATCTACGTCACAAATGTTCTTTCATCTCTCTCTATTAGTGTCCCCATTGTCTTATGGGGATTAAACTCTCCTTGTTAAATACATATTTAGTCTCCTTGAGTGCAACCCACAGACCATATGGTCTGTGACTGTGGTGCAACCAATATATATATATATATATATATATATCTATGGGTGCGAACACTGAAATAATTATAATTTCATTTCTTAGAAGATTTCGACTTCCGGCTGCGGTTGAGGTCAGACGGCGGCCTTGTGTTGGAAGTCAGGTTAATGCGTGTAATGTCCGCCGTCTGAGGACGTGCAACGACCCAAGATTAAAGTGTTTGTTAAAAAGTGATGAGTGTAAATTAATATGGGATGCAGCATTGCCTAGAGCAAGACAACTGCGTCCCCCAGGGGTGCAATTACGAACACTCGATCCGTAGTAAGTTTGACATATGTCAGATTTTATCAATTATAAAAACGAATACAATTCAAAATATATTGCAATTTGAGTCGATATCAATGGTCTATATGGTAGATATAATTCCATTCTATCTCTATTCAAAGAAATTTCGACTTCGTTTCGAATCGGGAACAACCATCGTTCTAGCCTACGTATCGTGACAGCTCTCTTATCGATGAGTGTTCATAATCCCACCCCAGATAACGCCTTGCTGTCTACGCCAGTTAGAGGCCGGATGGGAACGGATTTCTCGCAGCAAGGGCAAACTGAGTAGATATATAACCGAGCTCAAAAAAAGGAAAGAGAAAGAAGAATTTCATTTTAGAGGTGCGTTTCAATATTACGTCCGACGTGCGTCCGACGTCTAACTTTTCTTACGAAGCGTTTCGATATTAGAACGTCTTGTCCGAAAACTTCATTCCATCGTTTCAAAATTCTTGAGTGGAACGTCCGACCGTCAACTATTTACACCACGATTTAGGAGAGCGTTTCAAAATTCAATCCGAAAGATATCGCCCTACGAAACAACTATGACGTCATACATCGTCCGTTACCGGACGTCAGACGTTAAATTGAAACGCACCTCAGCAGGTGCAACCGATGAACCCATGCAATTTTATTGGAATTTACTGAGCATGCGCCAAACTCGAATTAAACATGGCGTGGTGTTGAGGGGTTGAGTTGATGTGACAAGACAATACTGACAAGGAAAGGAAACTGAATTGAAAATGTGTGAATTTGTTTTCCCGGTACATATTGTTTTTGAGATTGTTAAAAAAGACGAATTTATAACCTCAATACTAAGCGCGAGCGCAAGAAGTGGATTCTCCCTTGACAATTTTTAGGTGCTAGTATTTTGCAAGAGCTATTTTGAATTTTTCAATGTTTGCAATGCCAGATGACAGCGCAAGGTCGCAATCGCTAGGTTGCGCAAGTCGTCAAGTGGCGCAAGCAGTGCAAGCACGCAAGTGTGTAACAAATTTGCTAGGAATAAAGGTAAATTAAATGATGGAACGAATGAACGATCCAAGTGCCCAGGATGTCAAGCAATTGGCAGTTAATGAAAACTGAAAAGATATTATTTTAAGATTATTATATAAATTTATATTTTGACTGATTGAATAATTTTTTTTTTAAAAGGTGGTCCATACCTTTTTAACTTGATTGACGTCGTTGATTTAATTCGGTTTTTCACTCTGATTTTAGGTTAATAGCTGACTGACAATTCAATAAATATGGCAAATAAAGAAAGATTACCAAGATGGTACTTTGGAGGACTTGCGTCAGCAGGAGCAGCATGTTGTACACACCCCTTGGATTTAATAAAAGTACATTTACAAACTCAGCAGGGCGGAAAAACTTCAATCATCAAATTGACAAAAGATATCGTGAAAAAGCAAGGTGAGTTGAAGAATAATACAGAGGAAAAACTGCTTATATCTCATGGGAACACCTAGCTATTAAAGTTTTTGAAAATTACTCATTTCTACTGGAGCGAAAATAAGTCTTAACCTTTTTATTCCCGTGATCACAATTTTTTTTTCAAGTATAAGGATGACAATTGAAAAAAAAGGGATATATCTTCAAATTAGTTTTTGTATATTAAATTAAAACACTGAAAATCCCTAAGTAACCCAGCAAATATAAAAATCATTGATTTGGATCTCATCAATTGATTCATAAATGCAGTACACTCAGTTTATCAATCAAAACCAATACGAAGTTCTTAAATTTTATCAATTCAATTTAGCATCATTATAAAAGCATTCCATATCTAATCTGATATTACTTACAACAATTTTTGTTGAAATTAATTTAACCCTTAACTACTGTGGTGCGGTCACTGTGACCGCTGCCTATTTGAACATCGCTAGTATTAAGCTCCTTCCTAGTTGTATAGCCTTGAGCGTCTCTGTACCTTCAAATTAACGTATTTTAAGAAGGCGGCCAGGGTAGTCGCGTGTTACGTGCTTTTGTTTTTGAATTACACCGAGTTGAAATTTTTTTGCGGTCATAGTAACCTCAGCACAGTATTAGTGTAACTTATTCTTGCCGTGTTTGTTACTGAAGAACGTCTGGAGGTACCCATGGAGAAACTTAAAAAAAGAAAAACTTGCTACACTTGTCCTTCATGACTAAACAGAAAAACTTTTCACTTGTGTTACACATGTACCAAGCCTATTTGAGGTGAATGTTCAACATATATCTGTATAAACTGCAAGTCTAATTTGTTATTTTTTACATCGTATGATTTTTGTGAAAACAATTTTTTTTTTATCAATGTTTTTAATTTTTTTGTAAGTTTATACCTCTGTCCTACGAAAAATATTGCTAGTTTCATTTTAGAATTATTATTTTTTGTTAAATGTTTAATAATAAAAAAAATATCCAATTTTGTTAAAAAAGAAGCAGATGACCAAGAAAATAAAATTTTGTAAAAAAGATGCCAGGTTTTTAATTACCTATATTTTATTTTCATCAAAAAATGTTCAATTCATATCATTAAAATAAAATAATATGAAAAAACTCAATTATATAATTTTTTAAGGTATATAAATATTTCGGTCACCATGACCGCACCACACACGCACCGTCATCAAACTTGTACCACAGTAGTTAAGGGTTAATCCAATATAGTGTGTTGAATATACAGGGTTATTCACGTTATTCGACACGAAGCATTATGGCTAAATCATTTGATTTTTTGAAAGTTTTTTCTTTACGATTTATAGGACCTATTGGCCTTACATTTTAAAAATATTTTCATGTTGTACAGGGTGTGCCAAAAACACGAAACATATCAAAGTTGTTATTTTTTAAATGGAATACCCTGTATATTATTTCATTTTCGGATTTTACGATCGAAATAAAGGTTAAGTTTCATTAAGGTTTAATTCACCTAAACCGTATGGTTTTTGAAATATCTCTTATTTTGTGAAATTGCAGCATCAGCTTTGATGCTTAAAGTCTCAACCAGTGTTTTCTTGTTTTCAACCAAATTAATGCTAGATGCTACTAACAGAATAACTTTCATATAGCAGTTGTGAAATATTTACTAACTTATACAAGGTGTGTAAAAATTAAGGCAAAATAATCACAATCTTTGAACGGTAATAACTTGTTTAATTTAATTGGAACGCCCTGTATTTTATGTCAAGAGCAGATGTCAAATTTAATTGTCTATCAAATACCAGTATACATTCCTATAGCTAACTCTTCACGTTTTCAAGTAAAACGCATATTTCCATTTTGCAAACTGATTTTGAGAAATTTATTATTCATCAAGTCGCCTATGGCGTTTTGACAAATCAGAAATGATTTTGATTGAAATAAACACCGAGATTTAATAACAAATAAGTTTATTTTTCAATATTTTAAATAATAGGTAGGTACTAGTTTAAATTATGAAGAAAAAATGGTGGATATAAAACAAGAAATATTTCATATCAAGTGTTCAAAATGGCGACCATCAGACTCTAAACACAAACGTATCCTCTTTCTAAAACCTTCGGCAACATTTGCTAACATATGAGGGCTAACATTCAGAAAAGCTTCTCTAATACGCTGTTTCATATTGTCGGGTGTTGTTGGAGGTGAATTATAAACGATTCCTTTAATGTATCCCCACAAGAAGAAATCAGGTGACGTCAGGTCGGGTGACCTTGGGGCCTGGGGGCCAATTTTGGAATCCTTTCCTTCCAATCCATCGATTTCGGAAGTGAACATTTAAATATTCACGAACCTGACGATGGAAATGTGCGGGAGCTCCATCCATTTGAAGCCATATCGTTCTTCTTAAGTCCAAGGGGGGATGTCTTGTAATAGGACCGGAAAATGATTTGTTAAAAATTCTAAAAACAACATTCCATTTAAAATATTTAAATGTTCGTCGAAAAAATAAGGACCAATTAAATATTGACCCATTATTCCACCCCACACATTCACTGACCATCTGTGTTGATTATGTTTAATTCTAAATTGATGTGGATTGGAATCAGCATAATAGTGGAAGTTATGTCTATTAACAGTCCCATTGTTATGAAAGGTGCACTCATCACTAAATAGAACAGAATTGAAAAAGTTTTCATCATCTGCAACTTTATCTAATGCCCACATACAAAATTCAACTCGTTTCCCATAATCGTTTTCGGAAAGCTCTTGGTGAAGCTGGATTTTATAAGGATGGTAACTATATTTTTTCAGAATTCTTGATACGCTTGCTTGACTAATGCCAAAATATTTTCCGCCATTAGGTTTTGACTTGTATGGGGATTTTCAATTACAGAGGCAATCACCGCGAATTCATTTTTTTCGTTTTCTGTTACAGGTTTCTTTTTAATGGGTTTTTCATACTGAACACTACCAGTTCGTCTAAATAGTGTCAACAATCTTTCGAATGCTATTTTATTTGGATGATTTCTGTTGGGAAATCTTTCAGCGTAAATTCGTGATGCTAGAAAACAGTTTTGAAGACATTCTCCAAGTATAAAAATCATGTCGATTCTTTCTTATTTTGGATAAACTAGCATTTTTATAACAAAATGATGATAACAAGATCACAAACTACCGCTATCACTAACAGGATGATTTGGATTTAAACACTTATAAATAACTGACAACCATAAGTAAATAATAATGCAACTTGTCAAAACGCCATAGGCGACTTGATGAATAATAAATTTCTCAAAATCAGTTTGCAAAATGGAAATATGCGTTTTACTTGAAAACGTGAAGAGTTAGCTATAGGAATGTATACTAGTATTTGATAGACAATTAAATTTGACATCTGCTCTTGACATAAAATACAGGGCGTTCCATTTAAATTAAACAAGTTATTACCGTTCAAAGATTGTGATTATTTTGCCTTAATTTTTACACATCTTGTATAAGTTAGTAAATATTTCACAACTGCTATATGAAATTTATTCTGTTAGTAGCATCTAGCATTAATTTGGTTGAAAACAAGAAAACACTGGTTGAGAATTTAAGCATAAAGCTGCATTTTCACAAAATAAGAGATATTTCAAAAACCATAAGGTTTAGGTGAATTAAACCTTAATGAAACTTACCTTTATTTCGATCGTAAAATCCGAAAATGAAATAATGTACAGGGTATTCCATTTAAAAAATAACAACTTTGATATGTTTCGTGTTTTTTGGCACACCCTGTACAACATGAAAATATTTTTAAAATGTAGGGCCAATAGGTCCCTATAAATCGTAAAGAAAAAACTTTCAAAAAATCAAATGCTTTAGCCATAATGCTTCGTGTCGAATAACGTGAATAACCCTGTATAAGTATTTGAGGATGATATGAACAGAACTCTTTTATTTTAGTAGTGATCTGCTTCAAAATAGAACTATTTCAAGTTTTTAGTAATAATACATATTGTTAGGATTTCACATTTTTTTGCAAAACTATATCAACAAAATTTAAAAACTCAACAATTTCAACTTTTTTTGTTGTATTAAAAGTAATGTTTATCAATTATTGTGACATTATAGTTATGTAACCAAATAAGTTTTCTAGAACCGATTTTATTCACAGATCTTCATACATAGGAAATTCTAATATTCAGATTATTCATTGGATGTACCTATTAACAACATCATGAACATAAGCAATAAAAGAATTAGAAAAAACTTTATAAATTGAAAGAAATAATGTATATGAAATTCATCTCTCAATGAAAATTTTTCTGAAGCAACACTTGATTTGAACTGATAATTTGTTATTTTAGTCTGGGCCATACCTAGGATTTTATTTCAGTGGGTTCGATACAAGTTTTTCCACAGGAGTGGCAATGAAAAAAGTGAAATATTTTGTAATTGGTAGTATTTTTTTATTTCGGGAGAAGGGGGGGTTAGGACCCCTCCTCCTGGGTACGGCCGTCGTTTTAGAGGTTTAGTGCTATAGTCATTAACCTCCACAGATCCCTACACCTACGAGGAATACATTTGAGCTGACAATCTTGTTTATATTTCTGTAAATAAAAATCTTAGTGTAAATTAAAACATCTCTCAAAACCAATTGAGACTATAAAAAGACTTGTTTGTAATAGTTCTGTATATAAAAATCATTGTAAATAAAAATATTTCTGAAAACCAAATGTAACAATTTATTCTAATTGAATAAATATACTTATGAAGCTGGAAACAATGGTCAGAATATGATTACTATAAAATATGATCTTAATAAATGGGAATACATTTCAGGCAATCCTATAGTTAAAATATATTTTGTTTCTAGTTTTTTAAATATGAATTCAAAATGAGCATCTAGTAGACATTCAAGATGGTTACTACTTCAATTGATTATCAATGGTAAGATGTGGATTATTTGAATTTCAAGAGGTGGATTTGAAGTATGTTGTAATTACTGTGGTCTTTATTTTATAGTTAATAAACTCCCAATCTACAAATAATTGCATGTCATCTAAATATTGTATGAATAGAACTGCCTACCAACATTGTTATCAATTCCACACAGGAATGTAAGTCTTACCCTAGAGACTAACTCATTGTTTTTTAATAAGTTAGATAATCAGATCGCCATTCATATACTATCAGTCTTAATACTTTTTAATTCAGTTTCAAATTTACTCAAAGACAGAATTTGTAGGATGATTATGATATATGACAAAAGCTCCATTGATTGCTAATTAACAAATCGTTATTTTCTACATGTTCCTTGCATTGTAAACTACAGTTTCCAATAAAATCCCAATTGACAATAAATTTGCTTTAATAGTGGTGAAGTAATAGCAGTATTCAATAAGATGACGAACGTAGAACATAACAACAAAATAGAGATTTTCACACCTCAATACTTGTTTCGATCACCAAAGATTATCACTTTGTGTCACACACGTGTCAAAGTGTAAAAATGTCGAGTTTGGTACAAGTTTCAGCACAATTAAACTGAAATACCAATTTTTCGGATGAAGATTGAAATAAGAGAATCTTTAAAAAATATTGACAATGAAAAGAAGTTCAAAAGTCAAGTTTTCAATGTAGTGTTAGTGTAAAACATGGACTGATTTCTTGAATTGTTTCCAGAAAAAAGTTGTTAATCTCAGTACTTTTGTATATCAAAGAGAAATAACTCCAACACTAACAAGAGCATAAGGAATAGAGAAAGGAGTGGTAAAGGTTAGTTGAGGGGAGGACGTCGGTTATGTGGGTTATGATTATTATATGATATAGTGAAACAAGTCATATAAAGTGATTTTACTGATTTTGCATCAATATCTAATCACTTTTACTAACAAGTTGAGGCATCAGTCAAGTGCATGCGACAATGAATCTAGAAATAAACAACATGCAGATAACCATCTGAAATGCCAAACATTCTATACAAACAAGCAGATTTTTCATCCGCAAATGCTATTTAAATTTGTACTCTAATTTCTGAACATGTCCTTATCAAGTTTCTTAATAATAGAGTATATTAGTGTGTATGGAATATTTCTGTGGTTTAAGCTTTCTGAAACCTGTATTATATTTTTGTCAACATGAATCACAATCATTCTATTGTGATCAAAGCAAAAAATATTTCATCATTGAAACTAGAAGAGCAATAATATTCTGTAAACAATTGAACAATAGCTGTGAATTCATTTCTTATTCATGAGTTCAAATGATAATAAATAAAATTGAAGTATAATTATGTTATAAAAATGGTCTCTTCATAAACATTATTAAATGTACGGGCACCACACCAGCCAGTTTTCAGTAATATGGATTTTTTTTTCTTCCGTATTAAATATCTGCTATTGATTTATTCATGCAGTTCATTATAACATAGAATTTCATCATGTAACCGCTATTGGCCTACAAAAAGACGTAATTTTCAGTAGTAATATCCCGTCAAAATGCTGAATTTTCAAAAAATACTTTCACCTTGCTGTCACGAAAACTGTGTTGCTTAGAAACACCACGAGAGCTTGCTCGAGTGGTGTTTTGTACAGCAACACAGTTTGAGCGACTGGCAAGGTGAAAGTATTTTGAAAATTCTGCATTTTGAAGGGATATTCGATCATACAATTCCACGAATACGTTAAATTATTATGGACTAAATGCGTATTGCAGGAACGGTTCATCATGTGTCATTAATGTCAGTTGAAGAGTTGAACCGTCAAAATGACGTTTCTCTATTCAAAGAAATTGTTGTAACTATGGAAACGTATAAATAAGGAAGAAGCGAAACACCGATTTGAAAATACCACGGGCTGGAGACAGTATTTTCGAAAAGTCCTTTTCTCATTGGTTTGAATTCAAAAAATTATGGCATTTGGTTGGTTTATATAATATGAGGGAAATTGTCATTATGATACGAATTTTCAGCCTTTAAAATCACGTACGGGGCTAATCAAAAGGGTTGTTTTTGACATACTTGTTGACATTTAATTTCTTCGATATTCAATCACAATCAAAAGTATAAACATGTCAGTAGTGAAGAGTCATCTTGTACACCATCAGAAATTACCGACAAAGCCTAAATTCTCTGAAATTTTAGTTCCAACGAATTTTTAATAAAATCTATGAAAAATTATACCTACAATTCATGGAGAATTACAAAAGATATTTCATCTTTGGAGCCTCTGCAATCACAACTGTACCATGAGTTGATAACGCGTTTGATATAAAAATAATAATAATATTATATTGTTTAGAAATTTAACTTTTTGTATGAATATCAGTTGGTCGAAGAGCAAAGAATGAAAGATAAAATAATAAATAGAAGATACAATGCAATGGGATAAACAACCAAATAATATATAATATATGGCATTATCATCAGAGTATAAATGATGATACTAGTATAAATAAAATTACAAGCTACTGTAGTCCATGAATATTTTTCCATTCTCATTGATCAATGCCTCGAATTCAGTAAATTACAAACAACAGTTGTAGGGCAGTATTTGCGATATTTCAGTTGTGTTAAGGTTTATTCCTAAACTCTATGGAAAGAAGGTTGAAGAGCCGTACGTCGTCTGTTTGCGTTCTTTGCAGATGATATAATGGCACCAACAAATTGTGTTGTTCGATTTCATAGAGGTGAATTGACGAGTGTGTTGTACGTACATTTATCTTTCATTTAAGTAATATTATACTTTGATAAAGTAGTGAGATGGTCGTCATTTTTAATGAAGGAAATATAGACTGTCAGATAGTGACAGATTTAGGTGCCCCAATTTCGCATACAAGTCTCGAATAGGGTTGAAAAGTACATCGATGTTGAGTAAAATGGAGGGAAATTTACGAATGGCTCCTGGGGAGAACATATGGAAAATTCGATTTTCCAGAACAGAAATAAAAGGAGTATGTTGCCCATGTTTTCACGCGAGCCGTGTTCACCTAATCATTAATCATTAGAACCTGGCTTCGGAATACCAAAGGATTGAGAGTTGCAGGTTGCTAAAAGGTTAAAATAAGGGCGTAATCTTGTAAGGAAAATCGAGATTTTAACAGAATTCTCCACACAAGCCCATCGAAACTATGAAAAACTACATCGTCACTATGAAAAACTACATCGTCACTAGACCGAAAAACATGATGGCTTGAGTGGCGCGATTGGATTAGTAGATTTTGTCGTCTAACAATTCAATGGAAATTCTTTTTGATTTTTCCATATGTTCTCCCCAGGAGCCACTCGTAAATTTCCCTCCATTTTACTTTTCAACCCTATTCGAGGCTTGTATGCGAAAATAGTGCACCTAAATCTGTCACTATCTGACGGTCTAATAGTTCTCTACAAGTGGCATCCCAAGGTACATTCAAAATGGTTCTTATTGGCGCTCTCTGCAATATTAAAATTCTGTATGTGTAGATACTGCACCATAACACTGTATTCCATACATCAAGTGACTGTGAAACAAAGCATAATTCGCAGATACTGTTTGTGACATGTCGGATATTGCTTGATGCGAATATCACTTGTGACAGCTTGGTACATAGACAGTTTATAAGAGCTTAATTGTGGGTCTAAAACTACACCTAGAAAGGACCCCGCACACCTTATATGGGAAAATGGCTCTCCGTCAAATTTCTTGAATTTTTGATATGTTGTAGAATTGATCATTCCGATGAAATGTTTCAACGGGCGCAACACGATCCTATGACTAGTTTTCGAGATACAGGGTGTTGAATATGAGAAACATTCACTTTTCATCACTCTGTATCTCCCAAGTTATGATTTAGTTCGGATTTATCTTTTGTGGGATCATCATCACATCCGTGTATGATGAATTCATGAGAAATTCATTTCCAAATCTTTTCGTAGTACAGGGCGATTTCACTTGAAAACAATGCAAATTTAGTTGTTTTATAAAGAGAAAATGCGAGAAAAGGTAGAATTATCACATAATATTATAAATTCATTTCATCTAGCATCACAGTTGATACAATTCATACAAGGTGATTCACAAATATGGAAACAAAACGAATTTTGGTTTTTGGGACACCTTGTAGTAATAAACCAACCTAAAATGACAAAATTCACTTGAAGAATGTTAAATGATATGTTCCATCGTATACAGAGTCGAATGATATCAATTTGAAAAATTAGTTATACTTTAATAAATAAAAACCTTGATTTTTTAAATCACCCTATATCTCATAAGGGAGTCCGAAAAGAATTCAATATTTTTTCATGGGAGAACTCGAAATACTTTCATTCCTATCGTACAAAATTTTCAGCGGAATCCCATGACGGGTTTTTCATATACAAGGCGAACAATTTCTGAAAAAGTCCATATATTTCACTATTTTACGCTAATAAATGACCACTCTACCTATCCATTGAAGTTTCCTGATGTGATTGAGAAGATACTTATTTGACATTTATTCAAAACGTAAAAGTAAGGAATTCAGTGAAGTGAAATCAACATTATTTCAACTCATAACAACTTGTACGGCCTTGCCAGATGGCACACATAATATGTATCCCATGGCTATTGGGAATTCAAGATAAGGGATACTCCCTCTGGTGTCGGGTTTTGAATCTATACTTACGTGAAAATGAGGTTGAAACTATGATTTTGACATTTTGAGCATTTCGACAACAATAGCACAAAGGACAACGAGGTTATGTTCTTTCGACATAAATACGCGAAAGAGGTTCCATTTTTTGCCACTTTGGCGCTGGCATCTAATTTTGAATTGAATTGAATACATTATGCGATTTCCGTGCAATGCAAGTGCCATGCAAGTCCAAACTACATTAACGCGCTTGCGCGCGTGTAATTTCCATGCAAGTTTTGAAAATAGCATCTGCTCTATTTTTCATGCAAGTTTTATGCAATTCTAGTAATTTTTCTAGTGGTAACAGCGTCACCAACGTGAACTTCAAAAACAGTATTATTATCTTCTATCTATTTTCATTGTGTTGTGACTGATATGTTGAGCAGAGTGTATCTCTATTGATTACGTGTAACCAGGCATCTTAATTACGTGATTTTGGTCATCATCTGGAAAAAGGGACGAAACAAGACATGTTCATTAATTTCAGTGATGTCAAAATGTCAAAACAAATCAGAATTGCACTGAAACAGCATAATGTAATGTGCGCGGCAAGAGATATGCAATAGCTATGCAAGAATTTCTTGCATAGCACCAAACTTGCATTGCATGGAAATTGCATAATGTATGCCTGTCTTAAAGATGCCCGTCATGGATAATGCAGGAGGTTCAAGATGTCTGCTAAATAGTTTGAATGTAACGATATAAGGAACATTTCAAGTGGATAAATCTCAGGCACATGTCATTATGGAGGTATGTCGTAGGATACTAGTGTTATCAGTTGATACCTTAGTAATAAGTAATCTGAAACAGCTGTTTAATTTAATGAGTTCTATAAACAGTGAATATATATATATATATATAACAGGAAGTAACTTGTGACATCTACAGCAACCATAAAGCTGTCCTGATGAGTGGGAAACCACGAAACAGCTGTCGACAGATGATGGTGGCTCTCGGAATCAAAACATAAATCACTCTATTTACTTCTATATATATATATATATATATATATATATATATATATATATATAATCTATACCTAAATTGATAGAAGTTCAACGGGATGTGATATATCTTTCGGATATTGGGTTGGCACGAGCATGTGCATGACAATACAACAAGGAAAATACATGATGGATAACTGAATTTTTCCCTAATCAAAAAACATTATCAAATACGAATTAGAAGGAGATTCTTACCAATAACCAATAAAATTAAACTATTTCTGGACCGATATCCATGTCCTCTGGAAGCATTCTATTTGCAGCATCTCCTATGGAATCTAAAAGACGATTGGATGGAAAATGTATGTTTTCTTGATATCTAGCGTACCCCAAAAACCATATCACGCTAGCAACATGCGCACAAGTTCCTAAAGTCCTAGCACCGGACTTACAAGTACAATAATACCCCGTAATGGGGAGAGCAGGATCTTCTAGATTTTCGTCACCTCTTTCAGTGAAAACAACCCAAAGCATGTGTTTAGCAGCATTCCTGAACCGAGAAAATATTCTGAATCTTAGGAAATTGGGTTCCCCATGTAACTCATCGACTTCTAAAATGTTGTCTACTTCACCATCTCTACGAGTTGTATCTTGGATATATGACGCAGCCAAGTGTAAATGATATGTTCCAGTAAGTAATTTTAAATATTCAATATCAAGGCGAGGAAACGATTGTATATGATATTGATTTAAACGAATCCATCGACCATTCCTAGTTCGGAGGTTTTCAGCTTCAACTCGTGCCTGAACAATGTTGACATCATCGGAATCAACCAACATTTGTGTGGCCGTATCCAACGTTCCAGGCATATTTATCAATGGATGGAATTTATTTATAAGAGCGCCAGCAATCAGGTAATAGTCATGTAGCTTCGCAGCATGTATTGCTGTTATGGGTTGACGAAAAAATTCGAAAATTGACTTAAAATGTCCATTTCTAGCTTCAACAATCCATCTAGTAGTGGTTATTAAACGTGCCTGATTGGCTTCATTTGTCGTTAATTGCCTTTGATTCGGCGGTAGAAATGGTGGCATATAGTAATGCAAGCCAAGTTCTTGTAGACTATTGATTGAATCTCTGTAGCCTCTATCGACTATCACAATATCTCCTTCTTGAAACCATGTTTTCATTCCATTCAAATCAACTTGTAATTCGTGATTTAGAACACTTGCATCATTATTCCTAGCATCTGCGAAGTACGGCCCGTTGATTGCTAAGATATATCCATCGGGGGCAACTATGATCTCTGGTTTGACCAAGTGTTCAGTCTTGTGGAAACAGTATGATTGCCTCAATACCCGGAAGTTACTGCTCTTTTCTATTTTATTGTAGGTACAATCTATATAAACTATTGCTTTGGGAATATCTGGTGTGGGATTGTATAGTTGATTCGTATAAGGGGATACATGACTGTTAATATAATTTTCTCTTGTTATTGAATTAAATCCAATATTGTTCGGTACGAACCTTTGTAAAAGAGATAATCTCACATTAGAAATAATGAAGCTTGCTGTTTGTCGAGAAGGATAACTGAACAATATTTTCAAAAACTCATCTGAAACTCCATGTTTCATTTTGATCAAAAATGTCAGCAAATGTTTTCTTTCGACATTTCTTCTCTTGCCACCTTGTTCAACAATATCACAAAATTCTAGTAATTGTCGAAAATGATTTTTTGAGATTGATGTCAGATACTTAAATTCGTCTTCAGTGAAACAATTGATATCTTCCCAGTTACGGAGTGGCCTGTTTCTATTAGCAAATGTCCTCATTCTTTGAAGAAAATGTTGAAGATTGGAAATTATGTATGGTTTATTCACAAAATTCAAACCTCCATGCAAGTAATTTGGAAGGAAACCTTGATGATCAAGATGGTGACCACAAATTCTCAAGAAATCTGGGACATAGATATCAGAAGCAACAAAAATATCCACTCTACATTCTAAAGAAAGTCTTTGAATATTTTGACGAGCATTACAAATAATGCACGCACGACTTGATACGCGGGACAACACATTGAGACGAAGGCAATTCGGGTTATTTTCCATAGCAATAATGTCATTCATTACTGTGTTATTACAATTGAAACATATTTTTGTATCATCCTGAATATCAATAGGTGGATTTCCTGCAGTTTGTCTTCGATATGTTGCAATTTGCAAAACATCAATATTATCTCCTCTATTCAAACGCATTGAGAGTCTATACTGGGAACATTTCGGTCACAAACATAACAACTCACTCTATTTGCGAAGGCCATATTGTTCAGCAAAGTTCAACAAACACTGAAAATCACATAAACTTGAACAGTAAAAAAGGAACTTCAATTAGTCCAATAACCCAAAAAGAGTTCTCGGGCTTTATGACAACAAGAAAACGACTATTGACATAAGAATTTTGTTGATTTTATCCTCTTTGAATTGTTCTCCATGCCTACTACGAAATAAGAGGAATATATTAATAAGTAGGTATTCGAAGATGTTTCAGATGATGTTTCAAATACAAGAAAAAGAAAGAGAAACGTTCTCTGAAAGGGGGTATATACTATATACAAACATATATACGATTCGAAGATACAAGAACATAATTGAAACATAAAACGTTAATTTGGTGTAAAAATATGCCGAGAATTTGATTTAATATATATATCTATATAAGCTGATAGAAATAATTACATACAAATTATGATTTTTTTCTGATTTATCCTATGTGGTATTTTCGTTATGTGACAAATTCATGAGATATTCATGTCCAAATCTTTTTGTAGTACAGGGCGATTTCCTTTGATAATAATGCTATTTTGAGACTTTCACTATTTTATTGTTTTATAGAGTGAAAATTCGAAAAAACGAACTTCTGCGGATGTAATAAGTATAATATAACTTCTGAGAAACACTAAGCATGAAAAAATAACTTTTCCATTGAATCGCCTACTAGACGATGCTTGTGCAGATAATAATTCGAGTTATGGCTTTTTTTCGAGGAATGCGGTACGCTATTGTACGGTATAATAACTGATCACTATTTTATTGAAATATTTTTATTTCGAGTAAAAGCGGCCGGACGAGGAAGAACTACAGCAAACCCGCCGAAACTGGACTGAAAATATAGCAATGGGAAAATGTACAGATCGTAGCTTTTTTCATACATTTTTCGCCTTGTATATGAAAAACCCGTCATGGGATTCCGCTGAAAATTTTGTACAATATGGATGAAAGTATTTCGAGTTCTCCCATGAAAAAATATTGAATTCTTTTCGGACTCCCTTATGAGATATAGGGTGATTTAAAAAATCAAGGTTTTTATTTATTAAAGTATAACTAATTTTTCAAATTGATATCATTCGACTCTGTATACGATGGAACATATCATTTAACATTCTTCAAGTGAATTTTGTCATTTTAGGTTGGTTTATTACTACAAGGTGTCCCAAAAACCAAAATTCGTTTTGTTTCCATATTTGTGAATCACCTTGTATGAATTGTATCAACTGTGATGCTAGATGAAATGAATTTATAATATTATGTGATAATTCTACCTTTTCTCGCATTTTCTCTTTATAAAACAACTAAATTTGCATTGTTTTCAAGTGAAATCGCCCTGTACTACGAAAAGATTTGGAAATGAATTTCTCATGAATTCATCATACACGGATGTGATGATGATCCCACAAAAGATAAATCCGAACTATATCGTAACTTGGCAGATACAGAGTGATGAAAAGTGAATGTTTCTCATATTCAACACCCTGTATCTCGAAAACTAGTCATAGGATCGTGTTGCGCCCGTTGA
Source organism: Chrysolina oricalcia (assembly GCA_944452925.2). NCBI lineage: Eukaryota > Metazoa > Arthropoda > Insecta > Coleoptera > Chrysomelidae > Chrysolina > Chrysolina oricalcia. Next base: position 29,065,766 of record OX101817.2, read on the forward strand.
AACATTTCATCGGAATGATCAATTCTACAACATATCAAAAATTCAAGAAATTTGACGGAGAGCCATTTTCCCATATAAGGTGTGCGGGGTCCTTTCATATACTTGTTTTCATCCAAACCATTTGTACATTTAGCATGTGCCATAATATCTTGATGAATAGGTAAGAGATCAGTCACTTCTTCAAGTTGTATACAGAAAGTTGTTTCGTCGCAAATTTACTTGTTAATGAATTATTGTGTGATATGGAATCTGGCATATCAGTTATCTATATCAAAAATAAAAGTGGCTCTAGTACAGAACCCTGAGGCACCCCTCTTCTGTTAGACATAAATGAATCCGTGGTATTGTCAAGAACTACTGCTTGGCTACTATGTCATCAGTATAACATAAAGAAATAAAGACAAGTACCATGTATCCCGTATCTGTTTAATTTGATTACGTGGTGGTCCAAACAGTCAAATGCAGCTGATAAGTCGAGGATTTTGGGGAATCAGTTGTAGACAAACCTTTTCTGAATCTATAATGGTGAGGAATTGATAGATTAGTTCTTTTAAGTTAAGGAAGCTGGTTTAAGAATTATTGTAAATTATCCTCTCAGAAATTAAAACAAACAGTAAAATAGCAATTTGCCTGAAAGTATTTGGCAATGATGTCTCTCCTTTTTTATGTTATGGACACACCTTACCTTTTTTCATAATGCCTTCAAATTCCACATGTAAATTTTTCAAATTGCACTATTAATAATTTATCTATTTATAAAGAGGATTGATACTAATGTTGTATTTTCGGATTTCTAAAAATGTTTGAACTAGTTTGAAATAAATTTTCGTTTTAATTTTTTTTATTGGTCGTTAAATAGTAATTTATACAACAAGAAAATAAAGCGACTCTTGAAAGCGCGAGAGAAAAATGTAAGGTTTCAGAACCGAAATTTTTGCCTATTTGGGAGAAAAATCGAAAACTATGAAGTCGTTAATCCTGAGGTCGAAGTTTTTTTGTAATGATTTTTAAAAAACGATTGGAATGAGAATGATGGGTATTGTGTATTACCTGTATTTAAACAATGTAGGTCTGTACTCTTTTGCAAGCCGTGCGGAAAAAATATGTTTTGAGCTATGTTCAAAAATACTATTGACATTTAAAAGTCATCAAAAATTGCAGGTTGAAAAATTAAAATAGTATTCAATGATCATGGATTGGCTATCAACAAGATTTACGACACTTGCCTACGGCTGTTGTAGTAATTTACCTCGTGCTCATGTTTTAATAGACATTATTACAATGATCGTTGCCTAACATACTGTAACAATATCCTTTTTTATAGACTTTTCACTGTGCGTGATATGCAATGGTTATTCAAGTCAAAATGTTCTAGTGAATAACTTTCACTTTAACTGTGATAGTTATATTGTAATTGTTTAAATCTTATTTGTTCATTTTGTAATTTTGTCTTATCTGTATACTTTTGACAAAACCTTATATCTTATTTCATTTTTATGGTGAATAAAGGCTCTATTCTAATGATATGCGAATTGAACTATGACGCATTTATGTATAACATGATGGCGGCAAATTTATTCCCATATATACTGCCATAGAAGTCTTCGTACCTAATTTTAAATTACAAAATTATGAAAGTCTACTAGTTAATCGAGATAGTGTTTTCAAGCGTTGGAAAAAATGATTGATTAGAAGCAGCAGGTTTCATTTTGATATGCCAATATAAAACATGTAAATAGTGGTAATTTTTATCAAATTTGTATATACTGCAACTTTAATAGGTCCCATCATCTGAGAGCGATTTAAATGGGAAAAATAGTTGATTAGAATATGAATCGTTTTATCGTCTAACATAGCAGTTTTCATTTTGATATGCCAATAAAAAACATGTAAAACCTGGTAATTGTCATATTCGCATGCAAAAAAAAATTATATTTGTTCCAACTTCAATAAGTACCTACTATCATCTGAGGTCGAAGTTGAGTCAAATAACAAGTTTTGTGTGTTTTTCCATCCACAAAAATAGAACTCCGCCTTTTGTTACCAATCGACTTACAGTAAATATTGTAATACTGTATTGTAATGAAATTGTAATTAACGATTGGAAGTAATAAGAAACTATTCACCAGAAGACGATTGCGGATTCAAGCAATTGAAACGTTGTGAAAAATTTGAAAGAGATAGAAATCTTTCAACCATTAAGATGATGGACGTCCGAAATATAAGTAATCAAGTTACTGCATCGTCTAAAACATTCGAAGTAATAAGACGTTTATTGTTATTATTAATTTTTGTTATAAAACTGTTTAATTTAAAGGTTAATTGGTTATTTATAATTCCTAGAGATTCTCAAGTAGGTTGAAATTGAAATGGTCCATGCTGTGATCGTAGTTATTTCAGAATTTCAATAGAAAGTAAATGGAATAACGTTTCAGACCAAACCTTTATACATACTCAACTGTCAATGCTAGACAAGGACTCACATGTGGGTAAAAGGTCTATTACATTAGAATAAATTTTGCATGAAGTCGGAAACAGGGATAATCAAGTACACTAAGATACTTTAGCGTCTCTTTTCACTGCTCAAATATAATCTTCCAAACACTATGTCTCACAGTAATATTTTACCACTGAAAGTTTTCCACTAGAAAAACTGAAAATCTTCGGAAAACATTGTCGATTGATTTCTGTGTTTTCGGTTTGAAAATTTAGCATGGAGAATGTTATCTTAATTAATGTAACATTTAATTGTGTTTTGACTAATGAGTTTGGTAAAGCATTTTTCTAAACAAATAGAAATGATCCATATTGAATTTTGTTTAACAAATTCTGTGATCGTTTTTGTCTAATTTCATTTTGAGATCTTGTAATAGTGACTGATTTTTGTTTTGTTATTGTTCCAAACATTAAAAATTCATAGTTTTTTTTTTAACTCTTAAAACTTCTGATTAAAATTTTTGGGTTATTCTAGGTGTTCTTGCACTTTATGCTGGTTTATCAGCTTCGTTATGTAGACAGCTAACGTATTCCACCACACGATTCGGAATGTATGAAGTCGCTAAGCAAAATCTGAAAAGTGACTCATTCTATGCCAAAGTCGGAATAGCAGGAGTAGCAGGAGCTGCTGGTGGCTTTGTTGGTACTCCAGCAGATATGGTGAATGTCAGAATGCAAAATGACATCAAGTTGCCAAAAGAAAAACGACGAAAGTAGGTAGATATGAATCAAAAAATATATTGTTACAGTAAAACATTTGCTGTGGTTGTACAATGACAAAATATGAAATGTTTTGTATATTTTTTCAGTTATAAACATGCAATAGATGGACTTGTTAGGGTATATAAAGAAGAAGGAATTCGAAGGTTATTCTCCGGAGCTTCAACTGCATCCACAAGAGCTGTACTAATGACAATAGGACAATTATCTTTTTATGATCAAATCAAAATATTGTTAATACGAAGCGGATTTTTTAAAGACAACTTGACAACACACTTTTTAGCCAGTCTTAGTGCAGTGAGTATTCTTTCTCCTTGATTTAATAAATCTATTTTTTGTCCACAAAAAAATTAAGAATACAGAATGGATATATTTTGAGAATATCAAACAAAAATAATGAAAATTGTTTGTACACATATTTGGCCTTTAGTTTTTATTGTATGAATCACCATTATTATACTTGACCCAATAATTTGAAACAATGTTTTAATCTAATTTTTATGTATTCTTGTAGGGTGCCATTGCAACATCTTTAACTCAGCCTCTAGACGTTTTAAAAACCAGGTCAATGAATGCAAGGCCTGGCGAATTCAAAAATTTAGGGGAGATAGTCATTTACACTGCCAAACTAGGCCCGATAGGGTTTTTCAAAGGTTACATTCCAGCTTTTATAAGACTGGCACCACAAACTATATTGACGTTTGTGTTTTTGGAACAACTTAGGTTGAACTTTGGTTTTTTTCGTCACCAAGTTCAGCATATTTAGGTTGAATTGTTTTATTACTATTATGTCGTTACCAATTTTAGTCTTGTTATGTATTAAAATTTTATTTTTTAGAAACATTTTTATTGTAAAGTTGAAATTGAAAAAAATATATTCTAGAATTATTCCTGGTAACAAGTTGCTTTTCGCAATGCATTTAAATATTAATCATTTGTCAGATCATAGATTTTGATATTATACAGACTATATATTTTTTGTTATTTTTTTGTTGTTGTAAGAGTATGTTTCCAAAATGTCATTCATGTTACTATTCTATGGCCAATACATGATGAAGAATTTCATGTAATGTTTTGTACATACAACTTGTGGGGTCTTGATGAGGAAGTTATGAAATTTTATTTTTCAAAATAAAAGTTGAATTTTCCATTTGTTATCTTCTTTCACTACCACATTCCCCTTCTGAGGAAGTATACCAAATGGGGAGTTATTAGGCAATCTAATGACCTGTCAAATATCGATGTTCCTGGTCAAGCAATAATTTTTTTTTTATATCAGAGTTGATGAGTGTTGTTTTATACATTTTTGAGTTAATATTATAAAAATGTATGTTAATAATAATAATTTTATTTAATGATAGTAATATGTATTTGAATATTGTAGTTGATTGTGAAGACTTAGATGTCACATCCTATCTTTAGTTTGAACTGACCGATATTTAACTGAAAATAAGAATTATTTGATAAGCCAAAAGTGGAAATCTGATCATAGCCTCATTATCATTGACTAATTCATAATGTGGTAAATATAAATTGAATGTCACTCACTTGATAAGGAAATCACGTATTAGAATTGTGTATGTCTACTAATCTTTCGACTCAATACCAAACAATAGTGCTTGGACCCCTTTCAGCTGTAATCCAATGACCAGGATTTCACTATAATCCGGAAAATAGTTCGTTCTGTCATAGGTACACGACTTTGAAGATATTTTTCTATTAATTACTACTGACTGTTGATTTTCTTCCTTGCAATTATGGAAGTCAGTCTTTTCTTTATATAGTACTTTTGTTATTGACAAATTGATAGATAACCTTAATAAATTAATTTTTACTCTACAAAATACATTTGGCAAAACGTTTATAAATTATTGTTCATTATGTAAATAAAGTACTTAAATACAAAAATATTCATACCTATAAATTATTCAAAATATGCACCTAGGTAACCAAACTTCTGTACGTGCACTGTAGATGAAATTTCCAATATTTATGAATACATGATCAAAAAAATAAAAATAGACTATTTCATTAAATAATAGTATATTAAAGTATAAGTGGATAAGGACTTTCAAAAACGCGCGATTTTTCGAAATAGAGCAAGTGTTTGAAACACTTGTACTAATAATGTAAAATGGATGAATTCGTGATGTGACATCAATATACCTTTCGTTGTCATAAAATGAGAAAAACAAATAAATTTGCAATTTGTCATCAAAAATTAATTGTTGTCACTGTAGTACCTAAAAATGAATTCGAATATCGATTCTTTGAATGGTAAAGCACAATCGCGATTAATATGGCAAACATCTAATGATGCGCATAAAAAATAAAATGACAAGTTCATCAAATGGATGGAAAAGCAAAAGGTAACACATATAAATGAACAAGTTGTTTATTTGACGTAACAAGTTACTGCTGTCAGATCAATAATCAAAAATTTGTCAGGTACACTTCACGTTTCTTGAGTTGTTGATGTTACCATGGTAACTTTAAAAAACGCGCGTTTTTGAAACTTCGATTTAAAAACGCTGAGGCGTGCTTTAAATAGATACATGGCACCAAAAAAAATATCATAATTGTTCAACATATGCAAAACTTGTGTGTGCATCGTGAAAATACCATAAAACAAAAGATATATCTCAAAAGACTTTCTAAGTAAACTATTTTCATTTATGAAGACTGTAGAGCATTCGTTTACAAAATGATTAAATTTAGTTGTCCTCAATTATTGGAATAAAATATTTTTAAAAAATGTAGCCAAATTTGTGGTAAATTTTTTATTTGAATAGTATTTTCGAAACGGAAGACTTTCACAAGTCTACACCTTTTTCAATTGTAATTCAGAAAGTATAACATGTATTTCAGAAAGTATAATTTGTAATTCAGAATAGTAAATTGTAATTCAGAAACCGTAACATGTAATTCAGATTAGTAAATTGTATTTCAGAAACCGTAACATGTAATTCAGATTAGTAAGTTGTATTTCAGATTAGTGAATTGTTAATCAGAAAGTGTGACATGTAATTCAGAAAGCGTGAGTTGTATTTCAGAAAGTGTCAACTGTAATTCAGAAACCAAGAACAACCCGTATTAGACGGAGAGCTGACTACGTAGAAATACGGGTGACTCGGTCCAAAGTCATCTCCTATTAACCTAATTACGTCGTAATTCCTGAAGGTTCGGCGATAGAGGGCGCGAAATAAGTAATTTTGTTTTTGTATGTTTTGCAAGCTATAAAAGATTAATATATTTTGTGAGTCACTCAAAGAAATATATCTGCATGATGTTCTAAGGATATTGAGTATATTTCCGTCGACTATATATTTGAGTTTTCCCATCTGAATTCAGGGATATTTCAATCATAGGCACGAAGTTAATAAACTAGCCCTGGATTAAAAAACCTAAAGGAAAGTATATTGCTCATAATTTGTGCACGACACAAATATTTTTACTTAAATTCTACTCATAAAGTATTTGTGATGGTCTGCTTTTCCGAATATTTTCTTTCTTTCAGCAATAACGTGACAACGCCGCAAAATTTTCGAAAAAAGGAAAAATCTCCATATGTAAAACGTTTTGCCCAGTTCAGTAATAAGAAAATTTACAGGGTGGTCCATTCAAAAATCGATGCTTTGTGTTGCCTTTCTTTAAAGAAACACTCTGTATATTTCGAAATATTTTTATAACAAGCAACAATTAAAGTTAACCGTTTAACTTTAACCTGAAACATTTTTTCATACTCCTCATGATAGACGAGATACTGTACTTCCTCACACTAATGGGCCACTCTGTATATAATTCCTTATTTCAGACACTCTGTATTCATAGCTTCATTAGTTACATTTTGGTAGATCAACAAACCATTCTGATTGATCCTCAACGATAAACTCAATCAACTTTAACCTCGTAGGCGAATTCATTCACTGAAGAGTTGAGTATGTTGTTGACTATACCCTGTAGTAAAACAGTGGCGTTTTTTTCTGTATTATGGAACAGTATTTCTCAGTCGCACAGAATATTGAATATAAATGAGATATTTTTTTATTTTGTTTTATCCAATTTATCCAAAAATCACAAAATCAATTATTTGGCGCCCTCTAGCGCCGAATCTGGTCATACAATCAAGTTGGGCCAATGGAAACTTTTACTCAGAATTGCTCCAGTTACAACATCAAAAATCCAGCCATTTTCAGTAGTAATATCCCGACAAAATGCTGAATTTTCAAAAAATACTTTCACCTTGCTGTCACGAAAACTGTGTTGCTTAGAAACACCACGAGAGCTTGCTCGAGTGGAGTTTTGTACAGCAACACAGCTTGAGCGACTGCCCGACTGGCAAGGTGAAAGTATTTTGAAAATTCTGCATTTTGAAGGGATATTCGATCAGACAATTTCACGAATAAATTAAGTTATTATGGACGAAATGCGTATTGCAGGAACGGTTCATCATGTGTCATTAATGTCAGTTGAAGAGTTGAACCGTCAAACTGACGTTTCTCTATTCTCAGAAATTGTTGTAACTATGGAAACGTATAAAAAAGGAAGAAGCGAAACACCGATTTGAAAATACCACGGGCTGGAGACAGTGTTTTCAAAAAGCCCTTTTCTCATTGGTTTGAATTCAAAAAATTATGGCATTTGGTTGGTTTATATAATATGAGGGAAATTGTCAACGAAATACTTTTTCCCATAAGATGTGTGTGAGATCATTTCCTGACATTTAGGAATTTCCTAATCGAAAAGTAGGACGGCCTTATTATACTTGACAGATGTAAACGTTGATTTTCAATATTTCTTCAATACTTTCAAATAATATCATTTCATCAAAGAATATCTGAGATAACCAAACCATTTAAATTTACAAATAATAATAATGTAATGTCGGGGCGTGGCGCAGTGGTTAGAGCGTTCGACTCTGGGTCGAAAGGTCCGGAGTTCGAGCCCCAGTTGCGGCTGGGATTTTTTAATTTAATTTGACCGATTAAATTATTCAAATCTCGTCACTGAACTGGGGAGAGTCCTGCACGATTCACTGTTGCGTTCCAATTAACAGTGCTGTTCCTGAGGTGGCGCATGAAGTAAGTAACAAGGCCTATCCAGAACACGTGGCAATGACCATAGCAGTCGATGCCAAAACACCAAAGAAAAATAATAATAATGTAATAAATTGTATATAAACATGCTGAAAATCTAAGACAAGGTATAATAATGAAAGAGTAAAACCGCAAATATTGTAATGAAGAAAGTTGGAATATCATTAAGAAATAAAACAAAAAACAATTTAATTCCAGAACATAATATAGTGAATTAAATATTAAGGGTGAACTTACAACAAATCAGAAACAATTTGCAATAATTTCAATGAATTCTTCATGAATATAGAATTTAAGAAATCAAACATTCTAGAAATACAATAAAGGATAATAGCGTTACCATTCTTTTTTCAATAAACCAGTAACCAATAATGTGTATTACTCACAAGAACAAAAATAAACCGAACGTCCACCACCAAGGTCTTTTAGCCAGTGTACGCAGTTTATACAGGGTGGGTCATGGTCGATGGTACCTTAGACGTTTACGGAGAACGGGACATAGGATCATTCTGAAAATTTGGTTTCTTAAGTAGTTGCTCTTGGTCTATCGATCTAAAATATTTTCAGCAATGCAGCGTTGCCGCTTATACCAGAAAGTAGCAGCATCTTTGTTATTTCAAATGGGTCACCCTGTATATTACCGCATTTTTGAACTTGTCATTTTTTTCTGATTATTTCTGCCTCATACTCCCCAATACCTATCTCTAACGGTTTTTGAGATATTGGTTATTTTCCATATTTTTTATCCAAAACAGCTCGAATTGAATGTTTATTTCTGCGGTACTTGGATTCTTAGGAAGTTGCAATTTTGTGTTCAGTTCATCAAGATCATGTACATTTATTCTGTATAGAGAAGTTTGTTCTGCGTTATACAGGGTCGTTCAAAATTCATGATCTTACTGCTAGATACGAAAAGGGTTGAAAGTGCGTTTTTTTTAAATGGAACATCCTATATATTATGAAATATCCTGAAAGATGACTAAATTCCCTTCGAATTGATATATCATGTTCCTATACCTAAATAGCCAGAATTCCTAGATAATAGCAATTTTCACTGGTAATCTCCCAAGTGCTTGAATTATTGCCGGAAATTTTTCGAGTCCATGAATTTTCTTTGAAACGTGCGTGACCTAGCTAAAGTCACCACTATCCAAGACCACATAATGAATCTTTCATATAAATTTTACAAATATCACATTCCCAAGAGTTCACTCACCAGGGAAATAACAAGAGTAAGGGCACACCACAATGAGCCCCGCAAACACGGCGGGCTCATTTACCAAAAACTGGACTTGTTCCATGAACGCCCCTCACAAATCAAACTTCTAAAATCTGATCAATCTGACAATCAACCCCTGTATTAGCATAGCGGGAGACAGGGTATACTAATACCATGATGTAGGAAGGTAAAATCTGAGTTACACCCGTCAACACCAGCGGGGGTGCCTCACCTGTTCCTCTTGAGGAGCCGAGGAGACACTACATTCGGGACAACGCCGACCCCTGGCAACAGGGGTCGACGGAGCCCCCCCACCCCAGCACTCCCTCACAACCTGCGGGATCCCTATCAGTCCACGGAGGTGGTCGGAAAATATCAAGCAGAGTTGTGTTGTACATAGATTTCACCGAAATGAAATGTAAATAGTTAAATATCTGAATGTACATGTTTTTGAGTTTGAGCTCAGCGGGAGTGTTGTGGCCTATGAGTCGCTAGGTCGATGGTTCAATCCACGATAAGAACATAACTTTTTTATTTTTTTTGTTCCAAATTTAAACACATTTATTGATGAAAATTTTACATATCAATATTTCAGTGGTTATAAATAGTTCAAGTTCAAACCATCGTTAGTTATTTCTTATGAATTGTTGGACGATTTTCATTTCTCGGTGTGAAATTTTCTTACCGAATCCCCCTCGTGCTTGAATTAATTGCCGTAAATTTATCTCGTACATGAATTTTCAAAGAAAAAATAATGACCATAGCAGTCGATGCCAAAACACCAAAGAAAAAAAATAATATATTCACCTTCAAACTCAATATATTCAAATCAAATATGTATACGGATTACACATACAGGGGTATTCACAATTAGAAGATAAATAGAATATATTTTATATACCCCAGTACACTTATGCTGATTTTGGCATTTATCTTAAACAAACTCTTGAAGTTTAAAATAATAATATTGAAACGTTACATCAACAAAAAGGCTCGGAATAACAGAATTGGGACGAGCATTTGTACAAGGGTAAATGCTGTACAAGATGGAACAAATGCCCAAAATGCCTAATAATTCGTGACCCACACGGTATATACCGGCGATGAAGATATTCAGTATCAGTCGAATATGGGGATATATTTCCGAAAGGATTAAATCATCTGCACACCAAGTTAAGGATATCTTTTAGAACCTTCCATTAGGTAATAATTATTGGATAACAACATTAACCGATCATAAGATGAGAAATCTTGTCATTCTTACAAAGATATAGCAAAAAATCAGACGAGAATATACCACAAGAGTAGTTTGAGTGACAATTAATTTGAATGTTTATACACATATAAATGCTTAATGAATAAAATGCCCTAGATCGATTTTACTGCACTTGTAAATCTGGTGCTCGGAAGTGTCGATACTTTCCACATGAAGCTAATGTATGCAAGCCATCAACCAACAGAATTTGTACATAATCGTAATAACAATGTCTTAACAGACATAGTATGAACTAGTAAAAAAAGATTTTTAATGCAGTAGTCTCCCATGTGATAGCTGTATCATCATGCCGTTGACCAGAATCCGTACAAGATGCAACAAATATTGATCAGATTATTTTTAATTTTCTACTTTATGTTTAATTTGTATATCTTATGTTCCTAAAAAAATTAACTAAAGAAGAAAATTTCGGGTGACTCTGTATAATAGTAATCTCAGATCACCAAATATCAAAATCAAAGGATATTTATACTTATTCTGTAGGTCTACAAGCTTTTGCGTTCTACTGATTTTGTTCAAAGAATTACATAAACATTATATAATTATTAATAATGGAGTCTTAGAACTTTTCATTATAACTCGTGTCGACAATATTGAGATTGCAATCATTATGGGGTTATGATCCAAGTTATATGTAACATTTTATTGTTTCAGTTTAAGCCATCGTCTATTGACATTTTCGCAGTCATACTATACTATAATTTTGTTCCACTTATTTTCTCAGAATTTGTGGCTAATGTCACAAAAAGTAGTAATTGAAGGTCAAGACCCAGTTAATAGTTATTGAATCAACAGAAACAAAAAAATCTGTTGTATTTCAATAATCGCCAAAAGTTATAAATATATTAGAATTACTATGAACTTTGTATTTTAATCGTCCATCAATATTAGGTATTACACAGAGTTGTACACATCAGATTTTCCGTTTTTCGATCAGTTTTTGAACATTATAGGGATGTATGGCTGTTGTAATGACTCAACCATTAGATGTGATTAAGACAAGACTCATGAATGCAAAGCATGGTGAATATCGAGGATCGTTGCATTGTGCATTAACAACAGCTAAGGAAGGATTATCTGGGTTCTACAAAGGAACAATTCCGGCTGGCATTCGAATTATCCCACATACCATATTGGTAATGGTACTCTATGAACAGATGAGAATCAGACTTGGATATTTACCTCCTCCAAAGCAAGGCGGAAAATAGAAGTGGAGATGGAAATTTCATATTTTATTAATTATACACGTATATTAATGTATATTTTGAATAAAAATCTTAGATACATGGTTAATTACAAATCTCTAGACCAAATAAGTTTTCCAATTATACTATACCGGGTGTCCGCGGAAAGTGGCTCGCCCCTATAACTTTTTTGTTTTTGAAGATAATGGAATGAAATTTGGATGATCTGTATAAGACTCAAAAGAGCATCTTTTGACAAGAAACTAAGCTTCATGCATCTTTCGGTTTCACCAAAAGTTACATAAACTTTCGATTTTCAAATGAGACACCTGGTATATTTTCACTTAGTTTTTCTCCATATGATTTACTGAATACAACCATGATATTCGTCACTTTCTGTAACCGAATTTTATTTTCATTTTGAAATTTGTTTTTTATTCTAGCGTGCTATGGATTTCTTCATATCACTAATTTCAGTCCTAAAATTTTGGGAATAATACAACTTAACTGTTTTTGATCAAAATGTATGTGCTATGCAAAATTTCTATTACTAATTGTTTTCAGACGGCAACATGGTGGCTAGTCGGATTAGGAAAAAGAGCATTTGATTACGCTTAATTTTATACTGCACATTAATAGCTTACAAACAAACTTCTGACAAAAAAACTATAAGATTACATTAGAAATAAGAGATTAAAATGAGATTTGAATGCATCGAAAGACCTGTTACCAACTATAACATAATTATCTTCTTGCATAAATATTATCATGAACATATTATTTAAATAATTACACAATAAAATACCTAATTTACTTTTGCAGAAGCGAAGTAAAATAAGAAGTCGATCTCCTTAATGATTTTGTTTCATCAGTTGTGTTTATCAAAGGTTAATCCATCCATTTAAATATTATTTTAATATCAAAGATGCTTTATTTTATGAAACATCTAACGTAGTTTTTTAAGTTTTTTGAAGGAATTTTGTTCGAAACCTATGAGTGTGCAGTATCAAATGAATCGCAATAAAATGATCTTTTCTCCTAACCCGACAAGCCACTGTTGCCAATTGAAAAAAAAATGTAATTTCAATTTTAAAATTACATTTTACATAGCACATACATTTTGACCGAAAACAGTGGAGTTGTATATTCCTCAAAATTTTAGGGCTGTAATTTCTGATTTGAACGTATTCATAGCACTCTAGATTGAATAATAAAATTCAAAATTGAAAAAAAGTTGGTAACAAAAAGTGACAAATGATACGTAATGTCATTCTTATTCGTGGTTGTAGCACTATTTAAACACTCTTTATTTCCAGTACATTAACACGATCTTCACCCGACCGCTGTATCACACCAACTGCCTCTCATCACACATTTGTCAGCAAACAGGTGATGCTCGTTTTTACTCATTCATTGTATAATATACCACACATTGCATGATTCAATATACTACAATTACGACGAATTCATAGGACTTTGTGTCCAATGTAGGTACACATTATACATTCAACAAATTTTTATCTTCCGCTCTCACTTCATTAAATGAAACCATTTCAAATACATCAAGATTTAATTTTATTCATCAGGTTATATTATAAATATACAATAATAATTCTTACATTTCCTAAATCGCAGAATGTTTTTCAAAATTAAGTTTAATCATAAATTCGTAAATAGACCAAAACATAGGAAGTTGAGGATCTGGAACACTAGATATCGTATTGCATTAGGTACGTTTAAGAGTTGAACCTCACTAAAAATTTCATTGAAGCTTTCGCTAATCAAATACATTGACTCAAAAATACATTAGTTCAAACAAGTTGTTGGAACAAATTATGGAACAATGTCAGGAAAATACCTATTTGATTCATAAATATTTACACAGTAGATGGTTTTTTAATTGTCGCGATAAATTATTTTATATTTAATGCAACCAAGTTTCAGAATGCAAACTAACGGTTTCTTAATACACAAATCTAATATACAGCGTGTCCCAAAAAGTATGCATCATCTCGAGAAATTCATGATGAATGATCGAAACGTCATGATGCATTTTTCAAAAAGTCATCAAAAGTAAAGTACCCATATTTTTCATTATCTATACAGAAAAAATATTTCATTGTCAAGTCAGGATTTGAATATCAGAGAGATAGATCATCAAGTAATTGTTACTTCATATTTTTTCCAATCATATGAGATATCCTCATATATTGCGGCTTTTTAAGCCCCCCTCCCCCACTCCAGTTAACTTTTGAACACAAACCATTGAAACGTTGTGAAAAATTTGAAAGAGATAGAAATCTTTCAACCATTAAGATGATGGACGTCCGAAATATAAGTAATCAAGTGTGAAAAATGCTTGCAAACATGACTGAAAACGGCCGAGCTGGTGAAAGCGGTCGAGTGGTAGGAGTGAGCAGGAGATGAGGGGAAGCGTATTATCACGTAACCCGTTCATTAGAAGAATTCCCCTCATCTCCCGGATTCTCCTACCACTCGGAAGCTAACGCGGACTCGACCGTTTTCAGTGATGTTTGGATGCATTTTTCACCCCTTTCTTGCCTCTGTAGCGCAAAATGAGTATACACGTTTTGTAGTACTATACTTCTACTTTCATAATCTGTTCGACTAATTGAAATCGGGCTATCACTAGAGCATCCAGGCAGGCTGCAAGATCGTGCAAAAATTTTTTTTATAGAAATTGTGCCAAAACTAACGATCCGACTGCGCCTATTTTGTGCACACATAAAGTACACATGATTCAATACTTTCACGAGAAAGGCCAATCCTACTTCTTGAAAAATGGCGGAGTTATGAATTTTTCGAAAAATCGCAAAATTTTCTGGTTTTTTCAGTTTTTCTCCGTTACTAATGATCCGACAGGGTTGTAAAAACCCACATTTTGTTTGTATTTCAATTATCTACAACTCTTCTCATGGGAGCAACCAGATTGCTCTATTAGTTTTCATTTTATAAGCAAAACAATTTTAAAGAACACGTTTTTTGTTATTTAAATGTTTATAACAAATTGATAAATGACAGTTGCGAGTCGAAAACATAACACAATATAACTACAGACTGTCTTTCATGTGATGGCATAGTTCTACTAGTATTTATGTTAAAAACTCACTCATTTTATGCTCTATTGCTTGGTGTAATAAAAGACATTGTGATTGCTTGATAAATATTCCAAATGGCATGGGGGGGGTCAAGAAACACATCGGTAAAAAGATAATTCAATTCTCTTTCTAATCATCTAATTTTTTTCGGATTTAGTTTATAATTCTTACCATGTGCACTCGAAATATCAAGTATAAGTGCAGATCTGCCTGATTTCATATTATCTCCATAAATTTCAACGGTTTGATGTGGAGAAATGGGACAAACATTTTTTGAATGGTATTACCAAAACTACTTTTCGAGAGAAAATACATTGCAATTACTCGACAGATGGCGCTGGGGGCACATCAACTTGAAAATTTCGAAATCGAAAGAGATCGAAATGTTGCATAGGTATGAACAAAAATCAAAAAATATATATATATGGTTGAAAAGAATTGAATTATGTTGATTTCATTGAAAATATGAACAGGATGTTCATAAAGTCAGTTGTGGAATCATCTGCGACTGAAAGTTGGAATTTAGTCGCTATTTTCCATCGTACAAGATAACCTCTCTTGGAAGGGATTCATGTTTTAAAGAGAAACATTCTCAATTGAAAATTGAATCAATACATGACTCCTCTGGAAATGGAAAAACCCTACGATAAAATTGAAGTTACTTTTTTGTAATATCTAACAGAAAATAACTACTTCCCCGGCTAAAGCCACGCTGGACATTGAACTACATCTGATAGATATTGAGAAAGATGATTCCACAACTGACTTTATGAACATCCTATTCATATTTTCAACGAAATCAACATGCCATACCCATGACAGGTTTTATGTCAGAAAAATATTTTCAAAGTTTCACCGCACAAGAAATAGTCCAACAATTCCTCATTACAGTATGAAATTGCTTCTGAAGAGTATGTTTTCCAATTCTTCCGACCTCACTGATTATCTTAGAAGAGTGAAATAGATTTTTGTCGACCAAAATGTATTGTAGGCCTAGCGAAAGAGATGCAATTCACGCATCAATGGAATGAGCGATTTTCTGTGAGTGATACTTCTGAATAACACTCTCCTTTATCTCATTTATAGATAAGAATCTCCAATGGAAACTGGACATTTAATAAATAATCAACTATCTGAATGAAAATGCAAATTTTCACTTTCAGATTTTTTCTCTCAAGTTATATATGGTCTTTCTCAATATCTATCAGATGTAGTTCAATGTCCAGCGTGGCTTTGGCCGGGGAAGTAGTTGTTTTCTGTTAGATATTTCAAAAAAGTAACTTCAATTTTATCGTAGGGTTTTTCCATGTATTGATTCAATTTTCAATTGAGAATGTTTCTCTTTAGAATTGAATTATCTTTTCAACGATGTGTAACTTGACCCCTCCATGCTATTTGAAATGTTTAAATTGATGTGCTCCCCGCGCAATGTATTTTATTTCAAAAAGTAGTTGGTGATACCATTCAAAACGGTTTGTATTCCATGTTTGTACGTCAAACCGTTTAAAAGTTAACAGGAGGGGGGAGAAAGTTAAAAAAGCCGCACTGTATAGTAATCAAGATATTGGTGTAATATAAACTGCCTTTTATTTTTCAGGCTTCATTTTTATCAATGTTTTGCACGCTTTCTAAATATAAACACTGTTATAGGATATTGATGAAATACTTAATTTAAAGTTGCATGTACCTTGACTAGCCGTTGGGTTATCTAATGATATTCTAAACGGGTTATCTATAAAGAAGTTTTTCCAGTTGTTGCATACCTTTTGGGACACGCTGTATAAAGTGCGAGTTAAAAATTTGAGAACAGACAAATATACCATATAAAATTTTGAAGTCAAATGATTTCTTATTGGTGGAGAGGTATTGTAAACGGGATCTAATGGTATTGATATTGGCATTGTGGCCATGTGAATTTTTCCACTGACATTGCAAACACGCATGTCTGTACTTGTTGAATACATTTTATAAGCCTTTATTTCATACACATGATAAGTCAATACGATTTCCTCAGCGTATTGCTCTAGTTCAATATTTTGATACGTAACAATTTTTTTTTTGTAGGTTTTGTAGGTTTCATAGGACCGTGATATACCAAAAAATTATTAAGATCATCTCGAATCTAAGGGCTCATATTTGATATTATGGAGATACCGAAAAACTATAAAAAAGTACTCCATATGACGTCTGAGGGGAAGTTTTTTATCCGCATCAGCACCATTTTTTGCCATAACCTTGCAAATATGGCAGAGTTGGATTCCGAAAGATAATTTTTAATCAGACATAGTGTTATAAATAAATGTCTAAATACTATAAGAATAAATTAATTTCAGACGATGGTTCCATTGGATGCCTAATCAAAGGATTGATAAACATAAAAGTAATAAAACGAGGGTATTTGGATAACTCACCCTGTATGTACCTTTCAATGAAAATTGAACGGACAATATTAATTTTTGAGCCCCTGGCTGAGGAACAATTCAAATTTATTATGTTATTACACTTTACCATTTCGTACCATTTCAATCACCTTTTTCTTGCATGTATATTTATGTTTGCATATAAAGTTTCCTAGAGAAAGAATTCTACAGTACCAGTAAAATTAAATCCTGTACGAATTTATGAAAGACCATTGGTTATGGTTGGTTGAGAACATGATTTTT
Organism: Chrysolina oricalcia; assembly: GCA_944452925.2. Taxonomy (NCBI): domain Eukaryota; kingdom Metazoa; phylum Arthropoda; class Insecta; order Coleoptera; family Chrysomelidae; genus Chrysolina; species Chrysolina oricalcia. The sequence goes on from OX101817.2 coordinate 29,083,539, forward strand.
TTAACAAGGTATTCTAGTTTTCTAACGAAAAGTGTTGTTTTATCAACACTTCATAGTAGATCAGTATATTCGATATTCTTAGATCTGTCATTGTAGACAATATTTCTGACAAAAAATATGGAATCCATAGAGATTTTTGAACCGAAATGTTTCGATGAACACATAATGCGCCTACTCACTACAATACATAAAAATTCCTCCAGAAATAACAAAAGGCTTGAAGTGAGGAATACTGTTTACTTAAAATTAAATTGGAATGATTCAGACTCTTTTTCAAACTCTATTTTCGGGTGAAGCGGATTATTGGCCTCTCGCAGGTAAATTTTAACACCGTTAAAATTCTCCTGGTGTTACAAGTTCAACGGCTTGAGGCTAACATCTACTGAAAACAACTAATTCTCTAGCTATAACCGCGAAAGTCCGAAAAATCATCTCCATCATATTATGTTCACGGAAACCCACAACCACCATGCAAAATAATATTGAATAAAAAAATATTTTCACATTCTTTCAACTGACAAAAATTAGTTAAATATAAACAACGGATTTCAAACATTTGTTTTTAAAAGTTTGGGTTTTGGAAATGATTTTAAACATCAAAACGAATATTTTAATATATGCTAACCCTGAAACAGACTGATAGACAAAACATATAAGTATGGTAACATCGAAATATTAAATTAGAAAAATTTTGGTAAAGAGGGAGAGAAAAAAAACTTATATAACATTATTATTTCTAAACTTGAATAATGTGGTATCCCAAGCATGGAATTCATCAAAGAAATAAGACATCTTCAATTTACAAACTCAAAATGTTGGTTAAAAATATTGTAGAAATGTTATGGTTAAATACATGTTGCATTGTTGCAATACTCATTAATGTCAGATATGTAAAGATTATCCAAGGGCTCGTTTTTGCAACATTATTCTCATTCAAAGAGTTTGAAAACTTCCGAGTTGTATTAATAATATTTTCAGGTAAGTTATACTGCTATAGAGGCATCAATTATATATTGGAAAGAAGAAATGAATATGATTAAAAATTTAACAAATCATTTAGGTCCCATTATCGTTACTCATCAAAAAAGACCCATTACTGATCGGGTTTGTACTTTGGATCTATCTATTTCCTTCAACAATAAGTTAATCCTTTTGTGATTCAATGCATAGGATTTACATATTTGTCATGCTATTTCTGGCAATTTGCTGCAAAGTATACAGAATTATTTGCATTCAACAATTCCATGATGTATAGGTGACCTTTTAGAAAAACAAGTCCACTAATTAGCCATGTAATGATCCTCAACTTGTTTATAGTTCAAGTTAACCTAGATACCACAGAATATTCATAAAATGTTCTCCCAATCATCCGAATGGATGATTAGAGAACATTCACAAAGAACATATGAAATGGATATTCCAGAAATATTTTTATAATCGAACATCATTATGTTATAAGTCAACCAACCAAATGGAATATTCTAGAAAATGTTTCCAAGAATATTACTCTAATATTCGTAGCCGAGTGGTTAAAGCGACATTGTTTCAATCACTTCGGCTGCCAGTCGAAGGATCAAACCGTAGCGACTGCAGAAATTTTTCTGATGGTCCGAGAAAGTGCTAGGAAACGCTCGTAAAAAGGTAAGACCTTGTTAATCCTTGGCTCGCACAAATTTCGACTTTTGAGGGCTACCGTTCGTAAGGGGACGACAGATGATTAACGGAAAAAACAATTTTAACAAAACAATATTACACCAGAATATTTTTAAAATATATCAGAAGGGACAATATAGGTTTTCATGTCCTTGTGTTCAGTATGTTATAACTTCCAGAAGAGACTCACTGCATTCTGTTATATTATGGCTACGAGATCACCAATGGTTTATAATATAAATCTAGACATCACTCACTCGACAAAGTGGATATGCTCATTCAGATATGCTTTTCTCATCTTTCAAAAGATATACATATTGTTATATCTCTTGGCAGTTTTGGAACTGGAAACTGTACTTTTAATTGAAGAGACAGAGACAGGACTTTTTGAGAAGTTTCACAAAATTTTCCAGAACAGACAATTTTGTTCTATTAAGCTGAGGAACCAACAGTGAAAGCATAGACATTTATTGCTTCTTCAAGATCAGATATCTGCACCAACCTAACATTCATGTTATTTTTCAAATAATCAAAAACTTGAACGTTTCCTCAGTTTTTCATGGACTCTTCTTCAAACATTGTTTACAATTCATACTTTTTTGTTTTCCTAAATGATGGTAAATCAATCGAACTTCTAGTAACGTTAATCAGAACACTACTAAACCAACTCAAAGTGTTTCTCAAACATGTTGCTATTATCCCTCAACTCCCTTACTGTAACTTTAGTGCATTCCACTCGCTTATATCTGAGACTTCTATCTAAGACATCTGTACTCATCAGTCCCGAATATGGATAAATGAAAATTTTGCACTAAAGCAGTGCAAAGCTATATTATGGCTAGAAACAATAGTATAGAAGCACATAGTGCACAAGCGAGCCTTTGAAGCACGCGCAACGAGTTTCATGCTACAACTCGAAGTCTTTGAAGGCACTTGTACACGTGTATAATAAACTAATTTTTATTATACCTGCATCGTAACTTCAAAAACAATTCTGGAAATGAATTTTACATCAGGATAATGTTCCTTATATTTTATTACATCCAATCAAGTAGGCAATGCACATCTGTTGTCACGTATTTTGATATGGCGGTTTATTTGACATTTCATATCGCACATGTATTTCTAAAGAGACCCAATTCAAAAAAGTTAGTTTTTCGGAAAACGCAAAAATCGATCTGCAAGCATAAGACCAAATGTAGTATACCTGTACTATGGTCGAATATTACGCAGTTAAATGAATATACTTTTGATGCTTTATAAAGTGGAGTCTACCAACTCATTTTTGCTGTCACTCAAAAATTGCGATTTTTGAGTTGTCACTATAGAAATACGTGTTCGATGATAAAACTGGGAAATTGGTGTTTTTATACCTAATAGTAACCATTCTAGCACGGCGTGTTTTAATTTTAAAGATTTCGCACGCTTCTTAGTGCATTGGACAAGGATTAGGATGCAGCAGGTATAATAAAACAAAAACTTTTTGTGGAGGATTTGAATGATTAGAGTGCACTAAAGTGTAAGCAGGAATAATCTCGTCATTCAACTGATACTGAAACCCACATAAGATTCATGAGTTATATGTATCTCATTTTTGATATTTCAGTGGAGACTTGCCAGAATCAAAGTCAGTGAAAAACCATAAACATCGTATTATTATCATAAATGGAATGACAGATAAAATCACCAGCCTAAATTTGAGAGAAGCCCTTGATAAACAAATTTAAACCAAAAAATAAACAGCTTCACAACAGATAACAGAGATTAACTTTATGGGATTCAACTTCAATAAAATACAATACAAAATACAACATTTAAGATATACAAATGCAACTGGACATTTAACAATTCAAACTGTATCAGTATGATCTATTTTGATTAACCAAAACAGGACATCTATTGACAAAAGAAACTTTCAACTTACCAGCGTGCTGCTCCCAAGGCTCGCCATCGACTTGCATTGGAGCTTTTTGTTTTAAACGTATCTGAAACATTAATTCTCATTGGCAGCATCATGAAATGGAAACAATTTAAATGAGGAGCAGATTATGAAAATATCAGTAGTATTCTATTTCAAGACATATCAGGCGATAACTGATATATTTCGAGATGAGGCGGTTTACACATTGCCGTTGGAGGGATGTCTTTCGATTGATGGATTTTGAGATCAGTCAGAGGTCATAATATAAGTGGTTTTCAAATAAAACTTATCTCAGGCTTGTATTTATATTATGCATGACTTTGTATTTTATTGTAATGAGTTTTAATTTTTGACACAAGTTATCCAAATATATTCCTGTAATGAATATATGTATATATATAAGCTATTTTTGTTCTTATTGTTGGGATTTTTTCTTCACTTCATGATATAATTTCTCTTTTATTCTGCTAACTTCCAAGAAACCATTTGTCATCGAAGTATTCAGTTTATATCTCGTTCCTCAACTTCAACTCTATTCCTGCTTTTATTCATGAAGTTCTGGATTTTGTGTATAAACATATTTGTTGCTTTAAAGAAAAACATTCTCAATTGAAAATTGAATCAATATAATTCTCGTTACATTTTCTAAATTAAGAGTATATTTGTAAACAAATTTTATTTTTATTTTTCTTATAGTTCTATATAACTCTAGGCTCTCATTATCAGAATACTTTTTCTTTTTCAGCTTTAACTTGCACTACTGTTACACATTGATAAACCTATTGATTTATTACAAACTGATGGTGTTTCATTTGCTAAGTGCGAATTTACACAGTCCATATATTGGTCAATTTTGTGACATTCAACTTTATTGATAGCTGTAAATTTAAAAAAAAATTGTGACAGTTATGGGTAACTTTTGGTCTGTTGTGATACCTGTTCTTGTCAGATAATTCAAAACATAGAGAGCAGTGGTATGGGTTTATCACAAGATTGTTTTCTTTAGATGCCAGTTTGTTTTACAACATTTTTGGTATCAGCTGGAAATTATGTGGTAGTCTATTCTGAAACTGAGTTGCCCATAAAATAGTACATCGTGAGTAAATATACAGTAATTAATAATTGATAATTGTCCAGCGATGAACCAGAGATAGTGTTGTCTACTTCATAAGCGAAATTAGCTGGTTTGTGGAAAGTGTATAGATTACGAGCTGAAATAGTTTAACAGCCGTATGCATAGTCAATTCCAGCGACTCGCCAGAGTTTCGCCGCTCGCTACACAAGAACTATAATGCACAGTCGAGCTCCAAAAAAGTGGTACATCGCCAGCGTTTCGCCAAAATGTGACTTATCGAGTAGTTGTCACTCTTTTGGAGCTCGACTGTGCATTATAATCCTTGTGTAACGAACGGCGAAACTGGCGAGTCGCTGGCGATTGACTATGCATACTGCTGTCAGACTTCAATGTTCATAATATCACAATATCGTAGAAATGTTTCTCGTCAAACGGTGGGGCTGCACAAACAGGAAAAATATGATTGGATTTCACTTGTCGTTATTCTTTAGACGGAGGTTAGGCAATATAGTTCATTGACCTTTTATTCTCTGCTATGTTCCGTTCATCGTGAGATTATCTGTATAATCTACGATTATTATAAAATTCCAAAATGTATTTTTCATCAAAATGTACCAAGAAATTGTTAATCAAGAAAATAACTTATAAATTAGCAGAAAATAAGTTTGTAGGAAAAAATGTGTGATATGTCAAAAAACAAATAACATTCTTTGTTAGTAGAAAGTATGGATCCCTCCAAAGTAGCTCAGCAATGTTATTTTTTTATTTAAATAAAACTTGGGTAAAATGATTCAAGGATCCCAAAAATGATATAAGATTTACTGTGTCTTTCCGGTTATGCCGGAAATAAATTAAAAATTAAAAATATCAAGTTTCTTGAACACCATCTAATGATTATCAGTCTTCTTTATTGTCTTTGAACAATGAACTAAACTAAAAGAAAATGCCCTGGCTGAATTAGAACTCACAAAAAGGTCTTAGAAATTTGTTAAATCATAGATTTGTAATGCTAAATTCTTATGAAGAATAATGTTATTCATATCTTTAAAAGATTTGTCATTACTGAAATTATATTACTTTTTCACTACTTTAAGTCTTATTATCTCTCAAAAAAGGAAATCTATCTCTGACATTAGTTGTAAAGGATTTTGAATACCTCTACGTTTTTAGCTTGCCCTAGTCTCACAGGACAAGACAAACCGACTTGTAGTTGGGCCATATGGAATGATGAGTAAATTCCTACCACTTCCAAGACCCCATCATGGTAGGACTGATTAAGTCTTGTATTGCCGTCGCCGCTCATTCCTAAACAAACGAATTCTTTATTTTTAATTCTCAAAGTAACAAAAAAAAGTTTATTTACCCCATAAGTTCACACCAGCACCCCAAGATGAAATGTTCAGAACAACAATTGATTCTAGTTCAGGAAGATCAATGAGCTTGCCATCTAAATATAAGTCGAGACGTTGTTCAAGGTTTTTGCAATCCGCAGTCACCACTTGCTGGGTACCAAAGCACAAATACAATATCTGTAATATAAATGAAAGTATATTTTCGTCGCTTTTTTATCCGGAAACCTCTAGGTTAGAAATTCATTTATTTATTTATCTAGCATAGCTGATACAATATCGTTTTATCACAAAGATGAAGAAGGTTAATGGCTATTAATGTAACGAGATTATTATGCTATTCATTTAAATATATAAAAATACAAATAAGAAGTATTCAAAAACAAACAGTAAAAGATATAGGTATACATAAAAATTACAGAAAAAAAATATTCGAAAAGGGGTTTTATCATACTATTATATATAAATGGTCTAGTGTACTGAGTTACTGTTTTACTAATCCTATGTGCAAAACCTATTTTTTAGTTATTTTCGTTGAACGATAATTGATGTGCTCAATGATTGAACCTAAACGTTTAATATACGGCTCACTCGTTCAAGATCTCGTCCGTCAAATTGAATGTTGAAATTAAGAACTTTTTTCATGTTTCGTTTATTTTCAATCATCTTGTGTTTACATTTTTTAATTCGACAATAAGGCTCTCATCATTACTAAACTAGTAGCATATTTTTACAAGATGCTGGTTTAATTTTTCTCTACGGCCATTTCAGAATTTCTCAATTCTGAAATCTAATAACAGAATTCTAACATTCCCTCTCTTGAGATTGGATAAATATTCTACCACACATCTATTCCCTCACAACCTAAATGTATTCCATTCTCTCCCTAGAGATATAAAATATTCTTACACTGTTGTAGCAAAAAAACAGTTATGGTAGTAACAAGATTTGAATTAGGGTGTCAAAATTATTTTTTGCTACGTTTCCTATATTTAAAAATTTTGATCGTGGAGAATGTACAGCCGATGCTCGGAACTTCCTACTTGCATCGAATTTCAATTCTAACCTTGTTACAGAATATACAAATCTATTAAGTTATCAATATTCTCACACATAATGTAGATTATAGTATCATCTGCGAATAGAGGTGCTTTGCATTCTCCCAAATCCAAATCTAATTTGTCATATGAAAAGCATATCACCCTATACACTACCTTGTCGTACTCCAAATAAAACAATTCTTTTTTTTATTAATTCATTATTAATCTTATTTTTTGGTACATATATTCTGAATATGACTCGATCCATTTATCTGCGGATGTATTTATTCCAAAATAATATTTGAGTCGTCAGTGGTTCCTAGTTAAATAGGCCTGTGTTCTTCACCAGGTTTAGTAGTCTATTTAATAGGTGTTTCGGATTCATTCCTATTACTAGGTTGATCTGTCCGGATATTCTGTTGCGCTTGTTGAGCAGCGCATCGCATTCGAAGATGTATGTGGCGATTGATAGTCCTGTTCATCCGCTCAACCATTCCATCGGACTGTGGATGTAGAGCTGTGGTTCTCGTCTTGCTGATGTTCAGCAGTTGGCACATTTCTTGGAACAGGTTGGATTCAAAATTTCTGCTTTGGTCCGAGTGCAGCTCTAAGGGAACACCGAATCGACATATCCACTCTTTCACCAAGACGTCCGCGACGGTAATGGCTTCCTGGTTGGGCAGGGCATAGGCTTCGGCCCACTTGCTGAAATAGTCCATTGCCACAAGGATGTATTTATTTCCGTGATCTGATACGGGGAACGGGCCGGCGATGTCAATGGCGATTCTCTCGAATGAATTACCTACGTTATACTGACGCATCGGGGCCTTGGGTCGAGTCCGAGGTCCATTGCTGGCAGCACAAACAGCACACTTTCTACACCATTCATTGACATCAACTTGACAATTGACCCAGTAGAACCGTTGCCTTACTTTCTGCAGTGTCTTAGTCACACCCAGATGTCCTCCAGCAACTCCATCATGGATCTCTCGCAGTACTTCATGTCTTCTGTTCTTGGGTACCACTATCTGACGTCTGTCCTCCCCACCATCTTCGGTTTCCAATACACGTTTCAGGACCCCATTTTCCAAGGTAAGGGAGTTCCATTGGGCCCAGTAGGATTTGACTGCTGGGGAATATCTTGCGATTTCCTGCCATGTCGGTCTTTGATTACTCTTTTTCCAGCAGACGACTAAACCAAGATCTGGATCGCTTTTTTGGTCTTTCTGGACCTCGATGTCATTCCAGTTGTTGTCAACTGCCGTGGTTCTACAAATCGCTGCTTCTGGATCTCTTTCTTGGTCTTTCTGGACCTCGTTGTCATTCTTGTTGTTGTCAACTGCCGTGGTTCTACAAATCGCTGCTTCCTTCTCTTCTGCTCGTCGGCAGTGTGAACAGTCGTCTGGGCATGGTCTCCTTGACAGGGCATCTGCGTTCTTGTGGCCGCTTCCTGCTCGATGTTCGATCTAGAATTCTTGGAGTCTTTCGATCCAACGTGCTACTTGGCCCTGGGGGTTTTTGAACTGTAAAGCCATTTAAGGGCTGCGTGGTCTGTCCTTAACAGGAATCTTCTCCCGTACACGTATTTGTAAAAGTGTTCTACTCCCTTGACAATAGCCAACAGTTCTCTTCTGGTGACGCAGTAGTTACGCTCCGGTTTACTGAGAGTTTTACTGAAGTATCCGATGACCTTCTCTTGCCCATCCTGGATCTGGGACAAGACAGCTCCAAGTCCCACGTTGCTGGCGTCCGTGTCCAAAATGAATTTTACACTCGGAAGGGGATAACTCAGAATCGGTGCGTTGATCAATGCCCCCTTCAGCTTCCTGAACGAGTCTTGGCATTCTTCGGACCACTGAAACTTTGTTTGTCCTTCCGTGAGCCTGGTCAGTGGTTTAGCGATGTTGGCGAACCCCAGCACATATCGGCGATAGTATGTGCACAAACCAAGGAAACTAGGTAGTTGGTGTATGTCTCTCGGAATAGGCCACTCCTTCACTGCTCTGATCTTCTCGTCATCCACTGCAACTCCGTGCCCAGAGACAACATGGCCAAGGTAACGTACTTCTTTTTGGAACAGGTGGCATTTCTTGGGGCTCAGCTTCAATCCAGAATTTCTCAGTCGCAGGAATACCTCCTCCAGGTTTTTAACGTGGTCTTCGAACAATTTGCCAACTACAATAATGTCATCGAGATATACCAGACACGTCCTCCATGAAACTCCTTTCAGAACCGTCTCCATTAATCTCTCGAATGTGGCTGGAGCATTACAAAGCCCGAATGGCATAACGGTGAAATGCCACAGTCCTGAGCCGATGGTGAAGGCTGTCTTTTCTCTATCTTCTCGAGCCAGTTCTACCTGCCAGTATCCACTCTTCAGATCAAGGGTCGAGAAAATCGTGGAGCCGGCCAATGTGTCCAGGGTGTCGTCTATTCTCGGAAGAGGGTAACTGTCTTTCTTCGTCACATTGTTCAGTTGACGATAGTGTACGCAAAAACGTGTTGATCCATCTTTCTTCTTCACCAGCACGACTGGAGAGGACCATGGACAGTCGGATGCTTCAATAACTCCATCTTTCCCCATTTCACTGACTATTTTGTCAGCCTCTTCCTTCTTGGCAAGAGGAAGTCTTCTAGCTGATTGTCGGATCGGTCGGGCATCCCCAGTATCAATTTTATGCTGAATTACATTCGTTCGGCCCCCTTTTCCTTGTCCGGAAATCAGTTCAATCGGTAGCTCACCATGTACAGTGGCCGGCTCTCCTGTTGCTGTGCGTAGCGTTCCAGTCTCTCTGGTGTTTTAGCAAAAGCAGGTCCAAGGATTGTCCTAGTCGAACCTGTATCTAGCAGCATGGTGTAAGGCTCGTTGTTGATGTGACCGTCTACAAAGACACCATTGTTTTGACGTTGAAGGATAGCGACATATGCATTGTTAACGGGAGCTTGCTGGATACAGGTCGACGATTGCCCCTCCTCATCGACCTTCTTTAGTTTTCCTGCATCGGTGTCGATTCTGAGAATGTTGGACATTTGTTGCGCACATGCCCAATTTTGCCACAATTCCAGCATCTTATCTGTCTTCCTTCCTTCCTTATGGCAGCTTCCAGGTTAGTAGGCTCCTGTGGGTCTTCTTCAATAACTCGGACTTTACTCTGGCTTCTGCAGGATTGCTTCGCCGCCTCAAATTCCAAAGCGCGTGCCAGTGGATCCACGAGATGTGTTGGACGAGCTAGTGTCAATGCTTGTCTGGTTTCCTGATCACGAAGTCCATCTAAGAAGGCCTGCTAGTCGCTCCATTACTTTTTCCGGTGTAGCTGGGTATGCAAGGCGAACCAAGCGTGCAATGTCGGCTTCAAATTCCTGTAGGGATTCGCTTGATTTCAGCTGTAAGTGGTATACATGTTCTAGATGGGTCTGTCCATACCGTAAATCTAGATGTTTGATCAGCTGCTCGTAGTCCTCTTGTTCTTGGGCCGTGAGGGTTTGTAAGATATTTGTTGCTTCTCCACGCAATGCCAGTGTTAGTGCCACAGCTCTATCTCCAGCATTCCATCCATTCGCATTTGCTGGTGGTTTCATGGAGATCTTTCCTGTTTCCGAACTGATCTTTACATCTTTCAGACCCTTTTGAACATCATCCAAGTTCAAACTCAGTTCCGAGATTGAATTTTCATTGACAGATTCTGTGGTGTGGGTAGTATCATTCTGGTTTTCCAGATTCTGTGTTGGGGGTAATGTCAGTCTGGCTTTCCATCTTACTGATTTTCTCCTTTATTTTGTTGATTTCCGCCTCGAGTCCGCTTTTGATTTCGTCACTGATTGTTTCCTTCAATTTAACTATCTCTTCCTCAATTTCATCTTTGATTTTCTCCATCTCTGTCTCGACAGTCCCCATTCTTTCTTCTAATCGATTCGCTACGCCACAAAGTTCATCTTTCATGTTTTTAGAGTTTTCTAGAAGCTCCTCCCTCAAACCCTTTGAATTTTCTAGAATCTCTTCTCTCAAATTCCTCGAACTTTCTAGCAGCTTTTCTTCCAGATTTTTCGAATTCTGTTGCAGCTCTTCTTTCATTGATTTGGAATTTTCGTCGAGTTTATTCATTATGGAACTCATATCTATTCCAGAAACTTCAAATAGAAATGTTTCTGGGTCCTCGCCCTCCTGAACTAATCCCTCGGCAAGTCTTGTTTGAAGCACGGCCTTTTTACCACTTGTGTCAAGTTCCCTCTCCTCCAGTTCTTGCTTCAATTCCGCAACCTTCAAATCAACCAGGCGAACTTTCCTCGAACACATTTTGTCTTAGTCTATGTCTCACAGTCTATTTCACGGGTCACCAGTCTATTATTATTATTGTCTATCTCACACAGTCTATTTTCCGGACACTAGTCTATTACTATTATTATTGTCTATTTCACACAGTCTATTCCACGGCCACCAGTCTATTATTATTGTCTATTTCACACGCGAAAATAATTGTCCGAAATACACAAACTTTCTACTTACACGAATACTCTGTATTTAAAAATCCCACTTCTGACACCAAATGTAATATATTTATAGTCCAATTAACTCTAAAATAATTTATTTAACGAAATACAATGATTCACAGTACTCTAATTTACATAACAATCACTCTACTATTTATATTCGACTTTCACTTCACTGACTGACCATCTGTCCGCTACGTAGTTCTTTTTATATCCGACGTTGACTTCTCCGAATGCTCCAGAATTTTCCATCGAATCGCCCAGACTCACCGAACCGTCCAGATTCTTCTCGGTGCAAGCGCATCGACAGTCTCCCGCGGTCGGTTTCTAGCTTCGTGAGAGTTCAGGTCCGGCATCGCCCGCAGCTTCGCCACATTTAGTTCTGCTGCTCAAAAATAATATTTATGAGTTCTCCAAGTCAAACTGTTTTTAAATGTTGATTTGGGTTTACCGATCGATTTTCATAATACGAAACCTCACTAACACCATTCACCTCACTATTCATTAAATTGCTAACAATTTGTCCAATACTCAAAATTAAATAGGTCTCCATTTTCTATATTTTCATAAATCTCAACATTATTTTTGAAAATAGTTATTACTTGATTGGTAGGTTTTGTGTTTATTAGAGATTTTAATGTTCTCCATAATAATTGAGAGTTATTTTCAACCTTATCAATTTTATTTACAAAATGTGATTGTTTAAGAAATGGCGGCAACTCTACCTTATTGAAAACTCTGCTCCCGTACACATAAAAAATACTATCTCGTGTTTTATGAAAGTTTAGTGCAACTTGGGCATCCACTCCAATACTGATATAATTATACATAAAGTAAGTTTTATTAGGTAATTTCAGTCCTAAATGCCTGGTTGAGGTCACCTCAACCTTCCATCTAAAACAATAAAAAAAAAGAGATTATTTATGCAAACTAAACAAGCAATTTAAATCTACCTGTCTAATTCAGCAACTCTCGCATCCTGTATATTTCCTAAAATCTGGTCAATGTGCAACTCCGAAGAGTTCTCTTTACCCCATCCAAGTACCCTTGACAGGTCATTGCCAGTACCCAGAGGAAGAATAGCTAATAAGGGCTCGGGCTAGAATTGAACAATTTGTAGAATAATGTAATTACCTCTGACATTAAGTAAGATATATTACATCTAGGTCCAAATTATGTGATGTCGTCAAAACCCATGAAATTGTTCCATCTCCTCCTGCTATGAGTATTTTAACTTGTTTGGGAGCCAAAAGAACGCACCACTGTAAAGCAGCAGGAGGTTTTCTTTCACTCAAATCTATCACTTGAACTGGGTTGAGATATTTCCTGAATTCAGATAAAACCAATGCTCCGTCGCTATTACCAGATTTTTTGTTTGCTGTTCATAAGAAAAAATATATACGTCAAAAGGTTCGGATGATTCCGATATACGGAAAATTTACCAATAACAATCAGAGGAGTCCATTTTTTCCATCCTGGGTCCTTCACGCCCCTGAGAAGTAAATGCTTATGAAGTGCTCCTTTACGTCGCGCAACTTGTATACACCAAGGAGGAACTATCATGTTTCTATAAGGGCCAAAGTCGCAAATCTGGAAGTTTCAGTAGAACAAAATTATTTCTTATTATAAAGGGTGGCCTAGGGTTAAACGGCCAAGCACTTATTTGGATCGGTTTTTAGGTCAAAATGAGATTTTTTTCCTATAAGCATGTCCTAACTTTTCGTTTTCGAGATGCAGAGTGTCAAATAAATTTTTAGAAAAAAAATCTGTTTTATATTAATTACTCTAAAACCTTTTGGCTGGTTTAACAAAAGCGTCTGAGGGCCACAAAGTTTTTTTCCGACTTCAAATTCGGAATTTTATTTTTCATTATACCTATCTGAAAACACTATATTTGCATGCTTATTTATTATGTGCGCCCGAACGGAAAAAGTTTCCGTGCGCTGGAGTCATTATAGCTGCCTATTTCCATGTCAAAATTAAATAATATGTTGTTGACAGTTCTCTAAAAATCGCAAATTGTTTGAATATTTCCTTACCAACATGGTAAATAACGCTTGTTTTATGGCAATTTCTGGATATTTTGTACCATAAATATTTCAATCAATAATACAAGTTTTTGTTCCTTCGTCATTAAAAATAAATGTTTCTTAACAATCTGTGGTTTTCAGGTGATATAATGAAAAATATCTTTCATTACTCGTCCATAAATGCTTTTTCCGTGCCTGCACGACTTCCCGTGTTCGGCTTCGGCTCCCACGGGAACATGTCGCGCACGCACGGAAAAAGCCTATTTTATGAACTCGTAATGAAATATACTATTTCCGAATTTTAACTCAGAAATTTAGACTTTAAACTCGAAAATTCCGACTTTAAACTCGGATATTGTTTTTTAGAAAGGTCTATGAAATATGTCTGTCACATGAAGATAAATGATTGTCAAATATAGTATAGTAGTTAAGTACATCATTATATACTTTTGTCCAATATTCTCCATCATTTCAGCAGCTCTCATCACAAATATCTCAACTATTCTCAGAACAAAAATTAGTTTGATAAATATGAAACATTATGTCAGTGTTGCTTCTTCGGGAAAACCAATATCATTATTGCATATTTCCTGCAGACAGAGACAAAATGTTCTTTATTTTATTTTATGGATTTTTTCCTTCGAGATATAAAATATCATTCTCATGATCTATTATTCTATTCCTCCATTTTGCGAGAAATAATAAAGAATAAAATAGAGAACGACAAACATTCTCTTCAGATATATCTCCTAAGGATCCTTTCCTGTAGTTGACATAAGGAAGATCAACCTTGGAATGGATGTGTAGTTCGCTTATGGTTATTTTCTGTACGTCTCCAGGATATAGAAAAGTCCCTTTGGGGAATATCTCACGAATAAAGAAATAGCCTCGTTCCTATACAGGGTGTAACAGGATCATGGTACACCCCCCGTATCTCCGTTAGTTTTAAAGGTAATAGATTGAAATTTGGGATATCCCATATACATAATAAGCGGCACTTTTTAACCTATAAATGATTTTTTTTCACTTCCGGCTTCGCCGGAAGTGATGCCAACTTTCGATTTTTAAATAGAACACCCTGAACATTTCTGAAATGTGCATAATTTTCTGAATCCAATGATACCACATAAGTGACATTTCAAACGTCGAAATGTTTTTTAATTTAATTTTTAGTTTTCCATTTAAGTGTGCCATGATGGTTCCGATTTATTCCAATTGACCCGTCTAAACTAGAAAAATCGAAATCCCGTCAAAAATACTAAATTGCGTTTTTTATGAGCAAATAAAGTTCATCGTAATCGTTTTTGGAGTAAAAATCAATTCTTTCAAATGGAACCATATTGGTACCGTGGTACCATTTATTAGTACTATTAATAAGGAATTTATCCATACCTGGTAATAAAATGTGCGATCAATACAATCAAAATTACAGCTAAAAGAAAATACAATTATTTTGTTCTACTTTAATACTAAGAAGTTACTAAGGTGGCTTTGAAAACAATGAAATTATTTCTTCAGATTGTCAAATAAATATTTGTTGGTTAATCGGTGTTTTTATTGTATACCTATTGGAAAAGTCTTTACATTTGTTGTTATTTTTGTTCAAAAGTAAGTGATTACCTTGAACAGGCATTCGAAGAAAACGTAATTTCGACGAATGGTCCTGTGCGATGGCCTCCAAGGTCACCTGATTTGACACCTCTTGATTTCTTTGTTTGGGGCCATTTAAAAAACATTGTCTATGCAACCGCCGGCGCCGTTACAACCTGCGAAGACCTGGAGTTGCGAGTAAGACGCGCAATTAATAGTATAACGGCCCAGCAATTAGCAAACGTTCTTCAAGAAACAGCTAAGCGAGTTCAGAAGTGCATTGACGTTAATGGACAGCATTTCGAACAATTGTTTTAATGTTTTGTGTTATTTTTTTGTATTTCAAAGCCACCTTAGTAACTTATTAGTATTAAAGTAGAACAAAATAATTGTATTTTCTTATAGCTGTAATTTCGATTGTATTGATCGCACATTTTATTACCAGGTATGGATAAATTCCTTATTAAAGTACTAATAAATGGTACCACGGTTCGAATACGGTTCCATTTGAAAAAATTGAGTTTTACCCCAAATACGATTAACTTTATTTGCTAATAAAAAACGCAATTTAGTATTTTTGACGGGATTTCGATTTTTCTAGTATTAGGCGGGTCAATTGGAATAAATCGGAACCATCATGGCACACTTAAATGGAAAACTAAAAATTAAATTATAAAAAATTTCGACGTTTGAAATGTCACTTATGTGGTATCATTGGATTCAGAAAATTATGCAGATTCAGAAATGTAATAATATACAGGGTGTTCCATTTAAAAATCGAAAGTTGGTATCACTTCCGGCGAAACCGGAAGTGAAAAAAAAATCATTTATAGGTCAAAAAGTGCTGCTTATTATGTATATGGGATATTCCAAATTTCAATCTATTACCTCCAAAACTAACGAAGATACGGGGGGGTGTACCATGATCCTGTTACTCCCGGTATATCAGGTATATTTGCGTGTATCCTCGACATTTACCTACCAGGGATGGCTTTGTGCTGATCACTAAAGGAAGGACTTGTTGTTTTCTGTTTTCAATGTGTTGGTTTGTTCTGTTGACAAAGTTTTTGGATATGCATTTTCTTCCAGAATATTTTTTTTCAAAACAATATCATCTCTAAAAATATTTGTAGCCGATAAAATCAATTCAGCTATGTCATTCAGAATTTTGATTGCACTTTTTTATACTTATTTGATGATATTAATTAAAATTAAAGTGCCTACATGTATCTGTTATGTGTTTCTTTACTGAAAACACTAATTTCGCAATGATCTAGAAACTTTTGAATTATTACACCTATAAAAAATTGTGGGTTTCTTCTATTTCATTGGTCAAAATTGACTAACGTCATTTAGACTAAAATTTTTTCAAAAGATATATTTCTTTAAAAAATATTTTGCAGAATTCTTACAAGGTAAATATTTCGTTTTTATTAGACTTGTTATAAAGCCCAAAGAAGTATGAAACGGCGAGTGTTACCTCTCTCGGCGTTACACTTCCTTTGGTCTTATTGACTGTCCGATGTAATTCAAATTTTGACGTCATACGGATCCAACAACATATAAACCTGTGCTGTAATTTTTCAGAAAAATAATGTATGCAACGGTAACAAGTTAATTATTCTAGGAATAGCTCAGAAATTCGTGATCAAAGCATTTAAAATGATGAGGAAATTGGACAAAAGTATATGATGATGCATCATGATAGTTTATTTTTCAATCAGCTTTGTACCTAAATATTCAATGCTTGTTCGATTTATTTTTCACACAACAAATCGCTGTTGATATATTTCATATTCACAGTTTTTGTTTGCTCTTTATGCCCCCTTAATTCATTTGAGGTTTGTTCGTATAATTAAATTATATTTGACAATAATGTATCTTCCTTTGTCAAACATACTTTATCGGTCTTTTTTTAATATAATATCATCAAACTTTTGCCAAATGAACAAGTCATACGAATAGCCGTTCTTTACCCGCACAGGCTATACCTTTGGGTACACTCTAGGAATATTTATGAGGAGGTATTATTATTATATAATTATCTCGGGTCAGAACGTAATATCACTCAATTTATTTGTAAAATTTACTTTTTCCGACTGAACGTGTCATCAGATTATTACGTCAAAAAATTCTGAATATTATTAAAGTAAAATTTAATTAAATTGTTCATATTCCTAAACAGAAATGCTTCCGTAACAGTGAAGAACAATAAAGGTGTGTGACTTGGGTGAAACAAAAGAACTGAGGTATCTTAAAAATTAAAAATTCCGAAAATGAAGTTGGAAAATAAAAAAAAAGTAACCTGGTTACCCTTAGACGCTTTCCTATGATTATGACAAAACTTGTCATGCTTATTTGCGATAATGTACCTACTTAGAATAAAATAATTATTTCAGTGGCGTCTCAGATGGTAATCTATTTGATATTAGGAAAAATCATTCTACGCCAAAGTTTTTTGTGTGTTTTTTAATTTATTTGTAAAATTTACTTTTTCCGACTGAACGTGTCATCAGATTATTACGTCAAAAAATTCTGAATATTATTAAAGTAAAATTGAATTAAATTGTTCATATTCCTAAACAGAAATGCTTCCGTAACAGTGAAGAACAATAAAGGTGTGTGACTTGGGTGAAACAAAAGAACTGAGGTTTCTTAAAAATTAAAAATTCCGAAAATGAAGTTGGAAAATAAAAAAAAAAGTAACCTGGTTACCCTTAGACGCTTTCCTATGATTTTGACAAAACTTGTCATGCTTATTTGCGATAATGCACCTACTTAGAATAAAATAATTATTTCAGTGGCGTATCAGATGGTAATCTATTTGATATTAGGAAAAATCATTCTACGCCAAAGTTTTTTGTGTGTTTTTTAATTTATTTTTCCGACTGAACGAGTCATCAGATTATTACGTCAAAAAATTCTGAATATTATTAAAGTAAAATTGAATTAAATTGTTCATATTCCTAAACAGAAGTGCTTCCGTAACAGTGAAGAACAATAAAGGTGTGTGACTTGGGTGAAACAAAAGAACTGAGGTTTCTTAAAAATTAAAAATTCCGAAAATGAAGTTGGAAAATAAAAAAAAAAGTAACCTGGTTACCCTTAGACGCTTTCGTATGATTTTGACAAAACTTGTCATGCTTATTTGCGATAATGTACCTACTTAGAATAAAATAATTATTTCAGTGGCGTCTCAGATGGTAATCTATTTGATATTAGGAAAAATCATTCTACGCCAAAGTTTTTTGTGTGTTTTTTAGGTTAAGCAAAATAAAATACAATTTTTCACACCCCTTCAACTTCGACGAAATGCCTTCCAGTAGAAGGCGGAGATCTTCTTTACAATTAGGAAATACGCGGACTTAGATAGCAGATGGTCGTCACGCATGTCATTTGCGGAAAGTTCAGAATTTGCTACCTGATGGCTAGTCACGAAGAAGATAATTTTCCGATAGTTTTCAGGGGCTTATTAATTGTAGCTTCTTCTGTCGGAGGGTGATTTGGACTGACAAAGGAAGTTTCAGCCAGGCTGGTATCTTTAATCAGCATAATGCTCACATTTGGCGCACGAAAATCCTCGTGCTATAAAAGTCAGCAATATATTCAACATTAATTTGCGTGCAACGTTTGGATATCATTATGCGACGACTCACATCGGTCAAAATTTTCTTCCTCCGCGGCTGAATGGTCCAGCTCACTTCAATCTTTCAGAAAATGATTTTGAACCAGTTTCAGATGACTTGCCCTATAAATGAAAAAGCAAATATATGGTTCCAGTTAGACGGTTGTCCTGCCCATTAAACTCTACCAGTCTGAAAATGCTGAAAATAAGCATTCCAAGTTTTATCTAAACCAGCAAAAAAGTTTTTGAGTAATTAATAAAAAACTATTTTTTCTAAAAACTCCGACACCGCAAAAACTCTCGAAACCGAAGCAAGTTAGTACATATCCTTACGGAAAATAAAATCTCATTTTTACCTAAAGAACTGATCCTAAACGTTTGGCTGTGTAACTCTGAGTCACCCCAAGATGAAACTGAAAAATATCATTAACAATTTTTTTTTCTTAATAATCATTGATCGTAGAGGTTCAATTAGCCATGGAAAAAAATCAAACCATTTTTGGTTCCTTTACCCAATGTCACAAATGAAAGTTGAAGGCTAGGAACATGTTCAGAATTATTCCAAACTATTATTTGTGAATTGTAAGCGAGAAACAAAAAAATACACTTCTGAAAACATTGAATCAATATCAGTCAGAATTAGGATAAATCTTACTCCTACTACTAATTGAACAATTGCTTTATCTGAAGTTAAAAGTCACGTAATAAAAAATGTAGTTTTGCCTTGGCATTGTTTTTTAATGTTTGAATTTTTACACAAAAATCAGCAAGTTATGATGTTCAGTTATTAGACAAAAATAAACAGGTCGTGAAAAGGGGTGGGGAGGTTACCATACAAAAGGTTATATAGTTTTGCATATCTTGTATGTGCCTATAGTGCCTTATAAAAAATCCAAGTTTTCTAATTTGGCGCGCCTATGCAAGTGCGTCCTACAAAATGTAAACAGTTTTTTTGTAGAAAACAAAATATTCTTCAGTTTACTTTACTAATTTTTTTTTCTAATCCTCTATTACCGAATTACGAATATTTTTTAATATTATTTCACATACTTTTGGCAATAATTTGGCCACCCCTCAAAATTTGAGATTTCACGTTTAAAGATAACTACACTTACATGAGTTCTTAATATATACAGTGCAAAAAACACAATTCAGGTAAATTTAATTAACGTATTATAACATTTATAATTACAATATCAAGACAAATTCTCATAAACTACATGGCTTATTCAATAGGTATTTATCAGGTGGATATGATTAACGTAATTGAAATATCAAAACATATTCTCAAAATAGCAAATAAAAGTTAATTCAGAAAAAATTGTGCATATACTGTGTGAGTTGCAGTTCATTACAATGACATCTTCCATGTCACTGTTTTTCATAAGTAAAAAAAGTTTGGACAAAGGTGAGATAGTTGTATTGAAAAATAAAGGCGGGTATTAATAGACTCTGAGATTCCACTGAAAGAAAAATCTTGAGGTGAGATCTCACTGCAAAATTTAGAGAAAATATTTTATACAAACTTGATTTTATTTCGGAAACCTGACTATTTAGGTATAGGGATATTATACATCATTTGAAAGGAACTTTAATTGTCTTCTAGGATATTCGATAATATTCAGGGTATTCCATTAAAAAAAATGCAATTTTAACCATTTTTATCGCTATCGGTGAAATAACAAATTTTGAACGACTCTGTGTAATGGAGAACAAATTCCCTTAGACTTAGACATAACTAATACACAGGATATAAGTAATCTTCACCCAAAATTTTAGCAATCTGCGAATCCAAATACTGCAATAATAAACATTTAATTGAAGCTGTTTTGCACAAAAATAAGAAAATCAATGCATTTATCGAAAACCGCTGGATATAGGTATAAGGAAGTTTTATACAAAAATAATCGGAAAGCAAAGCGAAAAATGCAATAATATACTGGGTGCCTGTATATTATTGCATTACAAAATAAAATTCGTTGCTACTTTTCAATATAGGCGGCAACGACGCAGCGCTAAAACTATTTTAAATGGACTAATTACCCAAAAAAACACATTTCCAAAATAATGTCCCGTTCTCCGTAAACGTCTAACCTACCATCGGCCGTTGAGTGACCCTGTATAGAGGAGGAGGATTATCATTTTGAACACCTTATAATAATTTCTAGTTTAAATTTTTTTCATTTGATTTTGCATTATTGATCACCTGTTCTATTTCAGATAAACATTCTGTATGAACTGTCCTTTGGCACCAACAACACTGGTAATCGATAAGACCAGGCTCCACTGAACAATCCTCGCCACATTTTTGGCAAACAGCCCACAAAGGCAGGTTACCTAAATAAAAAAAAATAAAGATAGTATATCACACATTCCAGATTATTTTACTTAAGACTGAACCAAAATGGAATCCTGTCATTTAAAAAGTACAAATATTTACATTCATTTAACTATTACTAATATTATATTTATACAGTGTGTCCCATTTTGAGCAGCCACACTCTTATTTCATTGAGAATAAAATAATTTGGATTTTTTTTCAAATCATATAGTACTCAGGAATAACTACCTTTATGTTGAAACAACATTTGTATATCCATTTTCCACGGCTAACTATGAACAAATAAATAGTGAAAAAGTAGGGAAAACATATTAGACATTTTTTCATAACAACATTAACATCAAATTCTGTTTCAGAGTACTCAAACCCCCAGATCTCATTGCTTGAATCAATTGATTATACAGGGTGTCATTTGTTGCTGGCAATATGATTAACTCTTTTTCATTAGGAATATTTGCTTAACTTTCAAATTTCTTCACTTTTCACAAAATTCACAAAAATATCCAATTAATTCTGCGAAAAACAACCAAATATCTACTACCTTTTCATGGCAAAATGAGACCACTTGAATAGTGAAAAATTGGTAAAAATATATTAAGGATCTTGTATTGATAAATTAACCCCAACTCCTGGTTTGGAATGTCCCAGAACCACAGTTTGCCATGGAAAGTATTTGGTTATTTTTCTCACTATTGATTAAGTATTTTTGTGAATTTTGTAAAAAGTGAAGAAATTTTTAAAATTAATCAAAAATTACTGATGAAAAAGAGATAATCACATTGCCAGGTACAAATGACACCCTGTATAATCAATTGATTCAAGCATTGGGATCTAAGGGTTTAAGAGTATTCTGAAACAGAATTTGATGTTAAATTTGTGATGAAAAAATCCCTAAAATGTTTTCCCCACTTTTTCACTTTTCAATTAGTCATAGTTAGCCGTGGAAAATGGATATACGAATATTTCTCCAACATGAAGGTAGGTATTTCTGAGTACTATAATATGAAAAAAATCTTTTTTAAAATTATTTTATTCTCAATGAAATATGAGGGTGTGACTGCTCAAAGTGGACAGACTGTATATGTAGTAGTCATATTATTCTATTTCACATAAATCACTAACAAGCATATTTTGCTTCTGTGACGCTCTATGTATTTATGTACAATTGTATTTATACCGTTGTAACTTTGTCCCTGCATTTACGTAAATAAACATTATTATGTGTAATATTATTTTATAAGAAGGCATGTACAATTGTATAATTTGGTTTTCCATATTCATTATCTGCAAAATATGTGAAATTTATATTTGGTATTAAGAAAAAGTACATTATCCATTCCAGTTTACAAATATCAAAAACTGTCCCCACAGGGTTTACCCCTATCCCCATTCTTGTATAACATATACTATTGCGACCTATTCATAGAGAACAACCCAGACCCCCAAGAACATTTCTCATCATCCTATGAAATGTAATTTGCAGACGACACTGCCATAATTAGCCCCACAACACAACAAAACGCTGGAGAAAACAGTAAGGAAGTTACAATGAGATGGTGTGACAAATGGAGGCTGAAGCCTAACCCCGAAAAATCTTAACTGATAATCTTCAATCACAAAATTTCAGATGATTCACCAACAGTAACTGTAAACAATTACACAGTAGTCAAGTACTTAGGAGGTCACATAGACCCAAAAATGAAATTTATGCATCATACTCAGCTGATGAAAAAAAAGTGTATTACAAGAGCCAAACATTTCCGGAACCTTACATATAAGAACAGAGGAATCAGCGGTAAAACAGCTGCTCACATTTATAAAACCATATGCCGCCCAATCCTTGAATATGCTCACCCAATATACCTCAATGTCAGAAACCCATCTTTGAAAAACTTAGAATTTGCTGACAGATCCAGCCTGTGGACAATCACCAAAATACGACACCCACAAAACCCCCTCAATAATTCTCCAAATCATCTCCTTTATCAATGCACTAATGTACAACCAATCGTCGAGAGACTGAAAAAATTAACCCAGAAGTCTAACAATGAAAACAATATTCAAATTATCCAAACCCAATCCATTCAAAGAGACCTGAAAGTGAACCCAAGATTTAAGTTTCCAGCAAACACCTTGATGGAATGCCTCACCACTTTAGCAGAAAGGCCAGGAAATTAACAATCATTTTTTACAAACCTCAAATTGATGCATATTATATATATACATAAAATAATGTAAATATCAACTAATTACTAATGTATTATAACATGCTGAAGGACTCCGGTCGATAGCTTATTGGGTAACCAATAAAGTACTTTTATTATTATTCAAAAACTGTCTTGGTGAAACATAGAGCATAATTTTGTAAACTAAAGTAGTGAGAGTCAGTGACGTTGAAAACTGTGCTTGGGATTCCACATTAAAAGGTGAGGCCTTCATCTTCTCTAGCTCAAACAAGTCTCTTGAATAATTCTGAGGATTACTCTTAAGGGTGCGGCCAGTTGACGGTAATGAAAAAAATTGTTTTTATTCAAAAAAATTGTTTTTATTCTCTGGTTCTTTCCTTTTTGTATAGGTACTTTTGAATATTGTAAGGGCATGTAATTTTGACTATGCTGCTAAATGTTAATTTTTATGGAGAATCATGCCGATTTGTCAAATTAGAGGAAAAGCTAGAATTTATATAGTCTTTCTAGCAAACAATTCCATTATATACAGTTGGGATTTCCTCAAAAGTAGGTATAATATACATTTCCCTCATGGAATGGGGATATTTATCTTCAGATTTCAGGTTGAATGGGCTTGATCATCCACAATGGTTATGGTGATTGCTTAGGAAACTGTGTTGTATCAAGAACACATGTTTACAACATATCCACATTTACAGCAGCTTACAAACATATTTTCAATTACCTTTAACCCAGTGATGTAAATGATTCTCGTTATTACTGGTTATGATTTTACATTTAAGAGCCGAGTTGGCTTTTGTTACACATTCAGGGTCTGCACAAACTCCACAGCAGTCACAATATACTCCAATTCCATTGAGGAGAAGTGACTCGCATATTGAACAGTACCAAGCCTAAAATGTAACTTATATTCACTTCTGGACCAAAATGTCTAACATCAACATACTTTGGAAGTTATTTTTATTGGGGTCCAGTTATGATTTTTGGTGGAGTCTCTCACAGGAACATTTCCATCACTACTCAATTTTTTAAATATATAGAAACTTAGGAAACATACAAATACAGCGCCCACGAAACTTGAAAAGCCAAAAGGGGGAAAAAGTTCTCCAAGTATCCACATTTTAGGTCTAATTTCTAATTTGAATTTACTAAAACCTGCCATTTCATTGGAAATTTGGTTTGTTGATGAATTAGGATGGCACTTTCATTATGAATCATGTCTTTTCAAAAGTGGTTCAATGTTAAATACAAAAAATCGATTTTTAATGTAATTTGTTGTTTATTATTTTTGTTTTGATTAGTTTGGTCGCTTTCTCTTTCTTCCGTAATTCTGTCAGCTGTCACTCTAAAATGAAGCAGTGTGAAGTTGGCTGATAAAGATGGCAACCACGTAATTAACGTCAACATTAGCCCCAGGTGGCGCATCAAAACTCCGGGAAAAAGAAGGCCAAAGCCTTCTAGGATTCAGTGACCCTACCGGGAAAACAAAGCAAACGTCATTTATTTATGAGTTGACAGTTGTTGACGTGAATTTTATTATTGGATTTCTACTTCAACTTTCGAGTACTTCTTTAGAAATGCCTGTGGTGAAGATGTCTGGCTGATATTTCAGTATTTAAGCGGAAAGAGTAGTCAAAGGGGAGGCAGTAATCATGTTTTATTTTGTGAGGAAGAGAATGTTGATTAGCAACGAGTTTTGGACTTGTCTACCAAATTCATTTCGTATGAACTAGTTTCTGGAATTTTTTTATATGGAGACCCCTTTTGATCAATCATTTTAATGTTTTGCCTCTTGTGCCTAGAAGATAATTAGATTTACGCCAATTGTGGAGACCTGTTACAACACCAGATGACTCAATGGAGATAAGAGAATGAACTGACAGTATTAGTCGAGCAAAGAGAGAAGAGCTCTTCTTCTTCTTTTGCTTTTTTGGTTTTCAAAAGAAAAAGAAGAAGAAGAGCTCTGCTCTCTTTGCTCGACTCACTAATACTGTCAGGGTCATTCTCGAATATACGAAAAGTTTTAGAGTTTATTATTTGATACCAATGTACTATTGTAAATTATAAATAATGTATAGTTTGTTGTGTTAAACATAAACTAGTATTTTCTCCAATATTATTGTGGAGTAACACACCAATTACAAACAAAAATTCTCTAACTAGTTGTGAAATATTCCAAAATTAAGTATTCACATATATTTACCAATTGGCTTCCCGATTTTCATTCTAATTGACCAAATTTCACCTGGAAAAGATTTGTCGTTATGCTGTTGGCACCACTTGCAGTCAATTTCAAGTCACCTGTCAAATATTTGAAAATGGGTTAATAGACGAGGAAGGTGTGTCGTCACAAATGTCATACATGTCAAAGAGGATATGTTCCGTTAATCAACCGAAGTTACCAATGTTTTCAGGAGCGGTAACAACCACAGAACTCATACTTATATCTTATGACTAGAACGCGCTTTATGTATCCTCGGCTACTCTAATCTGGAACAAATCGTGGGCATCCGAAAAGGGGACAAATTTCACTAAGGAAGCACATACGTTATCTCTTGTACCTTCAAGAGCAAATGAGTAGTAAATAAGACGCATGTCTAGTCAATTTACCAGTTTGTTTGTAAACACAGCAGCGTTGTCAGTTTTGATTCTTTTGGTGTTTTGGGCGATTTATTAAAAAATAAAATAATAATTTATTGTTTATAATTTATATTGGCCATTCTAATTCTATACGATGAGGTGTTTTGTTAAGGATTGTGGTAATTCTTGGAGAAGGAAAAAAATGAAAATAGTACATTCCATAAGTAAGTACTTGGAAAACATTTCAAAATGTCCCTACAATATAAAAACCTTTTCAGATTTCCGAAAGCAAATTTCAGAGAATGATTCCGTGGACCAAGAACTCAAGAAGTGATCTACATTTGGAATGGTCTCAACCACATCTGATTGTTTTGTTCGGATCATTTCAAAAATTATTGTTTTGTTCGGATAGAATTCCAGCCAAGACCGAAGCCAAATTCACTTCCAACACTTGATTTACCTGAACTCAGTGATTGTGATATCTTCAATCCAGACCAGTCAGGAAGAACTGATTTCACAGTTATGTTATTGTCTCTGAATTCAAAGTGTCCTGTACGAAGAAGTTACAAAGCACCCTTGAGAAAAGCCAGTCAACATTTTTGGGAATCATTTTCAAAGACAACTGTTGAATATATGAGAAAGTACACAAACATTTCTGACATCTATTCCGAGTAAATCTCCTTTTATTGGCTTCAAAATAATGATCTCTACAATGGCAGTTTTTGATGAAAATGTCAGAAGTAATACACTAGAATACCTGTTTACACATTCATTTTTGTACTTTGAGCGAGGTGAGATTTAAAATTGAACTCCATATAAAAGATAGTGATCGTAATGTATTTTATTGAAGCAAATATATATTCACGAAGGCTATCGACCTATATAAGTCCTGCTTCTAGGTATATTGAATTTACAATAATTGTGGAGATTATTATTTAGTCTTATATTATATGTATGTAGTTAATGTATTCAACCAAGCAGAGTTTGATTATGATAAAGGACAGAGGACCAGAATCAAGCCATCTTCTGGGGCCCTCTGAATGGTTGATTGTAATTTGGTTGAAATGTGAGGTCTACATAAAAAGAAAATTTACTAATATTATTTAGTAATCAATAAAATAAATTCACAGTTATGTTATTCATTCATTCATTCCCATTTCCCAGCATGTGCTATTTGATACTCAAATATTCGAAAGTTTAATATGATGAAAAAAATTGTAGAATCAAAAATAATTAAATTAGATATTCAATTAACCACTTGACAAGTATTTACATCATAAAATAGGTGTATTTACATCATAAAATAGGTGTGTAAAAAAAATTAAATACTTTCAGTTTCAAACATGAAAGAAACGAAAAAAAAAGTCACGATTCGATAAGTAGCCTTATTTTCACATTGTTTTTGGGATTTTCTTCGAATGCAGAAGATCAATTAAAACATTTAAAAAAACTGAAGCCGAAAACGCATCATAACGAAGTTGGGATTTAGTTAATTTCAGAGCAAAATCATTTGATTTCTATTGTCATCATTGTTTCCCAAATGACTATGATTGACCTATAACTGAAAAGTTGACAGATTCAGTTGATACCGACTTTTGAGGTATGTGATTGAAAGCAAAAGAACTAATGGATAAGATAAAATTTTAACGAAAGAAATTGTTTCATATTGTAATGATGGAATAAGTTATACAATTAGATCCATAGAAATCATAATATATATAAGTATATATAATATATATCTATGATTAGATTCGAGATAAGTTACAGATTAGTCTTAATCAAATCTACCGTCATTCATCATAAGAAAAATCAAGATGTTTCCGATGTCATCTTAAAAATGGATAGTACCTAGTTGGGTAGGAGAATTGTTCGATGTGAATCATTAAAATCTTGCTATCTATCATTCAGTAATTTATTCAATTCTAAACTCTTTATTTATGGGAGAAAAACAATATTTCAAATGTTCTGATGTCCCATTTGAGAGAAAATGAAAACTCCCAGTTTCAAGACAACCAACCCATTTCCTATCCCTAAGATACGCATATGATTTTATGCGCCGCTACTGTGAAGAGGAATACAGTGTTGTAGGTTATGCATGATTTGTTCATCCGCCATATTTGAAACGCATTCTAGTCATAAGATATAAGTATGAGTTCTGTGGTAACAACACTTTTGACAGTGATTATCTACTGGTGAGTGGTGACTACGGTTGTGGTTTATTTACGGAATGTCAAAATTACAAATTACAGTTTTGACTGTTTCCCGTGTGTTTTGTGTTTTTATTTTTTCACTTTGCTTGTTAAATTTTTCTCTATTTGCTTTTAATTCGTTTTTTTACATCTATTACATACTTATTATTCATATGATCTGTCTTGGAACTGGATGCCGATGATGATGCCACATTCAGTTGGCTTGAGGATAATGGGATATTATTAGAATCCTTTAGTGAAGTTATATAATCATTCTGCTGGCTTGACGACAATGAAAATCCTGAATATTTAGAATTTTTGTTATCAGCCTTATAAATCCGTTTCGTTTTATAATTTACATTGACATTTTTAAAGTTTTTTAAACATTCATGCTCTGCCAAAATTTGATTTTCAATTAGGGTGCCCAAAGTTCCTAGTTCTTGTGCACAGTAAGCACAAGCAAAGGATATAATTGTCCTGTAATTAAAAAAAAACGTCATCAAACTGAAAATGTATCGAATATTATTAATACAACTCAGTAAACGAATCCATCGGAAAACTAAAGCACGTCAACGTCAACAAACAATAATAAACCGAACTTACCAGAGAAAATCGACGGTCGTTCTGGTGACAGAGAATCTATCGCTTTTTCAGCAACCAAGTTCCGTAAATGCCTTATTCAAGTGCACCTTGAAACTTGTTTATTGAATTGAAAATTTCACACCTCACTTTTAGAGAGAACCAAAACATTCGTTCTTATTTAGATGCCATGGCAACCCAAAAAAATTCCGGAAATTTTTATCCTCCTGGGTACCCTGGCCGAAATTAATAAGTGGAAATTTTTCTGTCAAATATTTGACAGGTGATAGTTTATATTTTGCTTTGATGTACAAATGGAATTGTATTTTTCATTTGAAATGAGATAATATTTCATATTTATGTATTTATTAAATATTTCGAATGTGTCTGAATATTTTCTTCACGATAATCGCAGAATTTGTATTCTGAAATCAAATTTCAGAAACACTTCAATACACCAGTTGTCTACATGTAAATCAAAGGCCCCGTGGCGAGTCGGTAAAGTGTCCGCCTCGTGGTCGTGTGGTCACTAGTTCAATTCCCAGTGGATTAAATTTAATCACATTAATCACATTTAAAGTGATTAAATTTAAAAAAATCAAATTGAAATTTTGTTAAGTGTGTTTTACATATCAATATTTTCATGCATCTTTTTTGTACTATGCATATAAATAGTTCAGGTGAACCATAGTTAGTTATTTCTTATGAATTGTTGGATATATTTTGGTGTAAAATTTTCTTACCGAATCCCCCGCGTGCTTGAATTAATTGCAGGAAATTTATCTAGTAAATGAATTTTTTAAGAAAATTCATGTACTCGAAAAATTTCCGGCAATAATTCAAGCACTTGGGAGATTACAAGTGAAAATTGAAAAGTATGGCGGATGTCTATTCTGGTGTTCCTTGAAAAGCCATATTGATTGTTGGTTATTGAAAAGTTTTTCACTATTGAATATTTTTCTATTTTTCCTATTCACATGACCCAAAACTTTCAACAACAGTTTTCCAAGTTTCATATATCATAAGCAGTTGATTAAGGAACTGTTTATAAACTTGATTCTTGAAAATGTAGAGAGGTTATGCGTTAATGTCTCCCGAATATTTTTAATGAATTATACCCATGCAACTAGTCAACTTTCTTTAGTTAGAAAATGGGTAGGTATATGATCTCCTAAATTTCCCTCTTTTAATTACAGCATTGCAAAATTGAGAAAAGAATTGAAAACAAATGTACATATTTATCATTTTTTTTTGTATTTTTTGTTTTGTTGTTAAAATTGTTTTTCCGTTAACCAGCTGTCGTCCCCTTACGACCGGCAGCCCTCAGAAGTTGAAACTTGTGCGAGCCAAGAATTAACGAGGTCTTGCCTCTTTACGTGCGATTCCTAGCACTTTCTCGGGCCATCAGAAAAATGTCTGCAGTCACCTGGTTTGTACCATCGCCGTCTGGCAGCCAAACCACTCGGCTACCTGGCCATTTGGTCATTTACATAACATATTTCCAGACTAGAGCACAACCAAAGAAAAAAAAATTATGAAATATCCACTTCAGATTCCCGTGGTCTTCCTGAAATTGTTCAAAAATCTGTATAAGTATATCGATTCAAAAAGGATATACGGCAATAAGATACCTAATGAATGAAATAGGATGCGATTCAGAATGAAATGAATTAAAAATATACTTTTATGCCCAAGGGACATATTTAAAATCCACTAGACAGGATAAGAGCTGTCCCGTGAGGTAATTTTTCGTTACCAGGTGCATTGACTGGTAACTCTGCCCTCCTAGTCCTTATAAGGACTAGGATGGCAGAGTTGCCCAAACGCAGTATCTGCAGGAAAGTCAAAATTGAGTTTTTGTTTAGATGTCTGACCGTTGTGAACTGTTCCTAATTTTATTTTGATTTGTGCTTTAAATATTATGTAATTGAGGTCACAGAATGAAGCATAAATTAAAACAAAATTTTGAATGGTTCACAACGGTCAGACATCTAAACAAAAACTGATCTTACTCAATTTTGACTTCTCTGCAGATACGGCGTTTTGGTTAAGGAGGGCAGAACTGACATCCTTAATGAACACTTTGGACATACCTATATGGTGGATTTATAAACTCAACTAAACTAAGAATTTAAAATTATCAATTAAGAATTAACAATGAGCAATTAAGAAGGTGTTAATGAACGTCAACTAAGAAATTAAGAATTTTGTCATGTAGAGAAGATAGTTACAACTATAAGAAAAGCCAATCCCGGTCAACATTTCTTCATGATCCATTGTATTGATATTGCATGAAAACATGTAAACAAATCACTGCAAAATATAAACAAATTTATATTCAAACATTCATTCGCCCATTTTGCGCATGCCCTCTTCCATTTTCAACTAAGACAATTAATTCTTAGTTGAAAAGATGAAAGATAACAATCTTCTTAGTTGCTAATTCTTAATTTAATTGACAGCCGAAAGTATATAAAACACTGATGGGGTTGCCTTGTATTAATCTTTCTTAATTCTTAGTTGTTAATTTAATTCTTAGTTTAGTTGAGTTTATAAATCCACCATTAAGTTAATTTCTCTCCAACTGATGGAGAAAAATATGAGGAAAAAGTTAAGTTTTTTAACAACTTCGATGCGTTTCCACATTGGTTATTGCTAACAAATTAGTTTCTAGTGTTTAGTTTTTTTTATCTCTATTTTCAAATAATTCGAATAATAAAAAAGATATAAATTCCCCAATCCAAATAGATTTGAACAACAAACGCAATCATCTTTCAAAAATGTATCATTTGATTGATTTGACCGAATTTCCAACGTTGCCAAGTCTGAAAACTTATTCCAATAACAGTTTTTCAACATTCAATAATCTGACTTTCAATAGTGACATGTGAATACAAAAGTTTCCTGAAATTGAAAAGTTAAAATATTCAATATTGAAAAATATTCAATATTCATGTGGGCACCTGAATAGACGAGGAAAGTGATGACGCCACAAATGTCATTCTTGTCAAAAACTGATTCCAAACAAACCTCCGTCGGATTTAAACACAGACCTGTGGATTTAAATCAGCTTGTATATTGTTTCCGTTAAAGTTTTTCAACTTTTAAAAAACAAAAAAAATCCAAACACAAACTAAAAAGCAAAGCAGCAAATAATCAACAGAGTGTCACCTAAAATTCTTTGTTTGGAATAAGGCTGAATAGCCTGTGTTTCAGGAACCAACCGAAGGGTCCATACATAATAGCAGAATGTAAAATATCCGACAGGTAATTCGTCAGAATATAAAAACTCAAATTAGTAAACAAACAGATTCGTATTATGACAGAACCGTACTTTGGCGACCGGACAATTGTCAACTGTACATATTCCGATTGTATCCTGTCAGAAATTACATTTCTATAATGATAAAATGGAGACTGCATTCTGTAGAAACGATAAAAATGTAAACCAGTAAAAATCTAAACTAGCACTGCAAAGAAATGGGAAATTATCAGAAAATGATTCCATCGAAACAGTATTACGACAGAAAATGAATACAGCAGAAATGCATTTGAACAGATTCGAATTTTATCAAATTCGTACTTTGTCAGACTGGACTGTGTAGACCGTGAATCCGTCAGTTTGCGCGATACAAAACCATGCGCCATCAGACAGAATAGCAAGCAACACATAATACATAACCTGGACGTAGCGGTGTTGCCAAGCTGCACAGTAATGATTTCTGGAATAAAAGGAAAATGATTTTGTAATTGTATTACGTTAACTGAGTGAATTTGAGAGTCAGTTTTTAGTAGAAGTACTGGCATAATTTGATGTACTGTTATCGAAGGGATTCAATCATGATTTGGTTCTTTTTTTGATATGATTCGAGACGTGTGATGGACTGGCATACAATTTATGATTGAATTGATTTGATAATGAAGTTTTAAAATCACTTTGACCAGCAGGTTCTCAGATCAGTGGGAATTTTCAAGAAATAATCAATCCAGTCAACTGCGGTTATTAAGTATATGATATAACTTTTGTCAGTACAACCAGTGTTCAAGAGTAACAGTTCAGTTGTAAATTAATGTGTCTAATATTAAAATGTTGGTATCATATATGGGCTATATACGTAATTTGAATCTAATTTTATTATATTTCAAACACCCATATGATAGCATATGCATATATTCGGAATCAGAATTGATCAGCGAATCTGTTATAGGTCGCCAGCGCCTATATGGATTTCGGAATTCAACATGGTTAACTTCTTTCATATTCTGTTAAACGCTTTGTGAAAGGTAAATACTGATCATTTCAGTTCATTGAAGTTTATTGGATTTTTCTGATTTTTTTCAAATTCGAAATAAATTATATACCAACACGGGAAGTTGCACCGTTCGTGATGGAATATAGTAATTGGTTATTATGTGAATTGAGTCACTAGAGTCGATATAAGGGGGGCACTGGATGACACAGTACCCCCCTCGACTGCATTTTTTTTATGTGGAGAACGCCATAAACTACTAGCTAACCACCATGTTTTAATCTCAATTCCAGTACTGAGAATCCCGTGGAAAAAAGTGAATCGGTGCTCCTGAACCGAGTAATGAATTGAAAACAATTTGATATATTCAACAAATTGAAGAGTTAATCTTCAATAGTAGGAAATATCAAGTATTATAAATGAAAAAAATATATATTCAATAAAAATAGTGCTATCAAAAGTTAAAACTGTTGAATATTTTGAAATATAGTTGAGACCATTGATGTTGGAAAAAAAATTGTTTATCAGGTTTTAAGGCCGTAGGCAAATTTAATTTTTTTTTTTTTTTCAATTATTTCGCTACTGCTAGTGGCGATCTAGCTTCCATATGCGATGTTGAGTTATTTATTTTGTTAATTTGCTGGGTAAACAAACCCGTCATTAAACACCGCAACTAGTGAGCAGGTAACAACAAATCGAAAGTCGCCAAGAACCAAAGTAATTAAATCACAGCCCACCCGTTCATCAGGTATAAGGAAGAGTGCACAGCTACCACAACGGCTTTTGAGGTCAGGGAGTAGGCAGATTGAGACCCTGATACCTCATCATACATCAACTTGGAGAGTAGGCAGATTGTGGCCCCGTAGTGGACACTCTTGAAAATGGCTTCAAAACGGAAGTCGAGATCCAAATCTTCAACGCGGTTCAGCCCATGAACATAGTAATTCTTTTCTGCACACCCCAATATGTACTAGTTACTGCTTTATATACAGGGTGTAAACTAAATGATGTCATTAATTTCAGATGGTGATTCCTTGTCATATTTTATGAAAAAAAGTTCATATAAAACGTTTGTGTCCTAACTTGCCTTTTTTCAAGTGACGGAGTGTCATAAAGTTAATGTTAATAAAAATTATTTAATAATTACTCAAATGTCTTTTCGCCGATTTTCACGAAACCTGGTGTTTATTAGCAGTTACAAAGGGCTTGTTTTCATGAGGTTAGATTTCAAATAATAAGTAGCGAAGTTATTGATAATTATGGTGAAAAACATTGTGCGCCACTGTTTTTCTGTCAGTTTCATATTTTTACACACCACATTTAAAAATACAACTCTCATTTATAATGCCGTGAATTTGAAATGGCATAGATTTCCTTAATTAATTTATTTCTGCCTGAACTCCTTTATTAGTTTCGTCGTTGATGTACAGGTTGTGTTCCTGGGCCTTTTATTGTCAGCTGTTTCTATTAAAACTTAACAAAACATTCGTGCATAAAATTAAAAAGAATGCCAAGAAAATATGGAGAATCTGAAAAAAAAGATCATTCACATGACTTTTTGATGGTGCGTAACCACCATTCCTACGACACTGACTTTGATTTGACAAAGTTTAGCTATTTCAAATTCATGGCATTATAAGAAAGTTGTATTTTTAATTATTCATTGTGAAAAAATATGAAACTTAGAGAAAAACAGTGGAGTACAATGATTTTTACTATAAATATCAATCAAGTAACCACCTGCCACTTGTGATTTGAAAAATAATTTCATGCAAACAAACCCCTTGCTACTGCTAATAACCACACCAGGTTTCATGAAAATCGGCGAAAAGACTTTTGAGTAATTAATAAATCACCGAATTTCTTTAAAATTTTGACACTCTGTCACTTGAAAAAAAAAGCCAGTTAGGACATACGTTTATTTGAACTTTTTTTCATAAAATATGACAGGGAATCACCACCTGAAATTAATGACAGCATTTAGCTTATGTCACAGATGTATTTGCTTCTGTACATCGCAGCGATGCAACCTTTTTGATATCGCCGTGTTACCTCATTGCGACATCTCAGAGATGTCATGTCACAGATGTGTTTGCTGGGTAAATGGAATATTATATCGTTTTCCAGATATCTCCAAATATCTGCCAAATATCTGCTGGTTCTAGTAGTGACATGTTATTTAATTTAGAAAGTGTTTCTTTTATTTATTCATGAATATCTCGATTGGTTGCTATGTTGCTGAACTGTTTACCTATGTACCTTCAGAATTGTACAATTATTTTGTTATAATTATGGAATACTACTGTACACAAATTTTAAATAAACTATATATATTATATTGATGTTTTGAATTTTGTTACTTTCTTCGGATTTCTTTGTGAAAAATGAATTAATTAAGGTACCGGTCAACTCAATAAAATATGTATCATAAACATTTAATTCCTTCATGTAATTCAACTAATCAAGCAAAATTCTGAAAATATCTGAAAAATTCACTTATTGATGGAATACATTGGAAATAGGAAAGCTATATGAAATATGCTCTCGACTAGTAATTACTCAAATACTATAGATCTCACTATCATCCTCTTTCCATCTCAACGATATAGATTCAGATCAAACGATCCTTTTTTCCTATGAATGAAAGTCTATGGAGTTCTATCGGCTATGTCGAATTTTTTGGCTTTCCTCAGTACGGTGTAGCGAGGTGTGAGGACAAACAATTCTTGATTGCACGCAAAAACAGCAAAAAAACGGAGTCAGAACCAGAAGCTTCTGTTGAGTGCAACCAAGTATTGCTTATTTTTATACTTGGCTACGCCGTATTGATGAGAACCAAAAAGCTCGGAACTTGTATATACGGTTTGCTTGAAAAATAATTTATATACAGATACTCATATCTTCATAGAGCTTGATTAAACCTTTAGATTAAAATATTGTTGAATGCTGTATCCTGTTTTAGTCTGGATAGCATTCTGATATTTTGAAAAATATAACCGAGATACTTCTGGATGAATCTTTCATAAACATATTTCAGAAACTTCACCAATAGTGACCGACTTGAGACATAATTTTTTTTCATGTCATTCTTTTATTTTAGATGCATTTCTTGAATATAATCACATCTCCAAATTGCATTTTTCATATTCCATACAAACTAAGCCTGACACCAAAGTACTATTAAATCGATTTTACTTAATGTCACGAATCATAAAAATCTTACTGAAACCTACCCTATTATGAATGAAGCTGGTTGTGATCATGCGCATGGGGATTAAACTCTCCTTTTTAAATTTTAGTCTCCTTGGGTGTATTCACAGAAATATAACTATTTCTGTGGGTGTATTCCACAGAACTGTGTTTAAGTTCTGTGGTGTATTTCTGCTTACAGTGGCTAATCTTTTTTTTTATGAGGTCTGTGCACCGACTTAACTTTTAAAGGTTAAGTCGGTGGGTACTGGGTCTGTGGGCTTGTTGAGGACGGTTTGAAGAATGCCAAGACAGTTGGAAGACAGTTTATTTTCTTTGAATTCCTTTATTTTGTTTCAACCCTCATTATATTATTTTTTATTCTGTTACAAAAAACAGTTGAAAATTACGAGGTATAACAAGTCAAGTTGAAAAACATATTTGTCAATTACTTTGAATAAAGTTATACAGTTTGAATTTACCATTTAATTGGCAAATAACTATTACATTGGTCCTTCTGAGGTAATTTTGAACCGCTATGGAACAAAATATTGAAGCAGTGAAACCGGCAGAACTTCAGAAAGTACGAAGAAGTGAGAGATGTAACAAAGGTGTTCCCCCACTGAAATATGCATCAGATTTCGACACGGCAGCTCTTAGTTCAAGTATAGTTACGAATGGCTCCCATTCAGATGTAAGTGATTATACAAGGCCTGCAGAAAAAGTCATATCTGGTGAAAATATGGCTAGGAAAGTGGTTCCTGCGAGCATTTCCCATGAAAGTATGAAGTCTGTAGTTGTTCCTGCAGTTGTAGATGTTTCCTGTATAAAATCTAAAACTGGAGTATCTACGAAGTCTAAGAACTCAAGCATTTCTCGTTTGAACCTTGAGTTGACTCTCATGAAGAAACAAAAAGAGCTTGATGAGAGAGAATCCAAAGAAAGATTGAAAGCTTTGGAAAGAGAACGCCAATATCTTATGAAGGAAGCCGAAATTGAAAGGAAATTGGCGGAAAGAAGCGAAGCAACTAGTATTATTGAAGCCAATCAGATGCCTCCTGCAGTAAGTTCTGAACATCTTTACCAGAGTCCATTCTTCATGAATAAATGGATAGATGAATCAAGGCATTATAAGAATGAAATGGATGCGAGCCAAACAGATTCACACGAAAAATCAGTTAGTTGTGTGATGTATCCATCTGATTTTGATCATCCAAAGTGTGTTGGGGGTGGAGGAGACAGTGTGCTCATGGATATAGCTAAAAGGTGTATCGAAAATACAAACACCACCAACAAAATTCTCCTGCGAAATAAAATGAGAGACCTCCCGCCTTTTTCCGGAGACCTCTCAGAGTGGCCTATTTTTATAAATGAGTACCGAAGATCCTCAGAACAACTCGAGTTATCAGAAGAAGACAATCTGTTACGATTGGACAAAGCACTCAAAGGAAGAGCAAGAGATTCTGTCAAAGCCCTTCTCACCTTCCCTAGTAATGTTCCTAAAATCATTAAAATGCTACAGATGAATTTTGGGAGAACAGAGTGGATCGTCTTATCCCTCGTTGATAAAGTTAGGAAGGTGAGCAACGTCAGAGAAGACAAACTAGATTCGTGGATTCAGTTCTCAAATGCAGTTAACAATATGGTAACCACCATGAAAAATGTAAATTCTTCTCTTTATCTCTTCAACCCAGAACTGCTAGGCAGTTTATTGGAAAAACTTCCCACAATCCAAAAATTCTCATGGGGAAAGTTCAAGCACCTTCGCGATGAACAAGGTCTCCAAACGTCGTTGGAAGATTTTGCGGATTGGTTTGAGGACGAACTCAGTTCGATGGCCGCATTCAGTAATCCATTCCAGAGAAGTAGTTTTGGGAAGAATTCATCAAGGAGAGAAACCGTCATGATCTCGAACAAGAATCAGGAACGGAAATCAGAGCCTAATCAGTGCATTTTCTGCAAAAGTTTTGACCATGCCATATCAAAATGCACGAAGTTTATAGATCTCCCAGTACTGAAAAGGAGAGAAAATGTTCTTAGTTTGAAATTGTGTTTCCTTTGTCTTAAAATAGGACACATTTCAAACAGATGCTTCTTGAAGACTAGGTGTGGCAAAGATGGCTGCAAAGGCAGACACCATTCGCTTCTTCATGTCCCACGAGATGAGCAAAACCAGGAAGGTGCTGAAAGGATCAAGAGTATCAAAGATGACACTGCAGCTACTGATATATGCGCTAATTTGACCAGTAAGTCTTCATCAAGGGACGCCAAAGTCGTATTGTTAAGAATAGCACCTGTGATTTTACGTGGACCTGCAGGAGAAGTCAAAACGTATGCTCTGTTTGACGAAGGATCCACATGCAGTATGATTGAAGAAGATTTGTCCAAAAAACTTCAACTTCCTGGTCCTCTTGTGCCACTTTGCTTCCAGTGGACGAATGAAATCACACACTATGAAGGTAAATCTCAAATGGTTTCCCTAGATGTCTCGGCTGACAAAAGTGTACCTGTTTTCTACAAACTTAAGCAAGTACGAACTGTAAGAAACCTGAGATTACCAGAACAGCGAATAAATGTCAGTGATTTATCTCAAAGGTTTCCCCATCTGGACCATCAAATTTTAAAGTCTATTGAATTCACAAAACCTGAGCTCTTGATTGGGCAAGACAATTGTGATCTTATTATACCGAGACACATCATTCAACCCAAATTTAGTCAGCCTATTATGTCCCAATCAAAATTAGGTTGGACAATCCACGGGCCCATTGCTGTGACCAACTCAGAGATCTTCCTCACTCACGCAAGTCTTTGCTGTCGTCACGTTGGAGATGAAGAACTGCATCAACTAGTGAAAGATAGTTTTCGTCTAGAAGCTTTTGGTGTTAAGATGCAGGATCACGTCATTACATCGATGCAAGATAAGAGAGCTGTGGAAATCATGGAGAAAACTCTGAAGAAAGTTGGACATCATTATGAAGTTGGCCACCTATGGAAGTCGGAAGATTGTTCATTACCACACAGCAAAAACAATGCTTTGAAGAGGTTGTACTGCATGGAACGTAAAATGGATCATGATCCAAAATTTGCTGCACAATACACCACCAAAATCAATGAATACATCCAAAAGGGTTATGCGAAGAAGCTGCTTCCATCAGAAATACCAAACAACAAAAAAACTTGGTATCTCCCGCACTTCGCCGTTTGGAACATCAACAAGCCTGGAAAAATCAGAATGGTTTTTGACGCTGCAGCAAAATCTCAGGGATTCAGTCTGAATGATTTTCTTTATCAAGGTCCAGATTACGTACCATCCTTGATATCGGTATTGTGTCGATTTAGACAATATAAATATGCTTTTGGAGGAGATATCAGGGAAATGTTCCATCAGGTCCATATAATTGAGGAAGACAGGTGTGCCCAGCTGTTTCTTTGGCGTGGTATGGAGAGGAATACGAACCCTGACGTCTATTGTATGAAGGCTATGATTTTTGGGGCCATATCTTCGCCTTCTGTAGCTCAGTTTGTGAAGAACAGAAATGCTGCATCATTCGAACATCAATTCCCAGGTGTTGTAAGAGCTATGGAAAAGCAGCACTATGTTGACGACTATGTAGACTCCTGTGATACTGAAATTGAAGCTATCCATCGAATTCGAACTGTAACTCACGTTCATAGGCAAGCAGGCTTCGAAATGGTGAAGTGGATGAGCAATTCGGACACAGTTACACAGTCTATCCCAGAAAATCTACGAGCTGATTCCCAAGCCGATGTTAAAATAGATTCACAGATGTTGGAACAAGTTTTGGGACTCTCTTGGTCTCCAGAGAAAGATTATTTTGTATTCACCCTCAACCTGAAGAAGATTCCATCTGAAATTACCAGTGGATTGAAAGTACCAACAAAAAGAGAAGTTTTACGGATGGTAATGTCAATATTCGATCCACTAGGTTTTCTTGCTCCACTAATGATCAATGCCAGGATATTGATGCAAAATATCTGGAGGAATAATATCCACTGGGACCAAGAAATAACAGAAACCATATTTGAGGTCTGGTTGAAATGGTTAAAACAATTGAAAGAAGTCACTCCAATACTGATTCATAGGTATTATTTTCCAAGTCTCTCACAAGTCAAAAAAGTAGATCTGCATGTGTTTTGTGATGCTGGTGATAAGGCGTACTCTTCAGTTGCTTTTTTGAGGATAGTGGAAAATAATGATATATATACTGCATTTGTAATGGCAAAATATAAAGTGGCTCCTATGAATCAGCAGACCATTCCCAAATTAGAACTACAAGGAGCAGTACTTGCAAATAGGATTGCAAAAACTGTACGAAGTGAAATCGAGTATGAAATTGGACAAATACATTTCTGGACAGATTCGATGGTAGTTCTACAACAAATCAGGTCCGAATCTAGAAGATTTCCAATTTTCGTAGCATGTAGACTGGGAGAAATTCACGAGGACACTGACATTTCACAATGGCACTGGGTACCCTCAGAAATGAATGTCGCCGACCAAGCTACGAAGGAAATGAAAAATATTGATCTTTCTCTAGATGGTAAATGGTTTTCCGGACCAGATTTTCTAAGTTTACCTGAAGCTGACTGGCCAGTAGAACCGAATTGTTCCAGTGATCCTGATCAAAGTTTGATGATAAGATTGGCCGATACTGAACCTTTACAAATGCAATTTCCAGATATTTCCCGATTCTCCAAATTTAGTCGACTCATCCGCTCCACTGCTTGGATTCTCTATTACAAAAGGATGATCAAAATTCCTAAACAATCTCGACCACAGGAAATCAGTTTGGGGTTTGAAGAAGTAGAAGAAGCTAAAAAGATGTGGATCAGAATGAGTCAGCGAGAAAGTTTTGAAGAGGAAATTTCCCTTTTGAAGAGAGGAAAATGTGTGCCAAAATCAAGTCGCCTTTATAAACTTTCTGTATTTTTGGATGAAGGTGAAGTGGTACGATTGGGAGGAAGAATTCCAGAAAGTCAAGAGTTGAACATTCCGTTTGAATCCAGAAATCCCATGTTGTTAGATCCAAATCACAGGTTCACAATATTGTTGATAGACTGGTATCATCACGAAGCTGGTCACATAGGTTTGGAAACAGTCATCAACAATGTCCGATTGAAATTTTGGGTTCTTAATATCCGAGCAGCAGTAAAAAGATGTTTCAGAAACTGTCAGGCCTGCAAGATCAGAAAATGCAAGCCTCAACCACCTGAAATGGGAATGTTACCACCAGAACGTTTGAGCGCATTCACATTTCCATTCAGTTTCGTTGGTATCGATTTTTTTGGGCCTATGACTGTTTCAGTGGGACGAAGAATAGAAAAAAGATATGGAGTACTGTTCACCTGCTTGACACTTCGAGCAATACATATCGAGTTGGCTTCCTCTTTGGATACAAGTTCTGCAATCAATTCAATTCGAAGATTCATGTGCAGAAGAGGACAGCCAAAAGAAATCAGAACGGATAATGGCACCAACTTTGTCGGCGCAGAACGAGAATTGAAGGAGTGGATTCACGGTTTGGATCACAATACAATTTCCCAAGAACTGTCTTCAAGAGGAATTGTATGGAAATTCAACCCAGCAGGTGCTCCACATATGGGTGGAATATGGGAGCGGATGATACGTTCCGTCAAAACTGCTCTGAAGATTACTTTGAAAGCCATTAACCCAAAAGAAGAGGTATTAGTAACCTTGTTGACTGAAATTGAATATATCGTCAACTCGAGACCACTTACACATATTTCTGTGGATCCAATTGAGCCGGAAGCAATAACCCCAAACCATTTTTTGCTGCTAAGACCTGGTGATGTAAAATCGTATGGTGATGTTGAACTTTCCAGCAGAAAACAGTGGCGAATTGCTCAAGCCCTGGTGGATTCTTATTGGAAGCGTTGGGTTAAGGAATACAGACCAACTCTTATGCAAAGGCAAAAGTGGCATGATAAGAGTATTCCTATCAAAGTGGGAGATATTGTATTGGTTGTCGATGAGAAGGCTCCTAGAAATCAATGGGCGATAGCACGAGTCGAAGAAACCTACCCAGGCAAAGATGGTGTGATTCGGGTGGTCCGAATTAAGAATAAAAAAGGAAGTTACATGAGACCTGTCGCCAAGTTGTGCATTCTTCCTGTCACCAACTACCACTAGATGTTTCATTTCTGGTTGGGGTGGAGAATGTTGAGGACGGTTTGAAGAATGCCAAGACAGTTGGAAGACAGTTTATTTTCTTTGAATTCCTTTATTTTGTTTCAACCCTCATTATATTATTTTTTATCCTATGTTACAAAAAACAGTTGAAAATTACGAGGTATAACAAGTCAAGTTGAAAAACATATTTGTCAATTACTTTGAATAAAGTTATACAGTTTGAATTTACCATTTAATTGGCAAATAACTATTACATGGCTAATCGAGAAAAATGGAGAAAATGACGATTTTGACAGTTTAGAGAGAGTGATAAATAAAAATTATATTTATGTAAAATGTGATAAATATTTATTTATGTGAAAATGCATACATAATACGAGAGATGCTTCGATTACGGGATTTTACGACTAGTGCGAAGAAATCATACAGCGATACAAATGAATTCGTCCACAATAATTAATTTATGGAAGAATTGGATTATGCTTTGTCATCAGTTGATCCCATCACAGAATAAGGCCTTATTCTGTGATCCTATTACAGTAAAGGAATTACTATTTTTATCTCTGTATGCACTCCACCAATGTACATTTATTTTAATGAAATTCAATGAGACAAGTCGAACTTATAAATATATTATTATTCAACCACTTTTCTTTTAGGACTCGATATGAAGTTATTGATTTCGTTTTATAGTGATCCAATGGTCCCCAAAAGTAAACTGATAATAATAAGCAATAAGGTTATCTCACAGACCTCATGAGGTCTGTGGGTTACCTTGACTTTGGAGTGTAGGGGACTTTCATTAGCTTCCTATAAGTACTACCTTGGGTTTCCTGCAGAATAAAACGTCCAAAAATAGTATTGCTAAGATTATTGGCTTTTTACTAGATGGCTAGATAGTATGAGGCAAGTATGAGGTAAATAATGAAATGTTAAGAACTTGACATATCCATGACATTAGTGAAAATAAATTATTAAATGATGATACTTGAATATCAACAATAAAACAATCATGATTATTGAAATATAGTGATTTCACTACAGGTATTGTCCAAAGCTTAGTATAGGGGTTAGTCATCTACATGATGGTCAGGAGATTAAGCAAGAGTCTGAGTTTGCATAGGAAGAAAACCATTCACAGAAGCAGAATGATTATACTACTTAATAGAAGTCCTGAAATGAAACATCTTTCAGAAAATGTTTTATTAAAGCAAGTAATAACTTTAATGGGGTGTAGCCTTTCAAAAGGTTTGTCCCTCAACAAACATTACTTCAAAGAATTATCATGTTTCGAGATTAATTCTTCCAAAGTTGGGTATAGATTATCTATCCTAAGATAAATAAAAATTTTGGTTTTGAATTACAAAACATCTCTAGAAATACGAGTTTCATTACATATTTTTACAAGATCAAAAATAAGGAATGACTTTTTTCTATGAAGTTCAGGTTTGCCAAAAGGGGGAAATTTTAAATTGATATGACAAGTAATTTTTTATCATTGACCTGATAGAAATGTCACAGAATCAATAAAACATTTCAGAATTTCTCCAGGAAAGATCTGAGGGATGCAAAACCACAATGAAGAGAAAGACCAACAACAGAAAATGAAACTCACTTTTTGGTCATTATTCAATGATGAAAGTGAGATAAGGATAAGTTTTATTTGTTTACAGTCTGTTTACTTTTGTAGAAATCTTGCAAGAGGAGTGAAAAGAGATGCC
Source organism: Chrysolina oricalcia (assembly GCA_944452925.2). NCBI lineage: Eukaryota > Metazoa > Arthropoda > Insecta > Coleoptera > Chrysomelidae > Chrysolina > Chrysolina oricalcia. Next base: position 29,127,520 of record OX101817.2, read on the forward strand.
CAGGAATATGTGAAATTCGATAACATACTATGAAAGCTCCCAAGTAACAATACGAAGGTTAGATATGATCAAGCCGAGTGAAGCTATTCTACAGGAGGACACCATGCACCAATATCAAAGAAATTTTCAATAAATAAGGTTTCACTAGTTGGTGCGAATGGTTCTCTGAATAATGGAAATCTGTGATCACATTTGGTGACTTTTGAAATACTATTACATAGAGATTAAATTAAACGTTTGAAGTATGGTAGAAAGTTTCATTTAGGTAATATCTGCAGGTAATTTAGGTATTTGAAGCAGTAAAATACTTTATCAAATAACTTACACTGAATTTTCAGACATGCACGCTAAACATGTGAATGAAATATTTTTTTTAAGTTCAATTTTTTTGCTCTTGATGGTATGATTATTCAATACAAAAATAGAATACAAATGAATTCAAGTCCAATAAAAGAGGATATTTATGGTACTCTAAAATTAAAGTTTGCTGTTCAATGTCTGAGTTTCTCATTTAAATCGATTGAACTATCAATTTTGAATAATAATAATAATAACTTTATAATTACCAAGAAAAATATGTTGCATATATTAGGGAAAAAATGCCTAATAATATTATAAAAGTGAATCCAAGGTCTATATATAATTTCTGTCTGTTCTAGATGAGGTTATTTTGAAGTTTGTCAAGTGGTTTTAATAAAGAAGTTGTGGCTGATCCCGATATAGGTAGAAACTGAGTATTTACAATGTAGAATATATGAAAAATATTCATCCAAATTTTCCTTTATGATTCTATGATAACATAATTTTGTGAATTTTCATTATAACAGATTTGTGAATAGAAAATAAATCGTTTATTGATTCTTGAACCCATTTAGTTTTTTATTCTACGAAGCAGGTTATTGGTATGATGAATTTCTACAACGATAAGGTAGGTAGGTATGATGGTACGAATTATATCTTGTATAGACAAATTGGACCACTATTAGATGCAAGTTGTGAAATTTGAATTCATAACCTTGTTTATTCAACATTGCAACCAAGTAGAGGCTTTTGTTCCACACAACTCCTACAAAATATGCCAATCATTATATAAATAGGTACATAATATTCATTTACGATAACTAAATTGAATAACATAATTTATGGGCGAATGAAATAGATTTTTAAGTTCAGTTCTTTTGCTCTTGATGGTATGATGATTTATACGTATCATTCAATACAAAAATAGAATATAAATGAATTCAAATCCAATAAAAGAGGATATATAAAAGTCCGTGGCTCAAGGTTAAGTATAGGTTGATCAAACCATCTTGAAGTGATGTAATTCATATTGGTTTGTTTCATAAAACTTCAAACAAGGCAGTTTGAACAAATCATTTGACCCAATATGGCTTTTACAATGAGGATTATCAAAAACATTTTGATGTTTTTGATGACGAATATGGAAAATATCTATGCAGTCTAAGAGTTTCTTTGTAAAAATATTCCATTAACTACCAATTGAATTTCAGGCATATTGGTATTTATTTATTGAATTACTCTATCTTTAAATGGCATGAATCATAAGCGGTATTTCTCGTTAGGGTTACATAATAAATGAACATGTACATTTGCGAAGTTTAGTTGCAACACTAGACACCTCTATGCACATGAGTTGATGGCGATAAACTACTTTATTGCATATACCAATAGCAGAGATACAGATACTAAACATTTTCATTTGCAAGGTTATTGCCTTTTTTATAAAAGAACAGCGAACAAACACCACCATATTTCAAAATATTCAAGCAAATTCAAATATTCATCAATCATGAAAGCACTATTATTGTTGCAGATCCATTGTGTGTGTGAGCGCTCAAAACAAGATTATCGTTTCAAAAAATTAAAACTTTTGACCAATTTGGCAATTAACGCTCCAATTATTCTTGAATTAAAATAAATGAACAATTCCCCAATTTGCTTTCCATTTATAAGCACCGGCAACACTGTACGAAAAATCCATCAGTCGCCAAATTCTCAGTCTGACAAAGTACGATTCTGCTGTTTTCACTTTCTGATAAAATACGAATCTGACCGAATTCAATTGGCTAATGTATCGGTCGGTGTTAGTACAGTATAGACATTGTTTAAATAGAACATAGTTAGTCAATGCCTGTAGAAAAGGTATTGGACTCAAACGCGAGTGTCATCTAGCGTGATTAGTTACAAACATGAACATTTGACGTCATTTTAATGCAGGTTTCTCCAAAAAACCCTGATTTTAATGCTATTCCATTGTTTTAATCAAGTTACGACATGACTTGGAGGCCAGATCACTGAAGTTACGACATGACTTGGATGCGAGCTCACTATCGCCATCTACATGTCGCATCCATTTTGATCCAATTATAATCCCATAAGGTTGACTATCTTTTATATAAACAATGGTATAGATAATTGTTAGTCTGCTGAGTTGCTGGTTTTGTGAAATACGAATCGGAGGATGTACGAATTTGAAGATTTACTTTCCTGTTAAAATCCTCTTCTGATACAATACGTTTCTGTGAAAAGCTCATTCTGATCATTTACATATTTGTCGAAATAACAATCCAGAAAAGTACAGTCGATATTTTTCATTCTGCCGTCGTTCAGTCTGACGAAGTACGGTTTGATGTTGTGATGTTTTACATTGTGCAGTTGGGATAAGTAAGGATATGTTCATTTCATTTTCTGATCAAGTAGCGATCTGATGGAGTAAAGTTTGTCAGTTTCTTTGTTTGATTTAGTTCAATCTGACAATATGGGTGCCCCCCCAATCGAACATTTTATATTTACGGGACAGAAAACGAGTAACCAAAGTAACCAAGTTGATTTACGGAACATATCCAAACTGATTCCAAACCAGGGTTCTTATGATAGGAAGAACCCTGTTCCAAACAAAGAATTTTAAATGACATTCTCTGTTGATGATTTGCTGCTTTGCTTATTAGTTGGCGTTTGGTAGTTTGGATTTTGTTTTCTCTGGCAAAAGAAGTTTAAAAACCTCAACGGAAACAAGCGGTGCTATTATGGTGAACCTTGAATAATTTTCAATATTGAATATTGAAAATCTGAAAATTATCAACATTCAACAGATAGGTCAATTACGGTGCACTTATTGATATTCCTGAAATATCTAATAGATGTTGGTTTTGCACAAGAGTGAATATAGCCGTCCCAGTGTTGCATACCTTACATGAAACGTTAATTTAACTAGAAAAGTTCGGTTTCGTGCTTGCTCTTTGTTTATAGTTTGGTCTTTGGTTAGTTTGATATCGATAGTTTCTAAAATATTTGAAGTAACAAGTAACTAATCCAATTGTAATCATGTCCTTACCATGCCCTCAGATATACAAGGCCATAGTTTTTCACACTTTAAATTTTCTGGAGCCAGCCAAAGCATCAAAAAACAAAATACCTATATTTTATTCAGCGAAATTTCGCTAAACTCATTCGGAAAAAAAGTCTTCATGTATATATATATAATTCAGGATACAAAATAAAAAGATCTTTCGGAAGAGTAACAGATGCTATTCAGACTCTTGCAGATGCTTCTGTTACAAGTTTTGGAAATATAACACCGAGAAAGATACTTATGATATTTATTGAAATAAAAAATTACAACTTAACAAAAATAGTTATTGATTATTCGCTCACGAATCAGCAATCCTCATACATATTTTCAACAATTTCTTCATAACCTCTTTGGTCAATGCAAATATTATGTTCTACAGGCGTTGATTCTAGCTGCATTTTCAGGCTCATAATGCAATGCCCTTCCTGCCAAACAACATCTAAATTTTGATTTAAATATGCCATAAAATCTTTCCACAATATTTCTGATTGATCTATGGGCTCTGTTATAATTGGCCACATTTCTGTCATGATTTCTTCCTCCAACTTGTGTCAAGAACCATGGTTCCAAAGGGTTTAAAGAGTACACTTACTACTATCTCCAAGTAATCAAGAACTTCTCTCATTTTCAAAACAATTTTGTAAATGCCATCTTATAACCTTGTTGACCAAATTGCACTTTCATGAACAGAACCTGGATAACGAGCATTTATGGCCAACAGCTTCAAATTAGCACTAACAATATACTGGATATTTATACTGTAGAATTGTTTTCTATTGTAAAATAATATTTCTGGAGAGCTCTCATTATTAACAATATAAAGTTCAAGTCCATTTTCAACTTTCAGGTTATTTCAATGCACTTTAGTAGTCCCCAACTACTACTTAAATTATTCAATATTAAATGTCTATTCTGAAAGCCATTTAAGTCACCATATTAGCATTTATTGAATAATATTCAATTCCTGAAATATCTAGTAGATAATATTGAAAGCAAGGGTGCACCATGATTCCAATTGGTATGATTCTTGAATCTTTTTCAATAATCTAATATTATTCAAGATTCAATGGTCCACCATAATAGCACCGAATATCGGAGTTATTGGACAGGCTGATTAAAATTCCAGGGAAGTTTGTTTGGAATCAGTTTTTGACAAGAATGACATTTGTGACGTCATCACTTTCCTCGTCTATTCCATAGACCTCATTTTTTTTTTTATTTTATGAGGTCTGTAATTCTCAATATTCAATCAAGATTGTTAGATTTGACTGATTTGAGCTGTTTGATAGTGTATGAGCATCGCTCCGTTACTTTTACTACTAATACTATCACAGTACTGCAGGGTGGGTAAAGGGAGAGAGTATAGACTGCATGTGTTAGTCTATTCCTGAATGTTTGGGATCTCCAAAGGTCTGGCAGACCTCTCACTACTGTCCCAGGGCAGCCCTAAGATGTTTGTAGGTTTATGCTAGTAGGCGGCTTTAGTTGTAGGCTGCTGGACTAACCCGTCTCCTCCATGTTGTATGGGTGGATTTAATATATTATCTGTACAACATCAAATTTTCCTTATCAGTTTTCAGTTGATTCCCGGAAAAGCGGCGAAAAAACCGTATCAAAAGCGGCGAAAAAACCGTATCAAAAGCGGCGAAAAAACCGTATCAACAGCGGCGAAAAAACCGTATCAGACATTATGCCTTAGTGTTACTGTCCTTAGGTATAAGTAGTCATCTGAATGGAAAAGATCCAATGCCTGGTATATGAACCCACCGTGCTTCCATCACACATTATGGTAGGCTCTTACTGCCGTGATGTTCCTGGCCAAAGGACTTCCAAGAATGAAGTACCGATAGAATTTGTCAGCAAGATTTTTTATGTGATCTTCTACGATGTTAATATCGGCCAGTTCGCGCAATGTGTCCAGCCGAATGTATCTATCACTGTTTGTGACGATATGAAGCACTTTATTTTGCACCCTCTCCAGTCTCAACATTTGAGTTTTGGGGAGGCTGCAGAACACTGGACAGACATAGGTCATTGCTGGCCTAATAACCTGTTTATATAAGAGTAGCTTACTCTCCATTGGCAGCTTGGAATCCCTTGCTATCAGAGGATAGGCCTTTTTAATCGCTGCTGCAGCTCGCTGAATTGCCAAGCTGACATGTTTATGGAGAGTAAGCCAGCTGTACTCCCAGGTACCGCACTAAGTCGGACTCATCTATCCGCTTTCCCAGAGCACTAAAACCCCCAATATTCACGTTGGTACATTTCTTTGAGAAATTTATAAGCTTTGTTTTATCAGGATTCAACACTATCCTTGTTATTCGCTAGATACGGCACGACTAGCCTTTCAAGATGTACTTCTGTGGTTCTATTGATCCTAACCCTGTTGACCAGGTACGAGTCAAGTAATTTTACCATGTGTTAAGGCATGCCTGCCCTTTGCATCTTCATGACAAAACCATCTATCCAGAGTCGAATGCTTTCTGAATCCAGCAGGACTTGATGAATGTTTACTTTAAATACTTAATTTATTTTTAAATTTATAACAAACATTTGACATTAACAATTGACTGGTGACGTGGAGACTTGAAATCGACAGCAAGTGCTGCCAACAGCATAACGACAAATCCCTCACCTTTTTCAGGTGAAATATGAAAAAAACTCTGATCTAATTATATACTTTTTTTATTACAAATAATTCAGTACATGAAAAAGTGCCTAATTAAACAAGTGGCTTTTCAAAATTTACTAAAAAACATATTATTGTGAATATTTTTGAAATAATAGGCAGCAATAAAATTGGACATCTTTTAGAAAGAATTCTGTAGCATTTTATTCTTCCAATAGCTCTTTCAACATGTATTCTTGCTTTCGCAATTTTTTTGTCATCCTTTCCTCTTCAGCAGTAAGCTTATCTCTTTCCATCAAGAATGGAGGTAGATGTACTTTAACATTAATTTCATCACATAAATGCCGAATCAAAAAACCTCTATCAGCCAAAATTACATCATTTTCTTCAAGAAAAACCCTAATGTCACTCTTTTCAAATAGTTCGACATCTGAAATTGCGCCTTCAAAACCATCACTGCAGTAAACAATAGCTCCACTATGACAAATCATTACGAGGAATTTAATGGTATTTGAATGTTTATAAGAAGAGAAAGTATTTCCTTGATGTCTGAAATTTGAAGGCATTTCCATATATACTTCAGTTGCATCTAATACAAAATTAACATTTTGACCATCAAAGTTCTTGAAACAATATGGTATCTCTTGTATTTTTCTACTCTCAGAAATCTGATCCCCACGAATGCCAATTATTTGCCGATACATAAATTGAACCCAAGTGAAAAATACCACAGATACATATGATTTACTTAAGTCACAAAAATAGGACATTTCTACTAGAGTGAATCCTCTTCTCAATCTAACAAGCAATAAGCACAATTTATCCTTATTAGATATTTTTGAAACAACCCTGTTATTTTCAATATTGTGTTTTCTCTTGTAATTATTTTTATATGAATATTTCAAAGTACTCATTACTGATTCATCCAGAAAGTTATACAAAGCTTCAAACTGCCACAATTCTAGCCCAGAAAAATATTTGAATTCTTTAGGATTTTTCTTTAAATTTTCAAAAGAAAATTTATTCCTCTTCAGAACTATATCTCCAATAGATTGTTCTCCATCTGTAGGGCCTTCTCTTGTGGATTGGTCGAAACTTCCACTTGGTAGAATATCCTGATGACTCTCTTCTATATTTTCATTATCACCAGTATAATTATGGTCATGTGAAATATAATTATGCATATCATCACTTTCTTGAACCGCTTCATCTTCAGTACCTACTTCAAGAGAGTCATCACAACTGTCATTAGGTGGACAATCAAGTGAATTGTCAGAATGTACTATGGAATGTGAGTTATCAGAATTTCCACTGTGAAGTTCACTGCTGCCCACTTCTACATATTTGGCAACTTCTAATGTCTCTGTACAAAAAGGTGAGGGATCTGAAAATCCTCTAACAAAATGCTTGCTACAGACGAAAGTGTTTCTTTTAACATTGTCGATGGTCACCTTTTTGTTTCCACATAGTTCAATCCAGCGCAAACACTTCACAAGGTTTGCCTTTGGTTTAGGAAACGGATAATATCTCACCAGTGTGAAGTCAGCTGACAAAGCTGGCTGCCAAAATTTCCGAACATTTCCGATTGACCAGTGGCGGCCGTGATTTGATTTTTGGTTGATAGTGAACAAAATAATCGTTGTTTAGCTGCTAGCTAATGCTGTGATGAGTAAAAACTAAAGTATAAACAAAAACTGTTTCTCTTTCAAATATGGTAGGATACATTATATAGCAAAATATAGTATTGCGAATTGGTCCAGTGAAAAGGAAGCGGATAAAAAGTAAAAAAAAATATTTTGACTCATGTCCCATACAACTGTCTCAAGATGAAATATGCTGGTTTACATTACATTTCGCATCCGACTATCACGATGAAATATATAGAAGTAAATTATATTTCAAGTCTAGATACCTAGGTGTGATATCAAAAATTATTCCTTGCGAATTGGTCTGGCTACTTCTACACTGAAAAAAGGGAATTTTGAAAATGAAAGTTTTTGTCAAATTTCGCATTCGACTGCCACGATGAAATATGCTAGAATACATAACATTTTACGTCTAGAACCCTGTGATAGAAAAATAATTCCTTGCGAATTGGTCTTGCTACCTCTACACTGAAAAAAAATATTTTTGAAAATTAATTTTTATGACCGATTTTGCATTCGACTGTCAAAATGAAATACACTAGGATACATTACATTTGACGTCTAGGACCATGTTACAGCAAAATAATTCCTTGCCAATTGGTCCACTGACTTCTACGCGGAAAAGCAGCATTTTAAAAAAAAAAAATTATTTTGACTAATTTCGCATTCGACTGTCAAGATGAAACATGCTGGGATATATTAAATTCACCGTGTAGAACCCTGTGATAGGAAAATAATTCCTTGCGAATTGGTCTGGCTACCTCTACACTGAAAAAAAAGATTTTTGAAAATTAATTTTTATGACCAATTTTGCATTCTACTGTCAAGATGAAATACGCTAGGATACATTACATTTGACGTCTAGAACCCTGTTATAGTAAAATAATTCCTTGCCAATTGGTCCACCGACTTCTACGCGGAAAAGCAGCTTTTTCAAAATAAAATATTTTGACTAATTTCGCATTCGACTGTCAAGATAAAATATGCTAGGATACATTACATTTGACGTCTAGAACCCTGTTATAGTAAAATAATTCCTTGCCAATTGGTCCACCGACTTCTACGCGGAAAAGCAGCTTTTTTCAAAAAAAAAAAATATTTTGACTAATTTCGCATTCGACTGTCAAGATAAAATATGCTAGGATACATTACATTTGACGTCTAGAACCCTGTTATAGCAAAATAATTCCTTGCCAATTGGTCCACCGACTTCTACGCGGAAAAGCAGATTTTTCAAAAAAAAAATATTTTAACTAATTTCACATTCGACTGTCAAGATGAAACATGCTGGGATATATTAAATTCACCGTGTAGAACCCTGTGATAGGAAAATAATTCCTTGCGAATTGGTCTGGCTACCTCTACACTGAAAAAAAAGATTTTTGAAAATTAATTTTTATGACCGATTTTGCATTCGACTGTCAAAATGAAATACACTAGGATACATTACATTTGACGTCTAGGACCATGTTACAGCAAAATAATTCCTTGCCAATTGGTCCACTGACTTCTACGCGGAAAAGCAGCTTTTTTCAAAAAAAATTATTTTGACTAATTTCGCATTCGACTGTCAAGATGAAACATGCTGGGATATATCAAATTCACCGTGTAGAACCCTGTGATAGGAAAATAATTCCTTGCGAATTGGTCTGGCTACCTCTACACTGAAAAAAAAGATTTTTGAAAATTAATTTTTATGACCAATTTTGCATTCTACTGTCAAGATGAAATACGCTAGGTAGGATACATTACATTTGACGTCTAGAACCCTGTTGTAGCAAAATAATTCCTTGCCAATTGGTCCACAAACTTCTACGCGGAAAAGCAGCTTTTTTCAAAAAAAATTATTTTGACTAATTTCTCATTCGACTGTCAAGATGAAACATGCTGGGATATATCAAATTCACCGTGTAGAACCCTGTGATAGGAAAATAATTCCTTGCGAATTGGTCTGGCTACCTCTACACTGAAAAAAAAGATTTTTGAAAATTAATTTTTATGACCAATTTTGCATTCTACTGTCAAGATGAAATACGCTAGGATATATTACATTTGACGTCTAGAACCCTGTTGTAGCAAAATAATTCCTTGCCAATTGGTCCACAGACTTCTACGCGGAAAAGCAGCTTTTTTCAAAAAAAATTATTTTGACTAATTTCGCATTCGACTGTCAAGATGAAATATGCTAGGAACCATTACATTTGACGTCTAGAACCCTGTTATAGCAAAATAATTCCTTGCCAATTGGTCCACCGACTTCTACGCGGAAAAGCAGATTTTTCAAAAAAAAAAATATTTTGACTAATTTCGCATTCGACTGTCAAGATAAAATATGCTAGGATACATTACATTTGACGTCTAGAACCCTGTTATAGTAAAATAATTCCTTGCCAATTGGTCCACCGACTTCTACGCGGAAAAGCAGCTTTTTTCAAAAAAATTTTTTTTTGACTAATTTCGCATTCGACTGTCAAGATGAAATATGCTAGGATACATTACATTTGACGTCTAGAACCCTGTTATAGCAAAATAATTCCTTGCCAATTGGTCCACCGACTTCTACGCGGAAAAGCAGATTTTTCAAAAAAAAATATTTTGACTAATTTCGCATTCGACTGTCAAGATAAAATATGCTAGGATACATTACATTTGACGTCTAGAACCCTGTTATAGTAAAATAATTCCTTGCCAATTGGTCCACCGACTTCTACGCGGAAAAGCAGCTTTTTTCAAAAAAAAATTTTTTTTACTAATTTCGCATTCGACTGTCAAGATGAAATATGCTAGGATACATTACATTTGACGTCTAGAACCCTGTTATAGCAAAATAATTCCTTGCCAATTGGTCCACCGACTTCTACGGGGAAAAGCAGATTTTTCAAAAAAAAATTATTTTGACTAATTTCGCATTCGACTGTCGGGGTGATATTCTGAAACATAATTTGGTTTGCGTATATCAATATAGGTACGCGGTATATGGATAAAACAAAACAATTTGAGGGTGCGATTACAAATTTTCTACCAATCTGGCCAACGACAATCGCTGAAACAATCGCTGAAACTAAAAAAAAATTGGTCTACTTCCATATTATTTCATCATTTTTACCGCAGAAAAATTATAATGATCAATAAAATGTAATGTTCATGTTTTAATCTCATCTCTTTTTCCCAAAATTAAACTTTTATTCAACCTTTGAGTAGAATGGCTTATGGAGAATGGAAGCGACTTATTTCACTAACTTCCACTCTCCGAATCACCCTGTTTCCTCGGCAGTAGAATAAATTCTTCGCCGCCTTCAGCTCAGCCTGAAGGGCCTTACAACGGAGAACAGCCCTTCAAGGATGCAAGGAACTTATCTTACACAGGGGATAACTATTTCCTAATACCTAAAATATGTGAAAAGTTTTATAGCTTTGATCGCCTATAGTTATACTAGGATAGAGGATTTCTAATTCGCTAGTTTCCTACGTAAGTATGTTGTTCAGTTTCTTTTTATCCCCCCCTAGAGAAACATCCTCCTGTCATCGAGGGGGCCCAGATCACCGAAATTAATCTCATTGGGAGAACTCCATACCCTACCTTCGCTGGCTAGCTACGACTTTTAGACGACTTTCACTATCAAGATGGGCTTTTGCTTAGTTTTGACTCATGGCTACCTTATACCTAGGGAATCAAGAAGTTATAGATTTCCAAGAGAGATAGATGACTTTGGAATGGTAAGTACCCCCAAGAGGTCAAAAACTGCAGTCTAAAGGTAACTTGAAAAACTATAACAACGACACCCCTAGGGTCCAATCTCCACTTGCCTTCACTGAGCCAAGGTTAACGCACTATCGCAGGGAGAGAAAGATAACATGTGAGAGGTGGTGGCATGTAAACGCAGAGGGAGGGGGTGAATTTTGACATTCGTGGTTACGATTTGCGCTTTATATGGTTCTATTTTGGCTGCAGAGTCATTTAGTTGTGTGCCGCGGGTTAATGCACGTTCCACCTGTTTTACATAGGGATATTACTTGCGCAGATAAGCGCAAGCTGACCTCGAACAATCTCTCATGTCTTCTCGATTATATCACCTATAAAACACACTTGATAATCCACGGAAGCAGTATAACCCAATATCCATTTCGGCGTAACTAACCAAGTTGCCATTCCCGATTCTCGAGTTCCTCTTATTCCCCAGGTTGGCTTGGTGAACATCTTAGACATTGATGGATCCCGCTGTCCAGTCTGCTGTCCGACGTAGAGGTTGGTCCGTAGGTTGTACTGTGTCCGCAATTGGCGCTACGCTTTTCACACTTTCATTACCTATTGTCATGTCCATTATAATGTTTTGCGCAATTTGCGCATCCCCATGACCTTTTTGCGCATTTTGGTCTAGAAAATTATTGTAAAGATTTTTTGTAAAATCAGATTGTACAATAAAGGGCTCCGTTACCGCACTTCTCTCGTAAAATAACGACCTAATTCCTCTCAACATATTTAAATTAACCAATCTCTGAGGCAAAAGGCCTCCGACCTTACCCGAACCTCACATATAAACAATTTAGCAACCTGCCCTGGCTAATTCATTAAAATTTTTAACACGTTTATATACCTTTATTTCATTTCAAAATATTGTATTCATACTCAACTAATACTGAATGCACAAATTGCAAATTTCATCATTTATAAAAGCGTTTCCTCTGAGAGAAAGACATGTAATATGTACGAACCTGGAACAGAACGCGTCGTGAACAAATTAAACATAAATCCCGCATATTATCCGATTTAGTAAGAATTAATGATTTGATTTCATTTCTATAACCATCTATATCTGTTATATTCGTCATATCGATATTTTTTACAATACATTCGAAAAAATTTATACAGAATACACCGCAATTATAACCATCTCTTTGTTTCGTGTGACTATAAACTAAAGTTGAAAGATTATTGCACATCAGTTTGTCATGTTTCTGAATATTATATAAATTAACGAATCTACAAAAAATATTTAAATAATGTTCTGGTTTCTCCAAATCGTTGGGGTCCAAAATCGAAAAAGTTGAATTTTCAAAATCTACAATAATGAGGCAATGGTGATTTTTGTTAATTAAAATAGGAAACGCGAGGTGCTTTTTTCTAAAGGTAATACTATCTATGAAAATTTCATTAGTGTTGGAAAGAACAAAAATATTAGTACCTACTACTTCTTGAATAATCTGATATTTATCATTAACATTCAATAAATTCAGTGCTATGTCTATCACAAAATTTGTTAGCCATTCTTTATCATTGAGAGAACCAAATTCCTTTGAATAAAGGTGATTAAAACAATCGAAATTTTTGAAATATGCTACAATATAGTCCCTATCATTTATCTTGTAATAATTGCTGTCATTTACCAGCCCGTTGGAGAGAAACATTAATTCCTTGATTGGTCTCCACCTACGCGCATCATCTTCAATATTTTCTAGTCCTAATATAGTTGGAACATAATAAAAGTAAAAAAAATCTTTTAACTTGGGTAACATTGTATTTTTGAAAAAATATTTCCTTCTTGATATTAATTCAGTCGATTGTACTCCTTTCAAATTATATATAACGAACTCGCACCAAGGTCTATTCGTTAATTCTAATAAACCCTGAACCTGAAAATAGTAGTTAGAATTTATTCTCAGTTTCCCGTCTTTACCGATATATTCTAGTGTCTCGAGAGTTTCAAGTCGATTGCAGTTTCGAACTTTGAATGGACATTTTACCTCTATTATACCGTCTTTGCCCAATAACCCGTCTGGAGATCCTGCTAAAAATGAATAATCTTTATGAATGACTAGACCGCAATTTTTGTAATCATACTGATTTTCGCTGAGGAATGCATCGAGCGCCAATTTCTCCGAGTCAATTCCATATTTCATGGCCTCAGTCGTTACTATTTTTGACGAAATAAGAGATTTGCTCAAATTTAATTTGGATTTGGAATTCCGCGCTTTGCAAATGACACCAAAATTTGATGCTGTTAATCTTTTCCTCCTTTCCCTAAACCACACGGAAGACTCTCTTTGATCCCTAGTAATTTTCTCAATGACGCTTCTTCGCGAGCTTTCTTCATCTAACTTCCGCAAGTATTCCTCACATTTGATTTTCAAATATTTCGAACCATTGGTACATCTCTCACAAAAAAAATCGCCACTGTAGGTTTTATTTTTTGTATCACAGTTTTGATGGACCCACCCACCACAACTATCACATTCTACCCATAGAACAGTAGTTTCTAGATCACCCAGACCGCAATATAGACATTCATACGATTCAACTGTATTTACGTCTTTGTTCGCCGCCGATGAACAATCATCGCATAAGAATGAACCGGTATAGGTTTTATCTCCGTATGAAGGGTCACAACTTGTGTGTATCCACCGTTTACAAACGTCACATGATACCCAGTCGACAGTTGTATCAAGACGACCGTAACCGCAATAAATACATTTTTCTCTTACCGTCTCATCCTCTATTTCAATGTAATCTAATTCATTTAAATCTAATTCTAACCCTTTTTTGTTTTTGACAACAGCTTTAACACTTAATTTTTGCCCTTCAGTTGTTTTATTTTCATCTTTATTTTTAGAATTAAATTTTTTCAAATAATTTCCCAAGAAATGTGTGCTTGGAGCAGCTTTCTTCTTTTTATTCCATGATTCTTGTGCGACATGCTCATCCGAAGGATCAATTTTCCTTTTAATCTGTTTCGTTAAGCGCGATTTAGGAATATTAAACATGAATTCTTTGTGTAAAGCTAGAACGTTTTCTCGACTTTTCTGTAAATATCGGGAACACTTAATATTTGTACTGCTGTTCAAAATATTTTTTTTCAAATGACCAAAATAGTTTTCAATATAGGTGTTACTAACATGACGCTCAGCACCCCTCTTTCTTAAAAGTATTCCTGTCCAAAGAGAACAAAATGGCATATATTTGTATAAAATCATATCGAATAATTTAGAACTGTTATAGTCACTGGTAATAATCTTTTTAGACGAAGTAAGTTTATGGGTTTCATCAATTTTCTGGAATAATGCCTCGAAATGAATATAAAATTTGCTCGATTTGTGTAACCCCTCCGATTTTTCGCATGCCTTCTGTTTGTCATTATCAACAGTTTTGGGGTCTGTTTCTTGTAATTTTCTTATAACTTCCAAATCATGTTTCTCTCTTATGAGTAGTAATTTATTTAAAACAATTTTAACACTGTCATTGAATACTGGGCTCAATAACAATATAGTAATGCTTTGAAACCAGTCGTCAATTTCGCTTAAATTTTCCATATTTACCGCACATGCCATTATGTCTTTATAAAAACCTCTTACATTGTGATCCGAAAAGGACGCATTAATATCTTTACTGAAATTTTTGATAAGATGAGCGCAACATAAATGGACTGTTATGAGTTCCTATGAAAGTTCAGTTTTCTCGGACGCAATATTGAAAGTTAATTCCAAATACTCCAACAACTGCATTCCATTACATGCTTTGACGATTGCGTGAATATTTGCGAAGCTAAAATCTGTGACTACCGTTTTAAACGCAGGCCATTGATTATGTTCCTCACAAAAAGTTCTGAAATCTTGAAACATTTTTACAATAGTTTTTGTATCATGAGTGCCCGAAACCATTTCGAAAATGGGGAAAATGCGACCGGTAGAAATTGGCAAAACTGCACAGTATACATACACTCTTTTGGACTTTTTAGTTGGCTTTCTAACTATACTGCCAGTAGCGTAAAAAAATATGATGGGTAAACTATTTATATCGCCTTTGCTGCTTTTATTGAGAACTTGCAATTGTTCGCTACTGAAAATTTTGACATTGAAGGGCAACGAAACTTCTCTCAAATATTCGTCATGATCCTCCTGCATTTTAAAAAGATCCAACATGTCATTTTTATCTCTATCCCAGTGAGACTCCGATTCCGCTTTGATTTTTCTAACCACACAATCTGATTTAATAGCTTGCAAATTACCGGAACTCAAAATTTCATTTTTTGCATCCAAAATAGATTTTCTTTTGTACTCTGACGGCTTCTTGTGTAACACTTTACTCTTCACTAGCGCACGTTCAATACCTTTTACACAAGATGTAATTTTATTAGGATGACAAAAATTAACCGAATTTGAAAACACTTCAACATCTTGGCCTTTCACTATTATCATGAACTTTTTACATTTATAATCATTATTTTTACAAATAGCCGCGATTTTAATGGTTCCATTTTTTAAATATTTTGGATATTTTATAACAATGGTACAAACATTATTAATAAACTTACCAATTCTGTTTCGAAAATAGGACGGATAAAATTTGCTAACCAAACGATTATTTTTGACTACATAATTCATGACATCAGCTCCGATCCGAAACGTACCTTCAAGAATAGTACATTGCTTGAATGAAAGAGTTGGAAAATTCTCAATGTGATGTGAGTTCAATGGAATAATAGCGCTATCACTTTTTCCTGATAAATCCGTAAAACATTTAGGTATATCGAAACTCTCAGGCGTTATCTCGCATTCTCCATAAGTTATAGGCGCAACGGTGCAAACGAAATCACCAGAAACTGAGGATTTCTCGTCCAATTCACATACGGATGCCACTGGAAGCGACGGAGAAAAAATTTCTTCATAATTTATTTTTCCGATAGTGCTCATTTCAAAGCCAGCCCTTTTCGGAGGAATACAGTCGGTATTGACAGGAGTCGAACACACCGCGTTTTGATTGGATGCTGAAATGTCCATCAAGGAGTTATCGAGTTCTACATACTCCATACTAGTACTAGTAACTTCAATAGGTTCATTGTTACCGCCGCTACTTTTACCATAATATTTCGTAAAATAATAGTAAACCCTCTTTCTGTTGTTCACCTCCGATGCTTTAATTCCTAGGCTCTGGCAGATATCTGCACACCGAGAATCTTTAGATCTGTAAGATTTTAGACTTTTTAGTTCCACACATTGCATATCGATTTTATTGATAGCTTCTAATACCCTATTTTTATTTTCATTCGCGCATACATCTCCACGTGCAATCGAAGCGAGTATTTGTTCAAAATCTGATTTATTTCTAACAATGTGTCGGTACACTTGACTGGGGAATTTCAAACTTTTCATTCGAATATTTTCAGAAACATGAACAAACATGGGATGATCTGGTTTCAAAGTAAAAATTGAAAGAAAAGTGCAATTGTCGTCGAAGTCCAATATAAGTTTCGCGATTCTCTTCAAAATCGCGAGATTCTTATTGACGCCCACCATTATTAAAACGTTTTTAAGAATCTAGGTTATGCGTGAATATCGAAAAATATCGAATAATGAAAAATATGTTTTATCCTAACTGAAAATGATAATTTGTCGAACTGAAACGACTCTGTCGATTTTATTCATATCAAAGTATCAAACTGATACAGCTCACCCTTTGTAATCTTAATTCGGTTTTGAAGCACAGCTATAAAACACTTTTGACTGCTAAAATATCTCAAACGGTCTGATCTGCAATTTTATTTACATAAACGGAATAATACCGATTCCCTGATACAAAAAACTGCGCATACTCTTTGATTTTTTTTGGATGATAATAAAAACACAAACGAACCGCGCGTAGTCCATGTGTACTCCATACATTCTGTGTTGATCGTGCGCCTATTGGTCAATACCGAACAAAACCGCTCTGTGATTGAATGTAACGTTATGAGTTCGCTCTTGTTAAAAGCAAAACCATCCAATGACATTCCAAGAATTATTTCATAGTCGGGGAGACGAGGAAATAAATAGGCGATAATCTGATGGAATAATATATTTTCAATAGTAGCTTTTACATTCTAACAAAGCAAGCATGGATTTCATGTATCAGTACCTTATACGAGATCTGACAAAGGTAGCTCATGTGTTTGGAAAATCTGAGTTCATCATCCAAGCATAAACATACTTTAATATTTCGTTTCTCTGACTAAGTAATCGGGAAATATATGTATATATATATATATATATATATATATATATATTATGTGGCTCAACGGCGGTCCTAGCCTCAAATTTTGGGGGGGGGTCGCCGTTATGGGCTTTAAGTTTTCTGATGGAACCAATTACAAGTCCCCATACTGTATAAGCCATACATATTTACGATTTTTGGGGGGGGGGGTCATGACCCCCTTGACCCCCTCCCTGGGACCGCCCTTGATATATATATATATATATATATATATATATATATATATATATATATATATATATCTAACCGATGCCACAAATGTGTGGTTGGCTTCCTTTTGTTGACTTCCTTTGTTTCTATTTTTACATTCAAGTGTTGTAGATCTTCGCACTTGATTTTACCGTACTGAAGAGAGCTTAAGCTCGAAACATGAGTCTACGGTTGCACAACATTTATCGAGGGGCAATATATAAAAATATAAATAGAAAAGTTATTGGATATAGCCCTCAAATTTTTGTGCAACCGTAAACACACGTGTTTCGAACTTAACTTGATTTTACCGTACTGACGAGAGCTTAAGCTCAGTTGCTTCTTACTTCTTTGATAGTCTTTGAATTTACATTTAGAGTGGTTCATCACCAATGGATCCAAAAACCGATAATGTAGAATTTTCACTCCTGTAAAAAACTTGAAATAGTATTCTTCTTTTAATAAATTTTCAAAACAAGATTTGTTTGCTATAGTTGAAGTCGGTTCACAGTTAGAGTTAACACTTCGAAGCGATTCTTTGGAGTCTGGCCATAGTCATGTTCTAACAGTAACTTCTTCATGGGAAAAAGTTGGATCTAGATTATCATTCTCAGCTACATCTATTATTACTTTAACTACCTACTACTTCAGGTAAATCTGGCAGTGCTGAATATGGAATAGGATTAGAGTTTTCATTTATTATTATTGAACCAGTACAAAAGTATTTCATGGGAGTAACATGAAATTTGAAATATTACTGTCACAAAACATGAAAAACTGAGTCAGACGGCCAACATTTTATCTGAACTAACCTCAAAATCACTATCTCGATTTTCTATCAAATGGCTATGAATTTGAAAGCGGGGACATTCCGAGAATTGTAAAATGAATCAGCGTACCGAAAGGCATAGATAGCATGCGAAAAAAAAATTGTTTCCAGTGGTAGATTATTTTTGGCCATTTACAAGGTTGGCAATATGTGGCTGAACTCGTCCATTGAAGCCAATCGCTCCCTCATCGTCAAATGAGAGGCCTAGTTCCAAATCTCCATTGAAAAATTCCAAGAAGTTTAATTTCCATAAACTTTTTATAAATATTTTTGGAAAAAAAATACATTTCTTTTTCTAGAACTTCATGAATCATCTATAGATAATGATAACTTATAATATAATATTCAAATTCCGAGAAGAATGCACCACCTTCAATTGCGAGGTTTTTCCTGTTTTCTAGAAATTTGTTCAAACTGGAGATTGTACACTTTGAAACTAGGCCCCTCAAATTGTTAAATCGTCTCCCGGACTATTATATTAGAACATCTGAGGAACACTGGCTCATGCCGAGTTTCAACAGAGTTGTATTTAGGAATATATTTATTTAGGATATAATCTTTTTTCTAAATCATAAAAATGTCCAAATCCCCGTAGAAAAATAGACTTATTATCACTAACAAAAGAGCAAGGTTTCAAGAAAATAATATTTTGTTGCTGAGAGCATGAACATAATATATGCTGTTTGAATTTGAATATTATTTTGAATTTAACCCAATTGGGAAAATATGGAGTTTAATGGAAACGTTTGTGAACCAAAATTCAGTCAGTCGGGTATACCTAGTCAAATTAATACGGGAGAGTGAAGCTGAAATTGGACAGCATTGGAGTAACCTTTTGTAAATGTGATACCAATAGTTATAAATTTAAATAGTTGTTTCTTCAGCGAAGCGGAATTGGAAAATGATTAATAACAACTTTTTGCGTTTTTTGTACTTCACGCCTCAGCAGAAGAACAGAGGGGTGGAGGAATGCTTCTGAGGAGAGTCACTGACGGGCGAAGCGATATGGTGTTTTTCCCCCGATGCGGGACAGTCGGGTTAAAATTGGTTGTACCCGATTTTAACATAAGCATGTTCGTAGACATTATTATATCTTTCTGTATTCTACTTACTATTGCATAATACGATTCATTTATTCAGAGCTAACACCAACAAAATTTTGAGTCAGAATATGTTGAATAAATATGTTGTTTCAGTGGACGTTAGATGTGCCACTGATATTTTCCATAAGCACATATAGGTAGTCGACACTGAAAGTATAATTCATAAAATTAAAAAAAGTCCGTCCGTCCCTGTTTCTATTTACATCAATTTCAAAGAATGCCGACTAGTGCGAATTTTATGTAATGTATCGAGTATACGTGAACTGTCGGCATTCATATTCCTCTTTTTTATCACCCAATAAAAATCAAAGCATTAGCCGAATGAGTCTAAACTTCATATTCGTTTATAGGAAGTCAGTTGAGACAGCAGAAAAACTGAAATTCCATTAGTGTCGGCATATCTTTTGTCGCTTTGTCGGCATCTCCACGTGGACTGCCACCAGTTTATACAAGGAGCGTTAAATAATGGCGTGTCATTTATGCCTATGCAAATTATCAGCGGCAATTTGTATATTGATATAACCTCGTATGATCGCTTAATTGGTTGTGGAGTTCCTCAGAACAATACTTTATATGAAACACCAGGAAAGAGTGGCGTACATTTTTGCAGGTTTGACAGAAAACTTTACTGAATTTCATTGTTTTGATGTTTGAGAAACTGGAGAAATAATCTTTTTTTAGACGCTTGATATATACTCTGTGCGGCTTTTTTTAGCCCCAACTTCTGATCGGTTTGACGTACAAACATGGAATGAAAATCCTTCTGAATGGTATCACGGATCCTACTTTTTAAAATAAAATACCTACATTGTAATTGATTGATAGATGAGGGGGGGGGCGGGTAGACAAACCATTTCAAAAATTTCAAATGGCATCGGGGGTCAAGTGACACATCGTTGAAAAGATAATTCAATTCTCTTTGCAACCTTCTAAATTTTTTCGGATTTCGTCGATATTTTTTTTTTGAAAAAGCTGCTTTTCCGCGTAGAAGTCGGTGGACCAATTGGCAAGGAATTATTTTGCTATAACAGGGTTCTAGACGTCAAATGTAATGTATCCTAGCATAATTCATCTTGACAGTCGAATGCGAAATTATTCAAAAAAAATTTTTTTTGAAAAAAGCTGCTTTTCCGCGTAGAAGTCGGTGGACCAATTGGCAAGGAATTATTTTACTATAACAGGGTTCTAGACGTCAAATGTAATGTATCCTAGCATATTTCATCTTGACAGTCGAATGCGAAATTAGTCAAAATAATTTTTTTTGAAAAAAGCTGCTTTTCCGCGTAGAAGTCAGTGGACCAATTGGCAAGGAATTATTTTACTATAACAGGGTTCTAGACGTCAAATGTAATGTATCCTAGCATATTTCATCTTGTCAGTCGAATGCGAAATTAGTCAAAATAATTTTTTTTTTGAAAAATCTGCTTTTCCGCGTAGAAGTCGGTGGACCAATTGGCAAGGAATTATTTTGCTACAACAGGGTTCTAGACGTCAAATGTAATATATCCTAGCGTATTTCATCTTGACAGTAGAATGCAAAATTGGTCATAAAAATTAATTTTCAAAAATCTTTTTTTTCAGTGTAGAGGTAGCCAGACCAATTCGCAAGGAATTATTTTCCTATCACAGGGTTCTACACGGTGAATTTGATATATCCCAGCATGTTTCATCTTGACAGTCGAATGAGAAATTAGTCAAAATAATTTTTTTTGAAAAAAGCTGCTTTTCCGCGTAGAAGTCAGTGGATCAATTGGCAAGGAATTATTTTGCTGTAACATGGTCCTAGACGTCAAATGTAATGTATCCTAGTGTATTTCATTTTGACAGTCGAATGCAAAATCGGTCATAAAAATTAATTTTCAAAAATCTTTTTTTTCAGTGTAGAGGTAGCCAGACCAATTCGCAAGGAATTATTTTCCTATCACAGGGTTCTACACGGTGAATTTAATATATCCCAGCATGTTTCATCTTGACAGTCGAATGTGAAATTAGTTAAAATATTTTTTTTTTGAAAAATCTGCTTTTCCGCGTAGAAGTCGGTGGACCAATTGGCAAGGAATTATTTTGCTATAACAGGGTTCTAGACGTCAAATGTAATGTATCCTAGCATATTTTATCTTGACAGTCGAATGCGAAATTAGTCAAAATAATTTTTTTTGAAAAAAGCTGCTTTTCCGCGTAGAAGTCAGTGGACCAATTGGCAAGGAATTATTTTGCTGTAACATGGTCCTAGACGTCAAATGTAATGTATCCTAGTGTATTTCATTTTGACAGTCGAATGCAAAATCGGTCATAAAAATTAATTTTCAAAAATCTTTTTTTTCAGTGTAGAGGTAGCCAGACCAATTCGCAAGGAATTATTTTCCTATCACAGGGTTCTACACGGTGAATTTAATATATCCCAGCATGTTTCATCTTGACAGTCGAATGTGAAATTAGTTAAAATATTTTTTTTTTGAAAAATCTGCTTTTCCGCGTAGAAGTCGGTGGACCAATTGGCAAGGAATTATTTTGCTATAACAGGGTTCTAGACGTCAAATGTAATGTATCCTAGCATATTTTATCTTGACAGTCGAATGCGAAATTAGTCAAAATAATTTTTTTTGAAAAAAGCTGCTTTTCCGCGTAGAAGTCAGTGGACCAATTGGCAAGGAATTATTTTACTATAACAGGGTTCTAGACGTCAAATGTAATGTATCCTAGCATATTTCATCTTGACAGTCGAATGCGAAATTAGTCAAAATAATTTTTTTTTGAAAAATCTGCTTTTCCGCGTAGAAGTCGGTGGACCAATTGGCAAGGAATTATTTTGCTATAACAGGGTTCTAGACGTCAAATGTAATGTATCCTAGCATATTTCATCTTGACAGTCGAATGCGAAATTAGTCAAAAAAAATTTTTTTTGAAAAAAGCTGCTTTTCCGCGTAGAAGTCGGTGGACCAATTGGCAAGGAATTATTTTACTATAACAGGGTTCTAGACGTCAAATGTAATGTATCCTAGCATATTTCATCTTGACAGTCGAATGCGAAATTAGTCAAAATAATTTTTTTTGAAAAAAGCTGCTTTTCCGCGTAGAAGTCTGTGGACCAATTGGCAAGGAATTATTTTGCTGTAACATGGTCCTAGACGTCAAATGTAATGTATCCTAGTGTATTTCATTTTGACAGTCGAATGCAAAATCGGTCATAAAAATTAATTTTCAAAAATCTTTTTTTTCAGTGTAGAGGTAGCCAGACCAATTCGCAAGGAATTATTTTCCTATCACAGGGTTCTACACGGTGAATTTAATATATCCCAGCATGTTTCATCTTGACAGTCGAATGTGAAATTAGTTAAAATATTTTTTTTTTGAAAAATCTGCTTTTCCGCGTAGAAGTCGGTGGACCAATTGGCAAGGAATTATTTTGCTATAACAGGGTTCTAGACGTCAAATGTAATGTATCCTAGCATATTTTATCTTGACAGTCGAATGCGAAATTAGTCAAAATATTTTTTTTTTTTTGAAAAAATCTGCTTTTCCGCGTAGAAGTCGGTGGACCAATTGGCAAGGAATTATTTTGCTATAACAGGGTTCTAGACATCAAATGTAATGTATCCTAGCATATTTTGTCTTGACAGTCGAATGCGAAATTAGTCAAAATATTTTTTTTTTTTGAAAAAAGCTGCTTTTCCGCGTAGAAGTCGGTGGACCAATTGGCAAGGAATTATTTTACTATAACAGGGTTCTAGACGTCAAATGTAATGTATCCTAGCATATTTTATCTTGACAGTCGAATGCGAAATTAGTCAAAATATTTTATTTTGAAAAAGCTGCTTTTCCGCGTAGAAGTCGGTGGACCAATTGGCAAGGAATTATTTTACTATAACAGGGTTCTAGACGTCAAATGTAATGTATCCTAGCGTATTTCATCTTGACAGTAGAATGCAAAATTGGTCATAAAAATTAATTTTCAAAAATCTTTTTTTTTCAGTGTAGAGGTAGCCAGACCAATTCGCAAGGAATTATTTTCCTATCACAGGGTTCTACACGGTGAATTTAATATATCCCAGCATGTTTCATCTTGACAGTCGAATGCGAAATTAGTCAAAATAATTTTTTTTTTAAAAAAAGCTGCTTTTCCGCGTAGAAGTCAGTGGACCAATTGGCAAGGAATTATTTTGCTGTAACATGGTCCTAGACGTCAAATGTAATGTATCCTAGTGTATTTCATTTTGACAGTCGAATGCAAAATCGGTCATGAAAATTAATTTTCGAAAATCTTTTTTTTCAGTGTAGAGGTAACCAGACCAATTCGCAAGGAATTATTTTTCTATCACAGGGTTCTAGACGTAAAATGTTATGTATTCTAGCATATTTCATCGTGGCAGTCGAATGCGAAATTTGACAAAAACATTCATTTTCAAAATTCCCTTTTTTCAGTGTAGAAGTAGCCAGACCAATTCGCAAGGAATAATTT
Organism: Chrysolina oricalcia; assembly: GCA_944452925.2. Classification (NCBI taxonomy): domain Eukaryota; kingdom Metazoa; phylum Arthropoda; class Insecta; order Coleoptera; family Chrysomelidae; genus Chrysolina; species Chrysolina oricalcia. Next base: position 29,151,769 of record OX101817.2, read on the forward strand.
TTGATATCACACCTAGGTATCTAGACTTGAAATATAATTTACTTCTATATATTTCATCGTGATAGTCGGATGCGAAATGTAATGTAAACCAGCATATTTCATCTTGAGACAGTTGTATGGGAGATGAGTCAAAATATTTTTTTTTACTTTTTATCCGCTTCCTTTTCACTGGACCAATTCGCAATACTATATTTTGCTATATAATGTATCCTACCATATTTGAAAGAGAAACAGTTTTTGTTTATACTTTAGTTTTTACTCATCACAGCATTAGCTAGCAGCTAAACAACGATTATTTTGTTCACTATCAACCAAAAATCAAATCACGGCCGCCACTGGTCAATCGGAAATGTTCGGAAATTTTGGCAGCCAGCTTTGTCAGCTGGCTTCACACTGGTTAATATCTCACTTTTCTGGACTTGATACGCCGTGAGTTACTTTTGCAGTTACTATAAACACAATAATAAACCATTTTCAGGAATCAGTTTCAAAATAACACTCTTTCACAAACACAGACAGAAGACTGATTTACTACCATCATCACTAATTCTTTTATTCATTACTCAGAGGGTAACGGTAATTAAAATATAATCAACTTTCCCAGAAGATATCACCTCCTTGATCAGGTAGGTAAAGAAAATTGATAACTACATTTGAAATGACTGGTTCATCCAAGGTTTCTTTATGAGGTATACTGTTCAATACTAGTTCACAAATAAAAATTTAACCAAAATCTACTAGGGAATAATGGGAATATTTCTATTTTCATTTTTAAACTTCGTACAAGCTAATACAAAATACAATAAATACATAATAACAATATTGATTATTGACAATAATGACATAAAAATGATAAAATGGCAGATTTGCTACTATTAAACAACGTACAGAAGTAAAATTCCCTAGGATATATCATTTTTGTCCATATCAACATTAATACTACGATTCATATAACCGGGAACATTCAGGAATCTTTAAAATTGAAAATTGTACCTGTTCCCACTTTAGGTGATACCAGAAAAGGCCTAGAAAATGTCAGTCGATTTAGACCCGAAAATTTTGTAGTGGCAACACTGAATAAGGGTACTGGAATCGTCCATTACTCGGTGTAATATATGTTAGAGACATATTTCTCAGTTGGTAACACAAATATCCTCACAAAAAGAACCGAAACTGCATGAAAATCGTCCTCAAAATAAAAATTCTTTGAATTTTATTTAAGGCATGAACTCGCCACATACTTAAACGGGCGCATGCGCATTGACACAGAACTTGCATAGCATGAAACTTACAAATGTTATGGTGGATTTATGCAGCAATCATAAGTCATAAGGAAGAATATTCGTCAATGATTGGTTGGAATATACGGACCAACCAATCATTGACGAATATTCTTCCTTATGACTTAAGACTTATGACTTATGATTGCTGCATAAATCCACCATTATACGGTTTTTAGCTTTTCAGTAAGAACCCTAGCTTTATGTCCAAATGAAAATATTTCAGAACGGAGACACATTGATGTCTAAAAATGTATGTTCCGAGTCTGGATTAATTAGTCAACAGCTCACCTCAGCAAAAATTAAGAAGAAGAAAATGTGTTTTGTCATACGTCATTCAACATTTGTCATTTTTCCACCGCTTCCTTTTTGAGTAGAACTTCCCGTTGTGGTGCACGTGGACTGAACAATTCAGCAAAATGGTTGCACAAAAGAAACAGAAAAAAGCGATCGAGAGTATCAACAGCCGACTGGCGTTGGTAATGAAGTCCGGAAAGTACTGTTTGGGATACAAACAGACTTTGAAGACGCTCCGCCAAGGTAAAGCAAAACTTATCATCATTTCCAACAACACACCTCCGCTAAGGAAGTCAGAAATCGAATACTACGCTATGTTAGCCAAAACTGGAGTACATCATTACACTGGAAACAACGTAGAATTGGGAACAGCATGTGGTAAATACTTCCGAGTTTGCTCCATGTCGATTACAGACCCAGGAGATAGTGATATCATCAGGTCCATGCCTGCTGGAGACGGAGCCCCTCAGTAACTAAATAATACGAATTGTTTTGTATTAAGTGACTTTTTTTGTTTTATATCATTTGAATAAATGTAAAAATATAATTGCATTTTATTAGATTATATATTTCAAAAAAAAAAATAATTGAACAAGGATGCTTTCTTTTAAAGTCCATTTTATGGTATCTGGAAAAATGTAAGTTTTCCAGGAATAAGTATAGTTATTATTCTAACTCATTGTATTTCAAAATACATTATGGCAATAGCTAGTTTTGGCAGGATGTTCCATTTCAAATGATATGAAGTGATCATGGTGTTAGTGTTTGCCACTCATCCAGACGTCCTGGGTTCAATTCCACAGTCTACCACGGAGCTAACGTGGTACGGAATCAACTTTTACGTAAGCTGTTGGTCCTAGGATCTACTGTGCTCGCACCAGTTCTGGATCTCCTGTGCATGCACTAGCTCTGCTTCTCAGGGGTTTTCTCTGAGTCTTTTATCATTTCATTTTAAGATGAAAAACAGGTTGTTGCAGTACACAACTAGCTGATATTCAGCTTTTTCCCTAATACATAACTACAATTGGAGAATAAAGACCCATTATTACTATCTTTTTTGTAGTGTAAATTCAGAATTTGTTGAAGTAAGAAGCTTACACCCAGAAACATTCATTAAGGGCAAAGATTCACAAAGTACAAAAATATCAACTCATTTCTGACTTAATCTTGGAGATGGTTTTCAAATTTTAATCTATTATCAAAATAGTTATTCTCCTGTTTTGAATTAACGATTTGTTCATTCATCAGTCTAGATTTAATGTCTTCAATGAGTAAGTTTCAACAAGGATATTTTTCAAATCACACTACTAAAAATGTAGCTCAAATAAACGTTATCAGAAGTCAAGTAATTGAACATATTAATTAGTATAATTTTATGATGACTTTATTGTTGATGTTTTCTGTCCTTAATATATTTTTTATAAATCATCACTATTGTTAATAAGTGGTTATGGTTCAAAAGTGCTTGCCATTTATTATCACCATTGATTGTTATAATTTTGTAATATACTTACTAATTTTTGTCTGTAAATAAGGATACCTATAGCTATGAGAACAAATAGTATTTTCCCCTTTACTACAAAATTATTTAAACTCCTAGATGCACATTTCGATAAACAAGATATACTAAACTTGGTTTAGCCATTTTAGTATTCCTACTAATGAAAATACTTGTGTGGTAAAGGGGAAATATTTGTTCTCGTTGAATGACACCACAGTATCCCATTTTTGAAGAATATACCTACTTTCAACAAAGATCTAGGTACCGTTATGTATAGGTATAGGACATTAAAAGCAAAGCAAAATGAATTGCTATTTTTTCCTATCCATATTATCTGACTTGATGAATTCAATACTATTATCATTTTTGTTGCAATAGGCACATTCGCCATTCAAAGAATCTGGGGACAGGGAAATTATTACCTCGAAAAATGTTCATGGCGTTGTAGATTGGGTTTGAATGAAGTGCTGAGATGAATAGTAGGTTTGCCAAAATCGTCCAACGCCTTTATTGTTGCAAACTTTTCCCAGCCTAAACATGAGCATGTCGGGTAGTATTGAAAAATGTCTTTAAAAATCATTGTCATTGGATTCTGCAGATGTGCTTTCTCCTCAGATCAATAAGTAATAGGCTTTTACCGATTAACAGCAGGTGTCAATCTACTTCAACATTATTGATCTATGCTTTCAAAATCAAACAATGCAATTCAGACAGGCGTTTGAAGAACTCAAAAAAGGTTTTAAGTAGGTACTTAGCCATGTTTCTTATCTAATAAATGTTACATCTGGTATACCACAAAGGATCAGTCACCTAAGTCCTTTCTTATTTAACGTTTATATCTGAGACAGTTAAGCTGTATATTTCACTGACTTTTAAATCTCTGTTTTGGACAACTTGAAAAAAATTACATGGATTACATTTTTTACAATAACTTTCGTCGGAACATTCGGTAGGTACAGTTTATTGATTATTGCATAGCTGGTATGTCGCTACCACCATCAGTTACACCTGCAAGAGATTTGGGATCTCATTTCTATTCTGCATTTCCGTTTCTCATATTCGACCTTCCATTTCATCTATTTTAATTATAATAATTATTGAAAATATTTTTGTTGTTCCAATTCTTACATTTTTGTCTGTATATAGGTACCTACTGCTTTTTTTCACAACATCCCAATACCAGGAAGCCATTCAAAATCTGGATTCATATTTCGCTTCATACCGTTTTTGAGCGATTGATTGATTTTTATTCTCAGGACTCATTAAAAGGAACAAAATTACAAATGTCAGGACAAGACAGTTACGAAATTTTGGGAAACCTACGAATACACTTCTTGAGCAGGAGAATAATTCAATCAATAAGTATTCGAACGTGTCCTGATGGTGTTGAATCACATCCAGAATCACTTCTTCAGTACAAACATATTTTGGAGGGAAAATCCTAAACAGTTTTGTATTGCAGCGGATGTGGAAGGGATACCAGAAACTTTAGTAACTTTTTTGAATTAGAATTCGCGTTTCACAATCTTTTGGAAATCCAGTCCGTGCAGAACCTACTCAATCATTACCTGAGAACCAAACTGTATTGCAAATCTGATCCTGACTCTGAAGCTCTTCAGTTATGACTCAGCATATCACGTCTATGACCCCTACTCTTTGATATCACAGATGTGTTAAACTATTCAACAACGTGACGAACTGTAGGAACACCCCCTTCTATACCGGCTGCTTTACGAGTTTTACGCAGTCACCGTTCACTGTGGTTCTGGAGTTGATTGTCACAACAACACCTTGGCCAAAGACAGAACGGACTAGTAAAAATTTTAGGACACTTGCTTAGATACAATGTTTTCTTTCAAATTGTACCTTTTGGAGCCTCTGGAGACACCATGCATCCGATTTTATCGAAAAGCTTTACTTTTTTCCCCAATTTCTGCAGCTGCACCCTGACTAATTGAGGTGGAGTTCAAATGTGATGCGGCCACATATTATACAATACCAAAGAGTAGGGGGTCTATAACCCCTACTCTTTGACAATACGCCAGGCAATAGAGCATAAAATGAGTGAGTTTTTACACATGGAAGACAGTCCGTAGTTATATTCTGTTATGTTTTCGACTCGCAACTGTCATTTATTAATTTGTTATAAACATTTAAATAACAAAAAACGTGTTATTTCAAATTGTTTTGCTTGTAAAATAAAAACTAATAAAGCAATCTGGTTGCTCCATTGGAATTGTAGATAATTGAAATACGAACAAAATGGGATGTTTTACGACCCGCTCGGATCATTAGTAATGGAGAAAAACTGGAAAAACCGAAAAAGTTTGCGACTTTTTGAAAAATTCATAACTCTCCGTGTTGAATTAAATGCACTTCTCTAATACTAATTTTTCTAATGAATCAGGTCACAATAAGTAACAACTTTCGTAACAAGCAAAAAATGAAAAATTGGATTGAGAAAAATGTTTGACATTCCCTCGTCACCTTTTTTTTGAAGTCTCTTTTAACAACTCTCGTCGGCTAGGTGATTGTAAGCTGGAAGTAAGGGTTGGCTCGGCTCCCGTGGCAGTGGAGAATAAAGATGAAATTTCTCAACATGTCCCCCCTTTGGGAAGCTTATCGTTTTCCAGTAAACTATTGTTCACGTTGCCGTTCGGCAGAAGTGGACACAATTTGGCAAATGATCGGCTGATTAAACCTTTAGCGGTTTTGATTTCTGCTACCCTTGCGTGGCCATCAGATCCTTTGAATATACTCTCACGATTCGACCAAAAGTTGCCATTGCGTCGGAGGCAGATTATCTTCCCGAATGATCATAATGAATTCTTTCGAACATCTTGTCCAGAAATCTCTCTGTAGTTTTTGTAAAAATTGAAAACGAGATAAGCGATTGTCTTTAATATCGGTATAGTCATTATCCAGAACACTTGTGAGACGCCGTCCGATTAAAAAATGTCCTGGGGTAAGCACGTCCATCTCATTTGGGTCACTTGACATAGGGGCCGGTAAGGGGACGGGAATTTAGGATTGCCTTTACCTGGTGGAGTACCGTTGCAAACTCTTCGAAAGTTAAATGAGCGTTTTTCAAGACGCGTTTGACATGAAATTTGGCGCTTTTCACACCGGCCTCCCACAAACCCCCAAAGATTGAAACAGGTATAAAATGCCATATTCGATTCCCTCATAAGCCAGTTGAGTTTGAATTTGAACGCTGGCTCTACCCAAAAATTCGGTAAAAAGAGGCAAGTTCTTTTTTGGCTCCCACAAATGTGGTGCCATTGTCCGATAAAAGTTTGCATGGTTTACCTCTCCGTGACACAAATCGTCTTAAGGTAGCCAGAAAGGCTTCAGACGTGAGATCGCTCACCAATTCGATATGAAGAGCTTTGGTTGTAAAACACACAAAAATTGCTACATAACACTTATTAGTTTTAGCTCCTCTTCCCTTTTTATTCACGATAATGAATGGCCCGGCGTAATCTACGCCCGTTATGTAAAAAGGAGGACTTTGATGAACCCTATCTCTAGGCAGCGGACCCATTATGGGTTGCACTGAAGATGGCTTGAATCTTTGACAAGTGACACATTCGCGAATTATTTGCTTTGCTAATACCTTTCCATGAGTAATCCAAAAGCGTTCACGTACTGAAGCAAGAATATGTTGAGGACCCGCATGAAAAAGAACCTTATGTTCTTGAGACATAATCAATTTACATTTCTGGTAATTGTAATCTGAGTTTTGTAGTCTACCTCCTACCCGAAGGATACTCTGAGAATCAAGAAACGGGTTGAGACGATGAAGGTTGGAAGATTGAATACCTGTCTTTCGCTCAAGCCTGATCATTTCTTCCTGAAATGTCTCTTTCTGAGCCATTTTCACTAAAATAATCTCACTCTGATTAAGCTCTGAAACACTTAAAATGCCTGTTAAGCGAGATTTTGGATTCACACAGTTATTCGTAAATCGTTTCATGTACGCTACCACTCGTATCAAAGTCCGAAGATCATTAAACCTATTGAAAGGAAATTTGTGGACAACACTTGAAACCAAACCACACACGTTTCCTCTTTTGAATCCGGTAAATTCTCCAGTGCGTATATTTTGCTCCTAGGCCACTCAAATTGATCGTATGACAACCATTCAGGCCCCTTTGTTCAATTTGCTTGGAGAAACACCTCGAGAAATCAAATCGGCTGGGTTGGAAATTGTACTAACATGACACCAATCGCCCACATTCGTCAAGCTTTGAATATTCGAAACTCTGTTAGCTACAAATTGTTGGAGTTTATGAGGTGATTGTCTGATCCAACACAAAACGACTGAGGAATCAGACCAGAAGAATTTCTTAGAGATTTCACAACTCAGTGCTGACTGAACTCTTTCCATGAGTTGTGCAAGTAACACTGCTCCACACAACTCCAATCTATTAACGGTTTGCGATTTCAACGGAGCAACCTTGCTTTTAGCACACAGAAGACTGATCTTCACGTTACCTATATTTCGTCTACACTCCTAAGATAAACTGCACACCCATATGCAACACTTGAACTATCAGAAAACCCATGCAACTCTATGTCTACTGGATTATGATATATACTAGCTATGTCTTGCAATTTCTAACTGATTTAAAAATTAAAGATCGTCTCGAAATTTCATCCACCTTGTTGCAAGATCGGAAGGAACAGACTCGTCCCAACTCAATTTAAGTGTCCACAAAGTTTGGAAAATGAGTTTGGCAACAACTATACAAGGTCCGAGAAGACCTAATGGATCGTTTATCTGAGATATCTCTGATAAAATCAATCTTTTATTGATCGTTCCACCTGAGGCAACCTTAACTGAGTACGATAGACAATCACTCTGGCTACACCAAAAGAGCCCTAGAAGTTTTGTACTAGTTTGATCACCTAAATGAAATTTGTCACACTGCGTATTCCCACTCGGAATTTTATTCAACACCTCTCGACTATTTGAACACCATTTTCTAAGATTAAATGAACCTGTTCTGAGCACTGACGATACATCAGAAGCTAGTTGAACAGCTTCTTCAACAGATTGAGCCCCTGAAATCAAATCGTCGACATAGAAATCTCTAGTAATTATCTTGGATGCTTCTGGAAATAAATGACGATTATCGTAGGCCAATTGATTTAAACAACGAATTGCTAGGAAAGGGGCTGACGACGTACCATATGTTACAGTGATGAGGTGGTATACCTTGATATCTTCTTCTGGATTCGACCTCCAATAAATACATTGAAGAGGCCAATGTTTTTCAGTAACTTTCACCATCCTGTACATTTTTTCTACATCAGCACATATCACAATTGGATATTGCCTAAACCGTAAAGTAATGTTGGTCAATTCGTCCTGAATGGTTGGTCCAACCAGTAAAATGTCATTCAATGAAACACCGTTGTCTGAAGCACACGACGCATCAAATACAATGCGAAGTTTTGTCGTTATATTACTTTCCTTAAGTACCCCATGATGTGGCAAAAAGTTGTACTTTTCATTAGGAGACAACTTCTCAACAAGAGACATATGACCCAAATCACGATAATCATTCATGAAGTCGACATATAACTTTCTGAGAGTTATATTATTCTGAAGTTTCCTTTCCAGATTGAGGAAACGTCTCATTGCAATTTTACTAGAGTCGCCTGACACTTTAGGAGACTTTCTCAGCGGCAAGTTCACTACGAAAGCACCCCTTTCGTCACGACGAGTTGTTTTCTGGAAAAATGTTTCACAAGTTTCCTCATCCTTCGACAGTATTGAATGAGGTTTTGAAGTTTTCTCCAACACCCAAAAATTCTCTAACTGCTTCTGGATATCTATTGTTGAAAACGAACTTGAGGATTTATTGAAGTTGCCATAGCCTCCAATAGAACCTGATACTATCCAGCCAAATACTGTTTTCTGAAGAATTTGTTTATTCTTTCCCAAATTTATCTGCCCTACACACAATAACTCATAAAACAGCTCTGCACCAAGAATGAGATCTATATTGCCAGGAGTACAAAAATCTTTATCAGCAAGTACGATATTTTGCGGAATGTTTATCAGCTCTCTATTGACAGGAAGGGATAGCACCTGATCTGAAATATTTGGCAAAATGAGACATGTAACATGTGTTTGGAAATTGTTATATATTGACTTAAGCCGAACTCTACACTTGAATGTTACCTCTGAGGTTACCTGAGTAATTCCCACCACTGACACATTTACTCTTTGCCTTAGCAATTTCAGTTTTCCACACGTATTTTCGCTAATGAAATTACTTTGGCTACCTGAATCAAGTAAGACTCTGATTTGATACGAGTTTCCCAAATCATCATAAGCAATGACAATTGCAGTCGATAACAACACTTCTCGACCCTGCAAAAAATAACAATTTGTAGAGTTTCTTGGGTTTATTTCACCCCTTGAACTCGTTGATTGCTCACGATGCTCATCTTCGATTGCGATAGTTTTAGAACCACCATGTAAGTCACTCGGACTTTTCGTAAAATTTCCATACTCACCGCGATCATAGTGTAATAGTGTATGATGTCTCATACCGCATTTTATACATGATCTTGAATAACAATTTTTACTCATATGATTTACTTTCATATAGTTTAGACATAACTTTGAATCTTTACAATGTTCCACTCGTTTATTCACATCTAATTTCACAAATTCCGCGCAATTTATCAAAAAATGATCCCTTTTACAAAACGAACATTTAGTATTGAAAACTGCAAAGTTTTTGTGAGGCATTCTATTTTTGTTAAAGACTGTTTTTTGATTAGCCTTCAAACTACTCGGTTTTTCTTTGAATGCATCTCTATTTTCCAATTTCTCTAACATGTCTGCACGTGATTTCAAAAATAATTTGAAGTTTTCCAAAGTGGGAAAAATATTACCCTTATTATTTTCTTCCCACGCTTGTTCGGTTCTTTTATCTAGTTTATCACACATTAAGAATATAACTAAAACTTCCCAACTATCATTGTTCAAGTTTCGCAGTCCGGCTGCAGACGGTGGTGACACTGATTCGATATTCAAAGGTTGTTTCAGATGGTTCTATACCAGGTTTTTATTTTCAATTAATAAACTCCAAGCGATTTTATAGTTTTTTGCCTGAAAACTAATAGACTCGATAGTTTGCTTAGCTTTACCCTCTAAATTCAATCGTAAGTAGTGAAATTTCTGAGTATCGTCTAAGTCTTCGCGCGAATCAATTAAAGACAGAAATGTGTCACGGAATTCTGGCCAACTTTCAGAGGAGCCCTTGAATACCGGTAATTTTATCGGTGGCAATTCAATACTTTTCTTTTTATCAACTGGTGAATTTGAACCCACTTTTGATAACTTAACACTGCTTTGTTTTTTCGAACTATGGGCTGAACCAGAGCTCGAATCTAATTCAGAACCCAACTTTTCGATTTCTAATTCTCGATATTTAGCTAGTACACCCTTTGCAATAGAAATTAAACTGTCAAACTTATTTTCAAAATCTTCTCTTTCTGAAAATTGTTCATCTGTACACTGATCATGGATATCTAGTTCGTCTTGAATTGTTTCAAATTGACTAACAAAATTTTCCACCCGTGCTGTTTTATTTTCGAGTTCAATTAAACCCTCTCGTTCTAAAGTTTTTTCCTTTTCAACTTACTAAGTTATGTATGTATTTTTCAAAAGCTGTTAAACGTCTCTTGAATGATCCTCTTTTTTTTACCAATTCACCAAAGTTTGGTTCAGTCATTTTAATGTAAACCACCAAATAGTGCTGAAGATAGGATAGAAGGGTATGAAGGGAAGGAAAATAGAAATGGAACGGACTTACAGTAAGGTTTCACCCTATAGAGTTTGTCTCAAAACTGCTGTTCTCACGAAAAGTTCACGTGTTCGCTTCCACAGTAGAATGTTCAGTTCTGCGTGGACAATGTCAAATCTTTCGCAGTGTCACAATGATCGGATAACTGCGAGTCACTTCTAAACGCACGACGCCAATCTCATCCGGCGCTCGAAGAACCAATTAATGTTGAATTAAATGCACTTCTTGAATACTGATTTCCTTAATGAATCAGGTCACAAGTAACAACTTTCGTAACATGCAAAAAATGAAAAATTGTATTGAGAAAAATGTTTAACATTCCCTCGTAACTTTTTTTTAAAGTCTCTTTTAACAACTCTCGTCGGCTAGGTGATTGTAAGCTGGAAGTAAGGGTTGGCTCGGCTCCCGTGGCAGTGGAGAATAAAGATGAAATTTCTCAACACCCCGCCATTTTTCAAGAAGTAAGATTGGCCTTTCTCATGAAAGTATTGAATCATGTGTACTTTATGTGTGCATAAAACAGACGCTGTCGGATAGTTAGTTTTGGTACATGTGTATATACTTACAAACAAACACAAACACATATATGAAAGGTCCAGTGGAAAAACGATGAGGTTCCATTTTTTTTCGAAATCGACTTTTTAACGGCATCTGTTAGCTTGTAGCATGAACTATCAACATACCAAACCTTACAGGGGACAAACAATGAGATTACACAAAAAACTGCGGTCGAAAGTAAGCAGCACAATGGAAAAGCGATAAGACTCCCACATTAGATTTCGCTTTACTCGACTTTTTAAAAAGTGGAACCTCATCGTTTTTCCACTAGACCCTTTCATATGCAAACTAACGAACTAAACACAGAACATATATAAAAAAATAATGTTGGTACGATATATTTGTATCTGTCAATAAGTGCTTCTTAAGCCTAACTTTGAAAATATTCAGACTAGCAGAACTTTACACGTACATTGGAAAACTATTGTACATGTTAACACCTTTGACAAAAATAGAATTTTGGCCATATGTTCTGCTAACTAGTGGAACACGAAGATTACTTCTACATCTAGTACTGTGCTCTTGAACATCCTGATTGAGAAGTAAAATTTTCTGCAAATACTCAGGTTTTAATTTTATGAATGAATATAAGAGAATGATAATGGATAACTCTCAACCGGTAACTAATGAAGGGTATATCACGTGCACAACCGATTTACAGTTTTGGTGCTGTGTTCATTACTTTCTTATACATTTTGTCTCTACTGATCAACAACCATTTTGTTTTGTTTGTATTTATTTTCAATAAATTTCCACAGCAATACTGCCGTCCTAACTTAAAGAGCAGTATCTCACAAATTAGTACTTTCGAGTAAATGCGCATGAAAGTATTTATATCTGTGCCACCTTCTGAATATTCATTAATTCTCAACTGAGTTCAGCATACCATGATATTTCATTGTGATTTTATTGTTTTTTTTTGTTAAATAAGTGGTGAATTGGCGTTTAATGCTTTTTAGTTTAGTAATTTGCCGCCAATTTTCATATTTAACGTCACTAAAAAGCAGTGAAGATCATCAATTGGTGATAACTGCTATTTAGTATAACATGCTAGGAGTCTAATCTTCTGTTTTGTACCTACTGGTACAAAGCTTTCGTTGAAAACTATGATTCTCTGACAAAACACAACCCTCTTAATCATGTCAATTCGAGGCAACATTATTACTTCCTCCAGATCTGCAGAAAAACATAGTTTGCATCGCTCTTATACTTTTCACGTGACTCCTTTGATTTATGTATAGTTTGGGTACGATTCAGTTCAATATGGATTCCTGATGTTAGACTAAACAGCAGTAAATCCAAAATTAGTGGGACATACTGCTTTTAAGTCTTGTACATGGCTCTTGCTGCGTTTTAGCGTACCAAGTCATGATGACAAGTGTACTTACTGCATGGTGCATATATTTTTTCTTTTAGATCAACATTTTCATTGCTTTTTAGCTTCGTAGGATGATAGTTATAGTCATAATGAACACACCAACTGTAAACGGGCTAAAAGAGATACTGCTGTTTAAGTTAGGACGGCAGAATAATTGTGGATAGTTTCTAGAATTTCGTTGATTTTAGTGAAGCATGTTGAACGATTATTTCCAGTACAATAAATAACAGCGTCGTCAGCAACTAGGTGTATACAACATCCATTCACCACCTCAACCACATCATTTATATATACTAGAAACAATAAAGGACCCAGAACACACTACCTTGTGGTACTCCTATATTAGTATCGAGTATGCCAGATGTAACATGGTTAAGTCGTAACTTTTGCTTTCGATTGTCCAAATGTCTGCAAACCATTGTAATCTACAATTCCAACAGATTCCAATTTCTTCAATAATCTTGTTCTGTCAATAGTCTTGAAAGCCCTTTGTAAATCAAGAAAAACTGCCGCTGTCATTAGATTTTTTCTAAAGTGTTCTTCCAATCGTGGAGCACACATTGCAAAGCAGTTTCACAACTGTGTTTAGTACGGAACCCTGACTGAACACATGCCTTATTGCTTTCCAAATGATCCACAATTTAATTGTAGACTGTTTTTTCCAGTACTTTGCCTATAACTTATATTTATTGATCTCAACTAACTTGCTTTATTCGTATTTGCGACTTTAGGAATTGGAACAATTGTCTAAATTTTTATTTCATCGGGTACTTTATTAGTTTCGAAAGAATAATTTATGATGCGAGATACTTGAGAAGCATTCTTTTAAGAATTTTATAGCTATTTCATCTGTACTATTTTTATTTGTCATTGAAAATATTATTTCCTTTAGATTCACAATGGTATTCATCTTGAAATATCTCAATTTGTGTGAAACATGATCAGCTATAATAGGAATTTTGACTTGAGGTATATTAATTGAATCAGTTATCTGGTTAATACTTTTGACATAAGATTCATTAAGAGTATTTGACATTTTGGTATTATCATTTTCAATAATAACATCATCGAATTCAATACTTGCATAAGTGCTGGAAACATTATTCTTTGGTAAGTATTTCTTGAAAGTCTGCCACATTTTAGTAGGATTACCAATATTACTATGTATTTTGTTCTCTAAGCATTTCTTTTTTTCTTGTCTTATAACCCTCACAGCAGTATTACGTTTCTGTCCGTAGTTTTCCGTTCTCTGTTATACGATCATTGACATTTATCGTTTAGCTTTCATCTCTCTCTGCCGTCGCGGTTTGAACTATAATATTCCACCATTCCAGATAATGAGGTAATATTTTTATCTGCCTCTTGGGGGCAACTGTATCAATAGCTTTTAAAATTGTGGTAACCAAACACTTATATTTATGATTAATATCATAGATTCTATAATTCCATTCTACACTCTCTAGTATTTCATTGATTGCATGATAATCTAAATCCCTACCTCTACTCTCGATTAATTTAACTTCAATTTTCGAAACGACTTCATCCAGATGAGAAACACAAGTGGATGAACCCAGCCGAAGTCCAACAGAAATTCTGAATGTCTCATCGTCAAGAAGATTACCCAAAGAAGAATCTGGTAGTGCATTTAGCTATACGCGCCTGATTCCTTTGAAGACACTGCATTGAGACGAGCGTTCTGAGATATTGATTCAGGTGTTTCAATCAAATTATACAAATTCATTTTCAAGAGCGGACGATCCCAGGTATTCAATATGATTTTTTTCATACAATTTCTAATTATTCATTTTTTTTAGTGAATAAAGACATTTTATTATTATTATCATTATTATCCATATCTTGCAGATGTAGTTTGACTTTAGCAATCCATAACTTTTTCCCTTCTTCATAAAAATAATCTGTTATTCCAAAAAAAAGCTGATGGAAGTATCAAGTTCAATAGATGGTGTTTGTGAATTGCTGGTTTTTGATGTGGTGAAAATACTTAATAGGATCGATAGACTTTTTATTATAAAAAAGTAAAAATTGTCAGACTTGTTACAAACTTCAAAAATTGTTGACAGCAACAGCATTCAGATTTTTTCATCTCATTCAGATGAGTTTTGCTGTTGCCATAATTATTTTATACAGAACGATATATTTAATTGTAAATGAACAAAATGAAAGATAAAGTTTGAACAGATGGAGGCACACTGTTGAAGGGTGATAAAAAGGCAGGTAAGATCACTGATGATGCCAAACGAATTCCCAATCTCCCATGTTGACGGGAAGAGTTGCTTGAAGTGAACTCTGGATGCAAAATGAGAAAGTATATCAGTTTTGGTGAAGCCAAACAGTTTTTGAGAATGAAAAAAAGCAGCATAAGTTAGGTTCAAGATAGATAGAGTTTATTTAACCACGTTACATACAGTATGTTTGCGGCAGGTCAGAATCAGTACAAAAACAATTTCATGTTAAAATATCAATACAAAACAATTACATGTTAAAATATTAATGGTAGTGGTAAAAAGATTAAAAAATATAAAGATTAAAAAAATATATCAAATATCAATAGGTAATAAAATTGTAACGTGAGATACATTGCTGTTAATTCACTAAAACTCATTAAAATAATACAGGATATATATATATATATATATATAATCGTATCTATAATATGAAGAACAAAGAAAGAACACGAAACGCAGGATCTTTGCAGTATTTGCATCGTATCTATAATATGACGAACAAAGAAAGAACACGAAACACAGGATCTTTGCAGTATTTGTAAGTCTAGACTCTAAGAGAGTTGGCTTTTTGGAGATATTCCGATACACTGTAGAAACAACTTTCGAGAAGAAATCTTTTGATTGTTATTTTAAATTTTTTGAATTCTAGTAGTTTTACTGATCTATCGAGAGTATTGTATAAAGTGAGATTTAAAGAGTTTTGGTAGCTTATAGCTAATCTGTGTCTTTGAGGATTTAACAAGTCCGCAGATCTGGTATTGTAATTGTGTATATCGGAGTGCTTAGAAAAATTGCTCCTGTTTTTATGTATTTCCAGCAGAACTGTAAATATATAAAGGGTAGGGAGTGGCATTATACTTAGTTTGATGAAATAGTGTTGACAATGATCTCTATAGCCAAGATTTGCCAAAATTCTTATTGCCCTTTTCTGTGATCTGAAAACCCTTATTGCATTATTAGAGTTACCCCAAAGAAGAATGCCATAGGATATGACAGAGTGAAATAGAGAAAAATATGTGATTTTGAGTACATTCGTGTTAGTGACAGGTTTGAGTTGCCTCAATATGAATAAGACACTTGATAACTTGCTAAGCATATAGTCCACATGGCTGGACCAATTTAATCGATCATCGATTTTAATACCCAGTAGTGAAATATTTTGTCCTTTTTGATAAAGAGGATTTGAGGAGACGATCAAATTCTGAGTTTTGTTTTCATTTAATTTTAATTTATTTCTCGTAAACCAGCTTTTTGCCACGTTCTTATCGTGTTCGGCAGCTTTAGGTAGAGCATCATATGACTTACCCGAGTATATGAGGGTGGTGTCATCAGCAAATAGGACACATTTTATCGGTGCAATAGACTGACATAAGTCGTTTATGTATACTAGGAACAAAAATGGTCCAAGTATGGAGCCTTGAGGTACACCATGTTCAATTTGTTTGAGATCTGATTTCCTGTTATTCAAATCCACACACTGATATCTATCGTTGAGGTAAGAGCTAATAAGGTCCAAAATGGTACCTCTCAGTCCGTAGTGACTCAATTTGTCTATAAGTAATGCATGTGATACACAGTCAAAAGCCTTGGTCAGGTCACATAGTGTTAGTGACGTGTGTCTGCCCTGATCAAGGCCCTCGACTATGTCAGTCACTATATGGAAAGCTGCCTGAGTGGTAGATTTTTTCTTGCGAAAACCGAATTGTGATTCGCTGAAGAAGAACCTATTTTCAAAATAAGAATAAAGACGATCCTTTAGAATCATTTCCACAATTTTTCCAATTATGGATATTATACTAATTGGACGATAATTGTCTAAGGATGATTTGTCACCCTTTTTAAAGATGGGTATAACTCTGGAAATCTTGAGAATATTTGGGAAGATTCCTTTGCTGAAAATCTGATTTATTAGGTTAGTTAAGGGCATGACAATTTGTTCGACTATTTCTTTTATTAAGTGGCTGTTCATGTCATGGATATCTCGAGAACTAGAGTTTTTCAATTTATTTATGGCACTATGAACTTCATATTGACAGACAGGTTCTAGAAAGAAGGTCTCAACAGGAGAATGGAATTTTTTGAAATTGTTTTCTCCATCAGCATCTAGTTGTGGAAGAGATTTAATTGTTTTTTCAGCTATGGTACAAAAAAATTCGTTAAATTTGTTTTCTGAGAATTCATGGAAAATCTTTCTTTTATTTATTGAATTTCTCTCCGAGTTGATTATATTCCAGCAAGCTTTCGACTTATTGGCGGAGTTTATTATATATTCATCATATGCTCGTTTTTTTTGGTTTAATAGTTCAAAATGATAAGTTTTCTTCAAATGTTTATAAATTTCAATATCTTTATTGCATCCAGACACCTCAGATATAATTTTGACAGCTTCCAGGTTGTTTCTCATTTTTTTGAGTTCATCATTGTACCATTGTATTTTTGTTTTATGGTCGATTTTCATTTTTTTCTTTACAGGAAATGATTGGCTCAGGGTCTCTTGAAGAGTACTGATGAAATAATTACATGTATTATTAAGGATACCCCAATCTACATGAGAGAGAGATGTTTTAAATTTCTCAAATCCTTTTTTTGTGTAGCAAATTCTAGGCATATCATCAATTTCCTGATCTACAGGTTTATTGGTAGAAATGGATAGAAATTGTCCCTTATGATCGGACAGGCATGGATCTAAGATTCCAGCTTTACTGGTGTGTATATCCAGATTTGAAATTATATTGTCGATACATGTTGCAGATAATGCAGAGACTCTTGTGTAATCTGATATCATTATTTCCAATCCAAAAGATTGTAGCATACATTTTAGATTGAAGAGAGGTAACGAGTTTGAGATGAAATTTATGTTGAAATCCCCAACCAAGACAATTTTTTTATTCAGCTTGAGGTAAGTGGATATTAAATTTTCTAGATTATTAATGAATAGGTTAACATCTCCTGTGCAAGACCTGTAGACTGTTATTACCAGAATATCTAGGGATTGTAGGTGAATACCACAGAATTCAGATTGCATTTCTTCACTAAATTTGCTCAGATTCAAGTTTCTCGAATTCAGATTGTTCCTACAGTAAATCGCAACACCTCCATGTTGTCGTTGTGTTCGACAAAATTGTGAGGCAAGATAAAAATTACTTATATTTATAGTGGACAAGTTATTAGTGGTTTGCCAGTGCTCAGACAGACAAATAATGTCAAAATCAGAATTGTCAGTGAAAGTACATAGTTCGTTTACCTTATTTGCAAGACATTGAATATTTACATGAAATATCTTGAAATTGTTTTCCAATGTTAGTTGTTCTTGATAGATTGTGGACCTGCCTCCTCTTGTGTGTGTGGCATCGTCCTCTTTTTCACTAAAAAACGGGATACTAGCGCTCCGCTTGGCCATATTTCGCGTCTCCAAGCATTCTTGAAGTTTTCTTGTTTAATCGTCACCTTCATGGATGCATAGAGATCGGGGAATTTGGACGTGTGATTTTCACAGGAAACTTCAGGAAAATCATTGATCAAGGTTTTCTTCAGGTCTTCCGGCTTTGTTGTGGGGTGAAGTCTCGTGACGTGGAGAGATGTGTATTTGGCGATCGTACTGATGCCAGTGTCATTTTCATTACGACCTATTACAAATCGTCTGTTTTTCCAAGGCAATCTTTTTGATTTCACTAAATTCCAGTTGTCTTCGTCCTCATTTCCTAGGTCTTGTAGCTCCTTCATTTTGTTTGTTGATTGTGCAGTTGAGATCGCGGCATTGACTTCCTTGGTTGTGATAATTTTCTTCTGTCTTTCATTGTAATTGGCCATCTGTTGTGGAGATTTTCCCAGCTTTGTGTCCTGGTGCGTGGATTTGGCAACCTCGCTGAATGTAGGCTTATCGCTGTTTACTGTTTGTACACAGCTTATTTGTTTTTGTTTGGATGAAGTTGAAGGTGAAGGTGATCGACCTTTGTCAATGTTTGGGTTTTTGCTGTCTCTTTGATTTTTTGTGGAATTTGCTTGTTTTTCGGCGATGAATGATATCTTCTCCTTTAATAAACCACAGTTTTCACTTAGAATTTCGCACTTTGATTCTAATTCTTTAACTAATTGGCGAAGAAGTTTGTTTTCTGCCACATACCTTTCTATTGATTTGTCAGTTTCACTTTTTTTACTTTCTTCATGTTCACTTTCCAATGTTTCCTCGTGTACTTCATGTCGGCATAATGCACTTTTTGCTTGCGCGGCTTGAACCATGCATCGAGGGTGGAAGTTATGATTACACTTTTTGCACTTTACCGCATAAACTACTGGTTTTTTACAATGTTTGCACTCCATTTTTAGCTCGGCATTTGATGACGACCCGTCTCCGTCCGCCATTGTGTAAATATTGTAAGTACTATTGTATCACGATATTTTATATTTTTGGGGTTAGTTACCCCTTTACAAATAAATAAATAAATAAATAATGGTCAAACTTTGTAATTGACCACACAACCAATCACATTCAAGTTGGGAATAAAACACTAGTTTATGTGTTCATATACATTATAATAATTATGTACAGTCATTTAAAGATACAATAGGAAAAATTTAATGATATAATCAACAAGCAATAATAAATTAGTTTAAAAAATAACAAATCTGTGACATCATGAATTAACATCGCTTATTTGATTTTCCACTTTAATAGATTTATTTTTCCTAGAGATTACGGGAGATTTGCCTTTCTCTGTACCAGAATCATTGTCCGAACTGAAACTCGGGCCATTTCTGATTCTCCCATCTTCACTTACACTTTTACTTTCACTTCGACTTTTTCGGCGCTTACCTTTATTGTCTTTTAAAAATTCACTCAGCTGATGGAACCGATGTTCCCACAATAAGTTTTGTTTTTTCACTAAGTCAGCATGTTTGTTGATGAACTCTTGATCGGTAGGACATTGCAGTTCCCATTCTTTATTGTGGCGCCGAAGTTTTGAAATTCCTGTGAAAATTTCTTTGATTTCTTCCGAGGGGATTTTCAGAATCGATGACACCTTCTTTCGTTCCACATACTGATTTTTTGTAAAAAGATACAACTGAAAAAATAATAAAAATATTGAGGAAATGAATTAAAGAAAACTATTAATAAACAAATTTAGAATAAAGGACTAGAACTAAAATAGTATACTTATACTCAAGGCATGAGTATTATTTTTGATCTGTATGTCCATTATCCACGTTGTTGACAAAATGCAGTATTGAAAAAATTAATAGCAGTTAAAGTTAGATCAAATCAAGGCTTTTACTTTTACCTCTTCTTTAACTTTTTCTTTTACCTCTTCTTTTACTTTTTTTTACCTCTTCTTCAACTGTAAGCAGTGAAATGGACCGTTCTTACACCGCTCTTAAAGAAGAAGTGATGCATGCGACCCATTGATGAATGTGAAGTAGTTTGACTAAAAACATTTCTATTCTTCTTTTCATTATTGTATTTTTATAATGTTCATTGAAGAGCCATTCAAACTGCTGAACATTCTCAATTATTGTACCTATACAATTAAAAACAAATTTTAGATAACAATATACATAACTTGAACAAGAAGGAACAGGCGACTAGTGCTATTTTATATATTATGTTGCATTGACTCACGCGCAAAACGTAAAATTCATTCTGCTTTAACGATTCCCCAAGTCAAAAGTTGAATTTTATGAACTTTTGTTAGGGTAAAACTAAAACTAGAAGGAAAAATTATGTTGTATGAACGCTACTACTGAAACCCACTGTGTCAACTTTCTTGAAGTAAAGGTAAAAGTAAAAGTTTGGTCAGAGAACCAGATGAGTAAATGATGAGCAAATCTGCCAATAAGTATAATTGTTCAAAAGCCAACACATAAAGAGTGTTCTGGGCTTAAAGACAATGAGATGAAGGGCCAATGTTACTTGTGCAGGCTTTTAAAAACTTCAATTCTTTTCAATTTATAAAAACTTAATTTTTATTCAGTTTTTTTTTACGCTTTGTCATATGTTATTGCTACCATTGGTACTTACATGAGAGTTCAAAAATAAAACAGAAAATATCATTCAGGACATTCAAACCTTGTATAAAGAACCTAATACCAGCATTCATTTGTTTCATTTTAGCCCTATTATTTTATTTAGCGTCATATGTATTAGATGACTTTATTGTTTTGTATCTTAGGATTTCCCTATTGGTCAACTCTTTACAGACAAAACAAGAATTAGCAAATACATCTTTTCTTAGTAGGATTCATCAATTTGTTCCAGCAATTAAATATCTCTAATTGATACTTATCTTTACCTTCATTAAAATCATTCATATATTTTTGAAAATCATTCATCAGTAATAACAAAAAGAGTTAGACAAACATTGATATATTCCACTTTTCAAGCGAAATACTTAATTCTCAATGTCTACATTTATAGCATGCACACAGGAATAACTCAAATTTTATGGCAGATACTCCCAAAACTGATCAGCTTTCTGTTTCAAACTCCAATCTTATGAAGAACTCAATCATACATATTCAACAAAAAATATATATTTGTTGTTCATTTGTAAGATTTTTATTAATTACTTATGTGACTTCTTATCGTAATATTTTATACAATCCGCGTTTCATGTACGAATTTATTTTGCAACTGTCAACAAGATTAAACCTTGGAAATTACCTTCTTCAAAATGAAAACATTGATACTTTTTTTAAGCTTTAAATATTGCATTTTATATGAAAGCATCCGTTTTTGTAAGTAATTAATCTCTAACACAATTTTACAATAAATCCGATTTTGGTTTGAGTGAATTGTCAAGATTTATAAACCAGATATTGCTCCAGACACTGCTCCAAATCAAATCCATCTGAAATACTTACAACGTAATCCCTTGCTCTACACATCAACTCTGCAGGTACTCCACTAGTAGCAGAAAACGTACCAACAGGATACAGAATCTCAGATTTCACAACCCAATTACCTCTAACCAACATTGCTACGTTTGGAAGAGTTTTTAACAGAACGTCTGCTGTAAGTCCTCCAGCTAGTAACAACAAAATATGTTGAAAATCGATGATTTGAGCTGAAAAAACATAAAAACCAACATCAAGAGTAATTAAAAATTGTTTCGTATCCAGAAATCAGAATGTACTAGTTTATTGTTTTATATTGTCAAGTATATAAAATGATCATAAAATAAGTCGAATATATTCAAGCTAATGCAAAGTTTCAAGATCTCTCAATCACAACTTCTAAATTTTAAAATCAAAACACTCAGTATTCATAATTCCATAGTTTAATTCAAGTTCGTAGACATCAAAATTGATACAATTACCGGATACAGAAATATAAACTAGCTCGAAATTCACAAACTTGCACAGAGAATGTAAGCACTTTTATGCCGTACAGCGACCTGACGAAAATGTAAGCTCATCATAATTTTTCCTTAAAAATACACCTATTAGGCAGGTCAAGATTAATTCATAATTTCATTCTTTATCAGTGATTTTAGTCACTCGTCAACTGAGTTGATGTCAGCTTAAAATTAATTATTATTTAAAACTGTTTGGCATCTCCCCATCTCTGGCTCTTCTGGTTACCAGCACATTGTAAGTTATATTTATATATTTTTTCATAATTCATTTGTTCAGTTTTTTCCTGAGAGTGTAGCAGCTTCGTTCTTTTATTTCATGTTTGTTTTTTTTTCAATAAATTTTAATTTGTTTTAAAAATGAGTTCTTTTATTAATTGGATGAATGTGGGTTGGGTGAATACAGCTAAAAATCCCCTCGAAAAGCCAACCGAGTTCCGAGTTGCGACAATATATTATATTTAAAATTTAGTTTTATAATATATAAGGGGCAAAAAAAACAGATGACAGATGAGTACCTCATTAAACAAATAAATTTTCTATGAATATGTCATTAACCAAACAAAACCAAAAAATGAATCAGGGTTCTTACCATTCTTCAGCAATAGTCGGCACTGTTCAGGAACAGGTAATGCCTTCAAGGCGTGAAGAGAGAGCATGTCAGAAGGTAAAGATGGTCGCAAAGGTTCTTTTTCTTTGTGTGGAGGAATCAAGAGTTTTATATATTCGGAATTTGTAAGATTCTTTGCTTGTTGTGAATCATCGGTATTATCTGATATAAGCTTCAGTCTTTCCACCTGAAAATAAAATACTCAAGGTCAATATAACTCGAATCGAATAAGATAAAATACTCAAGTTGAAGGTCAATATAACTCAGATTAAATAAGATCAAATACAGTTTATATGTTTATATAGTTATGGTACTAGAACTGTGGATTTAAATACTCCAGCCCATAGATTAACTCCAACAGAAAAAACCCCTATGTACTCGTGTATTAAGTTTTTTAATAGACTTCCAATGGAAGTGAAAATCGAACCCTGTCTTAAAAAATTTAAACAGTTGATACAGGAGTTATTAATTAAGGTTGAACAATACAGTGTGAATGAATTTCTAGATTCTGATTTATTCCGTCCCCCTTATCACGTAGGGGCGTATCTGATTTCTGAATATTTCACAGGAGAGAGGAAAAACGAAAATTGATGACAATTTAATCACCCTATAGATACGCTATGAACATAATTTCTATTTGTGACGGCATTATTAGAGATACAGTTACGCCACTTCGCGAGATAAAAAGTACATTGCAAGAAAGCCTAAATACGGCGTAACTCAATTTTGCACTTTTTTGTCACTTACGCCCCTACGTGATAAGGGGGACGATTCTGACTCGGCGTCAACTGTTTTTTTTTTTAATATTGGCTATTTTTATATTCTGACTATTTTACTCTACAATGTCAGCATGCCTGTTTTATTTTTTGTTTTTGTTTTCTTGTCAAATATTTATTGTGTATTTTTTTAACACTTTTTTTATTATACTCAGATGTTCGTTTTTAAATAACTAAACATCACTACTCTGACGCCGGTTCTCCTAATTGTATTTGTGTATTGTATGATGTATAAATACAATTCTTTGAATAAAGCTACCTATCTATCTATCCAAGTGTTTTTTTTCTTTAATAAATAAAGCTACTTTATATTCTGTTTCATATTTGTGTGGATAAGTAGATACCATGAACTGAATCAAAAAATATTACATAAATGAGCATAAAATCCACGAATCTGTTTTTTTTTCTTTGGTGTTTTGGTATCGACTGCTATGGTCATTAGCCGTGTGTTCTGGATAGGCCTTGTTACTAACTCAATACGCCACCTTAGGAACAGCACTGTTAATTATTAACGCAACAGTGAATCGTGGAGGATTATTCCCAGCCGGCACGAGCCTTAAGTACTCAGACATTCACATCTGAAAATGAAAAAAGCCCGCCCCGGCTGGGAACCGAACCTGAAACCTCTCGGTCGCCAGGCGGGCACTTAACCGTTGCGCTAATCCCCGCCCTGAATCTCACAGTTATTAGTAGGTTTGCTCATCGACCTAACACAGGTCGCAGAGTGCAGTCTAGATAGATAGATACGTTTATTGCCTCTTAAAATACATTTTATGGCAAGAGTATGAGAGAAAATAGGTAAATACATATAAATATATAACAACAACTTAAACCTAGACAACAGTAATGTAAGGTAAGTGAAGCAGTAGGTTAACTAATGGTTTTGAAGATAACTGTAGAGTACGGAATTAGCATAATAGTTTAACTAAACTTAATATTAGATCATAAGTGGTATACAATATTTAAAAAAAATAAAGAAAAAGGAACTGATAGTAGTGGGTGGCATCCTAGTGAGCACAAATCTGTTCAAGGATTCACTCATTGATTATAAATGAACGTAGTTTTAATATATTCCACAAATAGTTGGTCTTGGCGTTTTCTGCTGTTAGAGTATCAAGGGCGTGGGCCAATGCAACCATATCCGGTAAAGATTTCAAGTATGCTGGTTTTATTGAACAGTATAAAGGACAATTGAAGAAAATGTGTTTGATCGATTCTAACTGATTATGGTTACAGACTGTGCAGTGTTCATTTGGGTTGATATTATAAGTTGAGCCTCTGTAGGTGAATTTAACAGAGATAGAGTTGCATAATCTTAGTTGGGCAATGACTCTTGTATATTTAACAGGAATATTTAGGGAGATATATCGCTGGGGCATATTATTCAAAATGGAAAAGGAATGGTACATTGTTAAGAATTGTGAACGATGCAGGAGTAACCTATCCTGCTCGTATAATCTTTCTTTGAACTTCAGTAGGAGACACTTCTTCTTTGCTTTAATAAGCTCGTGAGAGAGATTGTCCGAAATGTCGTCAGCGTGAATCTCGATAAAGAATGATTTGACCTGTAATACCCAATTATATTTGGGATCACATTTGGAAATTTGCAGTTGCTGTTTGAAAATCATATTTAGTAAACGACTGTCATCCATTTCAAGAATATGTATCAACCAGTTTAATGCTCATTTGAAAACATTATATGAAATTTTAACACGGCCACATTCAGCTCCGACTGCATAGTCCGGGGTATGGAACGGCAGTGATAAAATCTTTTTTATCAATTGTGTATTTACTTGCTCAACTATATCAACATAACGCAGGCCCCAGACATGGATACAGTTAGACATAACACTGACAACAAGGGAGTCGAAGAGACGAAACTGCATGGAATCAACTTTAGTTTTGTTAAGAACTTGTAGTAAAGATGCAGTAGCTTGTTTAGCTTTAGCAATGGACGCGGTAGCCATTTCCGAAAGAGTGATGAGGATTTGAATAGTACGCCAAGATAAATGTAGGAATTCGTAATTTCTATTGGATGATCTTCGAATAAAAAACTACTATGGCCCTCTAGAGAAACATACTATCTTGGTTTTGTTAGTATTTCTAGATTTGGCAATACAATAGAAACATCAGAGAGAGAACCTGATAAAATGTTCACCCAATGTACCAAGATTTTTATCTGCTCATTGTAGTGAGAGGGTTGTGCTAACATTATATTATGCAAATTTTCATTCACCCAATATGCGATATGATGGTTGTAACAAAGTTCAACTAGCTTTAGTTAAATGCACGTTTCCTACTCGCAGATGTCTTTTCATATTTGTTGAAATATTGTTTTCATCCTAATGGCCTAGCAATATTGTCATTTGTATTTTTAATCATAGTTACTGTCAGGTTTTTCAGTCAAATACATAGCCTGTGGTGCAGTGCATTTAATTTGTTGCATTCCGATATTTTAAAGGCATATACCTGCTTTGTAGGTGAGTTAGCACTTGAAATATATGAGCATAATCTCTTTCATAACGTTTTCCCCAAATTTTAGCATTCTGAAACATATTTATTCTTTGTAGATTGAAAACTGTCAATAACTGTCAAATAAATCCGTCATCCCGACTTGATCATTCATTCTCTGGCACAACCTACGTCTTCCCTGAGATATTTGCGCATCCAACAACCTTTTTTGTTACATCTTGGCTAACCAACAAAAGAGGCGTTTTAGAGAATAGATATCAGGAATAGGGATGGAAAGAACACCGGTCAATAATAGACTCCAGAACAGAACTAGTCCACCTTTGACAAGAAGTAGAGAAAATAGGGAAGCAGCGATGGAAAACATCAGTAAACTGTCATCCGCTGCTACTGTCGGAGAATTGTCACCAAGGCATATTAGTGGAAAACACATGGTTGAGAACACGGGTGCAATTCCAAAAACCTTTAGGGCAAGAACTCAACTCACAGAGCCTTTTCGTGGAATGCCATCACTGCCAACCTACTCTTCTCCAGCATGTACTCAAGGATCTTCTTTTTTACGAGGTAGGAACATTCCAATTTTTTATGAAAATCAACAACCATACCCCGGGGGTTTACCGTCAATGTCGTTGCCACCTCCCACATATCTTCAAACTCAACAATCTCAGAGTCAAGAATTGCAAGAATTCATTGAGAAGGCGGTTAAACGATCTGTATCAGAAGCAATTCGGACAGCACGATTGCCGCAGTCTCAACCAGATTCGAGTATAAATCGACATAACACCAAGAATAATTCAGAAAATAGTGTTTCTGGAAACAATGAGGTTAACATCAGTGGAAAGGTACAAAATAGTTTGTGTATTATGGATATACTTCGAGACCTAGTACCATTTGATGATGAGGGAAGTGTACACCCTCTCGACTTTGTTACACAACTGAGCACTATCCTGGAAAATAACAATTTGAACTTTTATGATATTCGTTTGATATTGTTGAGAAAATTAGTAGGAAAAGCTAAAATTTGGGGAGAAGCTTTTTTATCCACTTTCGAAACTTTTCAGCATTTTCAGAGAAACTTTTTAAAATATTTCTGGGATGATACTAGACAGCTTCATATTAAATTGAAAATCGAAGCTGGACATTACGAAAGTGGGTCATTTTTAGAACATTTCATGTACTATGTGGCTATGGCGAGACATCTGCAACCTCCTTTAACCGAAAAAATGCTTGTGGGGTTAATTTCAAGACATTTTCCACCGAATATATCAGCGGTGTTGGTAGGGGTCGAGTATTTCGAAGATGCCTTTTCTCGATTACAACAAGCTGATTATTACAACAATCATAATAGAAGGGTAAATAATAATTTTGCTGATCGAAATCGTTTTATGAATGGTGAGCAAAATAGATTTAAAAGTGATGGACAGTTTGTTCATCAGAAAAAACATATTTCCACCATTGATTTTTCTGATGATACAATTCCTGTCTCAGAGATGGGAAACGATATGAAACACGAACTCTAGAGCCTGGGGTTGGTGTTGAAGATATAAAAAAGGCTGCCATTATTAAAAATAATCCTATGGATGATTTATTGGAGTGTGATTATGAACATAACATAGATAATAAGCGTTCGCCTCTCATAGCTATTTCTATTTTTAATTTCAATTTTCCAGCATTGATAGATACAGGTTCGGAATGTTCGTGTATTTCAGGTGATGTTTATAATCAACTTTCACAATTTCAAAACCAAATTCCCACGTTCCCAGTCACAGGTGTTAGAATTACGGGAGCGTTTAGGACGAAAGAGAGGCGTATAACACACCAACTTCTTTTAAATTTCATCATAAATGGTTCATCATTTAGTCATGAATTTTTGTTAATAACAGATTTGATTTTTCCTGTAATCATGGGGGCGGATTTTCTCAGGAAAGTTAATGCAGAAATAAGTATAGGAAATGGTTGTTTGACCATTTTCAACGAAGGAATACCAGTTTATGTGAAAGAAATAAATAATATTCATGAGTTTAAGGTTCCTGAAGATGAGCTGAAATTGCGGACTGTGGCTGTTACACAAAACAATTCATTCGTTGGCTCAAGAGATTCCTCTGGAAACGGTGGGTTTCAAACCGATTTCATCACGGAACTCTCACATTTAACAAATGACCAAAAAAATTCAATTAAAAATGTTTTAGAGAAGTATCGAAACATTTTTTCAGATATTCCCGGACGTACAAGTATTTACGAACATAAAATAAAACTTACTAATACCCATCCTTTTCATATTAAGCCATATCCCATTCCAGTGGCGTATCGTGATAGTGTTTTTAAAGAAATTGAAAAAATAGAGTCATGGGGTGTAATCGAAAGAGCTGCCACTCCATATATAAACCCCTTGGTAACAACAGTAAAAAAAAATGGTAATGTGCGAGTTTGTTTAGACGCGAGGTTTCTTAACAGCCGTATGGAACCCGAACATGATCTTCCCAGACCGATTGACGAAATTATGAAATCTTTGTCGGGAGCTTGTTTTAAAAGTTCTATTGATTTGTCGTCAGGATATTGGCAAATACCGCTTCGTGAAGAAGATAGAAATTATACAGGATTCATAGTAGGTAACAAAAGCTATCGTTTCACTGTGCTTCCATTTGGAATTTCAACGGCGGTGTCCTCTTTTACGAGGGCTGTGTCTTTAATACTCGGTCCTGAATGCGATGATTTTGTAATCGCTTATTTGGATGATATTTTAATCTATTCCAAAACATTTGAGGATCATATCAGAAACTTAAATACAGTTTTTGATCTTTTAATGAAAGCTGGATTGACAATAAATTTCAAAAAATGTTGTTTTTTACCACGTGTTTTGCCATTTTTAGGATATTTAATAGGTGAAGATGGAATCAAAGCCGATCAGTCTCGCGTAGAGTCTATTACAGAATATCCTGTTCCAAAAAATATAAAACAGGTCCAGGCTTTCCTAGGGCTCTGCAATTATGACAGAATGTTTTGTGAAAACTTTGCGTCTATGGCTGAGCCTTTGAGTAGTCTTTTGAGGAAAAAATCTAAATGGGTGTGGTCTGAGGAACAACAGAATTCTTTCGATAGTTTAAAAAAAGAATTATCGAAACAAGTTTTATTATATCACCCCAACCCTAATATTGAATATTGGGTGCAGATTGACGCTAGTGAATATGGTTTAGGTGCTCAACTTTACCAGCGAATAGAAGGACAACGTTATGTTATAGCATATGCTAGTAGACTTTTACTCGATCGTGAAAGAAACTATAGCAGTTGTGAAAAGGAAGTACTTGCACTTGTGTTCGCGTTAACAAAATGGAGAACGTATCTTTTAGGACGTCATTTCCAGGTTCTCACAGATCATAAGGCACTCATGTATATTAGGACTTGTAGACTTCTGACTCCAAGAATTTCTCGATGGGCCCTTGCCCTACAGGAATTCGACTTTACCGTGAATTATGTGAGAGGTTCAGAAAATGTTATAGCAGATGCTCTTTCACGTTTTCCTCCACCACGTTTGCCCACTCCTAGTGATCGTTGTTTTCGACTCATGAATATAGAATTGTGTGCGCCCTTAAAATCGAAGTTGAAGGACCTACCAAAACTACAGAGGGAAGACAAAAAATTGGGACAAATAATCAGTTCTATGAATGATAATATAGTAGATAATAACTATGTTTTACACGATGGGTTGCTTTTTGCACGTCGTTATGATGAAGAACCGTTCGCATTGTGTATTCCCGAAGAGTTGATTGATGATTGCGTAAAGTCCTATCATGAATCGCTTGGTCATTTTGGGGTCTATAAAACATGGTCTGCTATTAAAAGGGATCTTTGGTGGAAAGGAATATTCAAACGAGTGAAATATGTTATCAAACATTGCGAAATATGTCAGTTGGCTAAACATACGGTAGCCCCTAAACCGGCATTGCTTTCTATTTTACCTGAAAAAGTAAATGAAATTATTTCGATTGACTTGTATGGGCCTCTACCCAGATCACGAGGGGGTGTGACCTTCCTTTGTGTCATCGTGGATATATTTTCGAAATTCATAACTCTTTATTCTTTAAAAAAAGCATCCTGCCGTACAATACTGAATCGACTCATTTTAGACTATTTTCCTAAACATGGAGTCGTAAACAGCATTCTCTCTGATCATGGCAGTCAATTTACATCGAAATCCTGGGCCAGATCGCTGAACATACTGGGTGTTAAAACTATTTTTAGTTCTGTTCGACACCCACAAAGTAATCCGGTAGAGAGAAGTATGCGCAATCTTTCTCGCCTGTTTCGTACTTATTGTTATGATAATCATCAACGATGGGCATTTGAAGTTACGAAATTCGCACAATTGTTGAATTCTGTGGTACACGAAAGTACCGGCTTTACACCTAGTGAGTTACAATTAGGTATCCCGCCTCTTTCCCTGATGAGAAAATATATTGTTTATCCTAAAGACTTACCAGACTCAACTGTCGAAGTCAAACTCATTTTAGCCAAAGAAACTATGTTAGCTAAGGCTGAGAGACGTAAAGCGCTCAATCCAAAAAGGCCTTATACAGAATACGAGGTCTGTGACCAAGTTTTATTGAAGGCTAATCCCATTTCTTCGGCGCTTACGGCGGAAACCAAGAAATTTGCATTACTATATGAGGGACCTTATATGATTAAAAAGAAAATCAGTAGGGCTACCTACATTCTCATTTATCCTGGCACTGATAAGGAGCGAGGTTCCTTCCATGTCAGCCATTTAAAGCATTATTATTCTTTTTGATACATCTAATTTTTCAGACGTTGCATTATCAAATTAGATGGGGGGCGGTTGTAACAAAGTTCAACTAGCTTTAGTTAAATGCGCGTTTCCTACTCGCAGATGTCTTTTCATATTTGTTGAAATATTGTTTTCATCCTAATGGCCTAGCAATATTGTCATTTGTATTTTTAATCATAGTTACTGTCAGGTTTTTCAGTCAAATACATAGCCTGTGGTGCAGTGCATTTAATTTGTTGCATTCCGATATTTTAAAGGCATATACCTGCTTTGTAGGTGAGTTAGCACTTGAAATATATGAGCATAATCTCTTTCATAACGTTTTCCCCAAATTTTAGCATTCTGAAACATATTTATTCTTTGTAGATTGAAAACTGTCAATAACTGTCAAATAAATCCGTCATCCCGACTTGATCATTCATTCTCTGGCACAACCTACGTCTTCCCTGAGATATTTGCGCATCCAACAACCTTTTTTGTTACATGGTATACTAAATTGGGGAATGAGCCCTTTTGCATATTACAAAAATATGCTAGGAGGATCAATGCAAAATTATGTGAAAGAGACTCTTGTAGATATTCGTTCAAAAGACTAAATATTTGAACTCTCTTTTAAACCTAATTCAACCCTGATAGCTCAAAGTTTCATTTGCTGTTCCTTATTAGTAATTTTAGTGTTCATTCTCCTTTGTCAAGACTAGTCAGAACTGCTAATAACATTTAAGTTGAAGTGATGGAGTCTCAAAGAAGCCTTGATGAAAAGTAAGGAAAAAGAAAAGTAAATGCAGGCTCTATGATCTCAATTGTATATCTCAATTAGGTTATGTTAAGTTTTTATGTTTTGTTGAAATATAATGAAAATTTTGTGTAGAGGGGATATACCATGTAGAGTAAATAAATAAATTTTTCAAATGTTAAAGTTTTGATGGTTGGGCATGCAGAAGATGACAAATCTACAAGACCGGTCAGTCACTAGTCTTGGGTTATAAAAACAACAAACTACGGAAAGTTTGATGAGGTAAAAAAGGGGCTCAAGAAAACTGAAACTGATTTGTCAGAAGGATGAAGACTTTGTTGTCAATATAAGTTAAATCAGGAATTCAATTGCAACAACCTAAAATCAAATATTCATAACAATAAAAACGAATTCAGTGATAGATCTAGAAGGCAAGTTAGATGGAGTTGTTCAATACCACTAATTTTCTATTAGAAATATAAAAAATGAACATACACTACTTAAAACACTATTTTTCTCATGCCAGGAACATTCAATCCAGGCTTCTTCAGCACTCTTATCTTTAAGTGACTTATAACTGGTGTCAGTTTTATCCCACCTCTCATTAGATTTGAATTTTACAGTAACTTGTTGAGCAGAACTTGGCCCTGCCTGTTCTTCATTAGAATCATCATTGGAATCCACAGCCTTTTTTTTCTTCAACCCTTTTTCCATATATGGGAAAGTTGGTCGTAATTGAAAAATACCTAAAAATAAATGAGAACAATGGATAATATTGTGTATTTTACTAACATTACCTTTTAATGCGGTAAGATGGATTTCTTTGCCATTATATATAGCTGCTGCATAATTACTAGGGTCTTTGACTTCTTTAGTGGACTCTAGGAATATTTTATCAACAAGTCTGTTTTCGAAATATTTATCCTTTGAGCTGTCTGTTTCACCATCCACTTCCTCTGCTATAAGCACAGCTTTACCGTGATCGAAGTTTGGAGAGTCAACATTAATGCCCAATTCTAGTTTAAGTTCTTGATTTTTTGGTTTAAAAAAACATTTTTTTATATTGTGTTCATTTGTACAATTTTTCCTTTTCAATGGATATTGAAATAATTGCAAAGTCTCCCCTAAGCGTTTTGAATTTATTATAGGAATCTACAAATGAAAGGATTATTGATTATGCATCTGGTTTTTTGTAAATTTAGAAATAACCTCAAAGGTTTTAGTAAAAAAAAAATACCTCTCTGACCACTGGATCATCTTCCTCGGATTCAGTAACCATATGGTCACCCATTATTTAGATTTTACATTCACACTACTAGTTTGAGAAATAGTTCATAATCATCAACAAGTTTAAAGGTGTTTATTATAGTGAAAAAAAATCCTTATATGCTATATCCTATCCCATTAAAAAACAAAAAACCATGAGTACCATGACGAAAAATAAATCGAATTGGCAACACGGCCAATTCGTGGGGAAGTCAGTAGTGTCAGTACAGGGAAGTCAATGTTGCCAATAACGATCACAGAACAAGAACAGACATGCCAATATATAAATATAGTCAGAATATAGTTATGTGAGAAGTTTGTCAACTTATCGACAAAGCTTTTCTATAGATGAAAATACGATATTCAGCCCTATGCTGTATCGCTTCCGTTATGTTTGACGTTTTCAAGTATTACAGCTGCTTTTTCAAATGTGAGTGGGCCTGCTACTGAAATGAACAGTAGTTATTCATTAATAAAAGGGGATATTTATATATGAATCAACCTAGAAACAGACATGAATCCGAAACACCTAGTATAGACTACTACCTGGTGAAAAACACAGGCTTATTCAACTAGGAACCACTGACGACAGAATAATGCAATAGACCCCAGGTGGTCTCAGTGTTAAGGGAAACCTCAAAGGTCCTTAAAAACAGGCTGTTATGGAATAAAGGAAACTCAAACTCTCTTCCATAGCCTAATGTTCTTTTGCTGTTTGTGGGAACCACAGAACTTATACTTATATCTTATCACTGTAAGTATGAGTTCTGTGGTGGGAACTTAATATTCATCTAACAAATTTGTGACTACTGCATTAGTTATCTCTGCTATGATTCTACTCAAACGAGATTGCTCAACCTCAACAGCCAAATGCAAATTGTGTCCTTTTTTTTCTTGTAATATCCAGTAGTATAAATGCTAGTGTGTACTCAAAATCTTCAATTTACAGAAATGAGTTGGTACATTACCGACTCAAATTTAAACTCCACTCATTTTCATTTCAACAGACAACACATTCCTTCGTTTTCCTTCTTGTAAAATGGGCCCCAAAACTTCAACTAAAGTCTTCACTGACTTTCTCAATAGGCGAAAATGCGTTCGAAAATAAATTTCCGTCAATTTCAATGTATTGAGTAAGGTTATTCTGGACTTTCATTGTCTAAAAAAGAACAAAGAAAAATTCAATTCTCTGCAATTTTTAATCACGACGTTTCAACTGTTGAAATCTACAGTCGTTATCAAGTGTATAATGCGACAATCTCCTTGA
Organism: Chrysolina oricalcia; assembly: GCA_944452925.2. NCBI lineage: Eukaryota > Metazoa > Arthropoda > Insecta > Coleoptera > Chrysomelidae > Chrysolina > Chrysolina oricalcia. The sequence goes on from OX101817.2 coordinate 29,186,114, forward strand.
CTGTAGATTTCAACAGTTGAAACGTCGTGATTAAAAATTGCAGAGAATTGAATTTTTCTTTGTTCTTTTTTAGACAATGAAAGTCCAGAATAACCTTATTCAAAGTGAAACATTGTCAACCACTTTCAAACAATCGTTCAATGTATTGCTTATATCGCGTAACATTCTTCTTTCCACACGTTTTATTCATATCTTGAACGAAATATATAACCTGCTTATTTTAAAAATAAAGCCACTGATGGAAGTCAACGGAAAATTAGGAAAAACTAAGCTTTGAATTGTTTTCTCTAATTGCTTGCGTAAAGCGGCATGAAAAAATTCTCAAAAATACGTTTTTGCGGGAAAATTATTGGAAAGCACAAAAAATAAACTGAAAACTTAAACAGTTATGGTCATACTGGATGGCATATACCTACGTCAAGTTAAATTACGATCGCTATGTTCTAGAATATCGCAAGCAGTTAACGAAACACGTTACGCGTACTATGATATAGGTACAGCATACCGATCTTAGCAAAATAGCGGAAGTGGCGAATAACACGTTGACGTTATGTTTAGCAGAAGTGATACAGCATATAAGGACTGATTGATTGAAGATGTTCAACCAGAATTGAACAAAAAAGCTGATAGAACTATTTCAACTGACTTCATTTATTTTTAATAATAATTTATTTTCAAATGGGTACAAAATATTTTCTTTATGACATATACCTATGATATGAGATAAAAATAAACACATTATTTTTGATAATTATTACAAATACAAAGTATTTTTTATGAGATACATATATCAGATAAAAATATACACGGCCATTTAGCTGAGTTGGTGACGTGAAAAGTGATGCTCCTGATTGAGACATCAGCTATTGGGTTAGGTTAGGTTTGAACGTGAGAGGGCCCGTATCAGGCCCTCCACTGCGGCCAATGGCCTATTATGGCTCCATTAAATTTTCCATTCGAGCCAGGAGAAGCAGCGAAAAAAACGGGTTTTAGACATGCCTGGCTTCACTGACGGTTTATCACTCGTCGTCTGGGTTCTCTGGGAAATATTCAGTGCCTTGTACAATGGTTTTAGATTAAACGAGTGTCAGGTAAACTGGATCATCCTAGAGTTGATGCATGGTATATTTTAGGTCATAGTTCGTACCAAAAAACTACAACTATACCAAAGATTATAAATATTATGATTAAAACAAAATACGTCGAAACTATTAATATGTATATGAGAGATGTTCTAGGGGGAGTCTGGAGATCGCCGGACACTGCCTTGACGACTAACTCGCCTTCTCCTGTTAATCATCCCTGAGGCGCTTTCCTACAGTCCTTCGAGAGCCTCAGATGAAAGCTTGAACTCTCTGAAGAAATGGAATATGCATACATCCACTGTACATTTTCAAATGGGATTGAAAACATCGCATGTTCAATTCTGAATTAGGAAAAAGGAAACACAACATTCCAGAGTCCAAGTAATGTTTATAATAATTTGCAAATCAAAATATTTTTGAATGAGAAAACTTGCCTGTTCCGTATATTGTCCGATCGTAGAAAAGGCGCATTCATGTCGTATGCTGTTGGGCGCTTTATTCTGTTTCATGGTTGACGTAATCAGCACTGAAATGAAATTATAATATGATGACTACTATAATTTCATTTCAGTGATTCATAGTCGATAGTTGATTTTTTCGTATTTTCCTGTATTGGTGAAAGAGGTAATAGCCAATAAACTTATATTTGTACAGTGGTCCCTTCCTCAGTTTTGCAGCTGCCGTGTAAATTGCACTGGTTGTGGAATTCTAGAGTCTAAGAAATATTTACATGCAAATCAAAATACTTCAGAATGAGGAAACATGTCTGTTCCTTATGATAACCTGATAACTACAGTAGATGTTAACGTCCTGACTCAAACACATGCAAATAATTCATTTTCTTTGTTTCTAGACAATGGAAGTCCAGAAGAATTCTACTAATGTCTGTCCCGTGTTGTCCAATCGTGCAAAAAGAGCTTTTATGCCGCATGCAGTTGGGCCGGTTGGGCGCCTTCTTCTGTTTCATGGTTGACGGAACCAGTAACTAGATATCTCGGGTACGTTTTTATATTTACCAACTTGTGTGGTAAAAGTGTGATGTCTCACCATGCCGTTTTTATATTGTTGGTGTTTTAGTGGTGGTTCCACCACTTTCGTTTTTATATTCGACAACATGGTCCACCACACCTCGATTTTTCCACCAGCTTGAGGTGTTGGTGAGTATGGTGGAATTGGTTTATGGGGTTATGTTTATGATCACAGGCTCTGTATTTACTTTATTTACTTCACCCTTGAATTTTTTTTTTTTTAAAGCATGGCTCATTTAGACGTTAATTTGGAAGTAGGAGTGGAAATTATAAGTATGCAATTATCGGCTAAAGAAATTGAAAAATATTTGAAGGAGAATATATATATAGAGTGAAAGCCTTTTCTATCATAAAAGGAATCTCCGTTTGGTCCTAGAATGGGAATATAGGTTCCATCAACACAACCAACAACATTGGGAAAAGTGTTGTTTCCTCGCAGCACTAAAATTAAGGAATGTTAGTTGTCATCATCACCTTATCTGGCCATTTGATGTAAATCTTTTTAAACTAACAAATTTTTTTAACAGTTTTCATAAAAATTGTATGAGCGTGTTCCCGACAAAAACCGAACCAGTCACCCACAGTCCTGAAACATTCTTGATTTACTTTTGTTTGCATCATAAGAAATGCCTCAATGGGCTGTACTGGGGGTTTCCCGATACTTCATCAAAATGAGTTCTTTCAAAATATCTCATACACAGCACTGCTTGAAAATTTGAAATGAGACTTAATCCAAATTACAGTATCTGGGAATCTGCTGAAGATGTAAATACGAGGTGTAAATTTGTTTTGGTTTTTACGAAACTCCTAGGTTTTCGGAGAAAACCCCTCAAAAGCAGAACTTGTGCGAACAAGGGAGATCCGGGACCTACAGCTAGTTTAAATAAAAGTGGAACCCGAACCACTTCAGCTCAGTGACACGCGACCGGGGATCAAACCCGGATCGCCTAGGTGCTAAACGCTCTAAAAACACGACCACTTCATTTAAATGGTAATCAAATCGATATAACCTCCAAGTGGTGGTTGAATTAATTCCACCAAATCGTTTCTATAAAACTGGTTGAAATGTGATGGATTTCATAAAAATGACGTCATTCTCTTCCCCCACTCTCCACCTCAACCACACCAATCTGTTGAATATTAAAACGTACCCTCAAGGCGCTTTCCCTGAATTGATCCTGAACTGAACTGAATTCATGCTATTTAATGGAACATGAGCCACTGAGGTTAGCTCCGGGTAACTCCTGAAGTGATCTCGCAGACCACGAAAGAACATGTTTCTATTAAATAACACGTATTCCTGCAGAGGGTTCTTATGATAGGAAGGGGTTAGGGTCACTGAATCCTAGAAGGCTTTGGCCTTCTTACGGGTACGGCCAATGGGTGGAGTCTAATAGTCAAAATCTCTTTAAATAGTTCTAATGTAACAAATAACCCACAAAAGCGCCAATCAGGAAGTAAGGGTCATAAGTGAGAGAGAACAGATAATTTTGGAGGAAAAAGTTGGGTTATGTTTCTTTTGAAAGTCAGAATGTCAAATAAAGTAAGTGTGGATTCATGCAGCACCAAGTAACAATTATCAAGTAGCAATTATCAATTATCAATTAACAAGTATTGAAAATATAGCATTCATGCACCCAAATTAACAATTACCAAGTTAACCTAACTTTTTCGTGGATGCTGTTTAAAAATTCAGATTCTATTTGTTCTTCGAAAATAAATGATCAGTTTTGTGTACTCATGATGGTCACTAAGTAGGCGGAGAAAAGAATGTTTGACAATCTCATGATATCAGTGGGATTGCATTTTGCATGACCATATGCATGTGGCGTTTTTTTTATACCCCGAATGACAACATCAAATGTATGGCCTGCAAGACCAAATATTGCAATGTGAATACAAACTATCAACACTGAGAGGGTCCCTGCTATTGTTTCTAGCATTAAGCATTATCTCTGATATTTTTATCTTTGATGATCGTAATTATGCCCTTATCATATACAATTTGGGAAATTGCCGTACAAAATCAGCCAAAATAGCATCATCAATTTCCATTTCGATTTGAACGAAAACCGAAAACACAACACAATGATACAAACTGCCCCACAAATATTTGAAAGAGATTCATTTCCGTCATTATACTGACCAATCCGCGTTCACCTGCGTACTAGTTGCGCACTAGAAGAAAATATTGTTCAATTAGAGTAAAAAGATAAAAGTTGGCCAACTTCCACTTGTTACTTGATAATTGTCTGCATGAATGCATTCATTGTAAAACAAGAAGTTCAACTTGTACTTGCTAATTGTTAATTGTTACTTGATAATTGTTAATTGGTGCTGCATGAATCCACACTAAATTGTTATTATATTATATTATGTTCAATTTCAATGGATAGATATCAATTCTAATTTGTTTATGGAAGGAAATTGTCAGGTGTACAATTGACTCGAATTACAAAAAAGCGCCGACTTCCGTGTTTCCATCTCTGCTGCAGATACAAAAGTTTCTTTTAGAAGGGCAGAACGTAGTGTTGTTTTCAGAATGATGTGTAAAAGTTACCAATGCTGATGGTTGATTAAAGATATCCACAGAGTTAACAAACCCTTTATAAAAACACTGAAACTTCTCCATTAATTGGGTTCATTATTTAAAATTAGAAAGTATTGTCCCAAATACTTCTTAGTTAATATAGGTATACACCATTGTTTGATCAACACAAATTTTCAAAATTGCGTATCCATTTGAGGTTCTGCTAATAACTCAAAAACCAAATAATATCGATTTTGAATCTTACAGAAGTGCCTAAAATTCGCGAACATAACACATGTCAAATATATTTGCTGAAAGCCTCTCAGATGAAATCAAGCTTTGGCAAAGATTAATATCCAACATACATTAATACATCCAAAACATATTGACATGATTGAAATACTACATTTCTTACTCACCCATTTACAATCTTTCATTTTTGTACATTCTTATTTGTATGAGTACGAAAGTTCCTTTATATACCTAATGAATTCGTTTTTTTTGTATTCCCACCATAAATTATGAAGTTTCTTGAGAAAGTGTATAAATAACCAAAAAACATCCAGCAAAGACAATTCCAGTTTTCACAAATATCTCCGAAATCTAAATATGAATTATGACCCCCACATGGCATGGCTGAAACAAGAAAATATAGCCATTCACTTTAATGAAATAGCTGTTCTAAAGAGATTACCAATATTCTAACACTATCTTTTATATTATATGGTGTAACCAATTTCCTCAAGATAAAAGTCCATATAGAATTTTTAATCTTGTTCGAAAGAAAAGGTTCCATTTTTGCAATTTACAACTTTTCTTTTCTAGGTGCTTTTTTTTCAAAGACCATTGTTTGGTCTTTGGTTCCAAAATGAACCTGAAAATTGATAAAATGGGTTGATAATCTGAACAATTCAGAAAAAATTTGTCAGTCCTAGTGAACACAAAAATATCAATACTTACACTGCACTTTACTTTATTTATTGATCCCTAGAAACATTTCTGTTTAAAGAGGGATTACATTTTACATAAATTGTGTAAGAGCAATACATATTTGATACAAACTGATGAAGAACTCAAACAATTATTAGAAAAGGAATGATGAGAGTAATTTGTGAAATGAGTAAATACCTTCAGTTATATCAAAGCAAAAACAATCAAAGGTGAAACATGGTTATATTATAGGAATTCTGTTAAGTATACATCTCTTAAATTCATTTTTGAATTTAGTTTTAGTCCTAATTTCTGTCACATGTTTCCACTAAACTATTCAATATTGATAGCCATTTCTTTCTCAAGGTTTCCTTTTTCAATCCTGAAAAAAAAAGTATGAATGAAAATATAATCTGTAATTGTCTTTAGTAAGGAAAATGGGACAAATGTATTCTTCAATCTACTAATTAACAATTTATAAACAAAATGGTCTTAAACTCGCACAATAGGTACATCACTTTCAAAAGAAAGGAATATTTTCATCAGTAAAAAAGTTAACAACATATTCCTAGGTTGAATCAGTGAAAGCAGGGCTCATCAGAAGATCTTGGGAGTTGGAACAATCTGCTTTTTTTTCTGTGAATCTGCTAAAACTATTTTTGATCATTTCCAATAACATAAAAATTGACTTTTGACATGTGTCACTAGTTCAAACATCGGACAATTTTCGTGGTGTTTTTGGAACATTGGACACAGATTAGAAAATCTAATCTGTGCATTGGAGCTATTTAGACTCCACCCATTGGCCATACCCGTAAGAAGGCCAAAGCCTTCTAGGATTCAGTGACCCTAGTTGATGTCCACCTCCAATGACTCCTGGTTGTTGCAAATAGACATTGCTCTCTCCACCAACGTTCTTACGATTCCCCTCTTTGTGGAGTTTGGGTGATTAGATAAGATGATGGACGTCCGAAATATAAGTAATCAAGTTACTACATCGTCTAAAACATTCAAACATGATTGAAATTGTTTATAACGACGGAAATATTGAGATTTTCCATAAAATACAAAACACTAGGGACTTGAATTTTGTTTAGGGCATAGAAATATAATACTAGACTAGAACGCCAAACTCTCCTTCCGAGATTCAGTTAAATGACCCCTCATAGGGAACGATTACAAATAATCGCACTTGCGCATTATTGCTTTGTCTGGTCACGTCGTTGCCAAGTTGTTTTTTATTTTTTCGTGTTCCATATGAATTTCGGAATATCGTCAGTGGTTAGGGCAGGTAATTGTGGGAAGTCCAGTAAACTTGGCAACACTGCCTTAAAATGCTATCGTGACGTATCAAGCGAAGAAAGATATCAGTGTCGGCTTCCGAGATTTGGGCGTTGGCTTTGTTACTTGTTAGGTTTGAGCATTTAGCAGTTGTTGATACCTAGGTAGTTTGTTTTCGTTGCCATTTGTGTTGTGTTCTGAGTTTCCCTTGTTGTTTCTGACGTTCCTGTAGTTTGGTTGCGAAGTTTTACTTCCGAAGTGCTTGGACAAATAATAGAGACAAAATGAAGTGCATGGTTCTCTGTTGTGAAAATAAAGGAAAAGTTCTGTTATAAATATTTGTATTTTCCTTGAGAGAAAAATCCGGCAAGTTCTTGCAATTACTGATAATTTTATGCCAAATGAAACAAATTTTTTAGAAACCTTCATTCACCAAATTTCCTCAATATTATTTCAGGATGAAAAGTTATTCAGCTCAATAAAAAACCACATTTTCGATATATCTCCCTATGAGGTGAGTCACAAGATGAAAATAATAAAAGCAATGACTGTTGAAACCTGATGTTATTCTGTGATGTAGTGTTCTGTGTCAAAGAACTGGCAACAATGTAATACTTCACTTGTAAATTGTCATACTTCACCACAGATCACAGAAACTAAAGTTTAGATGCGAAACTGAATACCTGTAAGCCATGAATCGTATTACGCCACTGATGTGTAGTGTCTGTACTGGGAACTAAAATATTTTAAACTCAGTTACATGGATTTCTGTAATGGGTTGGTAAGTCACCTGACTACAACAAGAAATCATCTTTACCGATAGAGGAATAAGCGGGGAATTTTGAAATATTTAATAATGGAATGATAATTAAAGAAAAGTACAACTTCTGTCTAATTTACTTGGTAATGGTTTATTTTTTTTTAGAGACGATCATTATCAAGTTATATTAGGTCCTTGATACTGGTGTAAAAGCCAAAACCGGTCTTTACAAATAAACCATTACCAAGTAAATTAGACAGAAGTTTTACTTTTCTTTATTTATCATTCCATCATAAAATTCTACAAAATAAATAAATCATTATTCAAATTAAAATATTTCATAACTTTATCTTGTAGATAACAAACATGTTTCTCTGTTAGATAGGTTTAGTTAGAATAGAAAATCACAAGTAATCATTAGGTTGAGGTCGTTGAGGATATATTTTTAGTTTTGTCTCTATTGTTTTGAACGTTTACCAACAAAGAAAATCTTTTCGAGCTTCTTTTTAATATAAAAATTACATGAAAAGAATATGAAAAATGAGAGTTATTCACCTAGATTGACGAATGCATGTATAAGTTGTAAACTCATTCATAAATAACAATCTTAATGGTTATGAATGTTGAAATGATTACTTTTGAAGAATAACTAGACAGTGGTGTCACAATAAAAATTGCATAATAACGACCCCTTCACCTATGACTATTTACGTGAAGGGTAGGAAGTAAGGTGGAATGTTACGTTTGTACCATTTTTCATCGCAATATCAAATCAAATCCAATATACTTTATTGACGAAGACAAATAATTTTCAACACAAAGATAAATACAAAATTTTAACATTAAACAAAAGTTGAATATAAAATAAATTTACAAACATAATTCATTCTCAGAACACAAATACGTTACAATGAAAAACAAATAAAAACTCAAAAATTAATATTTGGAACATTTGGTGTGAATACAATTATTATGAACAGATAAAAGTTGTATCATCAAAATACGTAGACATCTGACGATGTTACTTCATTGTTATTTTCTCCGGAATATTTTCTTCTTTTTCTCATATTTCCTCAAAGCATAGAGTTTGAAGGGGTCAATATAAACTGGATCGGGATGTCTTTTTACAAAATTGGAAAATTTGGTATCAGTACCTTTGATTATTTTGGAAACACTTTTGCACCACCAAAATATAGCACATCTTGTGATGAGCTCAAGCACTTTAGGTCCTAAATTATGATGTGGGCAATTCATCGCACTGAAACATAAGTTTTTATTTAGGATGCTCTCTAAAACTTTGGATAAGTTTTTTATACTGCATATTCTTGGTATGAGATAAAATAACTGACTGAGAGAATGGGTTATTAAAAAAGTCAAGAAACGTCCAGGTCGTTGAAGTTGACCTCTGTCATACTGTCTTGCATCTATAAAATCATCTTCTTCAAGAGAGTGCCTGGTCAGAATGTTATTTCTACAGTTCCTACATTTACTGATGAGTTTCGACTTGAAAAGCGTCTTTGCAATGAATCCACCCATATATTTAATGGTACATCTTCCTAACTTCATTCGTTTTTGAGTGGATACTTCTACAGGGATAGCTGGTACAATGTCAGTCTCATCAACTACTGGAACAATACCAGCAACAATTTTGCCAGTTAAAAAACTTTTTAAATTATCCAATGCATCGACAGACATATCTTTCTGACAATTGGACGAAGGAGAATGAGTGGATAAAAAGTTATTGCAAATTAATGACTTGAAGGAGGTGATGAAATGTGAAGCATCAGGATTTGTATTTCTGATTGAGTGACTTCTAATATAACTGAAAAAATTCTCTAGAGGATCCTGATTGAAAGCAGCCGTCAGAATATATTTAAATTTTTTTTGTTCTAAAAGAACTTTTGTCAGATATCGGAAAGCACGTATTGTATGTAGTAAATTAATAAGAGATGTAGGTCGAACATACTTTTGCTTCTTCGATGAAAAATATTTCATAGATTTAATGACTGGAAGAGATTTTTTCCAAAATTCTTTGTGAGCTGAATTATCAGTCATTATACACTTGAGGGGTTTTGCTTCAGCTTTGCTTCGCCTTGAGATATTCAAACTATCAAAGAGCTCATCCAAAAACAAAATGAGATCTGCAGTATCTTCAGCATCCTTAGATAAGTTTAAATTATCGCTGATATCTGTAAAAAATATGAAAAAGAATTAGTGACAAGTTGTCAAATTCACTAAGTAAATCAGCCTCAAAATTTTTTTCTTCAGTTTGTTTTTAAATTTCATTACCAAAATGTAATTTTTTATTTTATCGGATATTACATTGTAAATCATTATTCCATTATGATAAATAGTATATTAAAGTATAAGTGGATAAAAAGGTCTTTCAAACACGCGCGATTTTTCGAGCACGGCGGCACAGCCGGAGTGTTCGAAATAGAGCAAGTGTTTGAAAGATCAGTTATCCACACATACTTTACGGTATTTTTTTCAATTAGTGCACTTTGAAATCATAAATACATGTGTCATTATCACAAATAATGGAAATAAGAACTTATAATGTAAAATGGTTGAATTCGTGATGTGACATCAGTATACCTTTCGTTAATATTTGAATAAAAGTTTTGCATTTGTTTGTAATATTTCATTTGACGTTACAAGGTACTCCTGTCAGATCAATAATCATAACATTGTCATTTAGACTTCACGGTTCTCGAGTTGTTGATGCACCAATTGAAAAAAAGTTTTTTTTGTTATGTTCACTTTTAGATTATTAGATTATAGATTATATATTAGGGACTTTCGTGCTACAAGCCTCTACACCGCGACCTTTTCAGATCTATTGTGTTTGTCCTCGAGATCATTTAGAGTTCTTTGTCTAGCCCTGTCTTCTCTACGAGACTCCACAGGCTAGTTCTTAGAACTCCCATGAATCTGGGAGCTCTTGGCCTGTCTCATCCCTGTTCACTTTTACATTAATAAGATTATGGCACTCAAATTTCCCAAATTGAAATTGAAATTATGAAGATTTGAAGTTGAGAACTGATTTCTTTTTTAGTCCACAAAATTCAGAATGCTTAATGGTCTGTAGCAATACAAAGTTGAATGAAGAAAATGAAAAATATGTTGAAGAAAAATTATAGTTGAAATTGAAAGAATTAAATCATAACTTACCCCAATGCGCAATTCTCTTCATTAATGATCCCACAGTATGGCTAAATACTTGGGTGCAAGTTTTCACTTTCATTTTGTTCATTTTTCCTTTGTAAATATGGCCATCCGTTAATTTACTACAAATCCTCAGTGATGGTTCTGACACATCTAGTTGGTAAAACTGCTCCAGATGTACCCATTTAGCAATTTTATCTTTTTTGTCCTGTTTATAATGTAGATTCTTGGTCATTAAATTATTCCTAAGGCCTTTGAAAAGATACATCAAATATTGGCACTATTTCATGACCATCCACCAAAAATCCAAATAACTTATTCTCTGTGCCAATTCTCAGAAAGTGCTCTTTTGTTTCCTTCCGAAGCATTTTTATGGCAGAACTGTTTGTCGATCCTTGGTCACAAACAGTTGCAACAACTTCTAATCCAATAGAAAAGCATTCTCTGATTATGAGTGGTATGAGTTCCTTCAGTTTGAGGGCTTTGACGGGTCCATTACTGAATGTAAATACTACAGGCTGTTTCCACTGTCTGTAAATTCCCTTCAACAAAAACACATTTGCATGATCTGCCAATAATGCTTTTCTCGCTGTCCCATAATCTTCCAAGCCTACAACTTCATCAACACTCCTGTGATAACATATATTCCTGTCAATGGCCATTTCATCAAACATCAATATGCAGAGCTTCTCTTTCTCATCCTTCATTTCTTGAACGCTTTTTTTCAAAGATTGAAATATGTGTTTGTTTATACCTGGATGGAACAGAACCTTTATTAACAAATTGCTCAATGTACGTGAAGAAGGTAAAGCAAAAATTTTTCCCAAGAAGCGGTACCCCTTTCCACTACTCTTGAACAAAGACAATGCTAAAATTTTCTCTTCTAACGTATATCTTCGAGATTTCGGCTTCAGATGTTGGTTGCGGAGTTGACACATCATGAAGTTAAACGATAGTAGATTGACATGTTTGGCGAATGTCTGGAAATTTGGTGTAGCTGTAACCTTTTCTGCGGTGGCAAGACGTTCCCTATAAGATTTAATATTTTTCTGCATTCTTGACATTTGGGCTCCCCATTTCTTCACTTTATGGTAGAATACTCTTGCTGTTGGAGAAAGATTTTTAGCTCGAGTCTCATTCACTTCACCCAATATAGTTCTCCTATTAATTCCTAAAAAAAATTATTCATCATTAAATTTCCCCATTAAATTTCATTAAAAATTCCACACCTAACATTTTCGACCAATTGAAGGCCTGAATTTTTCATAGTTACCATAGCAACTAATAAAATTTCCTGGGTAAGGAACATGAAATTACACTGGACATTTTTGACGTTTATAGTTAAAATAACATTATATTGCTTTTGAATTAACATACAAAGACTATTTAGATTTCAAAACAATCAAAAATCCTCATTACCCTAGTATTTTTTTAATAATACGTTGGTGGGAATTTTTTTTAGTGAATACCACTCCAGCTGCAATTAAAAACAAAAAAAATTCTCGAACATGAATACTTTTTAGGAAATTCCTGTTCTCTAAAACATTTCCGGTAATAATTGAAGCTCTAGTGACAATTTTCCTCATATTGCATAAATCAATCAATTATTATTTCAAACCAATGACAACAAGACTCTTTGAAAACACTGCCTCCAGCACTTGGTCATTTCAAACTGGTGCTTCGAGGATTCCATATTATTTATACATTTCCATAGTTACAACAATGATGGTAAATATACAGAGTGAGTCAGAATAAGACCGACAAACTCTGACTACAGATTCCTCATTTTGAGGTGAAAAGTTCCTATCAAGGTATATCCTAAAATGCATTCCCTTTAAGATACAGGATGTCAAAAGTACGAAAAAAAATTAAATTTAATTTTTTTCCTCCAAAATTCCTGAAGCAAAAAATATCAAACTTGGTACACTAATCAACGTGATAATTTAAAGTTATAATTTTCAATTTTCGTAAACCAGTGGCGTAGTTGAGTTGGTATGTAGAAATATTTTCATTCATATTTTCTTTGGACAAGTGAGCTTTTGACATTAGTTAGGCTCATCAATACTCAACTTAAAAGTCATAACAGTCCATGTACCTAAAAGTAAAGGTTTTTGAGAAAATTGAAAAAAACTGAAGATATGTCCTGAGTAGCAAAATAAATTCATGTGCAAAAATCGCATAGCATATCGGAATATGTGTCCTTTACTTTTAGGTACATGGAATGTTATGACCTTCAAGTTGAGTATCAATGAGCCTAACTGATGTCAAATGCTCACTGGTCCAAAGAAAATATGAAGGAAAATATTTCCACATACCAATGTAACTACGCCACTGGTTTACGAAAATTAAAAATTATAACTTCAAATTATCGGGTTGATAAAAGTTCATTAGTGTACCAAGTTAAATTATTATAAATTAAATCTAATTTTTTTTTGTACTTTTGACACCCTGTATTTCAAAGGGAATGCATTTTAGGACATACATTGATAGGAACTTTTCACCTCGAAATGAGGTGAAGAATCTGTAATCAGAGTTTGTCGGTCTTATTCTGACTCACCCTGTAGAAACATAATTACATATAAAATGAACTGCTTCTGTAGTACTTATTTAGTCCGTGTATGTATTCATGAAATTGTCTGATGAAATATCCCTTCAAAATAAAGAAATTCAGAATAATTTCTGAATTGCTTGTCACTCAAACTGTGCTGCTGTACAAAAACACAGCTTCAACAGTTATATCTCAGAATATAGAGGGTAAATATAAGTATATTGCACTTACTACGACCAATGACAACTTTCTTGGGTGTGGTTGCTTCAGGTTTGGATAATGTGTCAGCGATGGAAGGCATATGCAACAAAGGCACAGGTGGTAGACAAGGGGATGTCAAGAAAACATTGGAAGGACCAGGTATTTGTCCATCATCCGTTACTCGTGAAGACTCCTCATCAAATTCTGAAATTTTATTTTGAGAATAGAGAAAAAGCATTCAAATATCTGTTCGGAATTTAATGTTAAAATCCTGCAGGGATATTTTAATGTGTGTCATGGCAACCCAGTAGGAAAGATTGTTATCTTATTTAAAAAAAAATTAACTTTTTAAAGATGATGAAATATGGATGATGAGGGATAAGTGGTAATTCTGTAAGCGGTAACCATTAATCAGGTACCAGATGATCAACATTACAGGGGAGAGAAAATGAGAACGATTATAACAAAGTAAATTAATTAAATGAGTCATTACATTTAAGAGGGGGTTAATTACATGGGTCATTACAATCAATAGGGGATGTTGACAGCCGTCATATCCTGCCTACGATTATCAGGATTTACTACAAATTGTGAAGATAATTTACAGTTTCCAAATCACATGTCGTAGCTGGTACGCCTTCTTTTAGACGGCCCGGCTTGTTCGGGAAAGTCGTCATAGGAATCAAGTTCTTGTTCTTTCTCCTCTTCTACGGCTGCTCCCTCTTCTGCCTCCAGATCATCTTCGTCTTCCGACGCACTCCCTTCGGACTGTAATTCAGAGGACTCGAGGGTGATTTCATGCTGTTCCAGATCGTCCTCGTCTTGTTGCTCACTTAAAGAATTGAGGCACGCATGCCCCTTGCAGTGGGCACAAATGGCTGAGCACTTGAGGCCGGCTTTTCTACAGTAGCATGCATTCTTGCACCCTTTTTTGCAGGCGCAGAACATGGAGTTGAGCAATTCCTTGGGTGCTGGAGGCTGAGTGGTTTGGATGGGTATCAAACCATCTGGGGCGGATTTCCATCCCCATTGCTCTGCATTGATCCGTCGGTCCCTCCACATCTGCACCTGCAAGAACGCTCTCAAAGAATGTTGGCGAGCGGCCAGTTCACTGGGGGGCAACGATGCCAAGTTGAAAGAGTTTTTTGAGAGGGCCCTCTGGAAAAGTTGCAATCTCAGTTGGTTGAGAGATTGCCCTCTGATGCCTGAGTATACTGCAACAATGAACTTCGCTCCAGCCTCAGCAACCTGGTCAGGAGTGGCTTTAAGATCGAGGAAAATCGAGACAACATTTAAGAGGTCGGGATTTTTGGCTAGGGTATTGATAAATTTGACCTTGCCTTGACGGAAAAATGAAGAGGTTCCCAGCGAGCACAAACATCTCTGGGAGGATTTGAGACGTTTCAAAAATGTAGTCACGCCGATGTTTCTTTGAGTCGAAATATGTACTTCCCAAAGAGGTCCCTGAACGATATTCAATGTTCTGTTTTTGTTCTTCTGTGGCGTTTTTTTAAATGCCTATAGGAATGTATCGGAGATGTGCACAAAATGTTATCTTGTGGATGTTTTCACTTGGCGTAACATAGTTCACCTTTGAGATGTTCACCGAGAATATATCTAGCGTTCGCGCAATCGCAAATGTGATCATGTGATCTCAGTGATATGTTTGAGTTGACGGAGAGTACCTATCGATTCTAGTTTCGACTTAATTTACCCCATTTTGTTTTCCGTAAAAGTAGTCGCTTTAGAGTGAAGTGAAACATTTTTTCAAGACAAAATATTATATTTAGTAATCAAGTTGATTACGGACTGCAAAGTAAGGAATGAATTGTCGATATTCAGAAAATAAATAACCTCAAAAACATATACCGGTTCTGACTTGTAAAATCATCATCGCATAATCATTATGTATACCTTATCTATGTAAAGTGATTAGTCAAGGACACTGTATTATTGAGACTGTATTCACAGTTTTGTTTAAATTCAGTTGAACCAGACAACAACCAGTGTTAGAGTGATATTTACATTTTTGAAAAGTTGTTCAATTTGTGTAACCAGAAAATAGTTTAGGTTTAAATTTGCATGTGTGTTCCTTTGATCCTATTAAAATAAGTTATATCGATTATTTTTTTTTAATCGCCCCAGAGTTCTCTTCATATTTTGACTATTGTCGATTTGTACAATCAATGACAAAAAACGAGATGAAAGTGCATTTTGTATGTCTCAGGAACATCTCAAACAATCTGCTTTTTTTTCTGTGAATCTGCTAAAACTATTTTTGATCATTTCCAATAACATAAAAATTGACTTTTGACATGTGTCACTAGTTCAAACATCGGACAATTTTCGTGGTGTTTTTGGAACATTGGACACAGATTAGAAAATCTAATCTGTGCATTGGAGCTATTTAGACTCCACCCATTGGCCATACCCGTA
Organism: Chrysolina oricalcia; assembly: GCA_944452925.2. Lineage (NCBI taxonomy): Eukaryota > Metazoa > Arthropoda > Insecta > Coleoptera > Chrysomelidae > Chrysolina > Chrysolina oricalcia. Next base: position 29,202,081 of record OX101817.2, read on the forward strand.
AGAAGGCCAAAGCCTTCTAGGATTCAGTGACCCTAGTTGATGTCCACCTCCAATGACTCCTGGTTGTTGCAAATAGACATTGCTCTCTCCACCAACGTTCTTACGATTCCCCTCTTTGTGGAGTTTGGGTGATTAGATAAGATGATGGACGTCCGAAATATAAGTAATCAAGTTACTACATCGTCTAAAACATTCAAACATGATTGAAATTGTTTATAACGACGGAAATATTGAGATTTTCCATAAAATACAAAACACTAGGGACTTGAATTTTGTTTAGGGCATAGAAATATAATACTAGACTAGAACGCCAAACTCTCCTTCCGAGATTCAGTTAAATGACCCCTCATAGGGAACGATTACAAATAATCGCACTTGCGCATTATTGCTTTGTCTGGTCACGTCGTTGCCAAGTTGTTTTTTATTTTTTCGTGTTCCATATGAATTTCGGAATATCGTCAGTGGTTAGGGCAGGTAATTGTGGGAAGTCCAGTAAACTTGGCAACACTGCCTTAAAATGCTATCGTGACGTATCAAGCGAAGAAAGATATCAGTGTCGGCTTCCGAGATTTGGGCGTTGGCTTTGTTACTTGTTAGGTTTGAGCATTTAGCAGTTGTTGATACCTAGGTAGTTTGTTTTCGTTGCCATTTGTGTTGTGTTCTGAGTTTCCCTTGTTGTTTCTGACGTTCCTGTAGTTTGGTTGCGAAGTTTTACTTCCGAAGTGCTTGGACAAATAATAGAGACAAAATGAAGTGCATGGTTCTCTGTTGTGAAAATAAAGGAAAAGTTCTGTTATAAATATTTGTATTTTCCTTGAGAGAAAAATCCGGCAAGTTCTTGCAATTACTGATAATTTTATGCCAAATGAAACAAATTTTTTAGAAACCTTCATTCACCAAATTTCCTCAATATTATTTCAGGATGAAAAGTTATTCAGCTCAATAAAAAACCACATTTTCGATATATCTCCCTATGAGGTGAGTCACAAGATGAAAATAATAAAAGCAATGACTGTTGAAACCTGATGTTATTCTGTGATGTAGTGTTCTGTGTCAAAGAACTGGCAACAATGTAATACTTCACTTGTAAATTGTCATACTTCACCACAGATCACAGAAACTAAAGTTTAGATGCGAAACTGAATACCTGTAAGCCATGAATCGTATTACGCCACTGATGTGTAGTGTCTGTACTGGGAACTAAAATATTTTAAACTCAGTTACATGGATTTCTGTAATGGGTTGGTAAGTCACCTGACTACAACAAGAAATCATCTTTACCGATAGAGGAATAAGCGGGGAATTTTGAAATATTTAATAATGGAATGATAATTAAAGAAAAGTACAACTTCTGTCTAATTTACTTGGTAATGGTTTATTTTTTTTTAGAGACGATCATTATCAAGTTATATTAGGTCCTTGATACTGGTGTAAAAGCCAAAACCGGTCTTTACAAATAAACCATTACCAAGTAAATTAGACAGAAGTTTTACTTTTCTTTATTTATCATTCCATCATAAAATTCTACAAAATAAATAAATCATTATTCAAATTAAAATATTTCATAACTTTATCTTGTAGATAACAAACATGTTTCTCTGTTAGATAGGTTTAGTTAGAATAGAAAATCACAAGTAATCATTAGGTTGAGGTCGTTGAGGATATATTTTTAGTTTTGTCTCTATTGTTTTGAACGTTTACCAACAAAGAAAATCTTTTCGAGCTTCTTTTTAATATAAAAATTACATGAAAAGAATATGAAAAATGAGAGTTATTCACCTAGATTGACGAATGCATGTATAAGTTGTAAACTCATTCATAAATAACAATCTTAATGGTTATGAATGTTGAAATGATTACTTTTGAAGAATAACTAGACAGTGGTGTCACAATAAAAATTGCATAATAACGACCCCTTCACCTATGACTATTTACGTGAAGGGTAGGAAGTAAGGTGGAATGTTACGTTTGTACCATTTTTCATCGCAATATCAAATCAAATCCAATATACTTTATTGACGAAGACAAATAATTTTCAACACAAAGATAAATACAAAATTTTAACATTAAACAAAAGTTGAATATAAAATAAATTTACAAACATAATTCATTCTCAGAACACAAATACGTTACAATGAAAAACAAATAAAAACTCAAAAATTAATATTTGGAACATTTGGTGTGAATACAATTATTATGAACAGATAAAAGTTGTATCATCAAAATACGTAGACATCTGACGATGTTACTTCATTGTTATTTTCTCCGGAATATTTTCTTCTTTTTCTCATATTTCCTCAAAGCATAGAGTTTGAAGGGGTCAATATAAACTGGATCGGGATGTCTTTTTACAAAATTGGAAAATTTGGTATCAGTACCTTTGATTATTTTGGAAACACTTTTGCACCACCAAAATATAGCACATCTTGTGATGAGCTCAAGCACTTTAGGTCCTAAATTATGATGTGGGCAATTCATCGCACTGAAACATAAGTTTTTATTTAGGATGCTCTCTAAAACTTTGGATAAGTTTTTTATACTGCATATTCTTGGTATGAGATAAAATAACTGACTGAGAGAATGGGTTATTAAAAAAGTCAAGAAACGTCCAGGTCGTTGAAGTTGACCTCTGTCATACTGTCTTGCATCTATAAAATCATCTTCTTCAAGAGAGTGCCTGGTCAGAATGTTATTTCTACAGTTCCTACATTTACTGATGAGTTTCGACTTGAAAAGCGTCTTTGCAATGAATCCACCCATATATTTAATGGTACATCTTCCTAACTTCATTCGTTTTTGAGTGGATACTTCTACAGGGATAGCTGGTACAATGTCAGTCTCATCAACTACTGGAACAATACCAGCAACAATTTTGCCAGTTAAAAAACTTTTTAAATTATCCAATGCATCGACAGACATATCTTTCTGACAATTGGACGAAGGAGAATGAGTGGATAAAAAGTTATTGCAAATTAATGACTTGAAGGAGGTGATGAAATGTGAAGCATCAGGATTTGTATTTCTGATTGAGTGACTTCTAATATAACTGAAAAAATTCTCTAGAGGATCCTGATTGAAAGCAGCCGTCAGAATATATTTAAATTTTTTTTGTTCTAAAAGAACTTTTGTCAGATATCGGAAAGCACGTATTGTATGTAGTAAATTAATAAGAGATGTAGGTCGAACATACTTTTGCTTCTTCGATGAAAAATATTTCATAGATTTAATGACTGGAAGAGATTTTTTCCAAAATTCTTTGTGAGCTGAATTATCAGTCATTATACACTTGAGGGGTTTTGCTTCAGCTTTGCTTCGCCTTGAGATATTCAAACTATCAAAGAGCTCATCCAAAAACAAAATGAGATCTGCAGTATCTTCAGCATCCTTAGATAAGTTTAAATTATCGCTGATATCTGTAAAAAATATGAAAAAGAATTAGTGACAAGTTGTCAAATTCACTAAGTAAATCAGCCTCAAAATTTTTTTCTTCAGTTTGTTTTTAAATTTCATTACCAAAATGTAATTTTTTATTTTATCGGATATTACATTGTAAATCATTATTCCATTATGATAAATAGTATATTAAAGTATAAGTGGATAAAAAGGTCTTTCAAACACGCGCGATTTTTCGAGCACGGCGGCACAGCCGGAGTGTTCGAAATAGAGCAAGTGTTTGAAAGATCAGTTATCCACACATACTTTACGGTATTTTTTTCAATTAGTGCACTTTGAAATCATAAATACATGTGTCATTATCACAAATAATGGAAATAAGAACTTATAATGTAAAATGGTTGAATTCGTGATGTGACATCAGTATACCTTTCGTTAATATTTGAATAAAAGTTTTGCATTTGTTTGTAATATTTCATTTGACGTTACAAGGTACTCCTGTCAGATCAATAATCATAACATTGTCATTTAGACTTCACGGTTCTCGAGTTGTTGATGCACCAATTGAAAAAAAGTTTTTTTTGTTATGTTCACTTTTAGATTATTAGATTATAGATTATATATTAGGGACTTTCGTGCTACAAGCCTCTACACCGCGACCTTTTCAGATCTATTGTGTTTGTCCTCGAGATCATTTAGAGTTCTTTGTCTAGCCCTGTCTTCTCTACGAGACTCCACAGGCTAGTTCTTAGAACTCCCATGAATCTGGGAGCTCTTGGCCTGTCTCATCCCTGTTCACTTTTACATTAATAAGATTATGGCACTCAAATTTCCCAAATTGAAATTGAAATTATGAAGATTTGAAGTTGAGAACTGATTTCTTTTTTAGTCCACAAAATTCAGAATGCTTAATGGTCTGTAGCAATACAAAGTTGAATGAAGAAAATGAAAAATATGTTGAAGAAAAATTATAGTTGAAATTGAAAGAATTAAATCATAACTTACCCCAATGCGCAATTCTCTTCATTAATGATCCCACAGTATGGCTAAATACTTGGGTGCAAGTTTTCACTTTCATTTTGTTCATTTTTCCTTTGTAAATATGGCCATCCGTTAATTTACTACAAATCCTCAGTGATGGTTCTGACACATCTAGTTGGTAAAACTGCTCCAGATGTACCCATTTAGCAATTTTATCTTTTTTGTCCTGTTTATAATGTAGATTCTTGGTCATTAAATTATTCCTAAGGCCTTTGAAAAGATACATCAAATATTGGCACTATTTCATGACCATCCACCAAAAATCCAAATAACTTATTCTCTGTGCCAATTCTCAGAAAGTGCTCTTTTGTTTCCTTCCGAAGCATTTTTATGGCAGAACTGTTTGTCGATCCTTGGTCACAAACAGTTGCAACAACTTCTAATCCAATAGAAAAGCATTCTCTGATTATGAGTGGTATGAGTTCCTTCAGTTTGAGGGCTTTGACGGGTCCATTACTGAATGTAAATACTACAGGCTGTTTCCACTGTCTGTAAATTCCCTTCAACAAAAACACATTTGCATGATCTGCCAATAATGCTTTTCTCGCTGTCCCATAATCTTCCAAGCCTACAACTTCATCAACACTCCTGTGATAACATATATTCCTGTCAATGGCCATTTCATCAAACATCAATATGCAGAGCTTCTCTTTCTCATCCTTCATTTCTTGAACGCTTTTTTTCAAAGATTGAAATATGTGTTTGTTTATACCTGGATGGAACAGAACCTTTATTAACAAATTGCTCAATGTACGTGAAGAAGGTAAAGCAAAAATTTTTCCCAAGAAGCGGTACCCCTTTCCACTACTCTTGAACAAAGACAATGCTAAAATTTTCTCTTCTAACGTATATCTTCGAGATTTCGGCTTCAGATGTTGGTTGCGGAGTTGACACATCATGAAGTTAAACGATAGTAGATTGACATGTTTGGCGAATGTCTGGAAATTTGGTGTAGCTGTAACCTTTTCTGCGGTGGCAAGACGTTCCCTATAAGATTTAATATTTTTCTGCATTCTTGACATTTGGGCTCCCCATTTCTTCACTTTATGGTAGAATACTCTTGCTGTTGGAGAAAGATTTTTAGCTCGAGTCTCATTCACTTCACCCAATATAGTTCTCCTATTAATTCCTAAAAAAAATTATTCATCATTAAATTTCCCCATTAAATTTCATTAAAAATTCCACACCTAACATTTTCGACCAATTGAAGGCCTGAATTTTTCATAGTTACCATAGCAACTAATAAAATTTCCTGGGTAAGGAACATGAAATTACACTGGACATTTTTGACGTTTATAGTTAAAATAACATTATATTGCTTTTGAATTAACATACAAAGACTATTTAGATTTCAAAACAATCAAAAATCCTCATTACCCTAGTATTTTTTTAATAATACGTTGGTGGGAATTTTTTTTAGTGAATACCACTCCAGCTGCAATTAAAAACAAAAAAAATTCTCGAACATGAATACTTTTTAGGAAATTCCTGTTCTCTAAAACATTTCCGGTAATAATTGAAGCTCTAGTGACAATTTTCCTCATATTGCATAAATCAATCAATTATTATTTCAAACCAATGACAACAAGACTCTTTGAAAACACTGCCTCCAGCACTTGGTCATTTCAAACTGGTGCTTCGAGGATTCCATATTATTTATACATTTCCATAGTTACAACAATGATGGTAAATATACAGAGTGAGTCAGAATAAGACCGACAAACTCTGACTACAGATTCCTCATTTTGAGGTGAAAAGTTCCTATCAAGGTATATCCTAAAATGCATTCCCTTTAAGATACAGGATGTCAAAAGTACGAAAAAAAATTAAATTTAATTTTTTTCCTCCAAAATTCCTGAAGCAAAAAATATCAAACTTGGTACACTAATCAACGTGATAATTTAAAGTTATAATTTTCAATTTTCGTAAACCAGTGGCGTAGTTGAGTTGGTATGTAGAAATATTTTCATTCATATTTTCTTTGGACAAGTGAGCTTTTGACATTAGTTAGGCTCATCAATACTCAACTTAAAAGTCATAACAGTCCATGTACCTAAAAGTAAAGGTTTTTGAGAAAATTGAAAAAAACTGAAGATATGTCCTGAGTAGCAAAATAAATTCATGTGCAAAAATCGCATAGCATATCGGAATATGTGTCCTTTACTTTTAGGTACATGGAATGTTATGACCTTCAAGTTGAGTATCAATGAGCCTAACTGATGTCAAATGCTCACTGGTCCAAAGAAAATATGAAGGAAAATATTTCCACATACCAATGTAACTACGCCACTGGTTTACGAAAATTAAAAATTATAACTTCAAATTATCGGGTTGATAAAAGTTCATTAGTGTACCAAGTTAAATTATTATAAATTAAATCTAATTTTTTTTTGTACTTTTGACACCCTGTATTTCAAAGGGAATGCATTTTAGGACATACATTGATAGGAACTTTTCACCTCGAAATGAGGTGAAGAATCTGTAATCAGAGTTTGTCGGTCTTATTCTGACTCACCCTGTAGAAACATAATTACATATAAAATGAACTGCTTCTGTAGTACTTATTTAGTCCGTGTATGTATTCATGAAATTGTCTGATGAAATATCCCTTCAAAATAAAGAAATTCAGAATAATTTCTGAATTGCTTGTCACTCAAACTGTGCTGCTGTACAAAAACACAGCTTCAACAGTTATATCTCAGAATATAGAGGGTAAATATAAGTATATTGCACTTACTACGACCAATGACAACTTTCTTGGGTGTGGTTGCTTCAGGTTTGGATAATGTGTCAGCGATGGAAGGCATATGCAACAAAGGCACAGGTGGTAGACAAGGGGATGTCAAGAAAACATTGGAAGGACCAGGTATTTGTCCATCATCCGTTACTCGTGAAGACTCCTCATCAAATTCTGAAATTTTATTTTGAGAATAGAGAAAAAGCATTCAAATATCTGTTCGGAATTTAATGTTAAAATCCTGCAGGGATATTTTAATGTGTGTCATGGCAACCCAGTAGGAAAGATTGTTATCTTATTTAAAAAAAAATTAACTTTTTAAAGATGATGAAATATGGATGATGAGGGATAAGTGGTAATTCTGTAAGCGGTAACCATTAATCAGGTACCAGATGATCAACATTACAGGGGAGAGAAAATGAGAACGATTATAACAAAGTAAATTAATTAAATGAGTCATTACATTTAAGAGGGGGTTAATTACATGGGTCATTACAATCAATAGGGGATGTTGACAGCCGTCATATCCTGCCTACGATTATCAGGATTTACTACAAATTGTGAAGATAATTTACAGTTTCCAAATCACATGTCGTAGCTGGTACGCCTTCTTTTAGACGGCCCGGCTTGTTCGGGAAAGTCGTCATAGGAATCAAGTTCTTGTTCTTTCTCCTCTTCTACGGCTGCTCCCTCTTCTGCCTCCAGATCATCTTCGTCTTCCGACGCACTCCCTTCGGACTGTAATTCAGAGGACTCGAGGGTGATTTCATGCTGTTCCAGATCGTCCTCGTCTTGTTGCTCACTTAAAGAATTGAGGCACGCATGCCCCTTGCAGTGGGCACAAATGGCTGAGCACTTGAGGCCGGCTTTTCTACAGTAGCATGCATTCTTGCACCCTTTTTTGCAGGCGCAGAACATGGAGTTGAGCAATTCCTTGGGTGCTGGAGGCTGAGTGGTTTGGATGGGTATCAAACCATCTGGGGCGGATTTCCATCCCCATTGCTCTGCATTGATCCGTCGGTCCCTCCACATCTGCACCTGCAAGAACGCTCTCAAAGAATGTTGGCGAGCGGCCAGTTCACTGGGGGGCAACGATGCCAAGTTGAAAGAGTTTTTTGAGAGGGCCCTCTGGAAAAGTTGCAATCTCAGTTGGTTGAGAGATTGCCCTCTGATGCCTGAGTATACTGCAACAATGAACTTCGCTCCAGCCTCAGCAACCTGGTCAGGAGTGGCTTTAAGATCGAGGAAAATCGAGACAACATTTAAGAGGTCGGGATTTTTGGCTAGGGTATTGATAAATTTGACCTTGCCTTGACGGAAAAATGAAGAGGTTCCCAGCGAGCACAAACATCTCTGGGAGGATTTGAGACGTTTCAAAAATGTAGTCACGCCGATGTTTCTTTGAGTCGAAATATGTACTTCCCAAAGAGGTCCCTGAACGATATTCAATGTTCTGTTTTTGTTCTTCTGTGGCGTTTTTTTAAATGCCTATAGGAATGTATCGGAGATGTGCACAAAATGTTATCTTGTGGATGTTTTCACTTGGCGTAACATAGTTCACCTTTGAGATGTTCACCGAGAATATATCTAGCGTTCGCGCAATCGCAAATGTGATCATGTGATCTCAGTGATATGTTTGAGTTGACGGAGAGTACCTATCGATTCTAGTTTCGACTTAATTTACCCCATTTTGTTTTCCGTAAAAGTAGTCGCTTTAGAGTGAAGTGAAACATTTTTTCAAGACAAAATATTATATTTAGTAATCAAGTTGATTACGGACTGCAAAGTAAGGAATGAATTGTCGATATTCAGAAAATAAATAACCTCAAAAACATATACCGGTTCTGACTTGTAAAATCATCATCGCATAATCATTATGTATACCTTATCTATGTAAAGTGATTAGTCAAGGACACTGTATTATTGAGACTGTATTCACAGTTTTGTTTAAATTCAGTTGAACCAGACAACAACCAGTGTTAGAGTGATATTTACATTTTTGAAAAGTTGTTCAATTTGTGTAACCAGAAAATAGTTTAGGTTTAAATTTGCATGTGTGTTCCTTTGATCCTATTAAAATAAGTTATATCGATTATTTTTTTTTAATCGCCCCAGAGTTCTCTTCATATTTTGACTATTGTCGATTTGTACAATCAATGACAAAAAACGAGATGAAAGTGCATTTTGTATGTCTCAGGAACATCTCAAACAATGTTTTATATACAGTGATTTAATGTAGGCGTCGAAAAAAACGTGAAAGAAATGCCTTTTATGATGTCCCAGGAACATCCTAAAAATAGACGCGTGCGGCGGACATTTGCACCTACATACACGTTCTATTCATGTATGAACAGAACATCGCAGTGGAGGTTTGATGTCTCAAAAACTCTTACTTTTAACATCTCTGAGATGTTTTTGTGCTCGCTGGGTTGAGTCACAGCCGCTGAACGCATGAAGAAACAAGATGTGTCGTTTTGCATCTTCGGATAGCTTGCCATTGTTAGGACTGTAGATCACGGTTTGCTGATTACCCTTCCCAGGTTTCATTAGTATGTTGTCAATTCACTGTTGAGTAATATTTGATCAGTCAGCAAAACCATTAAATCTGTGTCTTCCCCCACAATGAACACTTTCCTTCCGTTCCTCGATCTTTCCACTGCAGTAGCCACAATCAAGGTATCTGCATCCTCAACGGCCCGTCTAACTTGAATGTGTGCACTTATAAACTTTTCTGTGAGCATCGCAATTAGGCGTTTCTTGTTGTTTTCGTTGGCAAGGAATCGTTCTTTTGGCATCGTTGCGGTCATCGATTCATCAAACATCACTGAAGCAGATGACATGGTTCGAGCTCTACGGGCTCGTTCAGCTGACTTTGTGCTTTTTTCGGAAGACTCCGGGGTACCCATCAAACACGATGAAACAATTCGATCCAAAATTACTTTCAACGTAGTTCAAGTACTTCGTGATAACTGTGGAAAACTTTTCCCCAGTGTTCCACACAACACGGTGTAACAAGAAACCGCCATCCACAATAAAATCCGAATCTTTCGAGAATTCAACTTTGACTGGAAGGAAAAGCTTGTAAAGATCTGATTTCTTGGTCTTCCGCATCATTCCATCCTCATCAAACAGCGCTACTGGATAGGGAGCTAATTCAAATGAGAAATAGGATTCGAGCACCTGTGGTGATTTCATGTTGAAAGGGATTCTGCGGAAGATGGTATCTGAACTGATAGGGACACTTTCACCATTCATAGTAACCTTAGACTTCACTGCTTGCAAAGGAAGTAATCTATTCTTTCGGAGAAATTTTGCACCCTTGAAGTCATTCCCTCTCATGCTATCCAAGCTTTTCATCCCCTTCTCATAAGCTTTGTGGCAGTCAATTTCAACACCTCCCAGTACTCCAGTGCTGATACACATAATCGATGGTCCTCGGGGAAAAGGATCGTGAGATTCAAACCACTGACTGAATTTTTCAACATCTTTGTTGTCCCTCTGCATCCTACTGTTCGTGGTGTCGACATGTTGATCAGATGTTGTGAAAGAGACGCCACAATAGTCCTCAATTTGGTGCGATATATCAACAGCAGTTGGCATACCTGCTATCCACCTGGCTAAGGTGCCATCAGTAATTCCCCGCCCTCTAGATAGACCTCCACACGCAGATATAGCCCTCATTAAAACTTGTTCTATTGTCATATCTGACCAAATCCCGGACCAGTGTTTCTGTGATCGCCTTATGGTAAAAAAACCTTTCGTGGTGAACTGTTCATGCTCCGCTGGAGTGAGAATCTTTCGCAGGGAAAGCATATCTTGCAGGTATATTTGGCTTCCTTTAGCATAATTGAAATGGCCTGATGCATGGAAGTACGGAATCATGTTTTTTATGCTTTCCAAATGTTCTGCTGTGGGACTGTGTTTCTCCAAGACGTTCAATTGGAATTGATATTTCTGCATGAGTGTCATCGCAACGGGCTCATCTACCTGGAATTTGTCAGTCCCATATTCAAATAGAATAGACATTAGAGCTGTGCTCTCTTGTTCTGACAGTGACATTGATGACAGCACTATTTTACTCAGAGAAAGCTGAGCCAAAATATGTGCTCTGACAGCTCTGGAGTAGTAGTGGCCAGACATGATAGGTAGAAGCAAGCGCGAAGCAGACATTGAACAAATCTTGCAAACCACTGCCATCCATTATGTAGCCAATTGCTCCCATGAAGGACATGAGCAGGTGGAATCCACCGAGCCTAACTACAACACGGTTTAGCTGACTGCCTGGGCCACACGAAGCTACAATTGCTCTTGCCTTCATGTACAGCGGATGGTCAAAGGTTACGAAACAGTGCTTTTGATCAGCACTCTTCTCCACTGCTGCTTTCAGGAATGTGTACACAGTATCAGCATCAGAAGGGGGGCTTTGATGAATGGCAGGCAGAGGACGCGTGAGGTTTGGTAGTCTTCGTTAGCAGTTATTCTCTCCATAAAGCCATTCCAACCAGGTAGGTTTGTCACATTCTTCCACTTCCCAAACATCCACAGCATATCTGTCAACTTAGGAAGGACTTGTTTCCCAGCTTCGCCTGGTGTTGGTTGAATGGTTAAAGAGGCCAAACCAACGTCCCGTGGTTTATCAAAATGTTCCAGTGGGATGGTGCCGCACTCGCTCAACGAGGTCACTGGTGGGGTGGATTTCACCTTCGGTATGGGGGTTCTGGGAACTAGCGAACTCTTGGGCGTGAAGCACTGAATACCCCCCATGGCATGGAACGTACCATGGCCATCAATAGTATCCATATTTATATCGGCATTATCAAATACGAATTGCGTGAATGAATTTTTTGTGATGATATCAAGGGGTTGTTGAAGAGTTGACACTTCTAATTTCCTGACTTCTCCATAGGCACTGCTGAACCCCATGGCTGATAGTACGTCGACAAGGTGCCTTGAGCCATACTTCCTGTACAGCAGGGTTCCTATTCCAAGTAAAATTGGAGAGGTGAAAGATCTTGGTCGGGTCACTGAAATCAGAGAATGTGCAATGGCTTTAACTTGCTTCCGAGCTCTTTCTATCCTTTCGGCATTCTTCTTCTTTCCTCGAGGATTTGTTATTGTCGTCAGTAACAACTTCAAGGATTCTGGAATGTCGTCGTCCACACTATTTAGGAAGTTGTCGGGGGAGGGGTACTTATCCAATTCATACACTTTGGATCTGATGTCCTCACGTATGATATATGCTGCTGTTTCTACTATTCGCAAGCGTTCGTCAAGCACCTGCTTCCTGGTATCATACCAGTTGCTACACAGAATAGAATGGCCAACATTTTTGTAGCAGATCGTAATTGGCTTATGTCGATTCGTTCCTGGCACAACAATCACTTCATCTCCGAACCTTTCTGATAGCTTCTGCACTAAGTAATCCTTTCTACGTTCAGGCCCACCGTATTGTTGAAGGATGTCGTTCAGTGAAAACTGACATAAGTCTTCATTATTCTCAAGATACTGGGTAATGAAGTCGACACATTTTGTCACTTCAGAACTCTCTCTTCGTCCACTGGTACCTTGAGTTGCATTAGGACCCACAGAAGGGCGAGAATGGAAGAAGGTATCACGGCAAGAATTGTGGTACCTTCCTTCTGCGGCTACTAAATCAGATTCATTCGCCATCCTATGCAATACAGCAATACCGCTTTCATCTCCTCTGGCAGTTGCAGTATCCCTGATTTTTTTCATTGTCTCATCTAGGGTCATAATCATATACGCACTGTTTCACGTCTGTGAACGGGGAGCTTTTTTTGCTTGGCCTTGAAGCTCTCAGAGGCATCCTTTCCACAGTACAAGCACAGTTCCTTGAAGTTGAATTTTGGTACTTCCTCACGGCATCTTTTCATACTACTTCTTTTTCAGCCTTCACAATGCTAGACTCCTTAGTGTAGACACCTTTGGTACACTTCTCGTGAACGACAACAACTTTCTGTGTTTGCAACCACGTGTAATGCCCATCCTTTCTCCTTCTACTGGCCTCAATGAACGTTTTAAGTGACTTTTCCTTTAATCTCCCTCTATCCTCGCCCTATCGTACAACATTCCGGCATATAAAACAAGTTACACACGCCATGTTGCGCCTGCTGTCCATCCAACTCTCTTTTTGCTTTTTCAGCAGTAGATCTATAATCCTGAAATTAAATATTGAGTAATTACCTAAAAGAAAAATTGGAAAAGAGAAAGTGTTGAAGTAAATTAGCTTACCAGTCTTATAAATCCGAAATTCTTTCCTTTGTTAATATAAACTTCACTAGTCGCTCAATAAGTAACAATGATATACACATTCACTCGCCTTCATTAGATCACGTTATTTAACTAACTGAAGATATTACATCAATGCATGTGCATTTATACAGATAAACTCAATTACCTATCTATACCTGACTGTAATTACAAACTATCTATCAGCCAGTAACCCAGGTATTTACAATAACAAACAATATTAGTCAATAATTAATTCCAAGAATGGTGCTAACAATATTACAGGTTCAGGAGTAGGCTATATGGGAAAATTGTTTTGAGTTCAAGTTGAGTTAATTATATTTACTTTTACTCGAAAAAAATGCAAGAAACTGAAAAGTTTTGAGTTCAGACGAAGTTTCCTGCCATGGTCTGCCTTGGCGGAAATTTGGCGCTACGACCTTTTTTGGTGTAGAATTCATATCTCAGCACTGGAGAAAGCGAATTTCAAATTTCAAAATGCGTCTGATTGAAAATGAAATATTCTATAACAATGGTTCTATGAGATTTTTCAATCGGAGCAGTAATTTTCGACCTACAGGCGGTGGAAGTTGAGGGTTGTCAACTTTTTAGCGGAGTTGGTAAAAAAGCCAACTTTTGACGAGCAATTGCAGCTGAACGGCCAAACGGATTTCAATATTGTAAAAGTAGTTCGACGCGGAATTTGATGATCTTTAAAAAAAGATAGAACAATATTTTCTGTAAAATGCGTGTTTGTCGAGTTATACGCGAAAAACTGAAAAAAGTGCTAAAATTTCGCGGTTTTTAGGCTCTCAAATCTGAAGCACAACCTAAAAACCGTCGCAAACTCATATACCCGTTATTTAGGACCCCCAAGAGGGATTAATACGATTTCCAGCTCTCGAGCAATTTTTAGGAGCTAGGGCCCTTTTTAGCGCTAACTTTCTTGGGCTATCAAGAATACTATCGACATTAATTTAACGTGAAAGATGTAGTACTGAAAATTCGGAGATTTTGGCATATACCGATGCAGATTGGGGAAGTGACCAACTGGACAGGAAAAGCATAAGCGGCTGTGCTGTATTTTACAACAAAAATTTAGTGTCATGGTTCTCGAAGAAACAAAATGTTGTGGCACAGTCAAGTTATGAATCCGAATACTTAGCCAGTGCAGCAGCTACTTCAGAACTATTGTATTTGCAAGGTATTTGTGCAGACTTCGGGATGAAAGACATTAAAACTGTTTTAATGATAGATAATCAAAGTGCTTTACATTCAATCCAAAGTTTTGAAAACAGTAAGAGATCAAAGCATATTGATATTAAAGCTCACTTTATAAAAGACATTGTTACAAAAGGTTTAATAACTATGTTATATATCAGTACAAACGATAATGTTGCAGACATTTTTACAAAATCTCTTGCTAAAGAGAAGTTCATCTATTTTAGAAAAATGTTAAATATAGACAATACTTAAATGAAAAAACAAGACTGCAATTTAAATTTTTTTTGGGTATTTAAATTGAAGGGGGGTGTTGAATTTAATGTAACCTGATGTCATTCTGTGATGTAGTGTTCTGTGTCAAAGAACTGGCAACAATGTAATACTTCACTTGTAAATTGTCATACTTCACTTGGCTGATGAAATGTAAAATAAACGAGTCTTTAATTATTCTGCCCCAGTTTTCTTCCAAAAGTAAAGTAAATTAATACAATAATTCAATAATAACAAGAATTTACACCAGAATTAGATTTTTCAATATTGCGATGTCGCAAACTGAGAAAATTAGAGGTGAACTGAAGATGAAAACACTCACAAAATTAATTCTATTTTCTCACCAATAGATTTTGAAACAAAATGCAATTTACGTTTGATAGAAATATATAGAATAGAAGTAAAATGTATTTATTGAGAATTATTATAGTCCTTTTTCCTCCAATCCTACCATTTCTCCTTATTTAAAACAAAGTGAAACAAATATCCTGTAACATTTGACAATTTGAATTTTTGACTTTTCATATTTATTTCTCTCAACATTTGATAATCTACTTCTGATTACAAAAAATGCCATATAATAATAATAATAATCGTCTTTATTGAATTTAATGCGAATCAACAACATTTACAATGATAAACGAGAACCTCTGACGGAATGCAAAAATGTAGTATTTTACCAGAGTAACTATATTTAGCAGATTTTTACCCAATTTTATATCCAATCAATAACATTTCTGTTCTTCAACAAAAATGGTTGAAGAGTGATAACAAGAGTCAACAAGTAGAACTCATGTAAAAAAAATTGTAATGTCTTGTCAATAAAAGCCTTCATTATTATTATTATTATTATTACATACTTTTTCGCATTAATAACTAATTAATCAATTTGTAGAAGTAGATTCTTTCATAACATAATGTTGGGTTCTTAATTGATTCAACTCACATCATTATTCATAACAAAAGCATTTGTAATCTTTTGAACACAAAGGCCTCAATACCTAAATTACTCAAATATTCATAAAAATCACCTTCAATATTCAGAATTTCGAAAATCAAAAATATGCCTACCTCAAGAAAGTCTTCCTCACTCTGATTTGGATTTCGAGTATAATGGGCTCAATGGTTTAGGCGTGAGGCCGATGGACACACAAATTTAGTTTTTTTCTGAGTGGAATAGAATCAATTATCAAATTTGGATTTTTTGACGATCACAATAATTTCTCCCTGCTTGGTCGCGAGGAAGCACAAAATAGAAAACCTACACTCAATATTTATATTTTAAAAAGTCAATTATTGGTTTTCTGTATATATCATTAAAGGAAAACTCTATTTTATTGCAAATGCTTTTAACGAAAACTTATACCAGATTCAGGAATAGGAAGTCAAAAATCCTAAGACCGTCCCTGGCGACACTTGCGCTCTATTGCGCAAACTCGTGGATTGGTGTATCTGCCGTAGAGGGACCACAAGCGTCAAGCGTCTAGTCAGTAGTCACACCAATTCTACTTTGATGGCGCAGTTCCGCATGACATTATTGACATTTTAGAAAACTCAGGTTATGACTGTTATGTTATGAAAATTGCTATTTTGTGAGCTTCTAAACTTTTATATGCTTTCATTTAATTCATTGTGAAAGTACTCATCGTTTCCACTAAATAATTAACAATATCAGGATACATTATTTTTGGGAAAAGTGAAATATCTTCAGCTTCAAGAAGATATGGATCAATGCCGATTATTGATATTTTATCTTTACCGTTGTCGATGAACATCATCTAAACGTGACTAATCCATTATTCCTAAATTTCAACATAACAGCAGAAACAGGAAAAACACATCAGAAATATTGATTTCATTGAAAATATGAACAGGATGTTCATAAAGTCAGTTGTGGAATCATTTGCGACTGAAAGTTGGAATTTAGTCGCTGTTTTCCATCGTACAAGATAACCTCTCTTGGAAGGGATTCATGATTTTTTCTCTCAAGTTATATAGGGTCTTTCTCAATATCTATCAGATGTAGTTCAATGTCCAGTGTGGCTTTTGGGAAGTAGTTGTTTTCTGTTAGATATTACAAAAAAGTAACTTCAATTTCCAGAGGAGTCATGTATTGATTCAATTTTCAGTTGAGAATGTTTCTCTTTAAAACACATCAGAAATAGTTATTTCACGGCAGAAATAGTTATTACACGGCAGAAATAGTTAAAACACGGCAGAAATAGAAAAAACTTTCTTTATTTACAGCAAACAGAAAAGTGAGGTTCTTTCTGTCAGTTACGCACTCTCTCTACTAAACCAATTTTCATTTCGTGTTTTATGTGTTAGTGTTAGCTAAGATGCCTAGAAACTCCGTGTTAGCACAATAAAAACAAAAAGCTTAACGTGGTAGGTTAGGCTAAGAATAAGAACAAGGGAGGATATAAACATTTCGAAGGCTCTTTTTTAATGTGTTAAAGTATTGTTTTTTTTTCTAGGTTTCTAACCATTGGCTTGGAAAGCCTGAATATACTTTTGAATTGTGAATCCGACAAATTGAATTAATTTTCTTTCCTCCAAAATATCCTGCGACCTTCAACCTGTTCTCGAGCATTTTCTTCAACATTAAATATTTGATCGTATATCAAATCATCAATCAACTCATCTATTTCAGTATCACATCAAAATAACAGACTTTTCAAATCTCTATTCCCTGACGTTTCCCTCGAAAATACCAAGAGAAATGTCAGGGAGTTATTTCTCTCGACAGGTAAGAGAAAACAAATTCAAGAATACACTCATAATCGCTAAAAGAGAAAAGTGCCTGTTTTCTCTTGGCTTTTCTACTACCTGAAACTCAAGAATAGCCACCCAGAGTGGAAAGTTTTCACATGTTGGATAAAATTTGAATTTGTCGAGAATGATTTTCCACATTCAACACAGATAGCTTCAACGCTTTTCTTTTTTTGGGGGGCTATTTTATCCAGTTCATCTGAAAATATAGGTAGATTTTCATTTTTCATAACATTTTATCAGTGCACAGATAAAAATAATCATGTATACACACTAACCTGGGTGGAAATTTTTACATGCCCTCTCAAACTACTAACATCGTAAAACGATTTGTTACAAATAGTGCACAAAGTCATTTTAAACAGTTTATTCAACAAAAAAACAAATCAGTTATCAAATAAACTCACCTTTCAAGTCTAAAAATCATTCGATTTCTTCACAACAAATAACAATTACTGACAGCTATCAACATGGAAATCGGTATTTAAAATTTGGCGCGGACACAGTGCGCATGCGGAACTGCGCCATCAAAGTAGAATTGGTGTGACTAGACGGTTGTTAGAGGGACCCACAGAACTCATACTTATAATAAGATATAAGTATGAGTTCTGTGGAGGGACCACGTTATTCTGAACTAATAGGGAAGATTAGTCTGACGTCACTATTATGGTTGGTAGCACTGGATTCAGTGGATTTCAGTAATTTGACGTTTGACCGTTTCCAAACAAATTATCTTTGTGTGTAGTCTGCTGTATAAAAATTTGTTTTTGGAAGTGTGTTAATAAAAAGAAGTAAGTTATATAGTTCTTGAACTTTTTGGGAATCTGCCTTAAATGAAGTTCAAAATAAATATAATTTTGTAACAGTTCTATCAAATTTTCACACATTAATTACAAACGAAATAATATTGAGGTTAGGTGTTGAATTTTTTCGGTTAATAAACATGAAATTTTTGGGAGATTCTTAACATTTCACAATTCATATTATACGTCAGTTTAAAGTTATGTTATTATTTTATAGAAATGGTCATGTGCTTTGCTCCCGATTTCAAGCATTATAGTGAGAGGAGAACGTGTTCTTTCATTCGTTTTCCTAAAGATCCAGCTCTATTGAAAAAATGGATTACACTCATCAGGTTTGGCATTTCTTTGTTTCTATAACTGTTGTTATTGATGTTCATGATTTTGTTTCAGACGAGAGGACAAAGATCCCACACCAACGTCGCTCATTTGTTCATGCCACTTTATAAATGGTGACAAAAACAATTTGCCCAGCTTATTCAAACATAATGAGAAAAAGCTGTTTACTTTTCAGTCTCCAGAGAAGAAAAAGAGAAGGTAATATTAACGAATACAATTAGAATATAATAAGTCTTATTTTATTGTTAATTTTTAGGTACAGAAAACACTCAGAGACCGAGGAGATTCAGGAAGTGTCAGCATCAGGTGATCCAAATGAGGCGCACTCCTCTGGTACTGCACCACACAGAAAACCCTCTAAGACGGAGGAGATTCAGGAAGTGTCAGCATCAGGTGATCCAATTGAGGCGCACATCTTTAGTACTTCTCCAAACAGAAAACCCTCTGAGGTGGAGGAGATTCAGGAAGTGTCAGAATCAGTTGGTTCAAGTGAGGAACACTCCTCTGGTACTGCACCAAACAGAAAACCATCTGTGACCGAGGAGATTCAGGAAGTTATTGTACCAGTTGATCCCATGGTAATGCACCAGTGTGTGTAGACTATTCTACACCAGGACCATCAAGAGTTAGTGATGATCCAATACCCTCGGCTGTTACTGAGATGACCAAGTATGAAAAAATGCAGACTCTATTACTCTCAAGTGCATTACATGAAGCAGAAATGTATTTTTTAAAAAAAGAAAATGACATGCTAAAGAAGCAGCTGCAAAACCTCTCGGTCAGATTTTCCTTTGATGTTATTAAAGACAATGACAAACTAGTTAATATGTATACTGGATTACCTAATGTGTATATATTTGATTGCCTCTATAGCCTGTTCGAAAATCTGAAATTAAATTATACACAGGGGTGGACAGTAGGTCTTATTCCAAAAAAAGATCAGTTGCTCTTAACTTTAATGAAACTGAGACTAAATTTACTACATAACGATTTAGCATGTAGATTTAATTGTTGTCAAGCAACTGTTTCAAATGTTGTTTCAACATGGATTCATGCAATTCTATTTTGCCAACTAATGGCAAGTATCCCTTCAAGACATAAGAACAAACAATGTATGCCAGCCTGTTTTAGTACATTTAAAAACTGTAGGATTGTATTAGATTGCACAGAAGTTAAGTGTATAAGGCCGTCTTCCTTAGAAAAACAAAGATCAACCTACAGTTCATATAAACACCAAAACACAGTTAAGGGTTTAATTGGTGTTGCCCCAAATGGTGTAACATTTGCCAGCGACCTCTACCCAGGATCTACGTCAGATAAAAAAATTGTGCAAGATAGTGCAATTTTAGAGAAAATGGTTTCAGGAGATCTAATACTAGCAGATAAGGGCTTTTTAATAGTCGATATTTTACCAGAAGGAGTTAACCTTAACTTACCACCATTTTTAACTTCACAATTTACCCCTCAACAAATAATACAAACACGGACTATAGCCAGAGCCAGAATCCACGTTGAAAGGGCCATACAAAGAATAAAGTGCTTTTCAATATTAGACTCTATGCCTCAGAACTTACTGCCACATTCAACACAGATTTTTCAAGTTTGTGCTGCACTAACTAATTTGCAATTCCCATTAATTGCTGAAGTGGGCGGCTTGTTTAAAATGGAGTGATATAATTGATAAACACTATTTGGTAATGTTAGTACATATAATTTTTTATTCCAAGAACTGTTCAATTGGAATATAGTTTTACAAATTTGAACTTTTTTATGCCAATAAGAAACTTGACCACATAATACAGATTTTGTTTACCTATTTCATTTTGTGATATATTATGTGAATGCTATTTTTGTACATTTTTATTCATAAACTTATACCTTTGAAATATACCTATTTTAATGTATTTTCGTATATTTTAAAAGAGTGTGTCTTCAAGTGAATAAACTTTTTATCTGTCTCTGATTTTCTGTCTTATTTATTACCAAGTAACAATTATTAAGAAGCACAATAAACATTTTTTATTTGTATGCAAATTTCAATCTACCACCTTGGTAAGAATGAACAAAGGTATTCGTTTCTACTTAACATATTTGAATAAGCTAGTTAGTACCTGCCATAGGTTTGAAAAGTTCAATATCATCCTTGTCAATGAAACACAAGTAGAGTCTTGTAATAAACATTTATTTTATTGTTCAATGTACTATTTTAATATATTAATAACTGACATATTTTTCTCCTAACAAGAAAGGTATATAATGTTCTAAATAAATTTTTTTAAGGATTTTTAAGTTGTCTTCAAAGTATTCAGCTTCTATAATTACTAATACAACTTCTTTCGGTGTCCATACAACAAGATGAGCCTTTTTCCTGTTTGTAACTGCCAGTTGGCCTTAATTTGAATGAAATATTCATGATTCCTATTCACTGATACATTGCCATCAGTATCTGCTGTTATGATATAATCATGTACAGTTTTGATAGATTCTAATATAGACTGATCACGATGTTTATAGGGACATTTCACTTCAACTAGTTCATCGTCTCCAATCAATCCATCTGGACTAGCACCTAAATACCCACATTGATTTAACCACAATCCAGTGGGAATCACTTTAACATTGAGTGCTTCTTCCAAAGCTTCAACAGCTTGTTTTTCATGTAGGTTTCCCCATTGTACTGCTTTTATGTGGTCCAAATTATATGCACCTGTTGAAAATTTATTATTCAAAATATTTTATGATAAAATAACTAGCTACTAAAACTCAAAATATGAAATAAATATAAATTGAAGTACCTGAAAGCCTTTTAAATAGACTTGGAGGATAACGCTGCCTGCGACATGCTGCCAACACAATTGAAAAATTACTAGCTGTCAGTCTATTTTTTCTCGCCAACAGCCATTTTGAATTGCACGACTGTCCAATTGTATCTTCAGCTACCTTAAGAATATCAAGTTGTTCCAGTTTCACCTCATTTTGAAAAAAAAACCAACTTGTCCTGTGCAGACAAATATTGTTCACTGAATAAGATGTCTTCAATATTTGCTACATATTTTTCTTGGTCTGCTATTTCATCTGCTAAAAGCCAAGAGAACCCAACAGCACCATCAAAAACAGAAAGTTGGTTCTTAAAATTATTTATTTCTCCTTCTGTTAAATA
Source organism: Chrysolina oricalcia (assembly GCA_944452925.2). Taxonomy (NCBI): domain Eukaryota; kingdom Metazoa; phylum Arthropoda; class Insecta; order Coleoptera; family Chrysomelidae; genus Chrysolina; species Chrysolina oricalcia. The sequence continues at coordinate 29,224,066 of OX101817.2, forward strand.
TCTCTCGGTTGCTCTGTGAGGTGTGGATGTATAAAGATCTTTGATTCTTTGTATTTCTATGTCCTTCGATGGTTTAGACTTGCTCCATGCACATTCCTTATCAGTAACCGATATATTGTCACGAGCAAAGAGTAACAAAGCTGCCATGTGATGATATCGTAATTGACCACGTGGGCAGTTACACTTGCCTGATTTTATCGACCAGTCTATATCAAATTCTATCTGAAAAATAAAATACACTATGAATACAAAAGAAAATGTAAATGTAGGTATAACAGTGACATTGAAATAATAATATCTCTTCTAAACACTATGACAAAATATTACGATAGTAAGTTATTATACATTTTCCAATATCATACCTCAACATCATATTGTCGGTCTCTCATGCTGGCATGCACCTTTCCACGAATAATAAGAAGGTCACTATCCGACAAAATATTAATCACATGCCCCGAGTCAACAGCATTTTCTCCTCTCTTCACTAGTTTTTCTTCATCTCTAAAGAAGTTCATTATCTCGGGCAGCCTAATCAAGCGCTTTGATGCCATGTTGATTCTCGGACGGTAATCACACTAATAAAAAACGGCTGATATTTAAAAATTAAATCACTATGAATTAGCTAATAATAACAACAATTTCAAACATCGAATTTATTCAAGGGGCTAAATCATAAATAAAAAACCGAACAAAAATGGTATAACCTCACAAACATTTAAATATGTCTAGATGACGTTATAAGCCATATTTATAAGCGGTTTTTTAATACGTTAATTAGGAATTAAATACAAAAAACACATAACCTACCTGAAAATACTAAGATGTAGCAAACAATTTTATAAAATAACTTTTTTAAATCTCTTATGGACATATACGTACAAAATCGGTTTGTTTGGAAACAGAATAAATGACAGATATATATATTTGGGGAGGTACCAGTGGTACCAACCTAAACCTGACGTCACGGCTAATTTAGTCTATTGGCGTTCTAGCAAAGAGAGAGTTGGTTCTAGTCTAGTATTATATTTCTATGGTTTATTAGGGATTTTTCTTTCAAAATGGCGCTAAATTCAAAACTAGAGCTAGAGTTTTATTATTGAAAGAGGTATTGTGTAGTCTCGGAAGTGTCGGATAAAGCCACCGTGGGGTCCGTAGCAAATGTGAACAAGAGGCCCTTGATTTGCATTAAGTATTAAAGTATAGAATATAAAATAAAACAGCACATTTACAAAAAGACTTTCCGTGATTTAATCCAAGCAAATTTGGAGATAACACTCGTCTAATCAATATTTCTAAGTTAATCACTTTCTATGTCCATTATATTGAGGTCATTTGATGTTCTTGTTCCATTGTGCTCCTTAACACATTTTTAAATCGTTTTAATTTTGAAAAAGAACGTTCTCTGCTGTAGTTGGTGATTATCAAAATCAAGTGAATGCAAAACACTATTCCAACATTTGGGAAACACGATTCCAATGAATTTCATGTTAAGAGTTTATAAACTTGAAGTTCCTGAGCCTCGTGCTTTTTCTTTCTGCTGTCAATATCAGCTGCCACATCTGTTTTTAGCAGCTTCGCAAAGTGCACCAGTTCATTGCCCAGACTGTCTTCCACATCCTCTAGGAAATAATTGACGATAGTTCTTTTTAAGATCTTTTCTGCCGAAGTATTCCAAATACACTAGTCACTTGATGGTAAGCTTCCATGCGTTTAGCTAATGCAGACAATTACAACAATAAAAACATGAATTTAAAAACTTCCAGGTGTTTGATGTTCTCTACTACTTCTTTGAGTGTAGTAGCCTTCTTTTATGAGGTCTGTGAGTAGAGCTGCTGCTGAAATGGTCGTACTTTGTATTTCGCTTGCGTTTTCTTAAAGTCGATTGCTGATATTCTTCACAGCCAATTAGGGCTTTGGCTTTTGCATCTATATCTGAAAATTTGGATCGTATTGCTAGGAAGTAGCCTTGTAATGATTTATAAAGAGCGTACCTATCTCGTGTAAGATCTTGATCGGACGACTGCAACGAAGCGTTAGTCGCTTGCAAGTGTTCTAGAATTTCATTCCACGCTATAGTCATTATTCCCATTTCTAACTTATTCATTTTCGGTAGGTGGTATAAAAACATATCTTACTTGATAGTGTTTTTTTACTTTGCGCACAGGCGCGAGGCCCCCCAGGCGCGGAGCCCGTAGCATTTGCTTACTGGCTAATTTGCTAACTGGTAGCTCTTGCTACCTGGCAAATGCGGCAAAGTGTAGGGTTATTTCTTTGTCAGTGCAAATTCGTTCCATGAAAAAGTTCAAATGTAGAAATGATATTGAACCATTTTAACTGTTATGATTAAAATGTAACACATACCCACAAAACTGATACAAATTCAAGATGTAACCTCAAAGTATTCAAGCCAATACTGCCAAGAGCATTTTAATCAGAAAGGTACGAAGGCGTAGAAGCTTCCAGATAAACCTGTCTATTAGACAATTATATCTGTCAATTATAATAACTGTCTAATAGACAGATTTATCTGGGAATTAGAAAAAATCACTACATCTGGCGCTTCTACGCCTTCGTAGAAAGATAAGGTTTGTTTATCCGCGAAAGTTACCACTCAGAATATTTTCTAGATCGATCAACTATTTGGCAACTAGGAAACGTGAAATACGCAATTTTTTTTAAATTCAGGAAAATGATATATTTTGAAATTAGCGCCATTTTGAAAGAAAAATCACTAAACAAAATTAAAGTCCCTAGTGTTTTGTATTTTATGGAAAATCTTAATATTCCCGTAGTTATGAACAATATAAATCATATTACGGGGTTCCTGAGGCTGCCAGGAACGCTGACATGAGGAAAAAATGCCGAAAAACGTGCCAGTAGTTTTAAAGCCAAAAGTTGTGTGGTGGCATGACTGCATCCTTATCCGAAGAAATTTAGAAAGCGCATTATGAGTTCTGTGTCTGTGAGATCACTTCAAGAGCTACCCCGAGTTACTCGGAGCTACTCAATGGGACAATTGGAAAGCGGCTCTGTTTAGTTGATTTTTTTCGTATTTTCCTGTATTGGTAAAAGTGGTAATAGCTGATAAACTTATAGTTGAATAGTGGTATCCCTTCTTCAGTTTTGCAGCCGCAGTGTAAATTGCACTGGCTGTAGTGATTGTAGGTGTTTATTTGGATAATCAACATCAAATAAAAGATGTTTATTGATTTTAACTGCTTGTGATACCAAAATAGAGTTGTTATGTTTATTTTTAATAGGTTTATTTGGTGTTGAAATATCATTTCAACACGATTGCAGTTCCTTTTCAGTAAAAATTTCGGCAAAATGGCAGATGAAATAAGCAATCAATCCAACCAAGGTATTTGTTTTTATACGTACATCGTTTGTAAATTTTCATTTCTGTTCTCTCTGAAAATCATTAATTCAAGATGATACGTTTATTCCAGTTTGGGTACGTGACTGATACCTTTAAATTTTCGTTAGCTATGTTACAATGTACTGGTAAATTTTGTCTATGACACTATTTCAAGGGATAAATTAATATTTTTTTAAAAATCTCACGTTCGATTATTTTTCAGCACCTCGAAGACCAATTGTCAAGGCAATGGAATTTTCACAAGCATGTAATTCACCTGCTTTTTCTTTTCGTCCACTATCAGGTGCAGATAAAGTAGGAACAACATCAGCCATCAATCGTCCCAAGATGAGTTTACCTAGTGTCACAAAAACTAAAGAGCCTCCACTGGTTTATCGGTGAGCATGAAAGACTATTTCAACATTCGATTAATTCTTAATGGGCAGTCAATCTCGAATATTTGCAATTTTTTTCAATACACAGATGTTATTTGGGCTGGTCAACACCCACTTGATGTGGGTTGTTATCCCATATTTTCTGATGTTCACAAGCAAAGATATAAATGATGTGAAATGATTTAAGATTATAATAATTTTGCTTCAGTTCAGCATTCTGATCCATACCTATATTAAAAAAGGACAAATAATTATTTTGTTCGAAATGTCTGGAGTTTGAGCCCCAGTTGCGGCTGGGATTTTTTAATTTAATTTGACCAATTAAATTATTAAAATCTCATGGCTCGACTGGGGTGAGTCCTGCACGATTCACTGTTGCATTCCAATTAACAGTGCTGCTCCTCAGGTGGCGTATGGAGTTAGTAACAAGGCCTACCCATAACACATGGCTAATGACCATAGCAGTCGACGCCAAAACACCAAAGAAAAAAAAATATTTCAATCAAGTACTTTTCTATTCAGTGTAGTAACTAAAGGAGAGTTTAACCAGCAAATAAAATAAAGAACAAAATAGAACAAAATAAGAAAGTTAAACATGCGCATCTCTATGAAAGCGTTTATACAAGAAATAACATAAAATGAGAAATAACTACAAAAGATGGTCAACTTTCATCTTTTTGTCTTATTTTATTGTATTTGGAAACTGATAATGCGCTTGACAGAAATCTTTTCTGTTGTAAAATGTTCCAAGTTTCCAATTATTTAAGTTTTGTTAGATGTGACAACCGTTTTCAAGCTAATCAAGTTATATGCTTTCACATCTTTCTGCAATCAATGAAACACCATCACTTTGGCTACCAATTTCAAAGCTCTCATTTTCTTGACTCTTACATTCGTTATGAGGCTAGGAATTCTGCAGTCTCATTTTCCTGATCATGCTCCATTATTATTTGTGACACAGAATTCCACTTGCTTTCTGGCCTGTTTTTTCTTTCAATAAACGAGTATGACCTGAAAATTGGATGTCATAGTACTATTTAGAGTAAAATAGTCACTTACCAGTTAAGAGTAAGTTCTCTCAGAGTAAAGACCTTACATATTGATTATAATATAGTACTAGGACAAAGGTAATTCAAACCAAACATGGAAAGTGATGATACTGATAGAAGAGACAGTGAGATGGAATTGGAAGATAATGGACAATGGAAGAGAGTCAGATTGAAAAGAAAATCAAGTTTGTCACCCAATTTATTTCTATTCGAAATAACTTGAACTGCATCATATCAAAAATTCATAAAAATCCACAGAAATTTTTTCGTTTTGTGTCATTTCCATAAGGAGTTTGCGGGGTCCTTTGTTCTAAGCTGATTATACTCCATATTCATCTGTTCCTTTCGCTCTTCAAACATACTCAATTCTTCTGCCATCTCATACCTTGAATGTAATTTGACAAACCGTGCACACTCTGTGAATACCTTTGGTTAATACAATTCAAAAGACGTAGAAATTATCATTACACCAAAACTACGCCAGTTTCTCTCGACCGCGTTTGCCAAAATATTTTTTTTATTCCATGGAACAAGCCTAGTACAGGTTAATTACAAATACTTATGAATCAAAAAGTGATAACAAACATAAACAGTGGTTTTGAACATTAAAAAATTTACATTAACAGCTGATACAATACACGTAATATAAGAATACGGTAGTTCCTCCACACACACAATTTATAAAGCTGTGACCAATTATTAAAAAGTCAATATAACATTTTTTCAGAAAAATAACTGATACATTCCACATGCAACTGTATCAAACCCGGTTTTTTCGATGCTTTTCCGGGCGTCCACGAAAAACTCAATGATGAAAATAACTGTCAGACAACATCCTATAGCATCTAATAGCCTACCAACATCGTATGATTTGTCCTAGGGTGGATGTGTGCCGGTTTTTCCCGCCCTCTGGTATCCCACCAAGGACAGGATCGAACCCAACACCTCAAAAATGCAATGCTACCCCATCCCAACCCCTTTGTGGCAAGTGATGGTTTTAACATTGTCATTTCATATATTTAGATGTTATATTATTTTATATTGTAAATTTAATGTTAACTTTTTGCTTTGTAAGAAGATTAAATGTCTAAAATTTAATATAGAATACCTATAGTGTGAAAGACGAAGCCAAGAAAGAGTCTTAAACTCGTGCAATGAGAGGCTGCAAAAATTCAATTGATCAAAAGCATATCAAAAGCATTTGTCTTTGAATTCGGGGAAGACTGCTATTGTAGCCATAATTTGAAGGTAAAACGGAATGTAAAAAGTTTGCTGAAGTCTTGTGGTGCAAGAAGGTTCTAGAAAATTGATCGTTGAAAGTACCTAGGGACATTTCAAATTACCGTTAACAATTTTGTGAAGAAATATCGAATCTCCGTGTTTTCTTCTCACAGATAATGGAGATAGATTTATTAGTTGCCCGGTTTGTTGATAATCTAGGAATACATAAAGTTTGAAGTTGACATAGATTAGAAATATGTTGAACATTTTTGATATTTTGCCAAAGAACATTGTAGTAAGGGTTCTAAATGAGAGAGCAATATTCGAGGTGAGGTCTTACCAACGCATAATGTCTAGTTCGTAAAAAAGTTATATTTGTGAATTTCAATGTCATCCTATTTATAAACCCTAGAAGTTTCAGGGCTTTGTTTGCTGTAGAGCAAATATGTGAATTGAGGTTCAATGTTGGATCAAGTATCTCTTATACATCTCGATTGCCCTCATAAACTGTACATTGCACAAATTCGAGGTTGCAGCCCTGTATATATTGTTAAAAGTTCTATATTATATTTTGTTTGATATTCGCAGTAACCCTTCAACACAAAGATCCAAGTCAAGGTAACATTTGAAGTGTTCGTGGACTGTGTTGGTTTTGCATGTTTTTTTTACTGTCTGATAACGATTTAAAAAACTGTAAACTGAATGACTAATTTTAATGACCAGTTTTTAAAGTAGATTTGGATCGATGTAGTAGTAGTGAGAAATAATGAATATTGATTTTGTGATATATGTGAATCGTACTCTAACGCCATAACCACACATTGGGGCAAGTGTTGGCGATAACATTTGCTCATGTTCACAACAGTACTGTTTTCTAGAAAACCGCATATTGGAGTGATTGGGGCCAAGCTCAGTCAGTCCCAAGCAGAACCAACGTGAACGTCGCACAATTTTCTGTGTTGCGTTTCTGCTGGTTCTGCTTGATAGAGATCCAATTACTTCAGTACCTACTTTTTCATTCGACCATACCTCATGGGACGACATGATTTGTTCGTAACTTTCACATATACTTCCTATGTGGATGTAGGCTAATTGGGTACTGAGTAAAAGTTCTAAACGCCCAATGTGTGGCCGGCAATTAAATATACACCGACACAAGACGTATAACATCCAACATTTGCACACTGTAGATACACTAGATTCTGAATCCACACATTGGTCGATCGTTATTGGCGCCAACCTTATACCGCTGTGAACGAAGTTCGAACCTATTAATGTCAAAGTTGAGGATCGTGCTAGAAATAGCACAAATCAAAACTTTGGATGACTATTTAGCAAATATAATATTTTGAGTAGGTAATTTTTGGTGAATTATTAGTATGCATATAACATTAGACATTTCAAACTCATTTAACTCTGCCTGGACATCATACCTACGTACAATAAGTACCAACAAACGCTACTTTTTTGCAGACAGATAGATTATGACAGGACAATGGACACAACAGACAATATAATGTCCACGAGAATCCAGACTCGGATCTATACTCAGGACAGTAATAATGGCATTTAAACTACGATGAACACATATTACAGACTTTCACAGACGATCAAGAAATATAAGTAGCGGAAAAAAAACAGCCAACCAGAATAACTTTGGACGAAAACCAGGGCTACTAATTGCTATTCTTGACCATTTGCTATAATATCGTGTACCTACTCGAGTCGTCACATTCTGATGTTCTCTGCATGTAACTAAGAATGTAATGATATGAGCACTTGTTCATATTGCGACCAGTCAAGAATAGCACCCATATGGACGCGTGCAAAAACGGGCAACACGAATAAAACTAGAATATAAGGAATACAAAACAGAGACCATGTGCATTAGTGAAACGGACGGACGCACAAAACCACAAAACCAAAACACTAATACTATGGATAGAACACATACACACGTTCATGAGCCGTGGGGGTCGTGATGGTAGAGCGTTCACCTCTCAAGCAAAGGGTCGTGGATTTAATTTCCAGCATGTTCACCAGTCTCGTGCATGGCACGTCAAAAGGTAAGGACTACGTCTTCCCTAGCTCGCACAAGTCTCTCTAAGACTTCTGAGGGTTGTCCTAAGGGTGCTTCCGGTTGACGGAAAGAACAAATATTTAGAAAGAACTAAAATGGACTAAGACGCAAGAAGGGAAATCGACACCACGGCAAAAGGGGCGCTGAAATAACTTACACTGGGCAGAAATGAAAAGACTCGAGTATTGGCGCAGTCTACCGGGCCTAGCCCATTCCAAAGCATTTATCGCATGCACAAGGAAACAACAGGACACAGACAGACTACTGTAACTCAGTAGAGCATGTCTCAGAGTAACCTTAAGTAGGTATCCTCACTGGCCACAGATTTTCCATATTTGGCAATACAATTTGTGTACTTTATACCTTTTAATAATGATAATAGTAATGCCAGAAAACATTGGAAATTGTTCTCCCAATGTACTCTTCAATTTGGTTTGAGAGGTTGGATGTACTGGGAGAATTAAACAATGTGTGAGCACAATTGACAGATCTCGATGTAAAAAATCTCACTTCTCACTTTCCCATTCACCTTAGAAAAAGAAATAATCTCATTTTCCCGTTTTGCTAACATAGGACCGTTTACCATTTTTATCGACTCCAGAGAAAATTCAGTAATTTTTTGTTAGTTACTTTTGTGTTAATGTTTAATTCGGTGGATGGCCTTCAGCGAACAGTTTGTACTTATTCCGCGGCTACTTGTCAAATTAGACAGAAAAGTTAGGTTATACCTCAAAATTTTTACAAAATATTGAATGCACAAATTGTTTCTTTTTCAGTTTTCTTGCACCTATCATTGCACAATCGATTTTTTTCCTTGAAATCGAAAAGTCAGTTAAAATGTAATAAACTCATATGTCGCAGATTTTTTGTAAAAGAATGTTTCCAACTGAATTGAAAAAAAAATCAAATATGCCATTAAATTTATACAGGGTGTTTCTTAATAAATGCGCAGGACTTCAGGATGTGATAGCTCGTCCAAAAATATGAAAAAGTTTCTATTAACTTACCCTCTAAAATGCACCATTTTCGAGATACAGGGTGTTGAAATAAAAAAAAAATAATCGTTTTTTGCGAATATCTCTGGAACCGTTTATCGCACAGAAAACAGATAATAAGCTATGTTTTGTGCGGATTTTTTATTTTTTCAAATTCATAATTGGTGAAAATTTTGAAGGGGTAGTGGGTGTTTTTTTCTCCAACTTCTACTCCACTGGAAAAAGTACAGTTTTGAGCCTCCTGCCTCCTATATGAACCGCCAATGTTTTCTACACAAAAAGGTATTCTTGGTCATAAGCTCTAAAGTTGACCGTTTTCAAGAAAAATCAACTTTCATGTTGTTTAAATAATGTTTTTTCCTCGAAAAATTGCTGCGTGCATTGAAGCTAACGGCGGACATTTCCACAATTCGACTGAGTATGATTGTTATTGTTTTTTTTTATTTTGCAATTAAGAAGTTAACGTTTGGTTTTGTTACTTGTTCTAACGTTTAAATAAATTTTGTATAATTAGGAAAAAAAATATTAAAAAAAATTTACCATGTTTTTCAACATGAAAGTTGGTTTTTCTTGAAAACGGTCAACTTTAGAGCTTATGACCAAGAGTACCTTTTTTGTGTAGAAAACATTGGCGGTTCAAGTAGGCGGCTCAAAATCATACTTTTTCCAGTGGCGTAGAAGTAGAAAACATAGCTTATTATGAGTAGAAAATGCATTCAATATCTGTTTTTTGTGCGATAAACGATTTCAGAGATATTCGCAAAAAACTAATTTTTTTTTAAATTTCAACACCCTGTATCTCGAAAAAGTTGAATTTAAGAGGGTAAGTTAATAGAAACTTGTTTTCATATTTTTGAACGAGCTATAACATCCGGAAGTCCTGCGCATTTATTATGAAACACCCTGTATAATGCTTGATGCAAAATTTCTATAGTTTCAACATTTCGTTGAAAAATTGCTTTAATTTTTATGGGCTGAAATGAATACAGCAAATTTTGCTGTGAAATGTTGAAATTAGAGTAACTTTGCCTTTGCATCAAATATGACAGAATTGTATCAGGACATTTGGATTTTTTTGAAAAATCCAATTCAAGATTTCAAACAAAAAAATCTACAGCAGAGTGTATTACATCTTACTTTGCAACTTAACAATTTCAAAGTATCGATCGATAAAAAAATCATTTGCGAATGTTACTTCGATATGGTTTGCCAGAACATTGAGACATCAATAGACGAGGAAAGTGAGTCGTCTCAAATGTCATTCTTGTCAAAAACTGATTCCAAACAAAGAATTTTAGGTGACATTCTCTGTTGATGATTTGTTGCTTTGCTTATTAGTTTGTGTCTGTTTTTTTTGGATTTTGTTTTCTCAGGCAAAAGAAGTTGAAAAACATCGGAAACAATTTCGGACAAGCTGATTTAAATTCGACGGAGGTTTGTTTGGAATCAGTTTTTGACAAGAATGACATATGTGACGACGTCATCACTTTTCTCGTCTACTACAACTCTAGGCTAGCTTTGGGTAGACCCTTGACATACTTATTTTTGCAGTAAAAATTGGATTTGAAACTCGGTGACATACTGGTTTTATTTACTAAAATTATTAATTCTTATTGCACTCGTTTTTATGATTTTGAAAGTAACAGTTCTAACTTTATTATTTTCATCATTCATGATTCATATTCTTCTATTTTAGTTATCAATCTCCTGTACGAATTTTACACTCAATAAATACTTGACATTCACGCTTTTTGAAAGCTATAACAAAAAAAACTTTTGTTTGTTAATTTGTCAGGGGATATTTACAGTCGTAGCAGAGTAAATAATATCAAACTGATAAGATGTGTTATCATAGGTTTAAATACCTTGTTTACTTTTGCCTCTCTTTATACAGGGCAATTCAAATTCGACCCCCACCATTGGGATCTCCTAAGTCGAAGCTTAAATTGAGGCAAAGTTGCGTATTCTGGTGCCTAACAAAATACTGTTTTGAAACTTGGAAAATTCCAAGTATTTCCGGAAATATCGGAAAAAAACTGAAAATCGGAATTTTCGTTTTTATTTTTTTCTATCGTTATTTGACAACATAGCTCAAAACCAAAAGTACATTTTCATTGATACTTTTTTTCAGCTACACGTTTTCATGTTCAGATTTACTATCCGACGTTTCGTCTTCTGGCATTCATCATCAACTTTTTTTTTCTGTTATGGGCGCCATATTGTTTTTTTATGCAGAAAAATAGTTATTCTAATTCTGATTTCATTGATGTATAATTTGTTATGATTTGCACTTCTGAAACCACAGATATTAAAAAAAAACAACTTCATCTGAGATGGTCATGACTCCATCGAAAAATTTTGTTTAATAAACACTAGTTGTCGGAACTCATTAAACATCATAAGTTTGCACAAATACTTCAGTCGAAATGTCCTCATTCTCAGGTGAAGAAAAACGAGAAATGTTGAAACTTTATTATAAATTTGATAGGAATAGTACGAAAACAACACAAAGGACCCCGCACAAATCAAATGGGAAATGGATCCCTGTCGAATTGGCTGAAATTTGGATATGTTGTAGTTTATACCCTTCTGTTCAAAAGTCTCCATTGGCCCGATTCCTAAAAATGGACAGTTATTTAGGTATCGAAAGTCAAAAGTTGCAACTTGTGCAAATCGCCCATGTATAATGGCGATGACTTTGTCCAGTTTTGACAGGAATAATAACAATTTCTGAATTGTCAATAAATGTCAAGTTTCTACAAAAGGTAATGTTTTGAAGATTCTTATACTAGCATTATTTTGAATAATATGGCTTTTAGAAGAAAATGCCGACAATAGTTAAATCGCCATACGCAGACGAGAGCTAAGGAAGAGATGCAAATTCTTTTTCGATCGCGTGAGAGGTTTACACTAGTCGCAACTTTTGACCTTCGATAACTAAAAAACTGTCCATTTTTAGGTCTCGGGCCCATGGAGACTTTTGATCAGAAGGGTTATAAACTACAACATATCCAAATTTCAGAAAATTGGACAGGGATCTATTTCTCATTTGATTTGTGCGGGGTCCTTTATTATGAATTATATCCGGAAAGACAACAGCCGGATAGAACATTATTCCGAATTTTGGGCAAACACTTGGCTGAATACGGTGCGTTTCAAAAAACAAGAATGAAATCATGAGCTTGTAAAAAATGCACAAAAAGTATTACAACAAGTGTTCGAAATGATGGCCTTCCTCTTGAATACATAACCGAGCTCGTCGTCTCAAATTAAGAACAGCCTTAACAATATCCCTTCTTCTGATAGACCTGAATTGCGTGATAATATTGTCTCTAAGTTCATCTACTGTGTCATATTCTTGCTCTCCATAGATTCTGTTCTTTAAAGTGCCCCACAAGAAAGTATCCAAAACTGTAAGGTCAGGTGACCTTGCCGGCCACCTCACTGGTCCAGAATTTCCTAACCACCTATTAGGAAATCTTTGGTGTAAATATTCGCAAACTGCTCTTTTATTGTGTGGAGGAGCCCTGTCATGCTGAAACCAGCAGCTGTTATAATTAGCAAGGGGAAACTTATCAATATATTCTTCGAATTCGTTTCTTAAGAACCCAAGATAGGTTTCCCCGTTCAAAGTATTAGAGAAGAAATGAGATCCAAGTATTCGGTCGTCATAAATTCCAGCCCACACATTCAAATGAAACCGAACTTGTGGTCTGACTTCTCTGAAGTGTCGTGGATTATTTTCACTCCAAATGTGCTCATTATTTCTATTAAAAACACCACAGTTCGAAAAAGTACTTTCGTTGGTCCAAATAATGTTTTTCAAGAAGTTTGTAGGGTCTACCCTATCCGAGAGCCAGCTACAAAATTCCATCCTTCTCTCAGGATCACCTGGATGTAATTTTTGTGAAATATTGTAGTAGATTTAAACTCTAGTTAACTGACTAAAATAATTTATTTAACGAAATACAATGATTCACAATACTCTAATTTACATAACATTCACTCTACTATTTATATTCGACTTTCACTTCACTGACTGCCTGTCTGTCCGCTGCGTAGTTCTTTTTATATCCGACGTTGACTTCTCTGAATGCTCCAGAATTTTCCATCGAATCGCCCAGACTCACCGCGGCGCCCAGATTCTTCTCGGTGCAAGCGCATCGACAGTCTCCCGCGGTTGGTCGCTAGCTATACGTGAGAGTTCAGGTCCGGCATCGCCCGCAGCTTCGCCACATTGCCCCCTTCTTAGATATATTTCGTCCCGAAATGTCATCCTTGGAGTGTGTCGATATTTGCAGGATTCCCCATATCTGCATCGTGAAGTTCGATGAAAATAACACTCCACAGTCTTCATGTTAGGTCGTGTAATAGGATTACAACAAACCAAAATCTGGATGCCGCTGGATCGGAATATCGTCTCCAACATACTTCTTATAACTCTCCAATCCAGCCCATCAATACCACAGGATAATTTTGGGATTGCCAAGTCCACCAGATTCTGGTTCACCATCGTATCTCTTAGTTGGGTGAGGCTCCTCCAGACATCTTCATAGGACGGTTTGTCTTGGGAATGCTTCTTGGTCACCAAGTAGTAGATGTTCCTCTGGCCCTTCTTCAGCTGTAGCACACCTCCAATTTCTGGATTCTGTTTCCGTAGTGTCTGGAGTTGGCCAAATTTCTTGGAGAACACTACAGCGATGCCCCTGGACATTCGAAGATCTTCTGCGACGCAGTGTGCTAGGGCGTAATCGACTGGCACTTTGAAAAAGTCCCGTGGCTCCTCCCGAGTTACCCCGTGTGACACTTTCTGTCCATTTGAGTATAAGGACATGAATTTCTGGAACGTCATCGCATCCTCTGGTGGTCTGAGGGTGCGGACTTGGTCATGATTTCCAGCGTAAGGGGCCAACCTGTTGAAATGAACGACCCTGGGTTTACCTCTGGGTGGCTTGTGGATTCGGTAAAGCAGGTCGTTTATCCTCTTGATGATCTTGTACGGACCTTCCCATGAATTCCGTAATTTCGGTGACAGGCCCCGGCGACGCATCGGGTTGTACAGCCAAACTAGGTCACCAACCTGAAATCCTCCAGCATCGGCATTGATGTCATAAGTCGCTTTCATTCGGTCGCTAGCACTCTGGATGTTCAAACGGACTCGTTCGTGGATGTCCTCCATTCGCTGCCAGAGTTTACTGACGTAGTCCTCTCCCGCGGTATCCTGTCCTGGTGGCATCCCAAACTTTAGGTCACAGGGAAGTCGCAGCTCTCGGCCCATTATGATACTAGCAGGGGTTTGGCCGGTCGACTCGTGTACTGCGGAACGGTAGGCCATCAGAAACAAATGGAGATACTGATCCCAGTCTCTTTGATGGTCAGAGACTACCTTGGACAAGTGGCGATTGATAGTCCTGTTCATCCGCTCAACCATTCCATCGGACTGTGGATGTAGAGCTGTGGTTCTCGTCGCGGATGTTCAGCAGGTGGCAGATTTCTTGGAACAGGTTGGATTCGAAATTTCTGCCTTGGTCCGAGTGCAGCTCCAAGGGGACACCGAATCGACATATCCACTCTTTCACCAAGACGTCCGCGACGGTGATGGCTTCCTGGTTGGGCAGGGCATAGGCTTCGGCCCACTTGCTGAAATAGTCCATTGCCACAAGGATGTATTTATTTCCATGATCTGATACGGGGAACGGGCCGGCGATGTCAATGGCGATTCTTTCGAATGGACTACCTACATTATACTGACGCATCGGGGCCTTGGGTCGTGTCCGAGGTCCATTGCTGGCAGCACAAACAGCACACTTTCTGCACCAGTCATTGACATCAACTTGACAATTGACCCAGTAAAACCGTTGTCTTACTTTCTGCAGGGTCTTCGTCACACCCAGATGTCCTCCAGCAACTCCATCATGGATCTCTCGGAGTACTTCCTGTCTTCTGTTCTTGGGCAACACTATCTGACGTCTGTCCTCCCCACCATCTTCGGACTCCAATACACGTTTCAGGACGCCATTGTCCAGGGTAAGGGAATTCCATTGGGTCCAGTAGGATTTAACTGCTGGGGAATATCTTGCGATTTCCTGCCATGTCGGTCTTTGATTACTATTTTTCCAACCGATGACTAAACCAAGATCCGGATCTCTTTCTTGGTCTTTCTGGACCTCGTTGTCATTCCAGTTATTGTCAACTGCCGTGGTTCTACAAATCGCTGCTTCCTTCTCTTCTGCTCGTCGGCAGTGTGAGCAGTCGTCTGGGCATGGTCTCCTTGACAGGGCATCTGCGTTCTTGTGGCCACTCCCTGCTCGATGTTCGATCTCGAAGTCAAATTCTTGGAGTCTTTCGATCCAACGTGCTACTTGGCCCTCGGGATTTTTGAACTGTAGAAGCCATTTAAGGGCTGCGTGGTCGGTCCTCAACAGAAATCTTCTCCCGTACACGTATTTGTAAAAGTGTTCTACTCCCTTGACAACAGCCAACAGTTCTCGTCTGGTGACGCAGTAGTTACGCTCCGGTTTACTGAGAGTTTTACTGAAGTATCCGATCACCTTCTCTTGCCCATCCTGGATCTGGGACAAGACAGCTCCAAGACCCACGTTGCTGGCGTCCGTGTCCAAAATGAATTTTCCACTCGGAAGGGGATAACTCAGAATCGGTGCGTTGATCAATGCCCCTTTCAGCTTCCTGAACGAGTCTTGGCATTCTTCGGACCATTGGAATTTTGTTTGACCTTCCGTGAGCCTGGTCAGTGGTTTAGCGATGTTGGCAAACCCCAGCATATATCGGCGATAGTATGTGCACAAACCAAGGAAACTACGTAGTTGGTGTATGTCTTTCGGGATAGGCCACTCCTTCACTGCTTTAATCTTCTCGTCATCCACTGCTACTCCGCGCCCAGAGACAACATGGCCAAGGTAACGTACTTCTTTTTGGAACAGGTGGCATTTCTTGGGGCTCAGCTTCAATCCAGAGTTTCTCAGTCGCATGAATACCTCCTCCAGGTTTTTAACGTGGTCTTCGAACGATTTTGCCAACTACAATAATGTCATCGAGATATACCAGACACGTCCTCCATGAAAGCCCTTTCAGAACCGTCTCCATTAATCTCTCGAATGTGGCTGGAGCATTACAAAGCCCGAATGGCATAACGGTGAAATGCCACAGTCCTGAGCCGATGGTGAAGGCTGTCTTTTCTCTATCTTCTCGAGCCAGTTCTACCTGCCAGTATCCACTCTTCAGATCAAGGGTCGAGAAAATCGTGGAGCCGGCCAATGTGTCCAGGGTGTCGTCTATTCTCGGAAGAGGGTAATTGTCTTTCTTCGTCACGTTGTTCAGTTGACGATAGTCTAAGCAAAACCGTGTTGATCCATCTTTCTTCTTCACCAGCACGACTGGAGAGGACCATGGACTGTCGGATGTTTCAATAATTCCATCTTTCCCCATTTCACTGACTATTTTGTCAGCCTCTTCCTTCTTGGCAAGAGGAAGTCTTCTATTGCTTCCATTGCTCGCACCTCCGTCCAAGCGAGCCTCAAGTATGGTCTCAGCCCTCTCGGGTACACTTACATCTTCAGCCAGCAGAACACGAATCATCTCTTCACTTCTTCCATGTAGCACCAGCTCTTCTCCGTTCACACGTAGAACGCCATCTTTGAAATTCAATTCGAACCCTCTGGAATTCATGATGTCCATTCCAATAATTGCCTCGTCCTCAATGTCCGCTACTAATGCCCGATGTTTCACTTTTGTGCTGCCTAGAATCAGTTCAATCGGTAGCTCTCCAAGTACAGTGGCTGGCTCTCCTGTTGCTGTGCGTAGCTTCCAGGATGATGGTTCCATTCTCTCTGGTGTTTTAATAAAAGCAGGTCCAAGGATTGTCCTAGTCGCACCTGTATCTAGCAGCATGGTGCAAGGCTCGTTGTTGATGAGACAGTCTACAAAAACACCATTGTTTTGACGTTGAAGGACAGCGACATATGCATTGTTAATGGGGGCTTGCTGGATACAGGTCGACGATCGCCCCTCCTCATCGACCTTCTTTAGTTTTCCTGCATCGGTACCGATTCTTTGAATGTTGGACATTTGCTACGCACATGCCCAATTTTGCCACAATTCCAGCATCTTATCTGTCTTCTCTCAGGCAACATTTCCTTCACCACCTTTCTTATGGCAGCTTCCAAGTTAGCAGGCTCCTGTGGGTCTTCTTTAATAACTCGGACTTTACTTTGGCTTCTGCAGGATTGCTTCGCTGCCTCAAATTCCAAAGCGCGTGCCAGTGCATCCACGAGATGTGTTGGACGAGCTAGTGTTAATGCTTGTCTCGTTTCCTGGTCACGAAGTCCATCTAAGAATGCCTGAACTGCTAGTCGTTCCATTACCTTTTCTGGTGTAGCTGGGTATGCAAGGCGAACCAAGCGTGCAATGTCGGCTTCAAATTCCTGTAGGGATTCGCTTGACTTCTGGCAGCGGTTTTTGAGCTGTGAGTGGTATACATGTTCTAGATGAGTCTGTCCATACCGTAATTCTAGATGTTTGATCAGCTGCTCGTAGTCCTCTTGCTCTTGTGCCGTGAGGGTTTGTAGAATATTCGTTGCTTCTCCACGCAACGCCAGTGTTAGTGCCACAGCTCTATCTCCTGCATTCCATCCATTCGCCTTTGCTGCAGCTTCAAATTGTCGGCGGTAGTTTGCCCATGGTGTTTTTCCATCAAACTGAGGTGGTTTCATAGAGAGTTTTCCTGTTTCTGGACTGATTTTTACATCTTTCAAACCCCTTTGAACATCATCTAAGTTCAAACTCAGTTCCAGCATTGAATTTTCATTGACAGATTCTGTGGTGTGGGTAGTGTCATTCTGATTTTCCAACTTACTGAGTTTCTCCTTTATTTTGATGATTTCCGCCTCGAATCCGCCTCTGATTTCATCGCTGATAGTTTCCTTCAATTTTCCCATCTCTTCCTCGATTTCATCCTTGATTTTCTCCATCTCTGTCTCGACAGTCCCCATTCTTTCTTCTAATCGGTTTTCTACGCCACAAAGTTCTTCTTTCATGTTCTTCGAGTTTTCTAGAAGCTCTTCTCTCAGACTATTTGAATTTTCTAGCAGCTTTTCTTCCAGATTTTTCGAATTTTCTAGAAGTTTTGCTTGAAGTTCTTCCTTCAGAGTATTCGAATTTTCAAGCAGCTTTTCTTCCAGATTTTTGGAATTTTCTACAAGTTAATCTTGAAGTTTTTCTTCCATTCCGTCGAGTTTACTCATTATGGAACTCATATCCATTCCAGAAACTTCGAATAGAAATGTTTCTGGGTCCTCGCCCTCCTGAACTAATCCCTCGGCAAGTCTTGTTTGAAGCACGGCCTTTTTACCACTTGTGTCAAGTTCCCTCTCCTCCAGTTCTTGCTTCAATTCCGCAACCTTCAATTCAACCAGGCGAACTTTCCTCGAACACATTTTGTCTTAGTCTATGTCTATTTCACGGGTCACCAGTCTATTATTGTCTATTTCACACAGTCTATTTCCCGGACACCAGTCTATTATTATTGTCTACTTCACACGCGAGAAGTGTCACTTCACGAAAAATGTTTATCAGTCACTGTCTATTTTCGCGAAAACAATTGGCCGAAATACACAAGCTATCTACTTACACGAACACTCTGTATTTTATCTCTAACAATCGCACTTCTGATCACCACTGTAGTAGATTTAAACTCTAGTTAACTGACTAAAATAATTTATTTAACGAAATACAATGATTCACAATACTCTAATTTACATAACATTCACTCTACTATTTATATTCGACTTTCACTTCACTGACTGCCTGTCTGTCCGCTGCGTAGTTCTTTTTATATCCGACGTTGACTTCTCTGAATGCTCCAGAATTTTCCATCGAATCGCCCAGACTCACCGCGGCGCCCAGATTCTTCTCGGTGCAAGCGCATCGACAGTCTCCCGCGGTTGGTCGCTAGCTATACGTGAGAGTTCAGGTCCGGCATCGCCCGCAGCTTCGCCACAATATGTATCTTATAACATTTCAAACAACTTTTTTTGAATTCCCTCCAAACGCTTGTCTGTGGCACATCCATTTCTGCCGAGACTTGATGTGTTGATTTGGAAGGATCTGCATTTATCTAAAAAAGTACCAAAAATAATTATACTTCTTATGGAATGAACAATTATTTTACCTCGGCTAATAAGTTACGCCTAATATTTCGTTCCATTCTGCTTCCATATTTCATTCTTGGTTTTTGAAACGCACCGTACTCAGCCAAGTGTTTGTCAAAAATTTCGAATAATGTTCTATCCGGCTGTTGTCTTTCCGGATATAATTCAAAATAAATTTGTGCTGTTTTCGTACTATTCCTATCAAATTTATAATAAAGTTTCAACATATCTCGTTTTTCTTCATTTGAGAATGAGGACATTTCGACTGAAGTATTTGTGCAAACTTATGATGTTTAATGAGTTCTGACAACTAGTGTTTATTAAACAAAATATTTCGATGGAGTCATGACCATCTCAGATGAAGTTGTTTTTTTTTAAATATCTGTGGTTTCAGAAGTGCAAATCATAATAAATTATACATCAATGAAATCAGAATGAGAATCACCATTTTTCTGTATAAAAAAACAATATGGCGCCCATAACAGAAAAAAAAGTTGATGATGAATGCCAGAAGACGAAACGTCGGATAGTAAATCTGAACATGAAATCGTGTAGCTGAAAAAAAGTATCAATGAAAATGTACTTTTGGTTTTGAGCTATGTTGTCAAATAACGATAGAAAAAATAAAAACGAAAATTCCGATTTTCAGTTTTTTCCTGATATTTCCGGAAATACTCGGAATTTTGCAAGTTTCAAAACAGTATTTTGTTAAGCACCAGAATACGCAACTTTGCCCCAATTTAAGCTTCGACGTATCTCCTGTAGTTTAGGAGATCCCAATGGTGGGGGTCGAATTTGAATTGCCCCGATTTTGCTAATATTACCTCTTGGGGATATTTTCACTTTATGATCGGGATGTGATGAAGTAATTAATTGTTTAAATTTCATTCAGCATTCATAATCTCTTTTTGATATTAGGAGAGTTCTTTTTTTTTTGTTTTTCCCCACCGTCAATTAGTGTATTTTTCAGATCTCTGTTAGATTTCTGTCTATTAAAGCACTGAAAGTAGTTGTTTTCTAATTGATATTAGTCCACTTATTGTATTTTGTCTAACATATTGTATTTTCTTGGGCACTGATGTTTTTTATACTACTTCGCTCAGTGGTTTTTGCTAAATTTGACAGAAGGATCTATCATTGGTCCAACACTTGTAAAATGTATCTCCGATACAAGATTAATTACAACTATCTACCGATGAAATCTGTCAACGTAAGCGCTTCACAAAAGAAACCACTTGATCACTCTCGTTGTGGACTACGTGGACTTATAGTTTTAACTGGTTGATGGTGAATAAATACGATGCGGTGTTCCTCAAGGATCGATGATTGGTCCAGTCTTGTTTCTGTTGTATTTCAATTACCTGGCTAACATTACAACCGACGGACTGTTTACTATCTTCGTAGATGCAGTCATTTTATGGCGATTTCTCGGCACTTAATTTCCCGATACTTTTACCTTGCGTGAAAGCCGCATATTTTTATTCGCGAAGCTCACGTCGTGGACGAATTTCTTATAGTGTCAATTAAAACGGGTTCAGCAAATATTTTGTTATGATCACAAAGCATTTCAATGTCGGAAAATTATACTAACTGGTCACTTGTAGAAGATTTACCTCGAACAAGTGCATCTATTGAATTACATATTCTCAGAACTTTTTACATAGTTTACAATCAAACTCATTGCTTGGATGAGGAAGTTTCTCTTTTGAACCCATTGGATTTCCGGTTTATTGAAGAAGACTGTTTGCTTAAACCGCAAAGGGTTGAAATTTTGACCCCCCCCCCCCCCCCCCCATTTACAGAATTGGTACCGAATTGTGCTTGCAAAAGTTGCAACCGGAATACATGCGTTTGTAAGGAAGCAAACATTTCATGCTGCTCATTTTGTTTTTGTCACCGCGGTAATACATGCCAAAATTAAATTTGAATAAAACTCAATTTTTTCATTAGACCTTGAAAAAGTCTGTGTCTGACAAAAAGTAAGTACGATAATTTTTTTTTCAAGAAGAAAGTGAATTTTCTGGAAAATTGTTGTACTTCTAAGCAAAATTTTCAGTTTTTCCGCTACTGAAATGCTTTGCATCATGACAAAATATGTGATGAACCCGTTTCAATTGACACTATTAGAAATTCGTCCACGACGTGAGCTTTGCGAATAAAAAAAATGCCGCTTTCATGCAAGGTAAAAGTATCGGAAAATTCTGTGCCGAGAAATCCACACGAATGATTTTGGTAAAATCATTTCTTCGGTACTTGGATGTCAGTTTTCTTTTCTGTAGATTGAAACATTCCATATTTCACAAACGTCTCAGTAAATTAACTTTTTTTCAGAGAGAACAAACTTAAAACCTGCCCTCCGATGACTTCAGTTGGAAAGCTTCAAATAGAAGGCTTGAGTTACGACTTTACTTCTGAGGATTTACAAGATTTGGGGGAAATTGGTAGAGGTGGATTTGGCACTGTGAATAAAATGATTCATAGAGCAACAAATAAGGTCGTAGCTGTGAAGAGAATTAGATCTACTGTCGATGAAAAGGAACAGAAACAGCTGTTGATGGACCTAGATGTCATAATGAAGAGTAACGACAACAAATATATTGTACAGTTTTATGGGGCTCTGTTCAAGGAGGTGAGGCAATACGAAATATAGCATTAATTGTTCCTATCATCATGATCAATTACATCATTAGTTACTAAAGGAAAGGTATAAGTCATATGAAAGGATGTGTCTCGTTCTGACAGCCAATCATGAATCAAGCACCACAAGCAGTGACTTACGAAAGTATTGGGAATTCAACATTAGATGCCGGTGCTGATGTGGCGAAAGGTCGAACCAGTTTCGCGTATCTTGTGCCAACATAAGAACATAATATTCACCATATATTTGGTACAAATTATAATGAAAATTCTGTTCTTCTATTGGCACAACTTATGCGAAAGTAGTTCGACCTTTCACCATCTTACCGCTGAGATCTAAAGTTGAATTCCTAAAATCTATCATATTTAATAGTCCGTCAGCCCGCTGCCAAAATGTGTAATGATTTTATAACATGCCCTTCAGGGTTTTGGTAGTTATCAATATAATGATCAATGAACAAGCCAAATTAGCGGTATCCCGTGGAATAATAATACTTTTTTTTTCAAAAGAAAATATTCTAACACTAAAATCGTCGGCATGTCTCCTACAGAAAACAACTACTGTCCCCTACGACTATTGAATTATATCTGTTAGATTCTTGGCAAAGTATTCTACAAGAACTACTTTGCAATGCTCTCCCAATCTCAACGCCAAAACATGACTCAACCCACATGGGAGAACACCTACGGACCGGTTTCATGGCATTGCTAATCATCAGCGCAGGGCAGTTCACCCAACGCAATAAAAAAACATTGCAGCATCTTTTTTATTTTATTTATTTATTTTTCAACCACTTAGGCGTTACAAATAATGCAGGGCGGCAGCTTTTCGTCGGAGAGCAGTCAAATGGGTAGGGTGCTAAACAAAGGGCAATAATGTCATTGAATATCCCTAGGTAAAATTGCTTGGGCGCCACTCAATTCGAACAAAGATAATTTTTTTTTTGGGTAATTGAGAACACCAAAAGGGTGTCCACTAGTTGTTGAAAAGATATCAACTGACTAAAAGAATGGCAGTGAGGGAGAAGAGAAATAAGTAAATCTGTGAAAATCAGTTAGATATAATTTCATTCGTTCGAAATATCAAGAGAATGATTGTCATGTACTATTGACCTCGTGACAAGTGGTAATAATAAGTAGTAATAAATGAAGGAAATATACAGGGGACACCATTTAAAACGAAACAGACGAAATATCTGATTCCGCGTTCATTTAAAAAAAATCGCTCGT
The DNA here is from genome assembly GCA_944452925.2 of Chrysolina oricalcia. NCBI lineage: Eukaryota > Metazoa > Arthropoda > Insecta > Coleoptera > Chrysomelidae > Chrysolina > Chrysolina oricalcia. The sequence continues at coordinate 29,247,197 of OX101817.2, forward strand.
ACACGTAATCACATTTGTCAAGGGGGAGTTTTTTTGTTACCATTTTTACCACTGCAACTTCAACCCTCTAGGGAGGGTGGGACCAACCCTTACTATTTCAAATTGAACAAGGCGTCGAGCGATACCTCTTTTAAAAGGGCATTTAATTCTCTTTCAAATGACATCTCATTCATGAATTTCGGTGAGATAGTTTTTGAGATAATAATTAAAATTAGTGCTTTTTCTAAAATACTGCTAATCCTTCTCCGGCGGAACTCTCTCAATCAAAAAGAGGTCTAGCGCCGCCACTGCATCGAAAGCAAATATATATTTTTGTATCTAGAATGCGAAATGATACTTTTGCGTTTGAGAATGGAAGTTATTTTGCCGAACTTCAGCGAGGCAAAATAGCCTCAAGAACGCAAAAGTATTTCGCAAACAATATTGTTACGAAAAATGCAATAAAACTAATATGAGAATGAAATATTAATAAATAAGTAGGCATCTGTCATTGTTTATTGACATTTCGTGACATTTCATGTTTGAAACAAAACGAACGATCTGCTAGGTGATATTGTTTGCAAGACTATCGGAACGGTAGCAACAACCAAGAGTATTTGTTGTTTTTGACCATTTTCAGTCTTGACTTTGTGTACCTATAAGTTGTATTTGAGAAAGTGAGAAATTAAAAATGGTTTACTCTTTAGAAGACAGGAAGGAACTGCTAAAACTGTATTATCGCAACAATGATTGCGCTAGAGCTGCTACTAGAATTTCCAACGCTTAGTTTCCTAACAAGAATGTTCAGGCCAAATATGTGGTGGAACTTGTCAGAAAATTTGATGAAACTGGCTCGGAGCAGAATAAAAAACACAATCGTGCCAGGACGATAACCAATGAAGATATGCAAATAGGGGTTCTTGGACTTTTAGAAACCGACCGTACTCAATTCAATAGTCTAAGAAGATTGTTAGAAGGATCTGGGGTGTCTGCAACTTCAGTTCACAGGATATTGAAAATTGCAAAGTATTATCTTTATAAAGTCCATCTTGTTTATGAGCTCAACGAAGATGACTATTTGCGAACTTATGTCAAATGGCATATTAGAAAATCGCATTATTGTCTACAATATCTGTTTCTCAGATGAATGTACATTTACTCTTACCGGGTCAGTTAATAAACATAATTTCAGGTATTGGTCCAATGAAAACCCTCATCTTTACAGAGAACATCATACTCAAAGACCTCAGAAATTAAGTGTATGGGCGGGTATTCTTGGCAACCATATTATTGGTCCCATTTTCATCAATGAAAACTTGACTGGAGAAGTTTACCGTGATTTATTGCAAAATGCAATAAATCCTATTATTATAAGTGTAGCACAGAAAGATGAAAATCTTATAGGACAGGAAGTGGTTTTCCAACAGCATGGGGCCCCTCCGCATTATTATGTACGGGTAAGAGAGTACTTAAATCAGACATTTCCAAGAAGATGGATCGGTCGGAGGGGCATTGAGTGGCCAGCTAGGTCTCCAGATCTAACACCACTCGACTTTTTCTCATAGGGACATCTTAAGACCAAAGTTTATGCAACTAAGCCCAACGATTTAGAAGATCTACGGCAAAGAATTGTACAAGAATGCCGGCTTATAACACCAGACATGTTACAGGCAGTTCGTGGAAAATTTGAATCACACCTTTATCAATTGCATGGAAGTCGGTGGTGGTTATTTTGAACATCTGTGTAAATAATTACGTACGTTTTGTATTACAGTTCATTATTAGTATTTTGTTGGTCCAATAATTAGATTAGAAAAACCATTACACAATTAGATACTATCTCAGAAACCATTTTACCGAATTTCACGAATGAGATGTCATTTGAAAGAGAATTAAATGCCCTTTTAAAAGAGGTGTCACTCGACCCCTTGTTCCATTTGAAAAAGTAAGGGTTGGTTCCACCCTCCCTAGAGGGTTGAAGTTGCAGTGTTAAAAATGGTAACAAAAAATCTCCCTCTTGACAATTGTGATTACGTGTACGAGCGATTTTTTTTTAAATGAATGTGGAATCAGATATTTCGTCTGTTTCGTTTTAAATGGTGACCCCTGTATACAGCAAACACTTGAGAAAGTCAATCAAGGATTCTAAATATAAAAGATGGTTTAATTTCATGTGTCATCTCAAGAAAATGATGGTTATAATTAGGATGATTTTTTTTTTTACTTTCTATATTACATATTAATATACCACCCTGAGCCTTGCTTTATCCGCTGTTGCATGGTACCATGTAAAAGCTTCACAATCATGAATTTTTATTTTCCAAAGTAAAGGTTATGGCAATGGTGGAAAAGAATATTTTTATAAATACCTGATTGGTGTACTTTAAGTAAAAAGTACTATAAGTAGATAAAAAAATTCAAACTTGAGGAAGACTTCTCTCTGCTACGGTTGACAAGAACCCCTTCTTGATCTTCTCTTGAAATTAAAATTAACAGGAATTCTCTTCAAAACAGACTCCACTGTAGAACCTGAATTTAACCAAAAAAATAGATTCCAATAGAGTTTATCACGAATCCACCATATAGGTTGTATCTCCACGAAAGAAGTTGTGACTCCACCAAAGAGGTTAGAACTCTTACGTAACCCTCCACGGAGTTAACTCTACCATAGAGTTTGTAACTCCACCGAAAACCCTTTGACAAAAGGGAAGGGCAAACGTTGTCTCAATTTCATCATCGAGTTTCGGAGTTTCCAGGTAAAAATGGCCGAAGAGGAAATCCAGAATAGTTCGCTCACGTCGACTGGGTATGGTGCAACTTTTATAGGGGGAATATAACAAAATCCAAAAAGGTAGATTGAGAAATAGTATTCTCCAAACCCCTTAAGTTTTCCACACAGTAGCTCAGATCGAAGTGAAGCCAGAAGACCCTCCATTTCCTCGCTAAATTCAGTTGAGAATCCCCCACCACTTTCATAGATCTTCGAATAATAGAATCGTCAGTAATAATACTCCCTTGAAACATCAACAAACTGTTGAGTTAGAGTGGACGATCTGTCGAATCGTTACACTGTGGTGTATGGGAAGAGAATGACATATGATGACGCTCTTCCTTCTTTCAGAATTTGGCACTAAATTTAAAAACAAGGTAAACGGAACGAAAAGGAATCTCTGGAACGTAAAGATTTAAACCAACAATATTGGAACGACTTTGAGTTACTCGACAAGCTCTCGTCTGTAGAACAACGCAAAAAAATCAACAATGCACATGAAGATATTTTCTTCTAATCCAACTACAACGCTTTTATGAAGAATTACCATTCTTCTTGACTACTTTGATAATAAATTTAGAAAGCCAAAGTTTATTAGACAAGTCCGTTTAATTTGTTCTGATGTGGTAGTTTGGAAAGAGTAGAAAGCTGGTTGATATGCTCTTAGAATTTTGATTATCAGACGTTTTAATGGAACACAGGGCTGTCTCCAAGTATATTCAATTTCTCAAAATTAGTATTTAATAAATTCCATGAATAACTGTTGTTGTTATCTCTTGACAAACCAGAGATAAAAAATAAAATTCTTAATTCGTCTAAAGTAAAATCTACACGCTACAAAATCTTGACCCCAAGATTCATTACACATTTTGGCAGCGGGCTGACTGGCTATAAATGGAATGAAAATAAAATTTGAAGTGAAAAAAATGTGGATTTGGTTATTTGTTGTAAAAATATTGGGAAGATTATCTTTTGAAATTTAAGCCAATTTCTTCAACATAAATGTTTATATTCACTCTTTCCTCGTTCATTTATTTTTATGTATGTTGGACTGTGTTGAAAGAGTCTTTAAATTCCTAGAGTTTTTCAGGGATCTATTTTAGGTCCTTTATTGACACCACTTTCAATATATTTCTAGACAAAGTTACTTTAACGCAGTATTACTTGAGAATTGCTATCTGAATATGGATTTAAATCCCAATGCCCTTCCCAGTATTCAATAAACAAGTATTTTTTATAGTAAAAGAGCAATCATTAACATTCTGAATAGAGACTTGAAATAAAATATTTTTTCAGGGTGACTGTTGGATATGCATGGAGTTGATGGACACGTGTTTGGATAAGTTTTACAAATTCATTTATGAAAGGCTCAAAACGAGGATTCCTGAGTCGATTCTTGGGAAAATAGCTTTAGCTACTGTTAATGCCTTAAACTATCTCAAGGAAGAACTTAAAATTATACACAGGGATGTAAAACCAAGCAATATACTTTTAGATAAAGGAGGAAACATCAAACTCTGTGATTTTGGTATTTCCGGACAACTTGTAGATTCAATTGCTAGGACAAAAGACGCCGGATGCCGACCCTATATGGCAGTAAGTACTTTATTCCTTCCCAATGCATTATGGATTGAATACATCTTTATGAAATCACATCAGATGATTAATTTAATTCAAATGCTCCTGTACTTTTTGAAATTATGATTTTTGTGGCAGAGTGAATGTGTTTTAGGAAGTGTTCAAAATTGTGCAATTTTAGTTGGAACTGTCATAGGTATATCTAAAAATTGCTATTATCTATTACCGATCAATGTCCTTCTTGTACTGCAGCTAACAGTTTCAAATACACGTAGAATTTGTTTTTTGGTATTCATTGGTACTTGTCGGGACGGGACGAGGAACAAAACCACTGGTAGATAAATACATACATAGATTAATTTGAAGCTTTCAATTTAAACACTCATATACACGTGCAATAATATTTATTGCTTTGGTTGAAAAGTACACTTGAAGAAATCAATGCTCAACTTTTTCTCATTTATATAAATTCCTAGCAGTTTTGTACTAGAATAGAATAGAAACACCACTGGCACAAGAGTGTTGTTCAATTAAGTGTTGAAATTGATAAAGCAATCTGGGATTTGCAATTCGCTCCTGTTCTGCTATTTTAGAATTTTACCTTTGATTATTTCAACAACCCTCCCCTCCATCCCCGAACTCCTCTTTCTCTCAATTTTGTTAGCTCATGAAAGACAAATCTTTACATTCCAAAAATTATTTTCAATACGACCACACTTTCAACCACCACACTGTACATATATTTTCTCCTCAGCCTGAAAGAATAGATCCTCAGACTGCAAAAGGATATGATGTAAGGAGCGATGTTTGGTCACTAGGAATAACCCTGATGGAGGTTGCAACCGGTCATTTTCCTTATCAGAAATGGTCAAGTGTTTTTGATCAGCTGCACGAAGTTGTTAATGGGGATGCACCGAGGCTTTCAACCAATCACAATGCCAATACATTTACTCCTGAATTTGTACTTTTCGTGAATACATGGTGAGTCGGCTGTTCTATGAATGTAAAATGGATGTGTTACAAGGAAAACATTATTTGTGTTCTTTAAGCAACACATATTGATGACTTCAAAATTATTCAAAACATTAAAACTTAGTCAGCCAGTTTGTCAGTAACAACGAATATTGATTACCTATGGAAGTACATCACGTTCTAATCTGAAAAGTGTTGAAATTACTTGAGAAATTAATTAATTTGTAGATTTATTTATTTATTTATTCATGAAAACAAGTATCCCACAAAGTGTGAAACACTAAATATAATAGAATGATTATTTCTAGAGTCAACAGTTACCCATGGCAGTGCCTTGAAGAAATTATGTTGCAAAATGACAAAATTCTGTTTTGCTCAAAGAAATCAAATTAAAAAATTTGTTAATATATTTTTTTGTTGTATTGAATGATCAAATCTTCAAATTTGTCTGTCGAATACAATTAGTGTCAAAACATATGAATTTGGTACAAGAGTAAAGTATTAGTTGTGAAAATGTCGACAATTATTATTATTATGAAAAGTTTGATTTTTCATTATGATAAAACTGAGAACTCATTACTTAGCACACATTTTCTAGCACGTCATGTTTTAATTTTGAACATTTCGAACGCTTCTCAGTGCATTTGACGGGGAATAGACGCAGTTATTATAAATAAATAAAATAATAATTTTATTGATTTCAAAGACCTACAAGGTATAAAACAGTTCAAAAATTGAAAGCACAACAAATATGTAAATATAATATGAATAAAAGATTATGAGGACCAAAGAGAGCCCACTATGACGAAAGAAACTCTTCCATTGTACAAAACAAAATTGTTCAATAAATATACGTTCAAAGTCTTTTCGGAATTTGAAGCTTGACAAATCTAGCTACGAATGTGAAATCGCCACGCCTATCGATGCGCGGTAGCAGAAGAGATCAGTACAGTCAGAAACAAGTATGAGATGAAAATTATTTATAATCAGATGTATAAGAATTTACCGACTCTTAATTTGCAGAGAAAAAAATATTACTTTCTCGTTAACGGAAGCAAGATATCCAATGAAATAACAATACATGATAAAAATAACTGTACTAATGTTTGTGACTGTGAAAACGACATTGAGGAGGTACACGAGATCAAATACCTATGCGTATTTTTCGATCGATTTTCAAAATGGAGTAAACATATAGATCATAGTAAAAAATTGCTTTGGTGTACTCTACCAAAATTCAAAATGTTAACGAATGTATTACCACAACGAACTATCTTCTATCTATTATGCGCTAGTGCAGTCAATTCTAGAAAACGGTATAGTAGCATGGGGAGCAGCTCATTCAACGCATCTAGAAAACTTAAATATTGTACAAAGGTATATTCTCAAAATAATAATGAGAAAAAATCGGTAATATCCTACACAATCATTATATGCAGGGGCAAATGTATTCACGATTAAACAATTATTCCAAATCAATGCCATATTCTTCATATTTAAACACCCCAAATATTGCACAAAATTTGAACATAACTATGCAACAAGAAGTCAAGCAGAAACTCAATTACACATTCCAAGATTCAAAAAAAAAACTTCCCAAAAACACGCAATTTACGTTGGCATACATTTATACAACAATCAACCTGAAGTAATGAAGAAAATAAATAGTCCAAAAAAATTCAAAAGCAAAATTAAAAAATATGTCATCACCAATGAATTTCCGAAGTAATAACTTATAATCCATTCATCTCTGTCAAGCGAAACAATTAAATATTTATTTTATATTAATTTATATATAGTTTTATGCACTAGCGGGCGGTAAAGTACACTTTACCGCCCGGTTCGCCGGGCGTAAAGTGGCCCTTTACCGCCCGTGGGCGCATTATGGCCCGGCGGGCCGTAAAATAGACAAAATTCTCAAATTGTCTATACTCACACATCATTTCATGCAATTCCTAATACGAATTAGAATCATTTCAGTTCAATAGAGCAATACTCTTTCTAACATTTGTTCACAATCGTTGGCAATTTTTTCGGTGATGATCTATTTATTTGAAATAGATTCTCCAATATAGCACTCAGCTACTATAGTTTCACATTCCTCATATTATGTTACCCTTAATTATTGTATGCATAACGTATGAAACGTGTAGACCATTGCAATTCAAGTCAGTATTTGTGATTCGCGCTATAAAACCGCTAGTGCATAAAATTTTGTATGTATCACGTGCGTAAAATGCGTTTAAGGCCTTCGGCGTGTGATGGCCCTTGGCTAACGCCATCCACGCCGCAAGCCATAAACGCCTACTTTACGCCCTTGATACATAAATAACTATTAAGTTTAGCTGCAATTCTTGAATTATTCGATATTGACAAATTTTTATAATTATTTTAGCTAACACCCTTGCCGTCATGCACAAACCATTTGTTTTTTTGACGGTATTTACTATCATGTTGTTAATATGTATAAGATATAATTGAATGAAGAATTGAATTGAAAAAAGTTGCTGTACTGGTCAGTTCTATTGTATCTGTCGCATCTCGAAATGCACTGTGAAGTTTTATTACTGAATGTACAATTATACTACTCTTTATCGTCCTAATACTTTCTCATTCTAAATTCGCGCATCTCATAGGTTGCTCGACATTCATAGCTAGATTTGCCAAGCTGTACTTCTTGTTTGATATTAGAGAGTAAGTGATAGTATATTTCAATCCCATTAGAGATGGAGCCATTCTGGCATATCTTTAAGTAATTTTGAGGAGAGTACAGGTGATGGTTGCTAAATCATGTTGGTGGTGTATGTTGTTATGTCAGGGGACAGGGATAATGTTTCTGTCTTTGTATGGAACAAGAGATTTCTAGTATGTATATGCCGCTAATGGAAGTATTTTTAATTTGTTGAAGAGAGGTTTGCATGATTCTCTTTGATTTTTCTTCAACATTGCACGTATGCATATTTTCTGGATCGCAAATAGTTTTTGTACAAGACATGCCCCACAATAATATGCCATATGATAGTCGAGACAGTATTTCAGCAAAGTAAAAGTTTTTCAGAACATGCAGGTTAAGCACTATCTGAAGGCATCTTATTTACTATTCAGTTTTTTTGTTGTTTGCTTATATGCTTATATGTGATTCCCAGTCAAGTGTGTCATTCATGGTAATACCTAGAAATTTAATATTGTGACATTTCTCTAGTAGTCACCAGGCCCCTTTCATTTGAACAGGAAAAAACTTTATTTTCATGAGAAATTTTTAATGTTGGTGTTACTGTTGTTTTTCATTTAATTTATAAGAGTCCAAGAAGTTTTACTTTTATTCTCAGAAGATTGAATTATTTGGTCATGATTTTTTTTTACACGATTTTATAGGAACACTGTTTTTGCACCTGATATTGTCCTTTCAGCATGGAGTATTTTTTTTTTGTAGAATATGTAGGTCTTTCAGTTGTACGCTAGAATTTTTAACTTCTGTAACCCAAGATTTGGAATCTTTTTGAATTATTTTTTCTTCATAGGGTATGCCTCAAAGAAGTGACTCAATAACGTGTTGAAATTTTTCGTTGCAAGATAACGAATCATATGTATAACGCCAAGATTCACTTTGTAGAAGTTGGCTAAAATTTAATTTAATTTGTTCCCCATACATTTTTCTCTACAAAAAGTTTTGTTTAAATTAGCTGAGTCTGCGAATATTCTGATTCTTCACTGCAAGAGCCATTATATTAATGGGTAAACTTTAAAGTTACTGGTGAGAAAAATCTAAAAAATGTTTTTTTATTCAGTGTGGATGGGTATAATTGGGGGAATTTGATTGTCCCGAAATGTATTTTCTCATCTGAATTATTGTAAATGAATTGTGGACTGTATAATTGACTTTATTGTAACAATGTGTTGATAATATATATGTAATATAACAACGTCTGTATTAAATAGGGTGAAGTCTTCAACTGCTTGGCTGGGGTTGCGAGAAAATGAAGTGGTATTTCTCGCCTCAGGGTCGCTTCCATTTACCTCGGGCATAGGCGTCCTAATGGGGTGAAACTGTACAATAATTGCATATTTGAACGTTATTTTCGATTCTGAACAACCTTTCATGATAACAATTTTTCGAAATTGTCACAAATAAAAGTACTTTTTCACTTGTACCAAATTAATATTTTTTGACACAACTCGTATACGACTAACAAATTTGAATATTCAATTATTAATAATTACTTTTTGGAAGATGCAGAACCTTTTATGAAGAATAACTTTTTCCTGTAAATAATCAATATGCAACTTCAAAAAATCATTAATTTTTATAAATTATTCTTTCTAGCCTAATAAAACTAGAAAATCATAGACCGAAATATAAAGAGCTTCTCAAGGATCCTTTCATTTTAAGAGCACAAAGGGAAGAAGTTGAAGTAGCAGCTTATGTGACGGAAATAATGGATGAAATGGAGAATAACGGAATCAGCGTATTCACAACAAACCTACAATGAGGATGTTATTAGTTATTACTACTCAAAGGTTTTTATTAATCAGTCCCTTGTTGAAATTTAACTAAAACCTCATCAACGTTTTATTTAGACTCTTCTCAATATTGTTGACAATTCATTTTACCTACCTGTTTGCTATATCCATGCTCTTTATATAACTTTTTTATATTGCATTGAATTCTGTTCATCTACAGAATTTTTTCGATTATCTGTATATCTGATGAAGGTATTTTATACTTGGTATGGATCGACAGAATGAGATATTCTAATTTGGACATCAATAAACAAATTAAAAGTAAAAATAGATCTTCTGTCACAGTCTAGCAGAAAAAATTAAATTCCAAAACATACTTTCATGAAATAGTAAACATGGGTATATTTGTCCAATTCTAAGTTTTCCAAGAACAAAACGTAGATACCCTTCATGATGATTATTGAAAATTGACTACTACTGATTCTTTATCAATGGTGGTGGAACCCAAGACAATAATAATATGCTACTGATAAGTGTGTAGAGAGGTACAGAAAAACGTTGATGATGTTTCTGCATTAAACTTTAGTTTTTCGTCATTAACTAGATATAGTTGTTTAGTCAACATCTCAGGTGATGTAAAATAGTGAAAAAGTCCTGTTAGAAGTGTTAATCGAGTAGATTATATTATTTATTGTCTCTGCTAAGTTGTCTCGTCTCGCATTTAACAAAAAACATTCTCAAATTTAGCAGTATTGATATTATATTCAATGATCTGGGCGATTTGGGCTATTTCTCAAGATGAATTGAAAATTGATGACGGTTATTTGCCCCTTTAAAACATGTTGCCGACTCAATTAGATAAAATTTAAAAAAAAATTCAAGAGATTTAAAGTACAAACTTACTAAACTTCAAGTTTGAAATTCCAACAACAAAACATGAAAGCTTCAACTGTACCGTGCAGAACTCCATGCACACCTCATGATTTTTGCTTTGGTAATTCTACCGTTTCATATTTTTTCTGAAGGAAGTATCAAAGTAATTTGGCGAAGTCTGTGGCATTTCAAATATAAAATGAAAACGGATAAGCCAATAAGTTGAAAACCGGCTGCTCACTCTTTTTAATAAGCGAGGATGATATTGGTTAATATTCATGCAGGCATGACTCTATAGTCTTCCGGTCTGTGTCAAACCTTATTAGGATCTTGAACAGACTTCATACTAAGGTGTCGTTCGTTAAGAAGTACTCTGATTACTCTACTTGCTTGAAGTTGATCTTTCAAAAGAGAAAGACAAATGATGTACAAGTGTCAGAGAGAGATGAACAATGTGAAAGTGATCTCGATCAACTAGAGCAGTGTCCAATGAACAAGCCTTTTCAATCTTCTAGGAGACATGACTCAGCTGATTAAATATGTAACAGCTATTTGCACCGGTTCAACTTAAGGTTACCTTATGACTTAAGTGGACCTTGCATTACGATTTCGGTTTGCACCGCTATTTGAGGACAACGTAAGCTAACCTCACTTTTTGACACCAATCGTTTTCCTGTTTCCTTCATGTTTAAAGTTTTTCGATAACTTTTTCCTGGATTTTGCTGATGTGGTTGCATTTATGTGGGTATCTGATTGTATCAGATTTGAAAAAAATGTCACGTACAATAGATTAGATAATGACGACCTAGAATTTGAATAAACTTTTTTATGATGTGCCTAGACAAATGTTCGTGAGGGTACATCATTTGCGACCAAACCTACAGCTCTCTATACACTAAACCTGATTGAGGCTGAATATCCCTATGATGTGAAAGTATAAAAATAATTTCCAGATTCAACAGTGTACTTATATTCTAATACAAAATGTCTATTGGTATATTATTAATTATATTATTAATTTATATTACTTACGAACTTAAAATTAATCTGTTGCTTTGTACTCGAGGAATTTTTCTTATTCATCCAAAATTGTTAACAACATTTTCATGTCGTAAACATTTTGGATGGATACTATTTTTTACCTAAGGTAGGGTTGAGGCGGGTGATAAACTATTAACTACTCATTTTAACGAATGTGCACGCTCTAGGCGATATTGTGACTAGTTTTCCGGTAGAGACAAATTTTTCAAATCACATGCCATCCTCCCACCAGCCTGTCAAATTAGATAGAACTGAAAACTTTGTTTACCGTCTCGTCGTTGGTTGCGTGATCATTTTTGCGCTGTTGCCAAACATTTCTAATACTCAGCTAAGGTTCAGGCCAGGAGTCGACGGTGCAAACCATCTTTACCTTAAGGTGTACCTTAAGCTGATCCTCCACTTAGCTTAGTTTGTTATTAAGGAGGAACGGTGCAAATAGCTGTAAATGAAATACGTTTAAAGGAAACAGTAAAAATGTGGACACACCGTGTTTTGAACCCAGGTCCTTCCGATTTCTGGCAGTGTTTTAACCGTTAATCACTAAATGAAAGCCCTAATTAATAAAATCATAAACCAATGTCATAAAAGGCCGGTTTTCAACTTAGTTTTTTCATTTTGAAAGAAAAATATTTAATTTTTATATCCAACTAAAACTGAGGATACAGACAATGTAAAGTTGGAAGTTTGCCGATGTTAGATTTGACATAATTTTTTTATTTTTGGCATTAGAGTAGAGTACATTGTGAATGAAAGCCAGGGAAAAGTAGATATTTCCTATAAGTACAAAACATATTATTAGGGCGAAAGAAATAGGAAGAGGTTTTTCTCTATTTGACAAACATTAGCAGGACAGATGAGAATAGGAAAAGAAGATTACTGTTGAGTTTTTTTGTAACACTGGGAGATTGTAGTTGATAAGGAAGATCTCCCGAGGCAATACACTCTGATGTTCTGTAAAAAAGTGACTTCTGGTAGAATTTGGTAGGCCTGGTAGGATGGTCCTCGGGGGTCTATCTAATTTGCCTAACAAAAATCGAATTCATTTTGTTCCTTATGATTTTATTCCTATATCATCAGAGAATTTCATAATCCCTGTTGATTTGCAAGATTTTGTTTTTCCTGTCTTCCATATGTTTTATTGTTGTATTTGAAAAAACAACTTTTCTTTTTGTAGAAGAATGGGGCAATGTCTGGGATACTTTTTCAGTAAAAACTAGATTTTCCTAGCATAGCAGTACATTTTTGTGATTTTTTTGGGTTGTGATTGTGAATAGGAAAAACAAATGTGGTTTAGAATGCGCAGCCATCAAATACTGAATGATGAAATTGTCTAATCCAAGGCTTCCGGAGACAAAATTTATTTGTCCCCAGAAGCCTTGGATTAGATATCAAAATAATAATGTCTTGTCTAATACTAATTATTTGTTATATGTGTACAGATCCTGGAATCATCTAAATATTTTTACACATGAACAAAATATATTGCAGTATTTAAAAAAAAAGTAAGAAATGGATTTTTGGAATTATAGAGTATACAGAGACAATCCTTTCGAAGCATAAGAATCATTGTTTTACATTTTGAAAAGATGTGTAGTAACTGAAATGGGTATTACCATTTTCATATTAATTATGGAATAACTTCGCTATTTGATAGTTCGTATTATATCTAAACATTATTCATAGATGTTATAATAAATAAACCATCTTGAAACTTATAAAAAAATCAATCAGTTAAAAGTTGAGTGTTTAAATTCTCTTTACAAAAGCTGAAGCTAAACTTCTGAACGTTGTTCCATTCTTTTCTGGACGGTTTGTAAAGTATCCAATTCCTTCGAGAATTTTTTACTAAAAATTATAACTAATAAGGGCAAACTAAATATGGAGAAAATTAGCTTTGAAGTCATTCATATTAATATAGGTATATTCTCATATTACAGTGAGATGTTCCATGCAAAATCAAACACCAAGTTTATTATGTTTTAGTATATGAGTGAATTAATTTTTCCAAAACAAAACTGTTGATATTTTAATTTCGAATTTTTCAACTGTTTGTTTACTCTGCAAAATTCAGAATACGTTTGTACTCGACAACCAGTGGTTAATATCGATGCTGAAATTAAATGTTGTTTCAATGTAACAATGAAATGAAACCTAGCACCACTTTTGTATTATGGAAAATGTTCATATAACTAATGAAAACAAACTGTTTTTCTGGTCAAAATCAAAATAAACTTTATTGTAAGAAGTTATTTAAAAAAAACTAATAGAAAAAGCTTTAAGTAATTAAAAATTAATTGAATTTTAATAATTATAAACTACAATGGTAATACTCCCTCACATCTACCAGATGAGAGGGAATACCGTTACTATATGTGCAAAGTTGAATGTTAGCTGTGAGCAAGTTCTGAATGTTTGCAAAGCATAAGGGCTGCGTCTTCCCTAGCTCACACAAGTCTCTTGAAGACTTCTAAGGGTTGCGCATAGGGGTGCAATCGGTTGACGGAAATAACAATTTTAACAAAGACACATATTGGATGTGATACGTATTTTTCTAGCAGGCAAGGGTAATCCTTGATGTTTAAAAAATCACTGAACTTCCTACAATACATCCGTGTCCGTCCTGAAAATAAACGTTTTAAAATAATTTCTGAAACCTTTATATAGTGAGATGGATCATCAATAAAAGATATCAATCCTCAAAATAAGTGCTTAACTGCTAACTTATTATCTTAACAACTCTTAGAAGTTTCACTAGAAACTTGTAAACTTGACACTTCCTGTTGATGTAAGTTCTGAAACCACGTGTTGGCAGCATCATCAATAAGTTTTTGATATAAATATGCAGTTAATGAGACGTTCACGGTCATTGTTTAAACTAGAAAGGCTTCGTATAGGAAGAAGTTCCCATGAACGATGTACTGTAAAATCGAGAAGAGAAAAAATATTTAGACTTATCGTGTTGGGTAAGGTTTGCATTAAATTTTTCCGATAAAGGACTGAACTGTTGAGGTTTAAGAAACAAATAAAAGAAATACAGTGCGTGTGAAATTCGACTGTGCATGGGGATCTTGGAGACTGCGAGACTTACAGATGCCATTAGAGTATGTCAAACTCGGATAATTGAGAGAGAACATCAAAATGCGGTGAAGAAAAATAAATTAACTTGAGCTGTTCCGGAGACGAATAAAAAACTAAGATGTTAAGATTTCGATCCCATTTTTTCCTGGCTGATTTGAAAATATTGCAAATATTCATATGTGTGAATCTTATCGCATTTGGGAATAACATGTCTACAGTTGAATTTGAATCATTCTGCATCTAAGCTGGATTTATTTCTTATAAATACATAATAGGCTTTATCCAAGTTTTTTAATCTTATTTCAGACGGAACATTGAATGAATTAACATGGTTTTTTAAGTTGTAAAAAAAATTTTTTTTGTTCCCTGGTCACTCCTAGAAAATTGTATTTACCAATATTTTTAGTTTTGTCATGTGTGGTTCCCTTATGAAAACTCGATGATATTGAGAAAGTACATTTTTTCCTCCATCATAATGTGAAACTTCTTAATCATATTCAGATTCCATTCTTGGCATAATTTGGTTTATTAGCGTTTTATAGAGAGGTATTTGATAAAATAATTAGCTTACTGATATAATATTTTATGTTGGGAGTATTTATACAAGAATTTTACTGATACATTATACACCAAGGAAAAAGTCCATTTGTACATAGTAATTGTAAACCATTTTATTTTTAGTAATAATTTTAGTACTATTGTGATGTGATTTTCATGTGGATAAATCAATGCTTTTGAATCATACTTTGCAAAATGAACTTGAAAAAATTCACTTGTTGACACTTCACTTTTATGAAATATATTCTGGATAATATTCAAGCAATCTTTTTTAAGATAAGCATAAATATAAATTCGATTTTTTCAGAAATCAAATCACCATCAGAATCTAATTTTTTTTCTTGTATGCAAAAGATACATTTTGTCAAGTTAAAGTGAAGTGTTTTACTACACGGTATATTAATTTAGCAAGACTTGAGGCCACCTGTTTGGTTTCACCCTGAAATTTATTTAAAATTTGAAAACATTGATTTTCTAGCAGTCAAATTTTATTATCTTGGTGCTTTGTTTTTTAAGTTATTTATATTTTATGAATTTATGTACATTTATCAGGAATATTTTACAAAATTATGTCGACTTGAAATTGTTACTGTTTAAAAAGTAATAGAGAAGTTGCCTATTGTATCTTAATACTGTAAATATTTAAGTTTTGTACTCAATTGTTTGAAAAATAAACAATATTGTTTATTTTATGTTGAGTATGAATAAAAAAATGTATAGTATAATTTGTTTTATTTACATAAATAACTATTCTATTGCCATTCCCTTATAATATCTTCATGTTCATAATCTTCTATGAATGGTTTGTCGATGTTTCTAATCATGATTTCTCCACAATACAAACATTCAGAGCCTAGAATGTTATCGATTTCTGACTTGACCACATCCTTGGCAGACATTCCTGAAGAGCCAGTACTTATCGTGTCTATGTTTGTTTGGTTATTCAGAATCTTCAATTGTCTCTCCAGTTCAGTCAACCTATTTTTTTTGGATGGACCTATAAAATAAGTTGGTTGAAAGATTTACTAAACTTTTCGAAGTAAATTCATGAAACAATCTATGCAAAGGGCGTCAAAGAAAAAATTCATTAATTGCAAGAAGTTTCATATCATATAATAGTCAAAAACGGTATGCTCATAAAAATGTAGGGGTGTTTCTGATTCTATCCCATACTCTAACACAAACACTCCTGAACCAATTCGAGTCTCATCCTGTACAAAGAAAAAGTTACTTATTTTTTATTGTTTTGAAAGGAAATAGAGTTAAAAAGTTGGATTTTACGAGATGTACAAAACATTTTGGAGCATCGAGTCCTAATAGAATTCAACTATGGATAGAAAAATAGTAAATACAGTCCAAAAACCAAGAACTAGAGAAGCCCACGAAATATTTTGAAAAGCAGGAAGAATTCAAGTTGTGAATAGAATGATGAATTTCAATTTGGAGCAACTGGAAGCTGAGTTGGAAGATTCTGAAGAAGAATACAACAGCTCTAACATCTATCGTCATCTTCAAAGGTGAGCAAAATTGATAACATTCTTCAATTGTAGATTTGATGAAAAATACTGATGTTGAACCCATTATTGATAACCACCCCATATTGTAACAACTGTGACCAAATCTCGTGATGATGTCAACGAACTTCTGAGTCATCAAAAACTTGCTGAATCTGGACATAAAACATTTTTAGCTAGGTATATCATTAATAGGGATTTTCCTACATTTCACGGAAATATATCAGCGATTTCAAAAAATCTATCAGATTTTCTCCTAACGAAATTTTGATATAAAGTCACCAAAGCGTGAGAGGAAAGCCAAAGTTGGTTATGGCTATGACTTGTTGATCTAATATTGGAAACATTACACATGTGATTTGGAAGTCCATATAGTGTGATTGAAGTAATGATGGCGAAAATTAAGGCTATTATTCCACCAATTCACATAGCCCGAGGACTATTTTATTTTATAGTTTTGACAAAATACATTTACTTATTGCAATGTTCTGAAGAACGTTTCCCAATTTATAACGTTAGAATATAAACGTCCTAAAGATGCGACCCATTCAAGAATGAGGATAGAAACACTATTTTTTTTAAAGTTGTAGACACTATTTTTTGTATCAATGTCGGCAGAAGTTGTATTTGTCAAATTGTTCCAGAAAAATGGTTGAATTTCAAAATTTATAAGTTTGTTAATTGAAAAATTTCAATATCTACCATTCCAAAAGACTTTTCTACCAGTGATATTGAAGATAGCCTGTGATTCAATGAATATTTTTGTGTGACACTTAGGGCCAGTCTTTTCAGTTCCAGTTAAACTTCAAATTAATTAACTGGTGGTTAGAATGTGATCCTTCAACGTCATTTAAAGAATGTCATTCACCATCTAAACTATTGGTTAGTTATCTGGAGTTTAACTGGAACTGAATAGACTGGACCTTAGTGACAAATAATTTTGAAATGTCACAAAATTTATCAAGAAATTTACAATCTATTTTCCAATGATGGTTTCCACTGCACCCCAATAGACTATGTTAAAAGTAATGATTCCAGTGAAATATTAACTTTACCTACGGATTTTTTCGATAAGGTAAATAGAACTTCAAAGAAGCAAACAAATAATTAGAAAAGAATCGACATTTGATACAAATGAGAAGAGAAAATGATCGATTACAAGAACTTTTGAAATCTAAGGATGAAATAATATCGAAGAATGAAAAATTAATTAGCACTCTCACTAGCCACGTTGACTTCTTAGCAAAAGAGTACAACAAAATGATTACAGAGCGAAATGAAAAGCGAGATATTTTAACAGAAATTAATAATTTGAAAGACAAAATGAATACCAATAAATCAAATATAATAAAAGATGTAAGAATAGCATGTGCTGACAAACTCAAAGAAAATAAGAAAATCGATATTCCCCATAATATACCTTATTTGATCATACAACCCAAAGTTCAACAAACGTTTATCAAAACAAAACAGGACATTCGAGCAAAAATTAATGCAGTTATAGCCAGGGTTAACATTACTGGAGTTCAAGAATTTGGAAGAGGAGTATTTTTTAAATAAAATTCTATAGAAGAGATAAAACGACTAGAAGATATGTCACAAAAAATAATTGGGAAGGATTACCCAATCAAGACGTCTGAACTCAGATCACCAAGGCTGGTTTTCATCGGATCGAAGAATTTTGAAACTACTGATGAGCTGAAGGAAGAGCTGCAGATGTTTGATTACATTGATGAAAATGATGTATCAACAGTTAAATAATCCAGGCTATCAAAATATTCCAAAAAATTCATAATTTATATTGAAACAAGCGGTGTAACCTTTCGTAAGTTGGTGAACCAAGATTTGATTCTTGGATGGCATCAATTCAAAATTAAAGAAGATTTCATTCTAAAAATCTGCTCAAAATGCAATGCTTATGGTCATGTTTCTAAATACTGCCTAAATTCTTTATCATGTTCTATTTGTGCAGGAAATCATCCCAGTGATAAATGCAATAATTTTGCAAAATAGCAAGTGAAAAATTCAATTCCAATTTTAGTCTTGATCATGATTCAAAAAGTATTGATTGTCCCATTTTTAAAAAGAAAATTACTTTGGTTATAAATAGAACAAATTATGAATAATACAAATTTGTACAAACTCAAAAAGCTCAATAATTTTAATATACTATATTTGAATATAAGAAGTTTGACAAACAAACTGAATGAAATATAAAGAAACACATATATTACTTACTTACTTACAGAAACTTGGTTGAAATCAAATGAAACTGATTATTTCAATATTACTAACTTTTCTAGTATTCATTATTACCGAGATGATAGATAGGGAGGCGTAGCAATTTATTTAAGAAATGAATTGAAATTTCAGAAAATTAATAAAAATCTGAATGTTGATTATACAATAGAGATAGAAATTTCTCAATTTCAATCTAAATTAAAAATTATTTCTTTATATAGGACCTCCTAATTCATTTTTAGAAGAATTTTTACGATACATAGATAAAATCATGGAAATAAATAAAAAACTCATTGTAATAGATGTCAATATAAATTTACTTTCAGACAAGAATGATACCTTAAATTACGTGAGTTTAATTGAAAGCAATAGTTTCCATATTGTAAACTCAATAGAATTGTTATACCAGCACTCTTATTCTTGATCATATTTTGACTAATTGCCATCATTTGAATTTTAAAATAACATAGAAAATACTTCAATTACTGATCATAGAATAATGTACACCTCCATTAATAAATCAGATATTACTTCAAAACAATTCAAGAAACGTGAAATAATGAAAACTGATTACTGTAAATTCAAACAAATTATTTCCAATGAATTAATTCTAACCCATTGTGAAAATTTTCAGGATTTGAAAGATATCGTTTTAAAAGCAAAAAACAAGTCATTGGTGAAAGTATATGAGAACACGTGAAAACAACGACTGGATCAATGATAGTATTATCCGGAGAAATAAACATCCGAAATTCAAAAGACATAAACAAAACATGGTTGATCAAGAACTCTTTAATGACTATAAGATACAGAAAAATGAAGTTAACGCTATGATCAAAAGAGCAAAAGCTCAACATATTAGTAAGAAATTTGAAGCTTCTGAGGCAACCAGAAGAAAATGTGGGATATTATCAATTATTGTCTCAAAGGTACATCGAAATTGAAAAATAGGAAAGATATTCAATCAATAAAAATTAATGGTAACATTTTTACTGATGACCTGGATATAGCCAATATTATGAACAATCATTTTTCGAGTACTGGCGAGAATATAGCAAATGAAATAAAATCTTATTACAATAACCTTCCGTATTCGAATTTCTATCCAAAATATAATGACTCCACAATGCTTTTATTTCCAACTGATGAAAGTGAAATTATTGAAATAATCTACTCCTTAAAAAAAATGTGTCCTGATTCTGAAGGTTTATTGACCAAAGACTTATTTGAATTAAAAAATATTCTGACTGAACCCTTAACAAAATTAATCAATAAATATTTTGCCTCGAGTATTTTCCCACTTGACTTGAAACATGCTTCACTAAAAGCTATATTCAAACATGGAGATGCTGAAGATCCATCAAATTATAGACCAATAGCCATATTGAGAATTTTTTGTAATATTTTTGAAAAAACGTATTGTTGATTTTATAAACAAAAAATATGGCTTTGATAGTAATCAGTTTGGTTTCCAAGAAAATAGTGGAACACAAGCAGCAGTACTACAGTCTTGCAAGCAATTCAAAATGGACTTGATACAGGAAATTTTCCCACTTGAATTGAAACATGCTTCACTAAAAGCTATATTCAAACATGAGATACTGAAGATCCATCAAATTATAGACCAATAGCCATATTGAGGATTTTTTCTAAATTTTTTAAAAAATTTTGAAAAACGTATTGTTGATTTTATAAACAAAAAATATGGCTTTGATAGTAATCAGTTTGGTGTCCAAGAAAATAGTGGCACACAAGCAGCAGTACTACAAGTCTTGCAAGCATTTCAAAATGGACTTGATACAGAAAACTATGTGGTAGCTGTTTTCATTGACCTTAAGAAGGCATTTGATACAGTTGATCACAAAATACTCTTGGAAAACTTAGAAACAATGGGATTCAGGGGTACCGGGAAAATTTTTTTGGAATCCTATCTTGAAAATAGGACAATCAGTAACAAATGTTACAACTCTGAGTCTATCAGACTACCAATAAATACGGGCGTTCCACAAGGATCTGTTTTGGGACCCATTGTATCTATTATATATTTAAAATATTACTAAAATGGGTTAGCAGGAAGTTATACCATATACGCAGACGATACAGTACTTTTATATGAAAACAAAAACTCTCATTCTAGAAAACATTATTAATGACGACTTAATGGCTTCATTGCAACCTTTTATGAATAAATACTGATAAAACTGAGTATATAATTTTCCAGTAGAAAAACAAACAGAATATTTCCCTTAACCTCAATATCAAAAATGCATTATTGAAAAGAACTGAACAAATAAAGTATCTTGGTATTTGGATTGATGAAAAATTGAAATGGGACAAACACATTAAGGTCTTAACTAAAAAAAATTTCTAACTAAATGTTCTAAACTCGATAAAAAAATTATAAATATGATTCTATATTCTCACATACTAAGTCGTATAACCTATTTGATAAACATTTGGGGATCTTGTTCCAAAAATAATTTCAATAAAATATCAGCATTGTATAGGAAATCTTTGAAAGTACTGTATCGTCTCCTATTTGACATATCAAATAATAAACTATTTGCAATTACAGACAAATTTTCTTTAGATGAATTGTATAAAATAAATACCCTAAAAATTGCATTCAATATCATAAATAAAAAATTAAAATAAAATTTAATTTTGAAGAAAAACTCTGAAATTCATAGTCATCTCACTAGAAAATATAACTTGTTTCACCTCGATTCTGATACCTCTACAGTTGGCCAAAAAAGATTCACTCACGCTGCTTTAGGTGAATTTAACAAATTACCTTATAATATAGCAAATTGCAGAAGTTTTTCCAAATCCAAAATATCTGTAAAAAAACACATAATTTCCTTACGGAATTGACATCCTGCTATCAATCTTTGTTCACTAATTTATGATTTTATTATGGTTTCATCATTATTGTATATGTTTACTCTGTTTATCAGTCATTTATGACATATTTGTTTGAATTGCTATTGTTAATCATTTTTATTATTATTATATGTACAACTTCCTAATACCAGAACTTGTTCTGACTGGAAGGTATTCACTCAAGAAATAAATAAATAAACAATATGGTAACTCGATTTGGAAATTCTCAGGTTTGCGGTATGTTTACCAATAAAACTCATTTGTTCTTGATCTCAATATTTCGCTAATCTTTATTAGCTTCTTCAGGAGAGAAAGAATCGCAGAATTGGTATTACTATTGTGTTCATTGTCTAGGGAATTTTGATCCAACTACCTCACTAAAGTTTAGTGAGGTAGCAACATATAGAGCATAGGTAGTTGGATCAAATTTCCCTAGAAAATGAACACAATGGCGAAACCAATTCTGTGATTCTTTCTCTCCTGAAGAAGCTAATAAAGATTAGCGAAATATTGAGATCAAGAACAAATGAATTTTATTGGTAAACAGACCGCAAGCCTGAGAACTTCTAAATCGAGTTTATAAAGTTCGGTCGAGAATACATCATTACAATATGGTAACATTATGTTGTTAATACCTAAGAATGGCGATAGTTCATTCAACAAGCAGTCTGTGTGGAATTTGTGATGGCAAGGAAACATATAGAATGGTTTTATCATCAACGTGATATTGCATATTTCACAAGTATCTGTACTATTGATCAAAGTGTAGTGATTCCTAAATGATTGTATGTCATCACGAACTTGCTCTGCAGATTTTGTTGCTTCTTCCATTTCATCTTTGATATTTTGGATGTTCTGGTTGTATTCCTGAAAATATATTTTAAATTAAGTGATGTTTTTAAGATGATTTAAAAAACAATAGCATTTACTTCAGGAGAGTTTTCTTGACAATGCCAATCAATAAATCCTCCCCATAAGACTCCATAAAGCTTGTGCTATCAGAAGTCAATATGAATTAATAAGAACAACAGTCACTAGATGGACCATCAAACGTAGATAGTTCCGTGTTTCTTCGAATTTAATAAGTACTTTAAACATGGCAGGGTTGGGCATATCAGAATATAATGTTATTGAATCTTTCATAACATAGTCTTATACGATTTAGGGCCGGTATTATCTCTCGAAGTTAACTTCAGCTTCGAAATGGCAGTTTTATATAAGTCTCATTTCTGAAATAAAAAGAAGAAGGCAAATATGTAACCTAGAATTTTTCGCAATTTCTCTTGTGACATTTCTAATTTTCTTAATAAATAATAAAACTTCTAGCAATAGATTTGAGAATCCTCCCAAATCTCCAACAATTACGAAGAATGAACATGTTGCATGAAATCTGAGTGTAATTAACACTTGTGTTGTGTGATGATTTCTAAAATTGAAAATACTTATAAACCCACAGTAATTACAACTAGAAATGTTGACTTATTAGTTGGTCTTTGCAAATTTGCCTCACATATGTGCCCCTTTAACAAGTAAACTGACTTTCTTGATGATCGAAATCTGTTTTCATTTGTTTTCAAATTCTATTTCGTTCTACAAAATAAAAGTTGCTTAAAAGTTCCTCGAAAATAACCAAGATATCGTTTGCTAACATTATTGCGAAAAAAAACAATCAAATTGAGGTTTTATGCTAAATTATTTATAGAGGAACTGTCGAAAACCACCATTTTCTACAAAGTTAACTTTAACTGATAGCCTTTCCTCCCGATAAAGTTAACTCCTACATTTTGAAGTTAACTATAACATGTGACGTCATTCCTCAAGTTAAGTTCTAGTTATCTGTCAAAATAGTTTTATAATACCGGCCCTAAATGTTTAAGTGATGTTTTATTTCTCTCAGTTCTTTGTTTTGTTATCAACACATTCGTCTCCCATAGAATTTTCTCGTAATAAATAGATGCTGGTAGGATTTTTGTGAAATACTTTGACATATTATAGTCCAGTTCAGAAATTGTAGATAGTGACTCATCGTCATTTCGCGAATTAAGTGAAAATTGTCAAGCTGTGTGCACGTTCCAATGTAATTGGAGGAAGAAAATTGTTGAATTTCATGCAGAAATTTATTTACAAACTTGTAGCAAAGCGCTTTCGGCTATAAAGTCATCATCAGTGCGTACTCGTCAGGTGTACAAGAGCCATAATATAAAAATATGTGTCCAATGGACCATGTATATCATTAAAATTTTAGGACATCATATGATTAACATTAAAAAAAATATTATTCCAGGATTAACCTGGATAAAGATTTTCTAGCAAAACATGTCTGCTGAAACTGAATTCTAACGTCTAACTCAGTTACAGTTAGACTACTACATTTTGTTTTTTTCTCCTCTTTCAATAGCTTAATTGTATTTGAATTGGAAAAGAAACTGAATATGAATGTCTGTTTGGATAAAGATTTCACTTATCAGTATTAAGGATAGGATTGGATTTTGGAAACGTTCCAGATGTCAGGGTAACAACTAGATAGACATAAATTTGCACCTGGATAATGGAACAAAACCGAAACTGATGAGCGAAATATATAAAAACGTCCATTATTTTCATACCTTTAAGGAATTACATATAGCATCCTTGAAATGGTCAATTGTTACAAAATCTGGGAAAAATGGGAGAATGTCTTCAATTTTAATTAAATCACATTGTTGCAAAAAGTCCATTGCCTCTTCAATATTATCCTTGTCTTTAACTACACTGTGTGCTGAAATAAAAATAAGTGGTTCCTTATTACTGTTCAGAATATTAGTCCTACATACCGAACTGTAGAAATATACGAACATTCAAAATATATACTTGCCTATTTTCAGCCAAAGCTTTTTTCTCAGTTCCAAATCATGTTCAGGTGACATATTTGCCATTTTCTTTGCTAAATCCAACTCCACAGTTAGAGCCAAATCTACAGCAGATTCCCATAACTCTAGTAGTCCAAATAATTGTACACAAGCTCGTTTTTGATTGTTTTCATGACACAATCTCAATGCGAAATGAACATCGTAATTAACCTAAAAACAACCTTTTAATTCTTCAGTTGGCATTACTGCTAGAGGAATTACCATACTGATTTCCTGCCCCTGTGAGTTCAGATAACCCATGAGCTTAACAGAGTCGTATTTGGCATAAAGCGATAACAAAAAATTGTGGATAGCTTTATCGGTGTTTCTCAGTTTATCTACACAGTATTCTAGGTATTTGATGACCTCGAAGGCATGTAATTCTCCATTGCAAGTTACCATTGCCGGAAGGAGCTTGAGCGGTGAAAGCTTCCTGCCTTGTTCGATTATAACTTTAACCATATGCTTAGGATCCTCTTGAATCAATATGGGAGCAAACTGATAATACAGCTCATTGTTGTTTTGACTTTTCAGAACTTCCAATGCCTCGCGAAAGCTGTTTTTGAATATATGTTGCCTTAATAACTGCAACAAAAAAGTTTCATTGATATCGATGAAGATGCCTTCATGAGAAGTTTGGATGATGAAGATAACCGTTTCTCTTGATAATTTTACTTTTTTCTACTCCTCAGAGATATTAGTTTCCCGGTATTTTTACGTAAATACTATGGTATTTTTTTTGAGGATCGAGTTCCCTATTTCCGACTGTGATGACTAAATTGTCAGCATCAATCATCAGCGGCAAATCCCTTTGCCCACCTCAAAAGAGCTTACAAGACCTCTTCTTATAGGCATTCAGGAGCAAGGTGGGCCCAACAAGGACGACCTCCTTCTCCGAATGAAGGGCGAGTAGTTATTGTCGAAGGCATCCTTAATATCATGAAACGCCCCCTAAGCTATCTTCTCATATTTCAGAGTTTAATCTACTTCCCCAGTTGTGAAGTTCAGGGTCTGTTGATGCATTTTGGTAATTCGACGTTTTTGTACTTGTCCACGTTTTTGTACATTTCATAATTTATGTATTGTTGATCGAACGTGTGTGTAACTGTTTTAGCAGCGTTTGGTACTTTTAATATTTTTGTACATTTTAATAATTTGTTAAACTGTGTGAGCCGAACGTTTCAGTGCTTCAAGAAGCGAAATGGTACGTGCTTTAGGTGATAAAGTAGCAGAGCGGTCCTAATTCTTGGTGAAACTGGACAAAATATTCATGCAGCAGAATTTTCGATGAGAGGTTTCTCGATCGCCCCGAAGGGAGCTTCTTCGTAAGTTTGAAAAAACGGGTAGTATTAATGATGCGAAACGATCTGGCAGATGACAAATTTCTGATGAGAAAAAAACTGATATACTGGCAGAAGTAATAGTTAATCCTACTTCTTCAACTCTCCGACGACGACCCAGACCGAAGACTAGAATTTTGTGAAAATATGGAATAAGAAAAGGAAGAAAATATAACTTTTGTCCAGTTTCCACTAACACTTTACTACTTTATTACGACCGGTTTCGGCTTTTACACCATTTTCAAGTAACTACAGATTTCATCAAGTTCGTGAATATTTATACATAAGAAAGTAATTAAAGAGAGGTTGGGTTTAAATTACCTAACTGATGTTTCAAAACAAGTTGGGAAATACCTAGAATCTACCTGATGAGTCAATTTAATTTATCTAATAGGGGTTCATACAATCGGTGGGTCCAACTTTGTTATCAAAAGTCACAAATTCAGAAGTGGAGAGCTACATAATTCTAACTGGTCATTAAGGGTATCAAAATTGGGGTTTTTATTCAATTTGTTTATTTCCAAGGCTTCCAACAAGTTCATTTCTCTTCCTTTATTGCACGCATGAAGGATGTTCATGTTATTTTTATTTATTGTATGATTCGTTTCTTGTAAATGTCTATATATAGCTGATTTTTTATCTGATGCGTGCAATAAAGGAAGAGAAATGAACTTGTTGGAAGCCTTGGAAATAAACAAATTGAATAAAAACCCCAATTTTGATACCCTTAATGACCAGTTAGAATTATGTAGCTCTCCACTTCTGAATTTGTGACTTTTGATAACAAAGTTGGACCCACCGATTGTATGAACCCCTATTAGATAAATTAAATTGACTCATCAGGTAGATTCTAGGTATTTCCCAACTTGTTTTGAAACATCAGTTAGGTAATTTAAACCCAACCTCTCTTTAATTACTTTCTTATGTATAAATATTCACGAACTTGATGAAATCTGTAGTTACTTGAAAATGGTGTAAAAGCCGAAACCGGTCGTAATAAAGTAGTAAAGTGTTAGTGGAAACTGGACAAAAGTTATATTTTCTTCCTTTTCTTATTTCATCATGAACTTCCACAAAATAAATAGATCATCAATCAAACAAGGAAAATATGGAAACTAAAATTAACCAACAGCCAGACTATGTCAAAACAATTTGTTTTAGTGACGAAAGTACTTTCTATCTAAATGGAAATGTAAATACACAGAATGTGAGGTATTGGAGTGACGCAAATCCTCACCTGTTTCGTGAAACATATACCCAATTTCCCCAGAAGGTGAATCTTTGGGCAGGTATCCTGGGAAACCACATCGTTGGGCCTCTTTTTTTAAATACTAATTTAACTGGTGAGGTTTATCTGGAGGTGTTGCAAAACGCAATAGAACCGTTAATCCTTGCAATTTTGGAAGATAATCCAGATGAATTCGGCAATTTGGAAATAGCATTCCAACAGGATGGTGCTCCTCTACACTATTACGGTGCAGTAAGACGGTATTTGGATGAGGAGTATCGTGGTAGATAGATTGGACGACGAGGTTCAACGGAATGGGCACCTCGATCACCGGACCTCAAACCTTTGGATTTTCTTCTGTGGGGGTATCTTAAATCAAAGGTTTACGCCACTGAACCTGCCAATATTGACGTTTTAAAACAACGTATTGTTGCAGAATGTGAGGTTGTTTGCGCAGACACATTTACAAATGTACGAGAAGAGTTTACAAATAGGATATTTCACTGTCACTTCGAGCAATTTCTTTAAGTAGATACTGATTCTGAAATCTGTAATTAATATCATACTGAATGGAATTTAAATTTTAATATTTACTAATGAGCCATTAAAACTGCCATAATCACAAACAAAATTAGTATCATTGAATAGGTTTTTTCGATACCTTTTAAAAGAGGTGTCGCTTGCCGTAGGGTTCCATTTAAAATTATTGGTCACAATGGCCTTGTGACGTCATCTTTGACGATTTCGTCATCTATCTCACTAGTAGGGAAGTTTACAACCTTTAATATTCAGTTTCCAAATTTCACTTGTTTATGTATAATCGTTCCAAAGATAAGAGGGGGAGGGGACTTTTGAAAAGCACTGTATATATATAGACATTACACGGGAAACTCATCCTTTTTGCTCTGAAGATGTCAAAATAAATTCTTCAATTTGAGACCTCAATCCCCAAAAATCAAAATCAGTCATCATAACAAAGGTCGTAAAACTTTCAAAGAAAGTAATATTTGATTTGAACTGTATATAAGTACTCTTTTTCAGGTTTTTTTGGAATTACTTCCTAACGTTGAATAACCTCGGAGATGGACAGACCTCTGAAGAAGCTAGCCAGTCGCGCTAGCGAAACGTTAGGAAGCAATTCCAAAGTACGACGAAAGAATATCAAGGCTCCCAGCGACTTACTACCTCAAAAAAGGGAAAAAGTGACTTGTGACTCCGATAAAAGGGACCAAAAACGGAACAAACTAACTACAAGAATGTTCAATCTATACACGTATTTTCAGGATAATGGTGTAAATTTCACCAAAAAAAAAAAAAACAAGAATCACTATGTCCATTATTCCTGCAAAACAGTCAAAATATTAAATAAAATGAGGGTGTAAACTCGAAAGGCATAATTAAAAATAAATCTCTAAAAAAAACAACAGAACCACCTGAGATTATTCAAACATTTGAAAAAATTCTAGAAACCCTGCATGACTTTTATGAAATATTATTGCTGTCAACCGGCTGCACCCCTACGCGCAACCCTCAGAACTCCTCGAAAGACTTGTGCGAGCTAGGGAAGACGCTGCCCTCACCTTTCAACGTGTGATGCCATGCACGAGATCCATGCTGGGAATCGAACCTACGACCCTATGATATGAGTAAGGGATCACTAAAGTGAAATCCCATACATATAATTATAAATCTTGTCAGACTTGACTGCTCACTTTTTCATCTTCTCTGCAGCCTTGCTGAGCTGCTCTTGTTGTCATTGGCTTCTGTTATGATTGGCACTTATCCCCTCAAATATTAACTGGGCCATAGATCATATTTTTGCACATAGAGACATTTCTGAGCCTTCTAGTTGCCTCTTAAAACATTTTGTTGTAGATATCCCACTTTTCATCATTCACTAGCTTGGCCTCGCCTTCTGTATGCACGGCGTGCAAAGGTTTTCGTAAAACAGAGCCGGAGATCTGAGGGTATCAAGACAATTACCCCCTGGACAAAAACCCCCCGGACAAACACAAACAGTGTATAGTTGATAGAACACAACAGGGGCCATTTTGAATGAACCAGCCATAAACCAGTATGATGATGATTCTATATCTTCAGATTATTATTGGTTCCAAAAATTAACATCCTGTTATTACTTACTAATGGTGGATTTATGCAGCAATCATAAGTCATAAGGAAGAATATTCGTCAATGATTGGTTGGAATATACGGACCAACCAATCATTGACGAATATTCTTCCTTATGACTAAAGACTTATGACTTATGATTGCTGCATAAATCCACCATAAGTCAGAATTATGTGATAGAAATTCTTGACAATCTGTTGTAAATTTATATTTATCTGTAATAATTATTTCGCTGATGTTTGATGGATTCCTTTTTTTTCTGGTAAATTGCGAGCGTAGCGAGCATTTGCTTTGATTTCACCTTTTCATTCTAATCAGTGATCGAATCACCAGTAACTTGGAGAGCTACGTCAGTTAGGTTAGGTTATGTCCCTTTTCTTACGTTAAGAAATTCGATGTGCAGTCAGAAGAAAGAGACACGTTTGCTCGTCTCTTTTTTCTCGTAATTTATGAAATGCGAGCGCAGCCAGCATCTGCTTTGATTTCACCTTTTCATACTGATTAGTGATCGAGTTACCAGCATCTTAGGAAGCTAGGTTAGGTTGGGTTGTGTACCTTTTTACGTTAAGGAATTCGATAAGCAGCCAGAAGAAAGAGACACGTCCGAGGAGGGTGTCTCTTTCTTCTGTTAATTCATAAAATGCGAGCGCAGCGAGCATTTGCTTACTTTTCACTTTATTAAAATAATTAGTAATTGAATTACTAGCAACTTGGATGCTTAAGTTAGGTTATGACCCTTTTTTACGTTGCTCCATGGCCGAAAACGTGGTTATTTAAAATGTATGCCGAAGGCACGGCTTATTTTCAATAAGACTGGCCTTTCTTATATTCAAATGTTTTTTTTTGGGTGGATTTTTTCAGGTGTAATTTTTTTTTATTTATTTTTTTTAAATTGTTTTTGTTTCAAAATTGTTTTTTCTCCACGATCATCACAGAATTTGCCAATTCTGAAATCAAATTTGATTACAGAATGCTGGAATTCTCTCTCTTGAGATTGAAGAAATATTCTACAACACCTCTGCCCCCATGCAATTTAAATGTATTTACATTCTCTATCTTGTGATAGAATAATATTCTCACACTGGTTAGCAATAATAACATTAGCCTTGACGCAGTTGATTGTCATCGTAGTGGCAAAATTTGAGTAAGTGTCAAAATTATTGCTGTCACGTTTCCTATCTTTGATAGTGGAGAAAATATAGTCTGCTACTCGTGGTTCCTCACGCTCGCCTTCGGCTCGCGCTCGGAACTTTCCACTCGCATCGAATTTTCATTCCAACTTTGTTACAGAATATACTATTCCGTTAACCATCTGTCGTCCCCTTACAAACGGCAGCCCTCAGAAGTCGAAACTTGTGCGAGCTAAGGATTAACGAGGTCTTACCTTTTTACGTGCGATTCCTGGCACTTTCTCGGACACTCA
The DNA here is from genome assembly GCA_944452925.2 of Chrysolina oricalcia. Lineage (NCBI taxonomy): Eukaryota > Metazoa > Arthropoda > Insecta > Coleoptera > Chrysomelidae > Chrysolina > Chrysolina oricalcia. Next base: position 29,278,154 of record OX101817.2, read on the forward strand.
GAAAAAGTTCTGCAGTCGCTAGGGTTTGAACCTTTGACTGGCAGCCAAAAGTGATTGAAACAATGTCGCTTTAACCACTCGGCTACCTGGCCCCGTATTTGTTGTTGTTATTGTATTGTTGTTAAAATTGTTATTTTCGTCAACCGTTTTCTGAAATAATTGATATGTGCTCCTTTTTAGAACTTATGCAATTTAATGGAAATCTTAATACGAATGGCAGAATATTGGATCTCATATTTTCTAATGATATTGGTATAAAAAATGTCTCTCACAGTCTAGACAAATTGGTGAGAGAAGATTCACATCATCCCCCACTATATATTGACTTCGAACTAATGAAATTTAAATACTTGAGAGATAAGTCAAATACTAAATTCAATTTCAATAAAGCAAATTTTCTAAATATTAATTCTGAGCTAAGTAAGATAAACTGAACTGATTGCTTTGCTACAAAAAATGTTAATGAACTAGTTGAAATATTTTATGAAAAACTCACCAATATTATGACAAAAAATGTACCAAATTATGTGATAAAAAAGGGATATCCAATTTATTTTAAGCCAGATACCATACAACTTTTGAGAGAAAAAAACAAAGTGCATAAAAAATACAAAGTCTATGGAGGGTTTCATTTCTATCAACTTTTTTCTCAATTACGTAGGAACTCCAAACAATTGATTCAAAGAGATTACAAAAACTATATAAATAACATCGAGAATGAAATTCTTACTGACTCCAGAAGCTTTTGGAAATACATCAAAACAAAGAAACAAAACCACACCACAATACCCCACTCTGTTTTTCTGAAGATAAGGCAGACGACAATGGTCAAGATATTTGCAATCTATTTTCTGATTATTTCAAGAGTGTATATACCCAAGATCCACTTGCGAGTGACCATCCACAGTTTGTTGTGGACAATATTGTAGATATTTCAGAGCAACAAGTTTCTGATGCCCTTGACAATTTAAACGTTCAAAAAGGTCCCGGTCCTGATAATATACCCAGTACGTTCATTAAAAATTGCAAGGTTAATCTTACATCACCCCTTCTTCACATTTTCAATTTGTCACTTCACACAGGGATATTCCCGTCTAAATGGAAATCTTCCACTATCATGCCTCTCCTTAAAGGGGGCAACAGGAGCAATATAAAGAATTATAGACCCATTAGCAAACTCTGTATCTTTGGAAAAATGTTCGAGAAAATTGTTCATGAAAGAATTCTAAATATCACGAAGAACAAGATTATTCCTCAACAACATGGCTTTTTCCCCGGTAGATCCATAGACACAAATTTAATAGAATTCACAGATCACATCATGGAACAAATGGATGATCAAACGCAAGTGGACGTAGTATACACCGATTTCAGTAAAGCCTCCGATAAAATCAACCATGTATTGCTCATTAAAAGACTCTCTGAAGTCGGTATAGGTTCGTATCTTCGCAAGTGGATATGGTCTTATATTACTCAAAGATCTCAAATCACAGAGATTAACGGTTACAAATCTGACCCCTTTGTGGTAACTTCAGGGGTGCCTCAGGGAAGTCATTTGGGACCATTACTATTTATAATTTATATTAACCATATTGGTGAAAGTTTCAAAAATTCAAATTTTTTATTATATGCCGACGATCTGAAAGTATATCGTACTATAAAACATTTCGATGATTGTAAGAAACTACAAGAGGATCTGGATTCATTTGTTGAGATATGCAAAAATTCTAGTTTGTTTTTGAATTATGATAAATGCCTCACAATAACCTTCACAAGAAATAGGAATATAATTGACCATCAGTACAGAATAGATGGTCATATAATGAAAACAGTGAACGAAATTCGTGATCTTGGAGTTATTATGGATTCTAAAATGATTTTTAAGACTCATATCGAAAAAATGGTTAATAATTGTAATCGCTTATTGGGATTCATAATAAGGAACACTAGACACTTCACGAATGCCAAAACTCTCTTGAACCTTTATTACGCATTCATATATAGTAAATTGAATTTTGCTTCAATTGTTTGGAGTCCCCAATATGTCACTTATCAGCAGAGAATCGAAAACATTCAGAGCAAATTTGTGAAACAACTAGCTCGTAAATCAGATATTCCAATAGTAAACAGTAATTACAGTCCAATTCTCAGAAAGTATTCCATGTTGTCTCTCACCAATAGAAGAAGCATGTCAGACCTTCTAATGATATATAAAATATTCAACAACCGCATCGATTGTCCAGGACTATCGTCCAAAATATCCTTAAGTACACCTAGCAGAGATTTAAGAAGCCATGAAACCTTTACCACACCTTTTAGAAAAATAAATTCAGGATTAAACTCTCCTATTTGCAGAATGGTCAGAACTTTTAATAGCTACTGTAATGAAATCGCAATCTTCAGACTTTCATTTTTAAATTTTAAGAAACACGTGAAATCCTTGTTCTGCTTTCGTTGACCAGATAAATATTCACTCGTACTTTCAGTCTATAGATAACGTTTTAATAGTATCGTTCATATATTGTATTTTAATAATGTATCAGTTATAATGTTTACTATGTAAGTTATATTAGCTCACTATTTGATTACCTAATAAGAGGATACTCGTTGGATTTTGTCTGTTTGTATCCCTACTTTGTAATAAATAAATAAATAATAAACCGATTGCACCCCTACGCGCAACCCTCGGAAGTCTTCGAGAGACTTGTGTGAGCTAGGGAAGACGTAGCCCTTACCTTTTAACTTGTGATGCCATGCACGAGACCGGTGAATCGGTGGATCGAACCATAGAAATATATATTATATACTCTAGAATGCTAATCCCACCAAGTTTCACGGCGAAAAGCATGCCACGTATGCGACCTGAGCGACGTGTGCGCATGCTCGTCATCAGTTTAGTTTCTTATATCGTTGCCAAGTTTCAAAATTATTTGTCATTCCAATTTAAAGTATTGTGTCATGAGGCAATAAAATCCATGTCATTTGAAAGAGAGACATTTTTTACCGCATTCAAGACTTTTTGAAACCGAATGAACCTTTCACAAATAGGTTATTTTCAATTTTAGGCACGAACGAAACGTATTTAATACAATAATGTACCCTATGTTACAGTAATTATAATGACCATGCAACACTGTTTTTTTTTATCAACTGGAAGACTTGTCAGAAGTTGTCACTCTTTGCCAGAGATCAGAGATGGTTTTAATGAAATTTCATATTCTTTCTTGTGGTGTTGTGAACTGTTTGTTGTTTAGCAGTCGTGAATTTGCATTATTTTTGTAGTCTTAAGATATTTTCTATTGAAATCGTGTTTTCCTTCAGATAAACAATGAACTGTTTAGTGTTGTGGTGTGGAAGTAAAGGGAAAATACCTGGAATAAATTATTTTTGGTAGGTAATGAAATTTTTAATATCCATACTCTGCTCAAAAGGGCTAATTATTTCAGCTTGACAAAAAAAAGGCATGATTCTTGGTTAAGAGCTTTAGGGAGAGATCCCAAAGCAGAACATTTGAGTGAGAAAAATGTAATTTGTAGCAGGCATTTTTCTCATGAAAATTTATGTAAAAAGGGCGATAGAATATATTTGAAACCCAATGCAGTTCCAACTCTGTGTCTGCATAAAAGTGATGTCATTCTTGCACAAGGAAGGTGAGTAATACAACTTTCTTCAAACAAATTTCCAGTATTCAACTAAACCACTTATACCTATTATGTTTTGAATATTCTTCAATTAGTTCTAGAGTCCTACAAGAAGTATACGACAACTCTTGTATGAAATACAAAGAATCGCCTCAGAAAGTTAATGTTGATATGGATATGGAAGTGCTTTTCTTCGAAGACAAGGAAAATGCTCCTGGACTCAGTATTTCATGCACCCCCATTGTAGAAATTGCACATAAGTAACTCAACTAGAAATACTCCTAGAAATAGTATATCATTCACTTCAAATTATTTAAATGAATTACAGTACTAGATACATATTTTGACATGAATCATTCTAGGAAAAAGGGTTTTTCGAGCATCTATACAGAAGCATTCAATTTTATAAATACAAATTCAAGTTGAAATTCATAATATTAGCTGAAATCTATTTTCATAATTTTGTTTGTTGTACTAATTTATTTTTGTATAAATAGTGCTAATATCATTTTTTATGTTGAAAATTGTAATGAAAACAATTTATTTTTCTTGGAGAAAGAGAATTTTATATTTCATGCAGAAATTCATTTTAAAAACTAATGTTGGAAATATATTTCTGCACGAAATAAAAAATGTTCTTCCTCCAAGTAGGATACTTGCACACAGCTTGACAATTTCAATTTATATTTCAGCTCGCCAATGAGTTTAACTACTTCCTCTACGAATTCTCCTGGAAGTTTGAACATGAATCGGGATGATACATCAACAGATAGTGAAGGATATAAAGGAGAAATCAAAAGAGCTAGACGAGATATTAAAATCAGACACAACTATAGGTTAGTAATAACTTTTACTCATTGAAAATATATTTATCACAGCAATTTTATTTACATTCAACCAATGATAGGCAGTAATTTTTCATTTTAAATCAACGACAAAAGATTTTTTTGATACATTTCTCCAGCTCGTGGTGTTTTCAAATTTGTGTTTTGATGCTTTCACAGCTCGTTGATTCCATAGTTGTAACTGTCATAGAAAGTGTTATTGCTCAAACGACCCTGTAATTAGGAGGAATTTGAACAAAATTCAAAGGTTTGCCGGAGACTAGTCATCACAAAAGCGAATGATTCTGACCAAAGTCAAAATATGCCCTTCTCTACTGCTTAATGTGGATATAGTAATCTTATATTTTATTCTAGTAGTTGAAATAGTAATAAACATAATTCTGAATGAAACCTACTTCATACAAGTTCAAATCAGATTATCACTAAATTTGTTTACGATTATTTTTATTATTATTCCACTTGCCACATGAATACTGTAATTATTGACAGTATTGGCAACGCACCGCATATAAACAGCCGTGATAACCTGGGCTGCACTGATCTTTTTCAGAAAGAAGAGCTGCAATGGCTTCTACATTTTGTTTTTTATACTAAAAAAAAATTGAATGTGGACATTCACCCCAAATTATGGGAAAAAAAGTTAATATCATTTTCTATTGAATTTATTGTTTGGTAAGTCGTCTGTATGGATCTTTTATTTTTTAGTGCATCGCCTTCAAAACTTCTGCGTCAAGTAAGAGATGCCAATGTTAGGAAAACTTCAGCCCAGAAAAAATTAAAAATGGTGAAGGTGAAAGTCTGCCGTTTGAAAAACAAAGTAAGAAGCTTGAAACAAGTTTTATGGGATGTGAAGAAAAGGAACTTACTTTCTAAAATGGTATTAAGTTTCTGGAAAAGTCAATCACTGGTGTGCCATTATCAATACTGAAAAGGTCAATAGAAGTTAAAGAGCGAAAATCTCATGGAAAACAATACAAACACAAATTTGAAGGTGAAATAAAAACATTTGCTATGACATTGCAGTTCTTATCATCGAAGGCATATTTATATGTTAGAAATACATTTGATCTTGCTCTCCCAGCACCATCGACCATCAGAAAATGGTTGAGCAAGGTTAGTTGTGAACCTGGTTTCTGTGAGAATTCCTTTAACAACCTGAAGGTCCTCGTTGCTGAAAATCGATCACAACATAAAGACACCTTGTGCAGTCTTATGCTGGATGAAATGACAATAAAAAAACAAATTGAGTTAAGAGACATGAAAACATGGGGGTACGAAGATTATGCGACTGGAATCAATGATGATTCACTCAAGTGTGCTACAGAAGCACTAGTTCTGATGGTTGTTTCATTATATGGTAACTGGAAATTGCCAATTGCGTACTTTCTCATACATTCGCTTACTGGTTCAGAAAAGGCAAATATTATAAAAGAAGCTTTGAAGAAATTGAATGAAGTGGGAGTAAAAGTAGTTACAGTTACTTGTGATGGACCATCAGCTAATATCACAATGGCTGAGAAACTTGGTGGAGTCATCCGTGATTTAAATAGACTCAAAACTGATTTCAAGCATCCAATGACAAATGATAAAATTTTCATTATGTTTGATGCATGTCACATGCTGAAGCTGGTTAGAAATAATTGGGCAAAATCTGGTATATTCATTAACAGCAAGGGCGAAAAAATTTACTTTGGCTTCATTACCAAATTACATAATGTGCAAGAAGAAGAATTTTTTCGATTTGGTAACAAACTTGGAATAAACCATATAAATTGGAGGTCACAAAAAATGAAGGCATGTTCTGAATACTCATAATTACGAAATCTTGACTATTGTTTCAATTTATAGATCAATTTGGCAGCGCAGACTCTCAGTGCTAGTGTAGCCAGTGCTTTGGAGTTTTTAATGAAGGATATCAAACATCCGGACTTCATAGGTGCAGCCCCAACTATTGAATTTATTAGGATAGTCGACAGATTATTTGACTTGTTGAATTCAAGAAACCCTTTTGCAAGAGGATACAAAACACCATTGAAAAAGTGTAATGAATCTTTCTGGAGACCACTATTGACAAAGGGTTTCACATATTTGAAATTGTTGAAAAATGTCTATGGAAAGTATCTGCATGTTTCAAAAAATATGACACCAATTCTTGGTTTTTGTACCACAATAAATTCAATTTTGGGAATCTATAATGAATATGTGAAAAAAGAAAATTCACCTTTACAGTACCTACTGACATACAAGTACAGTCAAGATCATCTCGAATTGTTTTTCTGTAGTATTCGGTTAGAAAGTTCCCTGAATTTATCTTTAACTTATGCATGTTTTTTTTTTATTTGAAAATTGTGATGTAATTTCTCTGTAAGAATTTTTTATATACTGTATATTTTCTTCCTGAATGAACTCTGAGGTGCTTTCCAATTGTGAGCTTGTTACCCCTGAATTAATCTACAACTGATCTGAATATATGGTATTTAATTGGTAAATGGGTTTTCATGAACTGTGAGATCACTTCAGGAGCTACTCAAAGTTACTGGGACTCACTGGGACAATTGGAAAGCGGCTCTAATTGTAAAAATGTATTATTGATTACATGTTTTTGTCAAGAAAATAATTCACTTAGCTAAATATTTTCCTGGGATTTTCAACCTTCCACAGTTTTAAAATGGAAATATGTGATTAAAGAATTTTCATACACGTGTGGAATGGCAAATTGATCAATTGTCTCCCAATTCCCCGTTTATGAGACTGTTGTTATGTAAAAATCATTTGATTTTGTCAGTAACTCAATGTACTCCGAATTTGTGGATCTGAAAAGGTAAATTCAAAATAACTTAACTTTAGTTTCATATTTCTATATTTCAAGTTTCATACTTAGTTCCACCAAAGTCCTCAAGGACCCTTAACAACTATGAGGAGTAGGTTCGAGTCAGTAAACAATAAACTATATATCTACTCAATTACTAATGAACTTAAATTATATTTGTTTTTCAAACGACGTTGGTCAGAGTGTGGAAGGTTGAAACCCCCAAAACACCAATTGTAATTGATATTGCAGAGAATGAGGAAATGATTTTTAAATAACTTTGTATTTTTGCAGGGGAAGAAATGGTTGGAACAACAATCCCACCGCATATCAGTTTTACTACACCTTCAGAAGACTCTGTTTGAAAATTGATTTGAAAGTTTTGAAAGGAAATTGTGATGTATTGGACAATACTTCCATCCCAAGTATTTCCAATACCAATGAAAAACAAAAAATATCTCCAGAACTCAGTTTGGGTGATATTACAATTATCAAAAAATATGAAATTGATTACAATGATCTAGTTCTAGAAGATGAAGAGTTTCTACATATAGTCGATGTTTTGCCAAATTTGTCACTTTTGAATGAAAATGTGGTAACATATATCTCTGGATATGTTGTGAGGTCCATCAATAAGCAAGTAAAATGCGCAGTATGCCTGGACTCGTTAGAAGAATCTGAATATAATTCTGTTGAACTCCATAAATTCTTCCTACTACATAGAAAAGATAGAGGTGGTCTCATAAAACCATCTAAAGATGTAATAGAAATTTGTATGTACACTGAAAAGAAAATAAGACAGGTACTAAACATAACGAATAGCCTAATGCCAACTGAAAAAAATTTTTTGGAGACATTCATCATGCAAGCTTCCATGTACTTGTTTCAAGAAAAAAGGGTTTTTCAGTGTTTGGAAAATCATGTTTTTGATATTTCTCCTTATGACTTGAATCACACTATGAAATTAATCAGACTCATTGTGAGAATTTATTCAAGAATCAGATTTTTCAAAGTCGCCAAAAGGCAAACAGATCTGATAAGGGGAGAATTGAAAAGGAAAACGTTAAGTAAACTGATTCTATTCTACAATCAATAGTAACAAGTTCTTATTCAATTTTGTTATTATATCTAACTGGCTTCAACCTTATTTAGGTAAGGCGTTGATGGAGTTGAATTTATCAATTGGCCTATCATTCCACACTCCACTCTACCCTTTTCCACTTTGTTTTTTTCTGCTTAAATTCATTTCTATCTATTTATTTATCTTACGAAAGCTGCACTCCTACCTGCTATGCAGGAAATGTTATGTTTGGATTTCTCCTTTTCATCCATTCAATGGGCTGTGGTGGTCGTGATGGCAGAGGGCTCTCTTCTCAACTATAGGGGCGTGGGTATAATTCCCCGCATGGTCACCGTTCTAGTGCATGGCATCACACGTTAAAAGGTAAGGGCTACGTCTTCCCTAGCTCGCACAAGTCTCGCGAAAACTTCTGAGGGTTGTTTTAAGGGAGCAGCCAGTTGATAGAAAGAACAAAGAACAAAAATTTGTAGTTCTTGCCTCGTTCACAATGTTCTATGGTAGTAGTAGCTATAGAGCACTTATTTGCTATTCGGAAAAAGATGAAAGAATTATATATAAATCAGAGAATCATGTAAGATTAAGTTTTGTTCAGCTAAAATATTAAAAATTGTTTCAATGTATATTCAAGAATGTCTCTTAATTACTAAGAGTAAGCAGTTTTTCTCAGATTAAATACCGCAAATTAATCATAACGAATTTGTTTGAATACTATGTATTTGTTCATTTATTTATTCATATACTCAATTAGGTATTCATAAATTATTCTTATATTGTCTACCTGCATATGCATGTTGTCATTGATGTACATTGTAAATATTTTCTTTTTTGCTCAACTTGACCAATATCATATTCTGGGACAAGTTTAACTTCCCAATATTTTTTAACTAGACTGACTGGTATATATGTGAAATAGCGTATGAGCATATTAATTGTATTTGTATTGTATTATTTTCTTTTAGTGTATAATGTTTTAATACTGTAAATGTAGACAGCAGCAGAGTGTTCTTTCATAAACTCTTGTGTAAGTTTTTTAGGGCTCATGAAATGATATAAAAAATATATATAATTAATCTATACATAAATTAGCAGTAACGGAGAGAAATAATTCCATCAAATTTTACAAACAATCTACCTGAGAGAATTAAGGTTCTTCCATCCCAAATGCTTTTAGAAAACACATGCTTTTATATTATATATCTATATATACAGTGTGACCCATTTAAGATGGAAGCACCCTTATAAAATCTGTATTTTTCTACCAATTTGAATGATTTTTCTTCCATTAGGTAGACATTAAAAAAAAACTACTAGGACACCAAATTTCATGAATGAGTATTCATTATCAGGGTCAAAAATCTAAAGAATTATCAGCGAGTTTTTTAGAATAATTCTGACTACACTACTGGATTCACAGCATATTCAAATCATTCAGGTCATAATTACGTTGGAATGTGTCATTAAATAAAAAAGTTGTTAAGCTAATAACTTATGAGGTATGTTCATACATATTTGTCAATAATTGAAATAAAATGAAACATACCATGATAAAAATATCGATTTCGTACTTAGACTAGACAATACATAAAGTAATGTAAAAACATCTAATTAATATAATACATTATAATAACAAAAAAATAACAAACAACACATTTAAAATGGTTTCCTCATAAAATTCTTCTATGTGAATCAAATAATAATGAGTAGATAATCATCTAACTTTGGATTCCTTGGTTCGTTTCAAATTGAGTTTCAACGAGTGACTATAATATATAAATAAGTGTAAAAATAGTTAAATAACAAACACAATATGATATTTGATCAACCCACCTCTTCAATTTCAGAACTTTCATCTTTTGTCTATCTTCTAGTCTTGTTATTTTCAAAAATAGGCTTAAGAACCACTTATTGACTATGACGAATTGAAACAAAATATATGTTGTTATTTTGATTATATGTTTGTGAGTGTGCACATATTTATTCAACTATTTTCATATTTTGTATATTTTTCAAACTGTATTTTAAAAATTCATTGCATGTGATAATAGTTGTAACACTTGTTATAGCAGTTTCTGACTAAATAAAGGATTTAGATAAACTTAGAGTGTATATTATTAATTGAATATTCGTAGTTACCAATTTGAAAACCAAAAACAAAACAAATATACTATATCACTTGGATTGACGACCGTTCAAGACCTTCCAGTCTTTGACCTATTTTTAATGTATGAGCTTCGTAAAGTCTGACCAACCTGCTGGTGCGTAGAAACTGACGAATAGTTTATTAATTGTGTGGCAATTCAGGGAAGAAGGGTTCATTCAGGATTCTGGAGTAACACATTATGTAGTTTCTCATAAACACTCCTAGAGTGTACCTAAAGCAAGCACTAAACTTCGGGATTGGCATTTGGGCAACTCACATCACACTCACTTTTCAACAAGACATATGGTCACCTATCGAGTCCGATAGAATTGAGAAAATTTTTCTTGCACTCCGGAATCGAACCAGGTCCAGCGCTAGCAGAATTTTCAACGGACGAGACCGCTGAACCACCAGCTACTTTTGTTTTGGAATTTAATAGATGACCATTAAAAATACTTTAGGTATTATAAAATGAAATTAGGATGAACAAATTCTGTTCATCAAAACCTAAATCATATTTTTTTTCCTTTCTTTTGTAATCTTGTGAATATTATTTTGAACTATTCTGAGAGTGCAAATTTGCCTTCATGCCTTGAATTAAATTCACTAACTTGCTCATTCAGAGTAAAAACCTAATGTCACATTATATCCATTGTAGAGAAAACCCAAAAATGCTGGTATGATTTGGACAAAATTAGTCATTCTTATAAATCTGATTCATTGAAAACAAAACTGCCTTCAAACATACTTATCCTGTAATAAGATCAACGCTATAATTTGTTTATAGGATTCATATTTGATGGTAAATAAATGTTTCAATTTTGTTTTTATTGTGGCACTGACTGCAATAGAAAGTTAATTTTTTTATTCGTGCAGTTCAAATTGGGTTTTGCGACTCGCCCTGTAGACATAATATTAAGAACACTGAATATTTGGGATCATTAATATCTAAAAAGATCAATTCAAATCGGATGAATAGCACATACATGTAGTTTTTGACCTTTTTTAAATCCACCTTGTTTGATATAAAAATAAACTAAGAACATTAAATGAGATTGGGAATTATTCATATGTATGCAAAAATGGCAGTAGTAATACAACATACATTTTGAAAAATATCTCGTTAATTTACCTTTACCAAAACCATAATATTTTGCTGAAACCGGGCCTGTTACAAAAATCACTGATGACGCGCATGCGTATTGCTGACATGTCTGAACTTTTTACAACACTTTCGGCCTATGGGATTAGCATTCTAGAGTAAGTATATAATATATTTCTATGGATCGAACCCACGACCCCACGCTTGCGAGGCGTACGCTTTTACCAGCCGACCACCACGGCCCATAATTAGAATTAACAATTAAATTTTTTGAAATCAAATTACATTGTGGAATTGTGTTTTGGTTTATCTTGTACCAGGGATTTTTTGTTCCAGTTTATTTGTATCAGGAGTATTTTTTACTAGGGGATTATTGTCCAGGGGGTTTTGTAGGGGGGTTTTTGCCCCTGGGGCTTTTGTCAAGGGGGTAATTTTCCTAGAAGTGGGCTGAGAGAATTCCCGCTCTACAGCCATTTCTATGGGAGAGTGCGAGAGCTGCCTTCCCCAGGATGGCCACTTTAGGGTACTTGGGATCACCAGCATTCGTTTTCTTCCAAAAATTGCACCAGTACTTGCTTATATGCACACTCTTAGAGCTTGTGACGCGAGTAGTTTGTAAACTTTTTCCTGGATACTTATAATATGGTTGTGCGGACTGCGGATTATGATTATTCAGCGCAGAACTAAACCTCATCAATTGTGACCAACGAAAAAACGGAATGAAAGGGACATTTTACAAAAAACGTAATAAAAAGGACCGAGCTCTAAAAAAAGGACTAAAACCTTAAAAAGGGACCGACTGGGAGCCCTGGAATATTGAAAGAATGCCTCAATTGATTTATTAAACTGTAGTAAAAAGTTATGTTTTCTACGAAATTTGCGTAAACTAAGGTTTTACGCACTGTTCACAGTGCGAAAAGTGATACTTTTTCACACAAGTGCGTAAAAAAATCCACTATGCGTAAAATCATCAACTGAGCGTAATCTAATGATTTATGCACTGTTCATACATTTTTCAAAAAAACCTAATTTTGCATCAGATTGTATTCGGAAGTGATCATTTGATAATACAACGAAAATTGAAAACTTCGTAAGAAAAAATATTCAACAATTCCGTCGTAGAAACAACTTTGTATGATACATTTTCGTAGAGTTTTTTTGTACTCGCGTGTTTTGTTGAACTCTGCATCGCCCAATTCAAAAAACTTCTCGCTATACAAAAAAGTCCTACTTTACGAACTTGTATCATAAATAACTATTTGAGAATGGCACTTATAACTGACGACTATTCAATGATGTTATAGGGTTGAACAAAATACTTCTGATTTGATGTATTAGATTATGTTACTGCAATAAAAACGGACTAAAAAGAATAACATAATTTCTTGTTGCCCCATACAGATTCCTAACCCCGTACAGATTGTTCTGAAAATTTGTAAATGTGAATTTTTAATAGCTATGGAAATTCTTGAAAGATTCAAAACGAAAATCTTGGGGAGCATATAATAGATAATAGCATTGTTTATATAGAAGATAGTTAGTCAACCTTATGGGATTATAATTGGATCAAAATGGATGCGACATGTACATGGCGATAATGAGCTCGCATCCAAGTCATGTCGTAACTTCAGTGATCTGGCCTCCAAGTCATGTCGTAACTTGATTGAAACAATGGGACAGCATTAAAATCAGGGTTTTTTGAAGGAAACTGCATTAAAATGACGTCAAATATTCATGTTTGTAACCAATCACGCTAGATGACACTCGCGTTTGCGTCCAACACCAATTACACAGGCATTGGCTAACTATCTTACTTCTATATAAACAATGATAATAGTAAGGAGTGTAGGGAGTTGCTGTCGCTGAGAGAATTCACACAACAGTTCATATCATTTGCAGTGCAATAAAATTGTTAATTGTTAGTGGCAGTGACAGGTAAACTATCGATGCATCAATTATATTTTGCATCTGACCCGGTTTTACTTTGAAATCTTAAATAAAAAATCACAAAACTACAGAACAATCTATATTTGGTTAGGAATCTATACGGGGCCAGGTAGCCGAGTGGTTAAAGAGACACTGTTTCAATAATTTTGGATGCCAGTCGGCGATTGTTCAAACCATGGCGACTGCAGAAATTTTTCTGATGGCCCGAGAAAGTGCTAGGAATCGCACGTGAAAAGGTAAGACCTCGTTAATCCTTGACTCGCACAAGTTTCGACTTTTGAGGGCTGCCGTTCGTAAAGGGCTGGTTAACAGAAAAAACAAATTTAAATTTAATTCTGTATGGGGCAACGAGAAATAATTTTTTTCATTTTCATCTGTTTTAATAATGTAACATATTAAAATTATTATTTTCTGCTTTTTAGTCTTAGGTTAGTTACAAAACTGGGAAGTTAGTTTAAAACCGATTGCAAAATTTTAAATAATCAGATAAACAAATATACAGGCGGATTGATGAAAACGTAGTAAAATAAAAGAAATAAATACCTGTTCGAAATCTTTGTTCACTATTGTTAGTTTCATGAGGTTAGTCTTATCACCATGACTTGCCATCAGGTTATAGATTGTCCTTTTGTTTTTTCTCAAACATTCCGAGATTTCATCTAGAGCCAGAAATGCTTCAAACTCCTTTTGTATATCAGCATATTTGGCGCTTTGTTCGAGCCCTTGCAAACGTTTTTCTTCCAATTTTGCCAAATAAATCTCTACCACCCATAACACAATCATCGTTATCTGGGTTTTATCCTGTGGCTTGAGTGTATCAAGTTTACTCCTCAGAAATAACTTCAGTGCGTCCTGCTGGTTGGCTTGAATGAATTTCAAACAGATTTCTTCGAAACTAGATTGTGTCTCTGCGTATCTTTGCGCACTGAGTATGTACTTCTTTTCATTGAAGAGCATATCGGCTTCTTTTATCAAAACGTGATTGTAACAGGCTTCGTTGCTTCGAGAATATTTTTTTGCAAGATCAAATTCTCCTTTATTGCAGAATATTTGCCATACATTTCTTTCTTCTTTGGTGATTTTGAAGCGAAATACTGCATTTTCGGTTACAGCCCATATCTCTCCTGTAAATAGTTTTGTCTGTTGCTTTTTTCACCTTCGTATAATGGAAAACTATTTGCCAACAAAATGAACAAACAAACAATCTAACTATTTCGAACTTAACATTAAAAATAGTTCTCGGAACTTGCTGTGATTGATTGTTTACTCAGACTGTTTCAGCTAAGTTTTCCTTATAATAATAACAATTTGAGCATTTAGAGCGCAAAGTGATTGCCGCTCGACAAAAAGAGTAATCGGTAATCTTTGGATAGCAGCAATGACACTTTGTGCTGGAAATAAACACAAGATTGTTACTTCAAACGCAGATACGTCATTCAATATATGCACATGCACCTATGAGTAAATTAATACTCAATTTAATAGTTATTCTAAATGTATAAGTTATCCGAATAACCCTACATTTAAGTCTTAACTAAGTTCGAACCAGAGCTAACTATGACTCTTGATAGGTGAGAATGATGTAATAATTTTGTACTGCAGTGTTTTCTTTTTACCGCTCATTAGAAGCGATTATTATTATTGATTAACATCTCTAATGAAAGAAGAAAGGGAAAATAACTCAGGACCGCCGGCCAAGATCGAACCCGGGCCATCTGATTGGATCAGTTTGAGATGTTGAGCTTTAAACCTCTACACCATTATAGTTGCTCAGAATGCTTTAAATTCACTATTATTATCCATCATGCAAGGATAGGTTCGTTTTCAACAAAAGCGGTGGAGATCGAGCATTTTTTCAATATTGGCGCTCTAGAGCTGAAATACTGTAAAATGACATTTCTCGGAAATGTTAACTTAGCGTTGAAAAACGTCCAAGGCCACTTTGGTAAGGTGTTGTAGAAAATAGTATATTATGATAGAAGAGTACAAGTGAGTCATAAGAGCACGCGCAAAGGGCACGACGCAAAGCATAGTGCCCTCAACATTGCCAGTGCTTTAAAGGCACAAGTGTATCATAAGCTATTTTTTATTATGCCTGCACCAAGACAAAAACAACTTTCATTAGTATTATTAACGTCATGTTTAAACAATGAAACAAACGTCTTTTGAAAGCTGTGGATATGAATAACATTTGAAGAAATTGGATACCTGATTTACTGTGATAGCACATTTATTTTCAAAGGTTTTGGTATCTGGTACTGATATTATCAATGAAAAATCATCTGCCTTTGCAGTATAATGACTTCCTAACGTTACAGAATCTATAATATTCACATAAAGGATGAACAGAATAGGACACAATATCTTGAGCCTTGTGGGACTCCCATAATTATAGGAGTATCAGATGTAACTTTAGAAATTTCTTTTTATTTACTTGTAAGGATACAAATTATTTTTGATTGTCGAGAAATGTTGCTAACCAACTCAAAGAAGTAACCCTTATGCTATATTTTTCTAATTATGATATACGTATTTGATGGTTGAAACCATAGAAATGATAATAAACACTAGAACGCCAAACCCGCTGTCGGCGATTCAGTTAAATGACCCCTCACAGGGAATGATGACAAACCTTTGCTCTTGAGCATTATTGCTGTTTCTGGTCTCGTCGTTGCCAAGTTTTCTTTTTTTTTTCGTGTTCCAAATGAGGTTCAGAACATCATCTGTGGTTAGGGCAGATAATTGTGGGAAGTCCAGTAAACTTGGCAACACCGCCTTAAAATCCTATCGTGGCGTATCGAGCGAAGAAAGATAATTTATGCCCATATGCACCGTTTCCGCGTTTAATCCAGATCAACTAAACCGGATTAAGTGGTCTTGGGTTAAGTTATATTCTCCGATATATGAAAAGTGCGGATTACTTAATCCATACAACAATTTGGCATCATTGCAAAAATATGCACAACTTGACGTTTTTAACATCAAACTTTGACATATCAAGAGAACCGCGCAGACTCAGGATACCTAGTTTTGAAAGTTATAGAATCTGATAACAAAAATGAGCGAACGGTATGAAGGCATAAAAAGAGTTCGAAATTTATCCATATTGGAGAAACAGTGTTTGGTTAAAAATTGAGGAATATGCGACGGTATTAAAAGATGACAAAACGAATCGAACATCGCTGGATGATAAGAAAAATGCATGGAAAAATATCGAGAACGAATACAATGCAAGTGGTCCTGGTCTATGCTATCGTATAAGGAAAGGGTTGAGAAAAAAAATGGCTTAAAGGTAAATTTATCAGGCTCTTTCACGAAACAAAAGAAAGTACTCACACAGACTCACATAGTTTCATCTCGTGAACACGAATCCAAGGGAATTTCGTGGGGGTCTTTAATAGTTTTCGAGTTATGACCTTTTGAATCTTGGAAATCGACCATTTTCAAAGACGATTTTTTCAGCAAAAAATCGTACAAAATTTCTCCTTCTATTGGATGGCACTTTTTTGAGATCCTAATCAACACGTATTTCACAATTACAATCAGCAAAATACAAAGTTTCACAAAAAAAAACAACCTTCTTATAAAGTACCTTTACATAACCCTACCAACTTATTTCAAGAATGAAACACTATGAAAAGTGAGGTTGAGTATAAGGTTAATTTTGTTTATAAAACGTTTAGTAATTCTGAAATATGAGTTGATTTGGGTATGTAAAAAGTGTCGGCAAAAAGAAGAAGACATTTTGTGTTATTTTTTACTGAAAAAATCGTGTTTGGATACGGTTGATTTTCAAGATTCGAAAAGTCATAACTCGTAAAGTATCAGAGACCCCACGAAATTCTTTCAGTTTCCTGTTCAGGACATAAAACACCAGAAGACGACTGCGGATAGAAGCAGTGGAAACGTTATGATTTATACAAATTATAAGACGATGGAAGTCTGAAATGAATGTACTCACTTTACCATTAAAGGTAGCAGACACTTTTGACTGGATGAGGAACGATGCCAAAAATTAGGAAAGGTAAAACCAAAAAAAGGAAGTTGATTTCATTGAAAATATGAACAGGATGTTCATGAAGTCAATTGTGGAATCATCTGCGACTGACAGTTTAAATTTTGTCGCTGTTTTCCATCGTACAAGATAACCTCTCTTGGAAGGGATTCATGTTTTAAAGCGAAAGAGATGCAATTATTCACGCATCAATGGAATGAGCGATTTTCTGTGAGTGATGCTTCTGAATAACATTCTCCCTTATCTCATTTATAGATAAGAATCTCCAATGGAAACTGGACATTTAATAAATAATCAACTATCTGAATGAAAATGCAAATTTTCACTTTCAGATTTTTTCTCTCAAGTTATACAGGGTCTTTCTCAATATCTATCAGATGTAGTTCAATGTGCAGCGTGGCTTTTGCCGGGGAAGTAGTTGTTTTCTGTTAGATATTACAAAAAAGTAACTTCAATTTTATCTTAGGGTTTTTTCCATTTCCAGAGTAGTCATGTAATGATTCAATTTTCAATTGAGAATGTTTCTCTTTAAAACAAAAAAAAAAGAATGTTTTAAAGAAACTTCTACCTATCTAAATCAGATACAAGTGCAAAATCAGGCAACATTTCTGAAATTAGATCAGCTAGTTTTTCGTTGTTTTTCTTTATCACATTAAGAAAATGTATAAATGATTTGAAGTTCTGATTGTAGAGTGGAATACAGTTATTTCTTCAGCGTGTATTTATTAAACACTATTTTATTTCCTAAAAAGTTAAAATATATGACTTTCAGATTCGTAGATAGTATGAAGAAGAACAACTTTTCACATTTTTGTCACAAGTGAAAGGTTTTGTGTAACTACAAAACCTTTCACGAGAATTCAGCCAAATATAATCTATGGAATATTTACAAACAAGCAAAATAATCATTGAATGAATTCTCTTTACGATTTTAAAGAATCCTTTGGCCTTTCTTACGATTGCTCATACCATACAACATATTGGATATATCCCCCAATTATTCGAACATGTGTTCCGATTCGTACTCTCCTAGATTTTCATGGGGAGCAGAAATCCCTTCATTCATATTTGAGGCGATGTTATGTAACACTGCAGTTCCTTCTGAATTTGCTGAAGAACCAGAAGAGTTGTCTCCTTTCGAAGTTTGAACTTCCAAAAGAAAAACATATTTTCCATGTCATGGAAGTATTTCCTTTTTTATTGAGGAATACAGAGGTACATTAACAACCAACCCACCAGTCGCACGTGCGTTTGCTAAGCTTAAACCTCGAAAATCATTAGATTAAAGTTAATCGCTATTAAGGCGTATTTCAATACGGTGCATACAAAAAATTAGAGTTAATCGAGCTCAAATTTTAATCTCGTTTAAACTACTTCGGTGCATACGGCTGTTATATATTTATTTCTCTAACCATTCGATAATCTACTTCTTATTACAAAAAATGCCATTTGAATTTAATACGATTCAACAACATTTACAATGATAAATGAGAACCTCACCAAATACAAAAACGTAGTTTCTTACCCGAGAAGCTATACTTAACAGATTTTTTTCCCAATTTTATATCTCCAATCAATGACATTTTTATTTTTCAACAAAAATGGTGGAAAAGTGATAACAAGAGTCAACAAGTAGTTTGAACTCCTGTAAAAAAATTTGTAATGTCTTGTCAATAAAAGCCTTTGTTATTATCATTATTATTATTACATATTGCATTAATAACTAATTAATTAATCAATCGATTTGTAGAAGTAGAAAACCAACTTCAATATCCAGAATTTCGAAAATCAAAAATACGACTACATAAAGAAAGTGTTTCCTCACTCTGATATGGATTTCGACTATAATAGGCTCAACGGTTTAGTGAAGCCGATGGACACACAAATTGAGTTTTTTTTCTGATTCACAGACTGAATGGAATCAATTCCCATCAAAGTATCAAATTTGAATTTTTTGACGATCACGATAATTTCTCCCGACTTGGTCGCGAGAAAGCACAAAATAGAAGACCTACACTCAATATTTCTCTATTCAAGAAGTCAATTATTGATTTACTGTATATATCATTAGGAAAACTGTGTTATATTGCAAATGCTATTACCGACAACTTATACCAGTCGAATGCTTTGCATGAGGCACAAAGAATCACTGCTGGGCATCCACCTGCTCAAGATGCATATAACTCCTGGTGGAATTACTTATAGCTGTGAAATTGTCATCCAAAACTGTTGATGTACGGCCTGCTTGATTCATGACATTTTTATTGCGTCAAGTGAGTTTACTCAATTTTAACATAGATGGCAGGCAAATCATTACCGATCATGATGACTTGACATGTCGTTTTGACAAACGCATGCTGCGTCATCGACATAACCTCAAATTGAACCATGTCATGATTGTCATGTCGAAGTCGAGACTCACAAAAAAATGCTATACACTACCTTAACTTTTACGAATGACAGAAAAACACAAGAACAAATAAATAACAATAACCCAACAACTAAAAACGTCGCAAAACTACCGAACTGTGCGAAAAGTATTAAAAGAACAGAAAAATCACACGATAAATACCAATTAGGCTATCCAGAACACGTGACCACGGCTCTTTAAAAATGGCCGGCTGTAGGCACACATGAATGGTGTTTGTGTTTGGCACTAGCTTCTACTGCTAATAGTTTTGTTTAGTTGTGATTTGAAATGTTATTATGGCTGTTTTAACTAAAAGTGATTTATTTATTATCATTAGAACGAGTAAACAAAGACACTGCATCGATCTATAGAGACAAAAGGAGAGTGATGAAGTGCATGGATCCTTTTACCTTCACTCCTTGTGAAATGGACATATCTCTAGATCTTTTCACAACATTAACGGCATTCGACATTATTACATATCTGCTGTTGACTCATAAACAAGAAAGCCAATGAAGGCCTACAAAAGTTTAACAGGCTATAAATATCTCGAAGCTGGATTTGCCCATGATTGTGAAGCAAGAAAAATGGATGAACATACTGTTGTTGTTGCCAAGGTAGGTACTGATTTTTCGTAATTTATGAACTGTTTATTAATGTTTCCAATTAATTTTCAGATGGGGCATTCACAGCAAATGGATATTCCTTTGTTGAAAGTATAGATTATTTAATAAATTGATGGTTCTCCTGATGCGACGATGTCTTGTGGCTGCTATGGAAGTGAAGTGTCCATATTCATTAAGGAATATTGATATGGGGCAGTATTCAAATTTAAAAACCTCAACTATAATAAGCGGTGGAATTGCAATTACCCTAAAACGTGACCATGCTTATTATTACCAAACTCATTTACAAATGAAACTAACTGAATGAAAATACTGCGATTTTGTGATTTGGTCACCCAAAGGATATATATTCATGAGTAAATTTTCCCAGATGAATAATTCTGGATAGTTGATTTCCCAAAAGCGTACAATTTTCGTAAAGTAGTTGTGCTACCTAAGTTTCATAAAAGGAAGACATTTTTTAGAGTAAAGATGGTGTCTTTGTGAAAAGGTGAGGATGGCCGAGTTGTGCTGCAGTGTGAAAATGATATCTGTGAAATTCTATTGGACCCTATAGGACTGTACCAAAAAACCCCTGGATTGGTTCTCAGTGCATGAAGTTATGACTGTTTCCTCAACACTATTATTTGTAATATATGATTGCCTACACATTTATCTATTTTTATTTTCAAATCTTCATTGGATTGGTCGTTTTTTTACACACCGAGTGTCAGATATCGCAAAGTAATTTATTTTCACTTGTTACATATTTTTACCTACTAATTTGTTGTTTTGTAACATGGAACTATGTATATTAGGGTATCCTACTTAATAAACATCTATCTATCTAGTCTTTGATTTAATATATCACATTATCAAAATGTAGCTAGCTAGGAATTTTTAAAAACTTCACCAAGTCGCGATCTCCACGGCTTCCACAATTTACAACATAACACTTTGTAGGCATGTTTTTTATTCGGCAAAGTTTCATACAAAAATTTCACTCCAAAAGATGAAAATTAACAATAATCAGTCTCGTTCAAACAATAACAAATACAATGTGTGCCTTCAGGCGGCCATCTTGATTTTAGTTTGACAGCATCTTGAATAGCCTAATATGCAATCTAATTGACATATAAGTATATAACCTCAAAATAATGTTAACGTTCAAAAACTCAAAAAATTTATCTAGTAGGCACTTTGGATTGTTGGAAACTCCACTATATTCGACTTAAGCGTCATCCATTGACGAATGGAACAAACTCTATTGACGCAATTACAGGATCAAGAACTTTAGTTGAAACAAAAGCGAATCAGTAAACGCACCAGGAGTTATATGCATCTTGCACCTGCTTCAACATATTTTATAGTTATATTTGATAATGAAAATATAGAGATGTATATGTAGATTTTTTAGAGCAAAATCCATGTTGCATACGACTTAGGATATAATATTTATTTAAAAATGATTGGAGGCGATCTAAAAACACGTATTCACATATTTTTGAGATTCCATATGGAATTGCAACAAGACGATCATTTTCCATTAAGGTTGTTTCCCCTTAATTGAAATGGGGTAATAAAATGGGGAAAATTCTTCAAACGGGGGAAAATGGGATTGATAGCAAGAAGGCTTATTCAACATTTCATATGATGAAACTGAGACTTTGGTACCTAGCAACAACATTTCTAGCATGGCGTGTTTAATCTTGAAGATTTCGCAAGCTCTTTGGTGCATTTGAAAATATTATGATGTAGGTATAATGAAAAGTATATTTTGTATTGATTGAAATTATAATACTAACCTGTTTGCACATCTTTGACAATGTTAACAAGTTTCCCGAATGCCTCGTTGTAGTTATCTTCATATATGACCTCTTGATTTAATAAACAAATGCCTTTTATTGAATCAGTATAAGCAAGTAATATGTGGAATTGTGTCAAGGCAATGGCTATTGGATACTTTTGGGAAACAGAATAATCTTCATAAATTGGTTTGGGATAAGCTATCAAATTTATTTTTGACTTAATAGCTTTTATGTCATCCGTACTCAAGTCGAACTGTAATCATTAATACAATTAAAAAGAATACTGTAACGAGCTGGAGCCCTGTTCAGTACATCTAACCGCCAACTCTTTAAAGTGGAATGCATGAGTCACTGTGAGCCGAGAAGTCGGATAAGCTGTTCTAATAATAGGCCATTCAATAGAGCATTTTTTCCTAACAAAAATACTAGTAGAAAACCGACTGTGCCATCACATGGAAGACATCTCGTTGTTATATTCTGTTATGTTTTCGACTCGTTTATGTTTATTAATTTGTTATAAACATTTAAATAACAAAAAACGTGTTTTTTTAAATTGTTCTGCTCATAAAATGAAAACTAATGAAGCGATCTGGTTGCTTCAATGGTAAGAATTGTAGATAATTGAAATACAAACAAAATGGATTGTTTTACGACCCGATCGGTTCATTAGTAACGGAGGAAAACCAGAAAATTATACGATTTTTTAAAAAATTCATATCTCCGCCATTTTTCAAGAAATAGGGTTGGCCCTTTTTATGAAAGTATTGAATCATGTGTACTTTATGTGTGAATGAAACAGGCTCTGACGGATCATTAGTTTTGGCACAATTGCAATTTGATTTTTTTTTGCTCTATCTTGCAGCGTGCCTGGATGCTCTAGTGATAGCCCGATTTCAATTCCTAGAACAGATTTTGAAAGTAGAAGTACAGTACCACAAAATGTATATTCTCATTTTGCGCTAGAATGCTACGAAATGGGTGAAAAATGCTTGCAAACATGACTCAAAACGGCTGAGCGCCTGTTGAAAAATGGCGGAGTTATGAATTTTTCAAAAAAATGCAAAATTTTCCGGTTTTTCCAGTTTTTCAACGTTGCATAAAACATCCCATTTTATTTGTATTTCAATTATCTACAATTCCATTGGAGCAACCAGATTACTTTAATAGTTTTCATTTTATAAGCAAAACACGTTTTTTGTTATTTAAATGTTTATTACAAATTAATAAATGACAGTTGCGAGTCGAAAACATAACGGTATATAACTACGGACTGTCCTCCATGTGATGGCACAGGCGGTTTTTTACTAGTATTTTTGTTAAATACTGACGTAATTTATGCTCTATTGCTTGGTGTAATAATTTAGGCTGTGAACGGCCTTTCTCGGCTTCTCTAAAGATCGAAAAACAAAACTACTACTAGCCAGGTAGCAGAGTGGTTAGTGCGACATTGTTTCAATCACTTTTGGCTGCCAGTCAAAGGTTCAAACCCTAGCGACTGCAGAACTGTTTCTGATGGCCCGAGAAAGTGCTAGGAATCGCACGTAAAAAGGTAAGACCTCGTTAATCCTTAGCTCGCACAAGTTTCGACTTCTGAGGGCTGCCGTTCGTAAGGGGACGACAGCTGGTTAACGGAAAAAACAATTTTAACAAACAATTTTTTTTTATTTTAACAATAAGCCGTGATAAGAGAGGGCAGTTGCAGTTCAACACAGACATTCTAATTTTAAGTAAAGAGAGTTGCCTAGCAGTGTGATATAAATTATTTAGTTTGTGAATATGAATTAGTAGTTATATTTTACGAGTAAAAATAAATGAGCTTAAGACGGTTCAGAGTATTTTTATTACAATTGGTGTCAGAAGTGGAATTTTTAAAATAAAAAAAGCGAAGTGGACAGTATTGCGGAAAAATAATCTGCTTGAACCTACAATTTGAACCAACGTGTGTTGACTCGTGCATTCCACTTTAACGAGTTGGCGGATGGATGTACAGAACAGGGCCGGCTCCAGCTCACTAAATTCCTAATATTAATAAATTGCGTTGCTGGTAAGTTGAGTTACACTTTCACAACATACTTTGTAGGTAAGGTTATATGGAAATTTTAGAATGAAGCTGCTTTTGATTTTAAAATGATATACCTTCTTATTCCTCTGCCAGGAAAATCTTACAATGTATTTCTTTCATTATAACAATGGAATCTTCTAACAAATATCGGGACAGTAAGACTGGCAATAAAATGGATTTAATATTTTTTTTGTCAATATACAGTAATAATTTAGCCCAATTTATAAACTTCTCAGTCGCAGTTGCAGTTGTAAACACTTAAGCTCAAGCTTAAGCCGAAGATGAAATATGCTTAATAAGTACAACTGTTTATAAACTACGCAGCGACACGTTGCCGCTGCAGTTGCCGCAGGAAGATAGCCAACTTTCATCTCTGACAGCTACGGCGTTTTCTGGTTTTATTTATTCGAGTCGAGTGACATACAATGATAGATGTAGGGTTGTTTTTGGCTCTTTTGGAATCATTTCCTAATATAATTGAAATATAATTGTATAATGAATACGCATGCACTGGTGCAGCGGTCGGCCAGTTTATAAATTAACAATTTTTTCCACAACTGCAACGGCTGCGTCAACTATTGCTACGGCGGCGGAGTTTATAATTGAGCAGTAGCTACAGTTGACGCAACCGAAGATGAAATATGCTAAATAAGTACAACTGTTTATAAACTACACAGTGACACGTTGCCGCTGCAGTTATCGCAGGAAGATAACCAACTTTCATCTTTGACAGCTACGGCGTTTTCAGGTTTTATTTATTCGATTAGTCTAGGCGAGTAACATACAATTATGGATGTAGGGTTGTTTTTGACCTTTTTTGGAATCATTTCCTCATATATTCGAAATATAATTCTATACTGAATACGCATGCGATGGTTCAGCCGTCGGCCAGTTTATAAATTAACAAGTTTTTTCACAACTGCAACGGCTGCGTCAACAGTAGCAACGGCGGCGGAGTTTATAAAATGAGCTTTCTGTTTGCGATGAGTTTATGAACAGTGGTACATTTTAACCATATTTCATCGTCGGCAGCATCAACGGTAGCTACGGCTGCGGAGTTTATGAATTGGGCTTAACACTCGCAAAGTGTACACAAAGGCATAGACTGTGCGGGTAGCGGACGGCTGTTATTATCATTTGCCGTGGCACTTCGGTACGGCTAACTGATTTGTGGTGGAGTATTCACTTTTAAGCTGTAGGAAAACGTACAGCACCACCTCAGATGGTCGGTGCGCATTCCAAGAAAGCATATTAGACGTCGGAATTGGCATCTAGGAACCTTACATCACACTTGTTTTTCAACAAAGCATGTGGCCGACACCTAGACAGCTGAGAGCCGGCCACCCAATAATGTGAGAGAAGGCTCAGAATTAATTAATTATTTTCAATAACTTTTCTACCACTGATAAAACGACCTTAAAATTGAGTTATGAAATTGAAAAATAATATATTACTTTGATGGTATTCTAATATTAAGTAAGTACAAGTGAATATCAGTAAAAATTTTCAACAATATGTCAACAAAATGGATTTATCTGTAATTGTATAAAAAAGAGAATTTGTCTAAAGTGTACCTTAAAAAAGAATGAATTAGTTATCTATTTTGGAATGATCAAGCGAGAAAATAGGATATTTCTGCTTACCTGACTGAAAGATATTCCTTTCTCAGTAATCCAAGCGAACGCATTGGGAGTAATCAAATTTTCTGACCAAAATTGTAGCTTTGAATACCGCAAATTACTCGCACATTCTATATAGGTTTCAGGTTCAGGAATGTTCAGATACTTATTGAAAACTTGCTGAAGAACAGGTTTCTCTTCCATGTTTGCAATGCCAGAAAAAAAGTAAAGCCTGGAAGGTGTAGCGGCAATTATAACATATTTGTCGGAGCTAGGAATTTTGTAGTATTCCAAACCCGTTATGGGAATATTGGTTCCTCTCCCGATATCAAAAACCTGCAGAAATGAATTTCAATCTGATTAATGATGAAAATAAAGTAACAACAATTTTACTGAAATTCGAGAGAATTTCAATAATTCAAATAATTTAGTGAAAAATGATTAAGCAGTTCAGTAAAGTAAGACATATAAAACAATGAAAAACTTAACAAACACCAATTCTACGTCTACAATGTCTTTTTGGATACAAAGTGTTTTGCACTTCCTTTGCTTAGGTTTTTTTTATTCATTGGACAAATAAATTCTGTTCTTACTTCAACAGAAACAAGAAACTATTTTGTCTTTTTTATGATATTTAATTATTCTCAAATTGATCAAAATTTACATGGCTACTATATTGAACAAAATATTACTTAGAAGTACAATTTTAAAATATTTTGTGAATATCTTAACATTTTTTCCAACTCTACTGAAATGATTCAAATTTATATTTACCAGTCCATCCGCTTCCTTGTTTCCATATAAAGGCAAATAGTTTGGTAGCTTGTAAAAAATTACATTTAAAATACAAAATTAATTATATACTGTGTTTTATGAATTAATTAATAAATTGTTCAAAAACTACCTACTGGCACAAAGTGAACTTATCCTGGGCATTGTGAAAACTTTTTTGATATTTTCATTTTGATGTTGTTTTTAAATGAACACCTTTCTATAAGTGCGTCCCACCTCGCAAACTACATGGTGAGCTGAAAATAATGGCACAAAGTTGCTTTTAACTCTATTTTACTCTGAGCCCCCTTATTAGTAACTATGAGGTTCCTTAACGATCATCCAAAATGAACTGATCGTGTTAGACGTTCAGTTACTTCAATACAGGGACTATCAAAGTGCGAAATGAAAGTAGTAAGGGAAGCATAAACGGCGTTGCACTAGAGATATGTTGAGGGGGAGGGGTTGTAGCGAATCTTTTTATTTGATAGTAATTAACTTCTGCAGAAACTTTCTCTTTCTCTCTCTTTATGTCACAAAATATTAATGGTTGCTGCCTTATGTAAAACGCTCATTGCTTAAGTGAAAAATTGTTAGAGAAGTCTTTAAAAATAGTCATTTATTTTATCGAATTTATGGTAGATTTATGCAGCAGTCGTTTTAAGCCATAAGTAAGAATATTCGTCAATGATTTGTTTGAATAAACGGTTCAACCAATCATTGACAAATATTCTTCCTTATGACTGCTGCATTAATCCACCATTAGTTAATACGAAGAACACATAGCTGAAAAAGCTCTTAATAAATGTTGAAAATTAGCAGTTATTCGTATTCCAAAAATAACTGAAACGAAAGGCGATGAATTCCGTTCTATAAATATTTCAGTGGCTGATTATAACCCATTATTTCATTATATTTTTTTTTTCATTTCGGATGCAGGTCCTGTCACCAGCTGCACCTCAGCCTCTTTGGCTTTTTGTACATTCCAATTGGTTTCACAGCACCCACTCCGTAACTCTAGTCCCCTGTACCAGTCTGTACAGATTCTTCACCGGTTGGCTGTTGTATTGTTCGGGAGTTAGCCTGGGTTTCCCGAATATTGCCTGTCTCTTGAAGTACGTGTTTGGCTGTTGCTGTCCCTTTACCACTTTGTCTGCAGGAAAGTTATCCTTTGTACAGTCCCATTTTGTGCAGGTGTTTTCTCATTGGGCTGTGACCAATGAGAAGGCCCGTTATCGTTCAACTTGATTCCTGCTCAGCTTGAGTAGTTCTTCAGTTTTGTGTTTTGACGGTTCTTTATGTTTTTTCTGTATGTTTTCCCGTAGTGCATGAGAGGGGCTTCGTTCCACCTCTACCTTTGTTTTCGTTTGATCCAGTCCCGAATGCATCCTCGAATGTCGGATTTAGTAGTCCCGAGTGCGGGTTCTGGGCCAATATATGGAGTTGGTGAACCGTTTCTGGCTAGTTCATCAGCTTTTTCATTGCCCTCGATGCCACAGTTTCCTGGAACCCACATCAAAGTTGTTTTGTTGTGAGGACACTGAGTTCTTCTCGGAATTCCCATACCAGTCTTGATGTCACCTTCGAGTTCATAAGAGCCTTCAGTGACGCCTGGCTGTCTGAGCATATTTTGATTCTTGCATTACGCATTTTCCTCATGTTGATTTCTCTTGCGCATTGCAAGATAGCGTACATCTCTGCCTGGAATACGGAGGTGTTTGTTCCTAGTGAGACGCTTATTTGGGAGTGTCTCCCCTCACTGTATATTCCAGCACCAGTTCCTTCCCTGGTTTTGGATCCGTCCGTATACCACATCTCCCTCCAGGTTTGCCCCTGATGTTGTCATCCGACCATTCCCTTCGATCTTGTATGATAACCTCGAAGTTAATGTTGAAGAAGGTTCTAGGAATCATGTGGTCCTTTGGTTCCATTTCAAGAATGTTGCCTCCCACTATTTCCTTTATCTTGTTGTGATCCGATCTATTGCTCGATTGTTGTTGCCTTAGAAATCCCATTCTTGCCTCTCCCATAATTGTTATATCAATCGGTGGGAGGATCAACAGTGCTACCATGGCTAATGTTGGTGTTGTTTTCATAGCTCCCGTTATGATAAGGCATGCAAGTCTTTGTACCTTGCTCAACTCAGCCGCGGCTATTTTTTGTGTTGTCTTTGTCCACCATACCAAAGATTCATTATTTGATCATGGGTTTCACCACAAAGTTGTATATCCAATACATCATTTTGGGATTTAGGATGTTGTCCCGTGTGCCCGTCTGACTATCATCAACGTCGCCTCGGCTTTCTTCTTTACTTTTGCCAGCTGTTGGTTCCATGTGAGCTTCTAGTCTAAAATCACCCCGAGATATTTGGCTTCCCCCGAGGGACAGCTGTATGAGGGTACCTTGGAGGGTCAGAGGTCCTAAGTTCTTTAACTTCCTTCTTCGGGTAAACGCTACAATGATTGATTTGGAGGGACTAATGGTTAGGTCCTCCTTATCTATCATATTATTGAAAATTCAATTTTAACGGATAATCTGATTTTCATTAAGGGTTCTTTTGTGAATCAACAGTATATCTTACACTTTGTAATCTCGAAACGGAACCCAAACTAAAAGGTCGGCGGCATTATATAAGAACCCTTGATAATGATTGGGAACGTTGTGATATCTATTATTTAAAAAGGAAACAACGTCCTCAATATTCGATTATTTGCAGGGAAGTGATGTTTTTAGATTTCAATATCGCACTTACTCATGAACAATTTAGCCAAGAAGCGTTACTCAAAGTCTTAACCTTTTGTTGTTCATAAAAGCAGCCTTTAACTCGAAAACCGGTTTAGTTCCATATTAAGATATCAAATTTTTCAATTTCGGTATTAGTAGAATTGTCCTTCTTCAGTAATTCCCTGAGGTTTTGCATAGTCTGTAGGGATAGGGATACTGGGAAATAAGTAACTAACTTAGAAGAAAACTAAAATTTCCCCTTCTTGCAGATTGCTATAATAATAATGCTCCCTAATAAACACTCTGCACCCAAAGGCAACGTCTGTGCGGGTAGAGGGCGGATATTATTATTATTTGCCGTGACGCACCAGGCGCACCGTGGCGACATACTGATTTTTGGTGGTGTTTTCACTTTTCCGCTGTAGGAAAACCTACAGCACCACCCTGGATGGTCGGTGCGCACTCCAATTAGACTTCAGGATTGGCATCTACGCAACTTTCAACACACTTGCTTTTCAACAAGGCATGCGATCGCCTTTCGATTCCGATAAAACTGAGAAAAATTCTCTCGCACTCCGGAATCGAACCAGACAGCACCAGCAGCGCCTTGCCGCTGATCAACCAGCCACCCGATCTTTTGTATGTTAAATGAATTCTAAGAAGTTTTTGATACTTGGTTCTGAAATCACTAAACTTTCAAATTCGTTGGTGAGCCTTTTTGATATTTTGTAGGTTGGGGACCCAATAGCTGATAAGATAGGGCGCATTAATTTTCCAGGTTAGTGGGTTTTTAGTGGTAGATATAATTTCAACACTATTGAACTGGAAAGTTATTGTAATCTTCGTTTCTGCTCTTGGGTGAGTATAGTGTATTTTCTGGGTTTTTTACTTCAGAGGCCATCTTTGGAAGTATTTTCTTACAGTTTGTAAAAAATTTGTTGAGTTCCCCCTTTATTTCAAAATGTTCAAAATTATCCCATATATTCAGGCATTTGTCAATCTCCAAAAGTGCTAGTCACGTATAATAATGATTATATATAGATTTATTAAACATCTTACTATACAAAATAGCTTGCAAAACAAAGAATACCAAATCAATCGATAATAAATAATAAAAATATAAATAAGCTCATATAAAATGGTATGTAGAAGAATAAAAATGTATAAAATATAATATAAACTAGAAACATTTTGTATTATTCATTCCGTATAAATGATTTCTAAATAATTGTCCATATAACTTTCAGACCTTTTTTTCTTATTTTATGTAATTTACAAAAAAATTGGAATAGAGGTGGGAGTGTTCCTCGAGCACCTACGAGTAATCCAATGACTTCTATTTTGTTTACATTGTACTTTTCCAAAAAATATGGAATGGTAGGTTCATAAATTAGCATCTTTTCTTCGTCGACGAGTTTATCTTGATTTTCCTCAGTTTCAAATCTGATAGTTGGATCCACTAAAAGTGCATTCTTTTTTTCAACATCGTATGCAAAAATGTCGACTCTCCTAGTGGATCCATCGTCAGACAAACAAGAAACTTCTTCATGAACCTCCATTCCATTAGATCTCAAGGAATCTGTCAAAGCTGAAAGTATAGTATGATGTCTTTTGTTTCTCAAGTTTGAGCTGTACGGGCAAACACCGAGGATGTGGGGCAGGGTTTCAATGACATAACTCTCAACCTGTGGTAGAAGTCCATTGTATCTCGAAGTGGAGTGGTGTGGATTTACGATGCAGAAAAACACAAAGTCATCTCCACAATTTTAATCTCAACCTTAAAGGTTATGCATCAGGTGGAACAGCGACAACTATCTGTCAGTTGTACATGTTTCGAACCTAAATAGGTTCATCTTCAGCTAATTTAAATTATAGAGAAGAAAAAATTGTTGTATTAGATTATATGTAGAAAGAGTAAAAAAGAGTAAAAAAGTGTATGTGTCGCCACATTGTACCAATAAAGGTTTACTTAGTGAACAACATACTTATTTTTAATTTAATTAAACATTAGGAGGAACAAACAAGTATGTTGTTCACTAAGTAAACCTTTATTGGTACAATGTGGTGACACATACACTTTTTTACTCTTTCTACACATAATCGAATACAACAATTTTTTCTTCTCCATAATTTAAATTAGCTGAAGATGAACCTATTTAGGTTTGAAACATGTGCTACCTACTCTAAATAATACCGCTCAACTGACAGATAGTTGTCGCTGTTCCACCTGATGCATAACCTTTAAGGTTGAGATTAAAATTGTGGAGATGACTTTGTGTTTTTCTGCATTATAAAAACATAACTCTCAGTGGTAGAACACCTTCTACACTGGTTGCCTGTCCTACTTCTCCCAGGCGTTGCTCGAACAGCTGTTACTTCTCCGTTCATCTTCAGCCGGTCCTGGTACTCGGCGAAGGTTATCCCATCTCTATTAGAGAACCAATGAAAAAACACCCCTCCCTCTTGTTGGTAGATAACACCACTCATCAAATGCTCTTTGTTGTAACTGTTGTCTGAGAGACCTTGCTGTTCCTTTGTCTATATTCTCTTCACTGCTCAATTTCAGTACTTTTCAGCACTCCTCTTTTTCTCTTCTCAAATCCCTACATAAAGGTACCAATGGGTCTGCCGCTTCGTCTAGTCGTTTGCAGATTGTGAAATGCTTGATAAATGTTTCCCAACTTGCATTAAAAATGGCTAGCCCACGTTGATTTTTGCCTGAATAGAGCATACCATTGGGAGTATCAGATGGCAGGGATAATACTTCCTTCATTGCGGACCGAATAACTTTGTCAATATCTCCTAGGAACGTCTTTGAAATTTCTTTCAAAGGTGTCGTTTCGAGAGGGTAAATCAATACAGGCCAGATGCAAGAGTTGAGAACAGTTACTTTTTGTTCTTCCTTTAGATATGGTGTGTTCGTCAAAATATTTACATTTCTTTCTAATTTTTTCAGTACCTCCAGTTCATCAATTATAA
The DNA here is from genome assembly GCA_944452925.2 of Chrysolina oricalcia. Lineage (NCBI taxonomy): Eukaryota > Metazoa > Arthropoda > Insecta > Coleoptera > Chrysomelidae > Chrysolina > Chrysolina oricalcia. The sequence continues at coordinate 29,310,712 of OX101817.2, forward strand.
TTTTATCATTGAAGTTAACTCCAAGATATCTAATCTTTTCATGACAACCAACTGATATTTTCCACTCCAATTTGAAACTCTTCTTCCACCAGTGATACTTCCTTAATATTTATGATATATGTCTTCTAAAAATTTATTGTTAATCCAATCTCTTCGAATAACATCTGAAGCATTCTGAACAAGACCTCCACTGAAAATTTGTCTTTTCCCACTAAGACAGTATCATCGGCAAAACCCATTATACTGACCCCGGAAGATTCATCAAAATGGTATCCAAATTCACGTATTATACAAGGGTCGGAGAGCTCTTCAAGTATATGGTTGATGCAAACATGTGTGGAGAAAGTGGGGCACCTTGTAGACATCCCCGTTGAAGAGCCATATTTTTAGTTTTACCTTTAATTGTTTAAATTTTTGTGGTGTTATTTTTCTGTAGAGAAATGAGGACGTTCCTCAATGCTGTTGGAATCAGTAAGGATTTCAAAGTGTGCTCGAGATGTTCCAATTTACATTATCATAAGCTTTTGCGATATCTAAAAAATATACAGGGAGGGCCAATGGAAACTTTCCACCCTAATTTGTAGGATTTCAAATCAAAATTTTGAAAAACGCTCTAGCACGTCGATATTTGATTTGAGGGGGAACTAATTTTCAGTTTTTTTCACCCCCGTAACTTGAACCCTGTAGCGGGGGGGTGAACAACCCTCAAAATTTGAATAGGGAAAAGGGGTCGTGCCATACCTCTTTTTGAAGGTCTCATTGAGTTCTTCATGACCCTATAATTTTGCCTTATTATTTTCATCGATAACGAAATGACAGGTTGTCAAACTCTTGGAAATAGACTACTTATTTTCTGAATAAAAATACCAAATAATTAGAGGTGGACACGTCAAATTTAAATTCCAAGCTGTTCAAAATGTCAGCCATGAACATTCGTGCTATAATAAAATCACCCCGGTTTTCTTAGGCGTGACATTAGGGAACAGACAATAATTAAAAATAATCTCCGCCGCAGGAATTTTAGTATTCGCCTATTGACATAAAAACTAACAGAAACATCCGATTTTTTGGCCGTTGAAGAAAAAAGTATGTTTGTACAAACTTTATTTCTACTAGACATGGTCGCACCATCATTTACATAGCGTTAGTTCGAGAGTTTATAGCGAAATTTGATAAGTATGGTTTACATTGTAGCTGAGCGGGTCGAAATGGTGTCTATTTATTTAAAAAACAATGACTGTGCAAGACAAACAGCACGACTATTTAATGAAAGACATCGGGATAAAAATGTTTCACATACTTACGTTAGACAACTGATGGAGAAGTTTTTGGAAACTGGAACAGTGCAGAACCAAAAGGATAATCCGGTTCGTGTCGTTAGGAATGAAGCCGTGCAAATCGCAGTTTTAGGGCACATTACAATGGATCACACATTGAGTACGAGGCAATCGGCCGAAGTTTCTGGTGTTTCACGAACAAGCGTTAGAAGAATTTTGAAGGCCCACAAATTTTACCCCTACAAGATAAAACTGCTTCAAGAACTTAATGAGGATGATTATGATCGACGGTTACAATTTGTAGAAGAAACGAGTGAACGCTGTATTGGCGATCCAAATTTCCTGTATAATATCTGCTTTTCAGATGAATGTTCCTTTTTTCTAAATGGATTGGTCAGTCGACACAATTGTCGATACTGGAGCGATTCAAACCCACATTTATTTAGAGAGAGCCATACTCAACATCCTGAAAAGTTGAATGTCTGGGCAGGTATATTAGGAAAGCACATCACTGGGCCATTCTTTTTGCAAGGCAATCTGACGGGGCAGCTGTATCTTACTTTGCTTCAATAAACTATTTTTCCTAGAATAAGGGAGGTCATTGCCGTAGATAACAACTTGACACACAATAATTTTTTTTTCAACAAGATGGAGCTCCACCACATTTTGCAGCACCCGTTCGGAACTCTCTAAAAGAAAATTTTCGAGGACATTGGATTGGCCGTACAGGATCTATTGAGTGGCCTGCAAGGTCTCCTGATCTTTCTCCTCTTGACTTCTTTCTCTGGGGCCATTTTAAGTCTACTGTTTATAAAACACAGCCGGCTTCTCTTCAAGTTCTGCAAGAACGCATAACTGTAGAGTGTCAAAGAATAACTGCTGATATGTTGCAGAATGTTAGAGAAGAGATAGAGCAGCGATTTTATTATTACATGAATGTTAATGGCGGACATTTCGAACAGTTTGTACGATAACTTTGACGTGTACACCTGATTATTAAACTTGAAACTTTAATTATTTGGTATTTTTATTACGAAAACAATAGTCTCATACCAAGATTTTGACAACCTGTCATTTCGTTATCGATGAAAATAATAAGGCAAAATTATAGGGTCATGAAGAACTCAATGAGACCTTCAAAAAGAGGTATGGCACGACCCCTTTTCCCTATTCAAATTTTGAGGGTTGTTCACCCCCCAGCTACAGGGTTATATCTACGGGGGTGACAACCACTGAAAATTAGTTCCCCCTCAAATCAAATATCGACGTGTTCGAGCGTTTTCTACAATTATGATTTTCAATCCTACAAATTAGGGTGGAAAGTTTCCATTGGCCCACCCTGTAGGTAAAATCATTCAGTATGTAACATTAGAAAGTCAATGACAAAAGAGAATGTCTCAGCGGTGTTTAAGCGCTGCCGTCTTCGACTGCAGTGGGTATGATGATGGTATTCCGCACGGAACAGTTTCATAGGCTTCTACTAAAACATTCTTTTGAATTTTATTTCAATTTTGTTTGCCGCAAGGATGAGATCTCTAAGCATTTTTAATATAATTATTACTTAGACAAAAACAATCAGACATCAAATTTGACATGGGTGAGGAGATTCATCATGATCGGTTTCAATTCAATAAAACCCTTGTGTTTCGTTTCAGTAAGCAAGTTTGTAAAAAATAAGTACAACACCATCGAGATGAATAACTTCAAAAGACAGAAGACAATATCAAATTGACTTGGAAGAATTCTTTCCGAACTCAGTGTTGATTCAAATGGGCAGATGTGGACCCGTTGCGAGGGATAATGTATACCCCTTGGAAGTTGTAGGCAATGATTTGTGAATATGAGACAAAACTTGTCTTTTAGTGGAAAACAAAGTGAAATGTCCGATATAATTCAATAATTATGAAAGATAAAAAATGTGCGATGGTTTTATCAAAGATTCTTCTAACATCAAACAAGTCAATTCTTCATTGAGAATGTTTCTCTTTTCAACATTAAATAAGTCACTTGTGCTATGTTTCAGTAAGCAAGTTCGTGAGCGAGATTTCACCGGATGAATAACTTCAAATAGCTGGAGATAATGTCGAGCTGTTTTTTGTCAACAAACACCCTTCATAACCTGCTCCAAAAATATAAGAATCATTTTGAGTTTATGGACCGTTTCAATACCTAGTATCTTAACATGTTTTTGTGTATTCTTTCACAACTCTCGAACAGTTTTTCGAGGAAGAGGTACCTATTTAGACGTTCACAAGAAAACAATGAAGTTTTATTTTCAGACTCGTACGTTTACAAATAATATGTAAGTATCATTTTTGTTCAAGACGTCTACCGCAGATTTTTTTTTATCTATTTTTTTTATTACGTATTAACTGGGGAGGTATAGCCACTTGAGGTTCATAAGATTTCCCATCTTGAGTTTTGTGAAAAAATGGGTAACTCTCAAATGAAATGGAAAATGTCACCATTTATTTGTTCAAATGGTTCTTGAGATAAACATCTTGAACCCTTCTCAAAAACCCATGTGTTTAGTCAACGTAAACTTTTTTAATTCGCTACAGTCATTAGTTATCTTCAATTTTCTTTCAAGACCATCTATGCTAACACATAACAAAGCAAAATTATAATCTCAACGAAATGTGCTACATGGGTAGCTAAATCTACACGATTGTGGGTTTTGTCTTGGAAATAACAATGTTCCCGTAGAAATTATACGGATAGTTTTCAAATTTCTGGACTTTTTACTATATTAACACATATTTTTATCTCCTTAGTGCTCCGAAACGAACACTATCTTCGTGGAAGATTGACACAAGAACGTCCTGTGGTACTTTCTTTTAAAAAAATATTACTGAGTCAGAGATTATTTTGATACTTGAAACTTTGATTTTTTTTCTCATCAAAATTACCAATTTCCAAACAGTTAACTGATTGCATGGCTGAAGGGGTGATTCCTTCTAACAGAAAAACGAGAATTTACAAATTTAAATGAAAAATGGAAAATTTTCAAATGAAATTCTATGAATATGAAAATAATCAATTAAAGAATTAAATGTTAAAATATAATTGAAGATTTGGGAATTCAAGTCAAAATGACCATGCAACAATTTGGCATTCATGGATTATTAGCACAACGATATCACTTAGCAAATGATAACGATATTACTGAAAAAATTAAGGCAAAATATTCAAAAAGTTGATAGTAGAATAGTTTTAGAATTGACAAATCAACCAAGAAAAGTTCATTGTGCCACTTGTAATTAATATGAGTAAAAAGGAACTGAGCGAGTTAAAATCACTATCAACCAATCGGCAGAAGTTGAAGTGCCCATCGCATCATGAATCAATATCAAGAAACTCCGTAGAGAAGGAAGGTGTCTGACAAAAAATTCGGAAGGTTGAAAGTATCTAAAAAATTTCTTGAAATAGAATATCTAAATTGATCAGTATTTGGAGCAAAATTCGAGAGTTGTATCATCACCAATGTTACGGCTTCAAGTTTATCAACCGTACAAAGACAAAAAATCGAATTTTTGAGTGAAGAAGACTCACGTTGAAAATACAGGAATGACAATTAATTTTTATTTCAAATGCTAAAGTTTGCAAAATAACAAGAACTCAAACAAATAAGCATGTTTGAGGAATTACAATTTTTGTTTGAACAAGATGTTTTGAATAGATGTTTCATTCCGTCATTGGAAGCAAAACAACGGCTGATGAATGAAATTGAAACTAGTATTAAAATGATTAACAATGAAAGACAACCTTGAATACCTACCACTCGGGATGTATCATCTTTAAATCCTGCAGAGGTGATACAATTCATTTATAATTTTAATAATTTCATCAATTGGTAGTAATGAGCAAACTGATGCTAAATTGTCAATGGAAAAACTAATTAATTATTTTTATTCAGATTTTGTTCAAATATGATATAACTGGAACTGCACTGAGCAAACACACTCAAAAATATATTTTTGATTATCTCAGTTCAAGTGTAATCTGGTCGAAATTGCACAGCACAAACTCGGTAACATGGATTTGGTAGGATTATTTCAGTACAAATGGAATGTTTCCAAAAATACACTGTGCAAACTAGTTCAAATAAATATCATTCTACCTTCACACCGATAAAAAGAGGCTGATCAAGAGGAGGCAGGACGATGGAGAAAAAATTATATACAAAACTATTTTATTCACACAAATCGTCATTGTCGTCAAAACCTTTGAAAAGTTTCTATTTTTGAATAATGTTACTTGGTATGAATATTTCATTAGACCTAATGTTTTAATTTTTTCATAGAATTGAGATATGATCAAAAGTCTTTCAATGACTGTAAACATCATAACCATCCTCATATTCTTTTTTCTTTTGTTTAACACAATTCCAACTCGTTTTCATCATAACAAATGTCAATATCATAACTTGTTGTAATATCAATAGCTTTGAGCCTATTTTCACTTTTTATACTCATATTATCGCGTACAATGAAATGTTATTTGATCAAGTTCGATCATGACCCCGAAATGATTAGAACTACCGATTTAATTTCGAAATATTGTGCTCAAAAGCAGTATAAAAAATTTTAAAAAATGTAAATTTCGTAAAAACTTGTTGGATTTGAAATTCCCAACGGGTAGTCAAAAAATTATCTCTTTATTGCAAATACTCAGATTCATGAAATAATAACCTTTGATGTGTTCAAAGTCATTGAATTGTATGCTTTCAAACTGGTTTAAAACGCAAATATTCTGAATTTCAAGGTATCAACAAAATATTAGTGTTATTTTTCGAATAATTACCGTCGAGAAAGCATTCTGCCATACTTTCAAACTGATAAAAAGAAATCAATCAACACGGAGCACAGAACTTTAGACAAAAATTTATATGAAGTGGTTGGATGACTTTGAGGGAGACAAAATGACTATGTTTTTTCTGGTTACACCTGGCAACAACACCACAATATTTCAAACAAAATTGCCGTAAAATAAAAAAACACTATCATTATCAACAAATTGTAGCATTTGAATTCTAATAGAATTGATGATGATTTTATATGATTCTTGGTATTTGATCAAGTGAAAATATTCATGTTAATTTGCATCAAATTAAATTTGGTGAATTTTGTTGACAAAGAACAAAAGCAATTTTTCATTGTCACTAATACGAGTCATGTCATTTTTTGAATAGATGAAATCATGACCTAAATTATTTTTTTTGTACTCATTTTAAAATATGAAAAATTTGAGACTTGTACCAACACATATGTTCGTAATTTGAAATAAAATGGAAAGCTGTGTGAATTATTGTTTTATTTCATTATTGTCATATTGCTGCTTGTTTGGGTTGTATGGAAGAGCTACTACATGAACTATGTTGAATACCGCCCCCACGATATAAAATGTATTTTAATGTATTTTTCATGAAAATAAAGTCACATATTATTATTATTATTATTATTTCATCGTAGGGATGATAAACGATTATCAATTTTAGTTTCTCATAGCTCATAAATCACAGTAAGCTTGAAATAACATACCGAGTGTTTGTTTCGGTATTTAAAAATAAACCATTTAATAGATTACTTCGTCGGTTGTATCACAATTCAAACAACAATTTTTGGTATTGTACAACATTTTGTCCGAGAATATTGTATTGGATGACGTGGTAAAGAGTAGGTTCTCTCGTCGATGATTCCTCACAAACGTGCTTGCTTTTCTGAAACACTGCACAAAAGTTGTTTAATTGGAACCGATCTGATGAATTACACCTTCCCACCTGTTTTTTGTATGTCAAATTTTAGTTTTATGCTGGAATTTTACTGCAATTCTCCTATGCGACACCTTCAATACCACAAGTGGGTATCTAATTTTGATAGATGTCAATAGAAAAGTCTTCGAAATGTATGTATCAAAGTTGATATTTTCCTGTATTTTTTTTCAACCCAGCTCGAACACCGGTCTCATGATTAGCATAACTAGTTAAAAGGTAAGGGACTCGTCTTCAGACATAAACATAAATAGCCGTTCCAACGTCATCATATACATTTTTTTCAGAGGCTGGCTTCGGTTAGACGTAGGGTATTGTTTTTAGGCGGTTTTCCGGGGGTTCGAAGACTTTTCTATTGACATCTATCAAAATTAGATACCCACTTGTGGTATTGAAGGTGTCGCATAGGAGAATTGCAGTAAAATTCCGGCATAAAACTAAAATTTGACATACAAAAAACAGGTGGGAAGGTGTAATTCATCAGATCGGTTCCAATTAAACAACTTTTGTGCAGTGTTTCAGAAAAGCAAGCACGTTTGTGAGGAATCATCGACGAGAGAACCTACTCTTTACCACGTCATCCAATACAATATTCTCGGACAAAATGTTGTACAATACCAAAAATTGTTGTTTGAATTGTGATACAACCGACGAAGTAATCTATTAAATGGTTTATTTTTAAATACTGAAACAAACACTCGGTATGTTATTTCAAGCTTACTGTGATTTATGAGCTATGAGAAACTAAAATTGATAATCGTTTATCATCCCTACGATAAAATAATAATAATAATAATAATAATAATAATAATAATATGTGACTTTATTTTCATGAAAAATACATTAAAATACATTTTATATCGTGGGGGCGGTATTCAACATAGTTCATGTAGTAGCTCTTCCATACAACCCAAACAAGCAGCAATATGACAATAATGAAATAAAACAATAATTCACACAGCTTTCCATTTTATTTCAAATTACGAACATATGTGTTGGTACAAGTCTCAAATTTTTCATATTTTAAAATGAGTACAAAAAAAATAATTTAGGTCATGATTTCATCTATTCAAAAAATGACATGACTCGTATTAGTGACAATGAAAAATTGCTTTTGTTCTTTGTCAACAAAATTCACCAAATTTAATTTGATGCAAATTAACATGAAAATTTTCACTTGATCAAATACCAAGAATCATATAAAATCATCATCAATTCTATTAAAATTCAAATGCTACAATTTGTTGATAATGATAGTGTTTTTTTTATTTTACGGCAATTTTGTTTGAAATATTGTGGTGTTGTTGCCAGGTGTAACCAGAAAAAACATAGTCATTTTGTCTCCCTCAAAGTCATCCAACCACTTCATATAAATTTTTGTCTAAAGTTCTGTGCTCCGTGTTGATTGATTTCTTTTTATCAGTTTGAAAGTATGGCAGAATGCTTTCTCGACGGTAATTATTCGAAAAATAACACTAATATTTTGTTGATACCTGGAAATTCAGAATATTTGCGTTTTAAACCAGTTTGAAAGCATACAATTCAATGACTTTGAACACATCAAAGGTTATTATTTCATGAATCTGAGTATTTGCAATAAAGAGATAATTTTTTGACTACCCGTTGGGAATTTCAAATCCAACAAGTTTTTACGAAATTTACATTTTTTTAAATTTTTTATACTGCTTTTGAGCACAATATTTCGAAATTAAATCGGTAGTTCTAATCATTTCGGGGTCATGATCGAACTTGATTAAATAACATTTCATTGTAAGCGATAATATGAGTATAAAAAGTGAAAATAGGCTCAAAGCTATTGATATTACAACAAGTTATGATATTGACATTTGTTATGATGAAAACGAGTTGGAATTGTATTAAACAAAAGAAAAAAGAATATAATGATGGTTATGATGTTCACAGTCATTGAAATACTTTTGATCATATCTCAATTCTATGAAAAAATTAAAACATTAGGTCTAATGAAATATTCATACCAAGTAACATTATTCAAAAATAGAAACTTTTCAAAGGTTTTGACGACAATGACGATTTGTGTGAATAAAATAGTTTTGTATATAATTTTTTCTCCATCGTCCTGCCTCCTCTTGATCAGCCTCTTTTTATCGGTGTGAAGGTAGAATGATATTTATTTGAACTAGTTTGCACAGTGTAGTTTTGGAAACATTCCATTTGTACTGAAATAATCCTACCATATCCATGTTACCGAGTTTGTGCTGTGCAATTTCGACCAGATTACACTTGAACTGAGATAATCAAAAATATATTTTTGAGTGTGTTTGCTCAGTGCAGTTCCAGTTATATCATATTTGAACAAAATCTGAATAAAAATAATTAATAATTTTTTCCATTGACAATTTAGCATCAGTTTGCTCATTACTACCAATTGATGAAAATATTTCTGAAATTGTTAAAATTATAAATGAATTGTATCACCTCAGCAGGATTTAAAGATGATACATCCCGAGTGGTAGGTATTCAAGGTTGTCTTTCATTGTTAATCATTTTAATACTAGTTTCAATTTCATTCATCAGCCGTTGTTTTGCTTCCAATGACGGAATGAAACATCTATTCAAAACATCTTGTTCAAACAAAAATTTTAATTCCTCAAACATGCTTATTTGTTTAAGTTCTTGTTATTTTGCAAACTTTAGCATTTGAAATAAAAATTAATTGTCATTCCTGTATTTTCAACGTGAGTCTTCTTCACTCAAAAATTCGATTTTTTGTCTTTGTACGGTTGATAAACTTGAAGCCGTAACATTGGTGATGATACAACTCTCGAATTTTGCTCCAAATACTGATCAAATTAGATATTCTATTTCAAGAAATTTTTTAGATACTTTCAACCTTCCGCATTTTTTGTCAGACACCTTCCTTCTCTACGGAGTTTCTTGATATTGATTCAGCCGATTGGTTGATAGTGATTTTAACTCGCTCAGTTCCTTTTTACTCATATTAATTACAAGTGGCACAATGAACTTTTCTTGGTTGATTTGTCAATTCTAAAACTATTCTACTATCAACTTTTTGAATATTTTGCCTTAATTTTCTCAGTAATATCGTTATCATTTGCTAAGTTGTGCTAATAATCCATGAATGCCAAATTGTTGCATGGTCATTTTGACTTGAATTCCCAAATCTTCAATTATATTTTAACATTTAATTCTTTAATTGATTATTTTCATATTCATAGAATTTCACTTGAAAATTTTCCATTTTTCATATAAATTTGTAAATTCTCGTTTTTCTGTTTGAAGGAATCACCCCTTCAGCCTTGCAATCAGTAAACTTTTTGGAAATTGGTAATTTTGATGAGAAAAAAATTCAAAGTTTCAAGTATCAAAATAATCTCTGACTCAGTGATATTTTTTTAAAAGAAAGTACCACAGGACGTTCTTGTGTCAATCTTCCACGAAGATAGTGTTCGTTTCGGAGCACTAAGGAGATAAAAATATGTGTTAATATACTAAAAAGTCCAGAAATTTGAAAACTATCCGTATAATTTCTACGGGAACATTGTTATTTCCAAGACAAAACCCACAATCGTGTAGATTTAGCTACCCATGTAGCACATTTCGTTGAGATTAAAATTTTGCTTTGTTATGTGTTAGCATAGATGGTCTTGAAAGAAAATTGAAGATAACTAATGACTGTAGCGAATTAAAAAAAGTTTACGTTGACTAAACACATGGGTTTTTGAGAAAGGGTTCAAGATGTTTATCTCAAGAACCATTTGAACAAATAAATGGTGACATTTTCCATTTCATTTGAGAGTTACCCATTTTTTCAAAAAACTCAAGATGGGAAATCTTATGAACCTCAAGTGGCTATACCTCCCCAGTTAATACGTAATAAAAAAAAATAGATAAAAAAAATCTGCGGTAGACGTCTTGAACAAAAATGATACTTACATATTATTTGTAAACGTACTAGTCTGAAAATAAAACTTCATTGTTTTCTTGTGAACGTCTAAATAGGTGCCTCTTCCTCGAAAAATTGTTCGAGAGTTGTGAAAGAATACACAAAAACATGTTAAGATACTAGGTATTGAAACGGTCCATAAACTCAAAATGATTCTTATATTTTTGGAGCAGGTTATGAAGGGTGTTTGTTGACAAAAAAAAACAGCTTGACATTATCTCCAGCTATTTGAAGTTATTCATCCGGTGAAATCTCGCTCACGAACTTGCTTACTGAAACATAGCACAAGTGACTTATTTAATGTTGAAAAGAGAAACATTCTCAATGAAGAATTGACTTGTTTGATGTTAGAAGAATCTTTGATAAAACCATCGCACATTTTTTATCTTTCATAATTATTGAATTATATCGGACATTTCACTTTGTTTTTCACTAAAAGACAAGTTTTGTCTCATATTCAGAAATCATTGCCTACAACTTCCAAGGGGTATACATTATCCCTCGCAACGGGTCCACATCTGCCCATTTGAATCAACACTGAGTTCGGAAAGAATTCTTCCAAGTCAATTTGATATTGTCTTCTGTCTTTTGAAGTTATTCATCTCGATGGTGTTGTACTTATTTTTTACAAACTTGCTTACTGAAACGAAACACAAGGGTTTCATTGATTTGAAACCGATCATGATGAATCTCCTCACCCATGTCAAATTTGATGTCTGATTGTTTTTGTCTAAGTAATAATTATATTAAAAATGCTTAGAGATCTCATCCTTGCGGCAAACAAAATTGAAATAAAATTCAAAAGAATGTTTTAGTAGAAGCCTATGAAACTGTTCCGTGCGGAATACCATCATCATACCCACTGCAGTCGAAGACGGCAGCGCTTAAACACCGCTGGGACATTCTCTTTTGTCATTGACTTTCTAATGTTACATACTGAATGATTTTACCTACAGGGTGGGCCAATGGAAACTTTCCACCCTAATTTGTAGGATTGAAAATCATAATTGTAGAAAACGCTCGAACACGTCGATATTTGATTTGAGGGGGAACTAATTTTCAGTGGTTGTCACCCCCGTAGATATAACCCTGTAGCTGGGGGTGAACAACCCTCAAAATTTGAATAGGGAAAAAGGGGTCGTGCCATACCTCCTTTTGAAGGTCTCATTGAGTTCTTCATGACCCTATAATTTTGCCTTATTATTTTCATCGATAACGAAATGACAGGTTGTCAAAATCTTGGTATGAGACTATTGTTTTCGTAATAAAAATACCAAATAATTAAAGTTTCAAGTTTAATAATCAGGTGTACACGTCAAAGTTATCGTACAAACTGTTCGAAATGTCCGCCATTAACATTCATGCAATAATAAAATCGCTGCTCTATCTCTTCTCTAACATTCTGCAACATATCAGCAGTTATTCTTTGACACTCTACAGTTATGCGTTCTTGCAGAACTTGAAGAGAGGCCGGCTGTGTTTTATAAACAGTAGACTTCAAATGGCCCCAGAGAAAGAAGTCAAGAGGAGAAAGATCAGGAGACCTTGCAGGCCACTCAATAGATCCTCTACGGCCAATCCAATGTCCTCGAAAATTTTCGTCTAGAAAGTTCCGAACGGGTGCTGCAAAATGTGGTGGAGCTCCATCTTGTTGGAAAAAAATTTATTGTGTGTCAAATTGTTATCTTCGGCAATGACCTCCCTTATTCCAGGAAAAATAGTTTTTTGAAGCAAAGTAAGATACAGCTGCCCCGTCAGATTGCCTTGCAAAAAGAATGGCCCAATGATGTGCTTTCCTAAAATACCTGCCCAGACATTCAACTTTTCAGGATGTTGAGTATGGCCCTCTCTAAATAAATGTGGGTTTGAATCGCTCCAATATCGACAATTGTGTCGATTGACCAATCCATTTAGAAAAAAGGAACATTCATCTGAAAAGCAGACATTATACAGGAAATTTGGATCGCCAATACAGCGTTCACTCATTTCTTCTACAAATTGTAACCGTCGATCATAATCATCCTCATTAAGTTCTTGAAGCAGTTTTATCTTGTAGGGGTAAAATTTGTGGGCCTTCAAAATTCTTCTAACGCTTGTTCGTGAAACACCAGAAACTTCGGCCAATTGCCTCATACTCAATGTGTGATCCATTGTAATGTGCCCTAAAACTGCGATTTGCACGACACGAACCGGATTATCCTTTTGGTTCTGCACTGTTCCAGTTTCCAAAAACTTCTCCATCAGTTGTCTAACGTAAGTATGTGAAACATTTTTATCCCGATGTCTTTCATTAAATAGTCGTCCTGTTTGTCTTGCACAGTCATTGTTTTTGAAATAAATAGACACCAATTCGACCCGCTCAGCTACAGTGTAAACCATACTTATCAAATTTCGCTATAAACTCTCGAACTAACGCTATGTAAATGATGGTGCGACCATGTCTAGTAGAAATAAAGTTTGTACAAACATACTTTTTTCTTCAACGGCCAAAAAATCGGATGTTTCTGTTAGTTTTTATGTCAATAGGCGAATACTAAAATTCCTGCGGCGGAGATTATTTTTAATTATTGTCTGTTCCCTAATGTCACGCCTAAGAAAACCGGGGTGATTTTATTATAGCACGAATGTTCATGGCTGACATTTTGAACAGCTTGGAATTTAAATTTGACGTGTCCACCTCTTATTATTTGATATTTTTATTCAGAAAATAAGTAGTCTATTTCCAAGAGTTTGACAACCTGTCATTTCGTTATCGATGAAAATAATAAGGCAAAATTATAGGGTCATGAAGAATTCAATGAGACCTTCAAAAAGAGGTATGGCACGACCCCTTTTCCCTATTCAAATTTTGAGGGTTGTTCACCCCCCCGCTACAGGGTTCAAGTTACGGGGGTGAAAAAAACTGAAAATTAGTTCCCCCTCAAATCAAATATCGACGTGTTAGAGCGTTTTTCAAAATTTTGATTTGAAATCCTACAAATTAGGGTGGAAAGTTTCCATTGGCCCTCCCTGTATACAACATGACTTTTTATCTGCCCTAGCAGATTGAAGGATACCATTAAGAACTGTTGTATTGATATGCGATCCAGGCAGAGGGACGAGACCTCGTTGGTTATAATTTACAGATGTATAACTCCTAAACTGTTTGTCCAAAATCTTCTCCAACACACGACGTAAAACTGAAGTGATTGATATGGGTCACCAGTTACTTGTAGATGTTAAATCTCCTCCTTTATCGATCAGAACCGTCCTTGCTTCGGAAAGGCATTCAGGTATTTTTTGTTGTTGGTGTTGTTTGTTGTTGTTTGATAATTATTCTATTGTATATCGATGAAAGAATTGGATAAATTTTGTCACGTTTAATTGATCGCATTAGTACTCGATCAGAACCTGGTGCTGTGTCGATTGCTATAGACTTGATGGCTTCCTTTATTTCTTCGATATATATTTCAGCATCATATTCTACATCTAATTTAACCTGGTTTGAAATGGGTACAACTGGGTAGATGTTTTTTCGACATATATTTGGAACAAAAAATCTATCGGAAAAATGTTTGTATAAAAGTTCTAGATCAATTGGGCATCCATTTTGTTTATCATTTAGGGTCAGTTTCACCGTTTCCAGCTATACTCCAAATAACTGACTGATAGTTTAGTTGGTGAATGACATCTTTAGGTAGAGTTGAAAGATTCACATTCTAACCATCAGTTAATTAAACAGAAGCTTAACAGGAACCTGTGAAACTGGCCCTTAATAACTTTCTCACCGCTTTTCGTCTCCTGTTGTAATACTCATATTGTATGACCTGATATTGATATTTTTCCGTTCTCTTTTCTCTGTCCTTTTTAGTATGGCGTTCGGGATTACTAGAGTCTTTGTATTTTCTGTTTTGAGATACCAGAGTTCCAGCTTTCCTAGCTTCATAAAAATTTTTTAGCTGGATGTTTGGGACCAGGTAAGAAAGAAAGAGAATTCTCTAGAAATACTGAAAATTGGCGCACATCTTCTTGGAATACATCAAAATCCTGTTTCTGAGTAAAGACACTCTCCCATTTTTATTTCAGATGTTCGTATTCCTTATTTTCTACTTTTGGGAGCGATGTAACGTTCGGATCTTCATTCAAGGTATTACCACAAACATCGTATTTTTCGATAACTTTTTACGTGTTCTGATGGATGAGACTTACTGATGTGAATTGAAAGATTTTCGAATTTTTTACCACAGAAATTACATTCGATCAGATTTTTGGATTTGTTCTTCTTATATTTGGTTTTGTCGGGAGAAATATCTCTAACTATATTACTGCCTTCTTTGGATAGGTCTGAAAGGATTATTTCTACACCAGAATTTTTACTATTTCTGTTTGGCTTCTCAAACAATATCTACTTTCACTGGTTCTTTTAACATCAGTTTGATTTTCTTGTCTCCCACCAGAATTTTGGAGTTTGAGTTTGGATGGCCCTGCTTCTCTTTCATCTTGGGATGAAATTAGAAACTGTTTCAAACGAAAATTTTGATTGTCACTTGGGTACTTTTTCAAAAAATAACCATTTTCTTCGGAGTCACAATCGCTGTCACTTGACATTGACATTCATAAACAAATTCTCCAATTGCATCAAGGAAAGTACTCTTTTCGTAAACTCATTTATAAACGGCATGTGGAGATAAATAAGATCGAAAATAATAAATATCAATTATGTTTTAGAAGTTTAGAATCAATCCTAGATCAGATCATATATTCTAATAATAATAAAAGATCTTTATTGATTATATAAATAATACTACACATATAATCAAATGGCCATCGACCTAAGTCCTTCGCCTCTACATTTTTTTTAATGGTGGTACTTCCTTAGATTTAAAGCAAACAAAATGTATCAATTTTACTAAAATGTAAAAAAAATATATGTTCAATTTTCTTTAGTTATTAATTACTGTATTATTTCTAATAATGCCTTTTCCGGAAATTTATACCTGGGGCGAACTATTGTATGTTCCAAGAGTAATGGTTCCATCAATTCGAAGTTATGATGCAAATTTCTTGGTAAGAGTTTTCAGCCTAAACCGGATTGGCTGCATCATTGTTTTTTCATAGAGTAGGACATTTGAAGGGTTATGGAGTGGGTTCATCGGGTGACGCATTTTAGTTATTATACGAAGAGATGATGTTTCTGCAACTTGTAGGTTCTTCAGTGCGGGTTTTCTACAGTTGGCAAAAAGTGGGTGTTGGTATTCAATCAGTGGTCTACGTATGTATTTTGGATGTATTCCACATGCTGATGACTTGATTGTTGTAATGTAAGGCTTGGAAGTGTTTTGCCCTTGTTTTGGTTCCAAGTTTCACAGTTTTGTGTGATGATTGAAATTTAACTTGTCCAGTTGTATACCTAGGTATTTGTACAAGATTGGGGGATATTGGATGATTCAGTATGGTTATTTTGGGTGAGGTTACGGCCGGAGTATGATTGAATATAATGTACTGGGTTTTCAGTGGGTTTGCTAGCAGCCTCCAGTCGTTGAGCCATGTTTGGATTTGGTCAGTCATTCTTTGAAATTCGTCATTAGCATTAATTAATATTCTATGGTGGGCGACAAGAGCCGAGTCGTCAGCATATTGTAGAATAAGGATACGCCTTCATTTTGCGGGGATTGCCACTGCATATCATAACAGAATATATTGAAAAGTATGGGAGATAATGATGAACCTTGTGGTACGCCCTGTTCAGCAGAGAACTCTCTTGAGTGCAAGTTGTTGATTTTCACTTTCATTGTTCTTTCACTGAGGGAGCTTTTCACCAATTTTATGATCCATGCTGGTAACTGAAGTTGGGCTAATTTATAGAGAAGGCCTTTATGCCAAACACTGTCGAAAGCATTTTTAATGTCTAGAAAGATGGCATTGGATTTAATACTATTCAATTTAGTTGTTTGCACATTTGATACTAGAATGGTCAATGGATGCAGAGTAGAGCAGTTTGTTTTGAAACCAAATTGATGCACAGGAATGTAATTTCTCACACAGCATAATATTTTATTTTGATTATTTTTTCCAGTAGTTTACCCAAAGCTGGAAGTAAGGTGATTGGTCTATAGTTATTTGCTTGTGAGTGGTCCGTGTTTGGTTTGGGAATAACTATAAAGATTCCCGCTTTCCATATGTTGGAAAATTGTTGTTGGCGAATACAATAGTTGTAAATTTTGATGATAAAAAGGTGTACCTCATACTTAACTTTTTATACAATTGACCAAGGGACGTTATCGAAGCATGGTGCGGAATTTCTTTGTTGATGGAGTATCTGGAAATAGTCATCTTCATCGATGACCGTATTTTCAGGTACAGGATCATTCTGAAAGTATTCGTCATACCAAGCCAACACTCTTTCCTGATTTTCCACATCAAAGCTGGCATGTTGTGTTTGTGAAAAATTGTCTTCAAAAATGTTTGCAAAAATATTTGCTTTTTCCCGGTCAGATGAGAATTCTTGTCCATTTTCTGTTAAGGTTGATAGTGTGAATTTGGGCTTGTATCTTGAAAGTTTGTCTACCTGATAAAAATTTCTTCCACTAGCTCTGTTGATTTCCTCACAAGCGATTAACCAGGTGTGTGTTCTATATTGATCTATCATTTTATGAATGTTTTTGTTGAAATCATTAATTTGTCATTTTGTGTCTGGATTTGGATTGCGTTGATAGTCTCGATACATTTTACGTTTGAATTTAATTAGTCTTATGTATGGCGGCAGATTATGGGTGAAGTTCATGATTTTTACTTTGGGTGTATTTTCAGCGATACAGTTCAATAGTTTGCTGTTGAAATTGTTAACAGCTTCCTCACTGACTTCATTTTCAGCATTCTATAAAATCGAATTCAAAAGTAAAATTGTTCCTTAAGAGGGTGCAGAAAATATTTTTTCTACAAACGTCAAAAAATGACAAGGTTCGTGCATTGACAACAATATGCAAAGTGACCCTTTTTTCATTTTCCTTCGTTACCATGACACCGTGAGCGATGTAGTGTGAGAAATACTTCGCACACTGCATGTAAAACTATATGAGATTTTTATATTCTAACCTTTATGTTCCTCAATCAAGCAAAAATCCAAGAAAGTTAGGTGGAGTACTGCTTAATTCATCGTCGCTCGAAATTTCCATTATTTTACAGTTATAAATATCAGGCACGAAACTGACGCGAACAAAAAGTCACTCTAAAATAATTTTCAACAACTGTCACTTTGAAATAATTGTCAACAAATGCCATTTTATTTCCATAGTAACAGTAATTACTTGATTTGGAAATACAGTTTAAGCCAGTTCAATACTATTTTTCATATTAAGCTAAGCATATTAATTATTTGAGAACAGCATTTTTGACGTTTGTAGAAACAAATTTGTTTGCATCTCGTGCGCGAAATACTTTGGTGATCTCGATCACCAAAGTACCATTTCGCGCACTAGATGCAAAAAAAACTATTCTAATGTAGTAGATATTTTCGACTCGCCATGTAGTTTGATATGTACGGTGCAATGGGAGAAAGTTTTCCTTGAGCCATCAGCAACAGCATGAAATATTGATATAGGTATGAAGAAACCCATGATAAGTATACTTTCTGATGACTTTCCTCTAGGATTTTTGAAGAAGATATTGATGTATCTCTTAAGATTTAGGCTGCTTAAGTCATGTAAGCGCGCGAAAATCGATTTTCTGATAATTTAATTACAAAACATTGAATTTTCTCTACTATAGAAAAACTTGATTTGAATGTATTGTACGTGCTAACCTTTCGTAAAACATTCTCTAAATAATAGTGAAACCTATTTCAAAATCCTGAAAAACAGAAATGATGCGGACAGACGCGGATAGCGACAATGTTTTATACTTTTAGAGATTGGGTAAATAAAATTTTTCATGATAAGAGCGTTTGAATTCACTCAAGGAAAGCTAAGATATTCAAGATATTTTTTCTTGATATCTTAAATCAAAATGTTGGAGGTAAGAATGAGAATGAATGAGAAGAAAACAAATATAAAAAAGAAAAGAAAGCGAGTAGATTCGATTAATAAATATGTAATTTACCTGCCTCCAGTACTGTTCCAGACTAGAAGAAAAACTTGAAGTGAAGAATTTGTCGCCCTCCAAAACAATTTCAGTCTCAAAAATGAGACCTTTTGAGGTACCTGGTAATATTAGCATTGTGAGTATTTGAAAAACAATTATATAAATAGCATTTGCTCGAAGCTAAAACTAACAAAACATTTTTAAAACAAGTTTCAACCAATTTATCAAGTTTGTCTTTTCGAGTCCTCTTATAAGATCAGTCATACATACACATACACTTAGAAATGTGCCATGGACACTTCCAATTTGCTTAATTTTTGAAATATGTAGGTTCTGTTTCTTTTATAAACGTTGTAGCAACGATTTGTGAGTACCTTACACTGCTTTCGTAGCAGAGAAAACAAAATATAACCGTCATAACAGACATCAAGATTACACATTTTGTAGTTTTTTTGGACTTTTTTCTCTTCAGTAATATTGATCCTGAATTTAGGGCTGTACCAACAATGAAAACTGGTTTTCCTGTATCTTTTCATTGAAATTAATAAATTCATCGCATTTTCATAATGAATTGGTACAAAATTGTAACTCATTTTAGGTATGTAAGTGCACAATGTATGTATATTTATTAATGATGTAAATTGGGTTATCCCGTGAAATAAATAATTCTTAACAATGTATACTCACGTGATAAAAGGTCAAGACGAGTTGCGGACATAGAAGAGGAAGTCTGTTTAACGTTAGCGGAAAATGGTAAGACATCAACTGATATTGACATCTCATTGCAAACAGAATCTTGTTTAATTACCATTTGAAGCAAAGACTCCACAAGATAGGTAATACAATAAAACTGCACCTAGATGGCCATGACTTCAAATCTAGATGTATTTTTTAAAGTTGAACAACTTTTCTGAATTACATTTTTAAATACTCCTGGCTCAATGTACCTAATTTCGTCGCACCCCAAAATTTTGACCATATTAAAATCTGAATAACTTTTTTCTGCATTGGACAATTTGAATCCTGTAAACACTGTTCGCTAGCCCAGTCTTCTAGCTGCAATCTCGTACTTCTTCAAAACATAAGGTTTTCCGTATAGAATCACTACAGGGTATTATCTGAAACTGTGCAAAATTTCTGAATTTTCAAAAGGATCCCAAATGAAGAAAAATTTTTTTTTTTCAAATTTGACAGCAGTGGCATGAAGATGAACTCATTACCTCAAGATATTTTTCGAATTATCTTATTATCTCTTTTGTTTACAGGGTGATCTCAAAAATTTAACTTTTTGGTTTTGCAGTCATAACTTTTTTCCTCTTCAACCGATTTTCAAAATCTCCGGCTCATTTTGAAGCTGAAACTTTAGATGAAGAGATATGAAGATCAGAATGGACTCAAGATGAAGATTGAAGATCAAGGGTTTCCTCAAAGGTGACCTAAATCTGAAACACCCTCAAAATCAGGTTGGTAGGAGAATCAAAAGAAAATCAACTTGTTTTCGGAATGATCATCCATTCTGAATACGTCCTGATCTTTCTTGCTGTCAGTAGTCAAGAATTGTGCATGAAACAACCCAATTGTAACGGCAGGATTTTGAAAAAAAAAAATTAACCCATTGTTCGCCTGAAAGGCATGGTCCGTAACCAAGGTAACAAGAATCACATACAGTGACTGACAAGCCTGACCAACTGAGGCTCATTTCACAATAGCGGTTTTTTTCTCAATCGTGGAGCATTAATCGTGTTAGTAAGCAAGAACAAGAAAACAAGTTTTATTGAGTTTTTATTGAACAACAACAAAGAGAAAATAACTTGAATAACTTAAGAACTAAAAAATCTTTTTGATATTCAGTATTTAGTGGGGCCTCCCCTTTTGGCAATTACTTCATTGACCCTTTCCGGCATGCTGTCTATCAGACTATCAATGAACTCCTGTGGTACAGCTGTCCATTCTTGCTGTACCGCATTCACCAAGTCATCCAAATTTTCCATTAGCCCTTCCCTTTCTTTCAATTTCAATTTCATACGACTCCAGACATGTTCCATCGGATTCATATCCGGAGAGAAAGGCGGCCAGTTCATTCGCTCAATACCGTGATTCCTCAAAAACTCGTTGACAATGTGAGCCCTATGCGGTCTCGCATTGTCATCAACGAGAAGAAAGTTGTTGCCGATATTTGCGGCGTAAGGGACCACGATTTCTCTAATACATAAATCTCTATACCTCTCACCGTTCATACTATCTCCTCTCAGAATCACCAATTCACTCCTCCCATTCATCGATATTCCACCCCACACAGTCACTCCTCCACCTCTAAAAGCCACCCTCGCCTCCATATTTCCTTCCAAAAACCTTTCATTCCTCCCTCTCCAAACCAACACACGACCATCCTTTCGAAACAAGTTGAAGTCTCATCCGTAAACATACACCTACTCCACTCTGCTATTCCCCAGTTTTGATGTTCTTCCCCCCATAATCGTCTTGCTGCTCGATGTACAGGTTTCAGTAAGGGGCAGGCAGCTCGTCTCCTTGCGTGTAATCCAAGATCGTGGATCCGGCGTCGGATTGTCTGACTTGAAACCTGAATTCCCGTAGCATCGATCAATTCACGACGAATTTTGGGGGCGGTTGAAGTCCGAGTCCGCCGTACCAATCTTCCAATAAGGCGGTCTTGAGCGAGAGTTGTTCTTCTTCTTGTACCCCTTCTTGGCCCCCTAGGTCGATACTGAATATCCCCAGCGTTAGCTCGGACGTGGGCCCTTTGGACGGATCTAACTGTTGTTCCAAGCAGATTGGCAATTTGGAGGGTAGATAATCCTTGTTCCGTCATTCGTGGAATCAATTCCAGCTGGTCGGGCGTTAGATGCGGCATCGATATGATAATTTTTTTTGCAAACGAATCAAAATTGACGTCTAACCTAGCTTGTCAGTCATTGATTGTGATTCTTGTTACCTTGGTTACGGGCCATTCATTTCAGGCGAACAATGGGTTGATTTTATTTTTTTCAAAATCTTGCCGTTACAATTGGGTTTTTTCATGCCCAATTCTTGACTACTGACAGCAAGGAAGATCTGGACGTATTCAGAATGGATGATCATTCCGAAATCAAGTTGATTTTCATTTAATTCTCCTACCAACCGGATTTTGAGAGTGTTTCAGATTTAGGTCACCTTTGAGGAAACCCTTGATCTTCAATCTTCATCTTGAGTCTATTCTGATCTTCATATCTCTTCATCTAAAGTTTCAGCTTCAAAATGAGCCGGAGATTTTGAAAATCGGTTGAAGAGGAAAAAAGTTATGACTGCAAAACCAAAAAGTTAAATTTTTGAGATCACCCTGTAAACAAAAGAGATAATAAGACAATTCGAAAAATATCTTGAGGTAATGAGTTCATCTTCATGCCACTGCTGTCAAATTTGAAAAAAAAATTTTTTTCTTCATTTGGGATCCTTTTGAAAATTCAGAAATTTTGCACAGTTTCAGATAATACCCTGTAGTGATTCTATACGGAAAACCTTATGTTTTGAAGAAGTACGAGATTATAGCTAGAAGACTGGGCTAGCGAACAGTGTTTACAGCATCCAAATTGTCCTATGCAGAAAAAAGTTATTCAGATTTTAATATGGTCAAAATTTTGGGGTGCGACGAAATTAGTGTTGAGTAGTTTATATGGGTGCAAACTTTTATTAAGGGCCAGTCTTTTCAGTTCCAGTTAAACTCCAGATAAATTAACTAATGGTTAGAATGTGATCCTTCAAACGTCATTCACCATCTAAACTATTAGTTAGTTATCTGGAGTTTAACTGGAACTGAAAAGACCGGCCCTAAGAATAACTTTTTGTCAAAAACCCTTAATGGAGAAATAATCAATATGGTACTTTGGGGATGACTCTGTAGATAGTGTCGACTTGTAGATGGTGACCAGTAGCAGTGCTTATTGATTGTGTGATTCACACATAAAAATATACAGTGCGACGCTAAATTATGGAACAAATTCATTATTTCTGAATATAAGGATATATCGGAAAAATCCTCGGACAGGTCGATTTTCTTTTCCGATGGGCCAATTTTTGAACCTCACCCAAAATATATAGGGTTATCCGCACTTGAAGTAAAGCGACTTTGGTGATATTTTTAAATGGGACACCCAGTATATTTGTCCATATTTGGTTAGGGATCGTCATTAAAAATCCAGCGATACCAAGTTTGATGGCATTATGTCAAACGGCTGCGGAGATATGGCCAAAAAACTTCTCCATATACCCAATGAGTGCGACAGAGACTTTTAACCTTCTGAATCGTGTGGAGTCTCGCAGCCATACTCATTAGACATACGAGGAAGTTTTTTGGCCATATCTCCGCAGCCGTTTGACATAATCTCATCAAACATGGTATCACTGGATTCGTAATGACGATCCCTAACCAAATATGGAAAAATATACTGGGTGTCCAATTTAAAAATATTACCAAAGTCATTTTTACTCAATTGCGGATAACCCTATATATTTTGGGTGGGGTTCAAAAATTGGCCAATCGGAAAAGAAAATCGACCTGTCCGAGGATTTTTCCGAAATATCTTTATATTCAGAAATAATGAATTTGTTCCATAATTTAGCGTCGCACTGTATATTATATACTTAATCTAGAATGCTAATCCCCATGTCAAAAGTGTTGTAAAAAGTTCAGGCTAGTCCGCAATGCGCATGCGCGTCATTAGTGATTTTTGTAACAGGCCCGGTTTTAGTAAAATATTATGGTACTTGTGAAGATTAACAAACGTTGTTAATTCTGAATCTCGGAGAATAAGGTTGGAAACCTCATTGTGCTTATACCTGTTATTTGTATTTAGCCGATTTGAATACATATTTTCACATATTTATGATCCCGAATATTTAGCAAAGGCCATGAGAAAGTAGAGTACGGTTATTATTATTATTTACCGCTCTGAAGCGACTGATTTTTGGTATCACATTCACTTTTCAGCTGTAGTTAACCAACAAAAACCTACGGAACCACCACAAATCGTCGGTGCGAATTTCAAGGAAGCACTGGATTGGAAAATAAATTGAAAGTACAAAAAACTATGAAAATTTCAGCTAGTATCATGAATAATTTCAACTCAAATTGGATTTATAAAATTGGATGCTTGGAAGCTCGAGGTTTTTTTTTTCTAAAACGATTCATGTCAAAATACGCAACTGCTCTTAATTTAAATCATTCATGCTATCTCTATTTCTGGTTGTATTACCTTAGTGCAATTTCCACAATGGGAGTGCATGAAAAAGTGAGGCTAGAAGCATTTTCCTTATCATCAAAGAAAAGCACTTCCATATTGACATTAATTTTCTGAGGCGATTCTGTGTATGTTTAGTGCTTTTTGTAGGAATCTGGAACTCATAATATAAGCGGTGTGGTAGGAAGTTGTATCACTCGCCATGCATGCTTACACAGTCATAGTATTGGTACTGCACTAGGTTACAAATTACTCTATTGTCGTTTTCACATGAATCTTCATGAGGAAAATGTCTGCCACAAATTACAATTTTCTCACTCAAATGTTCTGCTGGGGTCTCATCTTGAAAACAATAACCAAAAATCATGCCTTTTTTGTCAAGCTAAAATAATATTCAAGCTATTTTGAGCAAAGCATATAAAGTACATAAAAAATTTCATTATTTACCAAAAATGATTTATTTCAGGTATTTTTCCTTTACACAACACTAAACATTTCATTGTTTATTTTTAGGAAGAAACAGCTTTATTTGAAATTGTCTTTAAAGGAACAAGATTAATGCAAATTCACGAAAGATGAAAGAATAACCAACGACAATAAACACCACACCAACACCACACAAAACGTCAAGAGAAAATCTGAAATTCAAAAAACCGTCTCTGTCTCTGACAAGAGTGACAGATCTTAGTGACAAGTCTTCCTGTTGATGAAAAAGCACTGTTGCACTGTTGCGTAGGGTACATGATTGTTTTAAATAAAGGACCCCGCACATTTAGTACGTAAAATGGCTTTCTGCTAATTTTGCTCAAATTTTGATATATTGTAGATCTTGGCATCCTCATTACGTTGTCTAATTTACAGATCGATCCTATGACCAGTTTTCGAGGTACAGGGTGTCAAAAATTCGATTTTCGCTATTTTGGGTATTATGCATCGATTTGATTTTTGTGCTCTAATTCGAAAATGAACTGTCTTAGAAATGAACTTAATGTATCTAAGTTGTAGCTCATGAGTCCCTCCATACGAATGAAAAATAATATCTAACAAAGGGTGTTGCATTACAGCATGACAAGACAATGTTGATAGAAATAGATAAAAATCTCCAATACCATAATCGTTTTGATTTTCACTCAATCCGTTAAAATTAGAAAACAAACGGCTAGAATTTCACAATTTTTTTATAAAGTATGGGTCTTGATCAACTACATGAGGATTCATATGATTGCTTGTCCAACAGTATATAGTTTTCCAGGTACAGGTTGACGATTTGAATGCTTTCAAATGGTACAGCTCATGAATAAAATTATATCATTACGAATTGTCCATAACTGTTACTAGGATATGAAAGTTAAACTGACTCATGAAATAATCCTTCCTATCACCCCCCCATTATAGCCAACCCCCCTCACTCCCTTGATTTACAGCCACCAGCATTCCAATACTTTCAATAGAAATCTCTACTAGTGATACCTCATTGAATGGATGGTAAAAAATGCTCTCCCCTTCCTTCCTTCTTCCTCTTCATCAAACATCAAATATTATTTTTGTGAACACCTCTTCATATGAAAATGAAATGGAAAAACGCATCATCAAAATTTTATTTGCCTGAATAGGTATTTTCAAATTCTGATTATTTAGTTACAAAAAATATTTATTTTCACAGATACCTACTTGAAATAGCATTGAAAAATAAACTTTTGACACATACAAAATGAAAGTTTTTACATTATCTATTGGTATTTTTCGCAGTTTTATGTTCATTGGGACCAGGGACGCGCCAAGTATTTTCGGCGCCGTCGTGCGGAATAATGATAGGCGCCTTTCACCAATATTATAATATTGAGCTAAAATTGCCACCCTTCCCTCATAGTTTACTGTCGAAATTTTTGAAGAAAACACTATACTTTTTAGTACTAATGTCTATATTTATTTGTGACAAACGAAAAATACACACACTACAAACTATTGAAAAAATTCAGAAATAAAATAACGATTGTTTTAAGACAGATATCTAATATATGATCATGATACATGATGGAGAGGATTTACAAAAATTGGACTTTTCTAGCTTTACTTTTTGCAAATTCATTTACAAGATCTTCCATTTCAAGTTTCTTTAAAAAGTCAGATTCTATAGAAATAATAGCAAGATTTTCTAACCGCTCTTGGCCCATTCTAGATCGTAAATAATTTTTAATCAACTTTAATTTAGAGAATGACCTCTCGGCTGTAGCTACAGAAACTGGAATGGTTAATAATATGCGCAATGCAATCATAATGTTTGGAAATGAGTGAGTTAGGTTATTTATTGCAATGTAATTAAGTGTTTCTACTACAGACGTCGCCTTTTTTTCGCCATTTTGCAGAAATTGTAATTCGTGTAAAAGTTCTGTTCCGTCTATATCTTTCTCGTTTCGATCTTTGTCAGTTAAGGTTTCTTCCAGTTTTTTACAAAAATTAAATTGATCTTGGTCAGAATATTTGCCGAAATCCTCAACATTCCACAAAAAATTGAAAACATCAGAATAGCACGATAATAATTTAAATCTTTCATGTACGGATGAAAGAGTAATGTCTAGCACTCCGAAAAAGCAATTTACTTTAAATTTCATATCTTGATTTTCAATCGGCTGGTCGTCACCTTCATAAGAAAAATTTTTTTAAATCTTTCGTGGCCTTAACATTTCTGCGGATTTGAATTTTGCATCAACTTCCAAGCAAGACGCTAGTTCTTTGGCATCTACTAATAAGTCAATAAAGCCTTTGTCAGATCGATATTGTTTTACAAATTCATTGAGTTTATTCAAACTTTCGCAAGCCTGGGAAATATTAAATGTTTTTGATTGCAGAATCTTAGTAACAACATCCACTTTATTTAGAATCTTGTACCACAAGACTACCATATACACAAACTCATAATTTTTTATTTTTTTACCTAGATGTTTTGTACTATTGTCAAAATGATTTCCGGATAAAATTTCAAAAAGAGCATCGTAAATTTCGCCCAACTGAAATCTTAGAGGGGTTATTACATCAATTCGGCTTGACCATCTAGTGTCCGACAAAGGCTTTAACGTCAGACTTGAAATGTTACTTTTCAAAACAGACCACCGATTGGTTGAGGCAGAAAAAAAATTATATAATTCTTGAACAGTTGAAAAAAAATGTATACTGGAAATGTTGGATTTCACAGCATCGTTTATGACAAGGTTCAAACTGTGGTTACAACAAGTTACAAACATTGCTCGTGGATTAATGTCTGAAATTCTTTTTTGTACACCTTGATGTTTACCCTTCATATTTGAACCATTATCATAACCTTGGCCACGCATATTATAAATGTCTAAACCATAATTCTCCAACGTTTTTAGTAAAAAGTTGGTTAAACCTTCACCTGTTGTATCACTCACAGGATGAAATGTTAAAAAACGTTCTTCGACACTAAATCTATTGTTTTTTAAATTAACGTATCTTAAGCAAACAGAAATCTGCTCCTGGCGGCTCACATCCGGAGTACAATCAAGTAATATAGAAAAATACTTCGCTTCTTTAATTTCATGTAGAATATTATTTCTTATATTGTCACCTATTAATTCAATGGCTTCGTTTTGAATTTTATCCCCAAGATAAAGTGGAATATTTTTTTGAGATCTATTAATATGTGCAGACATGACTGGATCAAATTTTGCTATCATTTCAATACATTTTAAAAAATTTCCATTATTTCTTTCGAATAATTTGTTACTAGGACCACGAAAAGCCAAGTTTTGTTCAGCCAGAAATAGAATAGTATAAATTATTCTTTCAATGACGCTGCGCCAATGTTTGGTTTCATTTTTTAATAAATTTTGCATGTCCGAATCAACGGTTTGATTCGATTTTAATCTTTCTAGTAAATCTGACCAGACACGTAAATTTTGAAAATGAGATTTACTTTCTTCGTGGATTCTCAAATGTTCGCTCAAATGATGCCAATCATTGAAACCGTCTTGGTTATTTAATTTAGTGTTTTTAAAAGTCAATGGATTGTTGGGGTCATTTAGTATTTTACAGCAAAAGCAGAAAACTGCATTTTGTTCATTAGAATATAGCAACCAATGACGCTGAACCTTTTCACCATTTAACAAAATTCGACTAAAATATATATCGGAAAACTTACGTCCTCTTTTGTCTTTAGCTTGCTTTTTTAATTCTGATGGCAAGTTTGACTGTGTTGATTGTAGAAAATTACTTTTATCAGAAGTAGTGTCTTGTGCAGTCTTTCGAAAAAAGTGACTAATTTTGAAATTGGTTTTCTCCAAGTCTTCCTCCCGTTTTCGCTTGTTAAGCAAGTTCTGGTAACCAGACAATTTCTTTTTTTCTTCTCTGGCCATCTAAATAAAATAAATAAAAATTATTTAACACCGCGTCTTATTTGTTTCATAAACAAAAGTCATTAAAAAGGAAAACAATTATTTGCCATGTTTGCATCCCTGTTAATTATCGTTTACTTACCTTTTTTGTAATTATTTTTCACAATTTCGGTAGATACGTAATAGCAAATGTCTGCATGTCTTATGCGCTATGCGCTTATCAAGACAAGAATGAAAAATCAACCTGCTACATCGATTACGAACACGCATAATTTTGCAAGTTCAAACCTGCGTGTCGAAAGCTACGCGGATGTTCGCGCCCCCACAGGCCACAGGAATAGGAGTAGAAAAATTTCACCACGTACTGGTCGCAGATCGGCGGTCTGTATTGGCGGATAATGTAACGGACGATGAGCGATACTGTAATATATATTATAGCTTTGTTTCTCCAGACACGAGAAAATCCCTTTGCTATGGTAATAATATTATAGCATCGTGTGCGGCGAATTGTTCTTTTTAATGATGAGCGATATTTTTGTAATATGTGAGATAAAATATATATTACATAAATGTCCGTTGCCGGCTTTAATTATGTTGAAAATTCAACGTCCGTAGGCGCCTTTAAGACCTTGGCGCCGTCGTGCGCCGCACGACCTTGCCCATATGGACGGCGCGTCCCTGATTGGGACCATAAAATGATTATCGTAGATAGACGTAGAATTACAGCAAGGGTGGCTGTGATTGTGTGAAAATGACTTACAGTCATGTAAAATTCTGCAATTGATTATTCAAAAATCTCTGTCACCACCTTCAATCAAGATATTTTTCATAATATCACGGTGTAATACTGATAGATTGAAAAAAATGCAAGTGAGCCATGACAAAATTACAAATTCATAATGTCAAGTGATAGCAACAGAGTAACAAATCGAAAATTGTCAATTATCGTCAAATATTATTATTAACTATTGGAAGAAGCAAACAAGTGATTATGTTGGACTGTTATAACACCCCAGTTGTGTTTTTATAACTGATCGGTGAAGGTAAAGTTATCGGGCTCATTCTCCAAAAAAAAAAAATGAAACTTACGTAGTTTTGTCTCCTGAACACGAATTTGAAAGAATTTTGTGGGGGTCTCAATTACTTTAGGAGTTATAGCCATTTTAAAGTCGAAAATTGTAGATTTTCAGACACGAATTTTGCAGTCAAAATTTGCAAAAAATGCCTCCTTCTTTTTGTTGACACTGTCATTAAACACTAATCTATCCATATTTCACGTTTTTAAACACAAAAACTAATTTTTTCACACAAAAAATTGAACTTCTTTTACTAGTGATTCTAACCTATTTGTTAGTTATTTACATGCTCATAAGAAGTTGGTATCACTGAATCTGCGCCGTCAACTATTTGAATTCAAATATGAGCAGTAACTTCCCCTTCATTCTTATGTTTTGAATAGTTGGCGGCGCAAATCTCAGGTAACCAACCTACTGCAATCATGAAAATTACTAAAAACCAAACAAAAGTTGGGTTAGAATCGCTAGTAAAAGAAGGTCAAGTTTTTGAGTATAATTTAAATTTTTGGTGTTTGTATTTGTGAAATATGGATAGATTAGTGTTTAATGACAGTGTCAACAAAAAGAAGGAGGCATTTTGTGCAAATTTTGACTGCAAAATTCGTGTCTGAAAATCTACAATTTTCGACTTTAAAATGGCTATAACTCCTAAAGTAATTGAGACCCCCACAAAATTCTTTCAGATTCGTGTTCAGGAGACAAAACTACGTAAGTTTCACTTTTTCTTTTTTTTTTTGGAGAATGAGCCCGATAACTTTACCTTTACCGACCACTTAATTAAGGGAACCTCGCACAGCTCCCTCATGAGTCAAATCTCCAAGAGGGTCCACCAACACACGTTCAAAGTCTCATCCACCATTTGCAGGAAGGGCGAGAGCACCCTCTCGTTATCCAACCGTTGGAAGTACCGACAATGAAGGCGCCACGTCTGGTAGCTTCACGGATGGCAGAAGAAGGATGAAAAGGAAACAGTCGAAGAAACATATACAGGTCCAACAAAATGTCATCCTTGAGGAAAAGGCCGTCGAAACCCCCCTAAGTGAAATGTACACTAATCCCTTCCCCAGTGATAGGACACATATTAACACCTTGCCTGAAATAGACAGTGTTAGTGATAGGAAATCTCTGTGTGTAAATATAACAAAAAGTGATCTAAGTTTGCGATATCTAATTCCTCTTCAGAGGTAGGCCACCCGCTGAGAAAAAACAAAAATGGACTCCAGTGAAGAGCCCTGATTATCGAATCAATCAGGTGAGCAAGCCACCAAAACTAACACGGGAACATTGGGAATACACGAGACGACCCCCACACAATTCTCCCTTCAAGCTCCACAAATAATGGGAAGTGTGGTGAAATCACTTTCTAGGAAGCGATCCTGCAGAATTGTAATAATTTTTAAAACTAAAGATGCTAATAATAATTGTATATAGAATATAAAAACCACTGTTTTGCAGGTTTTGTAAGTTCATTTATCTTATATATTTTTTATAACTAACTACTTATAGTATGAAAATACCTATTCAGGTATATAAAATATTGATGATGCGTTTTTTTCATTTCATCCCCATACGCAGAGATGTTCACAAAAATATTATTTAATTAATTGTTTGATGAGGAGGGAGAATAGATCAATTTTTACCAGCTATTCAATGAGGTATTACAAGTAAAGATTTCTATTGAAAGTATTGGAATGCATGTGGCTGTAAATCAAGGGGGTGATGGGGGTTGGCTATAATGGGGGGAGGGGTGATAGGAAGGATTATTTCATGAGTCAGTTTAACTTTCATATCCTAGTAACAGTTATGGACAATTCGTAATGATATAATTTTATTCATGAGCTGTAGCATTTGAAAGCATTCAAATCGTCACCCTGTACCTGGAAAACTATATACTGTTGGACAAGCAATCATATGAATCCTCATGTAGTTGATCAAGACCCATACTTGATAAAAAAATTGTCAAATTCTAGCCGTTTGTTTTCTAATTTTAACGGATTGAGTGAAAATCAAAACGATTATGGTATTGATTTTTATCTATTTCTATGAACATTGTCTTGTCATGCTGTAATGCAACACCCTTTGTTAGATATTATTTTTCATTCGTAAGGAGGGACTCATGAGCTACAACTTAGATACATTAAGTTCATTTCTAAGACAGTTCATTTTAGAATTACAGCACAAAAATCAAATCGATGCATAATACCCAAAATAGCGAAAATCGAATTTTTGACACCCTGTACCTCGATAACTGGTCATAGGATCGATCTGTAAATTGGACTACATAATGAGGATGCCAAGATCTACAATATATCAAAATTTGAACAAAATTAGCCGAAAGCCATTTTACGTACTAAATGTGCGGGGTCCTTTCTTTCGCGCCTAAAATTCGGAGTAATCTATCTCTAAAAGGTTCTTTTCGGTTTTAAAAAGTCCTAAATGCGCTGTCAAATTTCTCTCTTTCAAATGACATGTGTTTTATTGCCTCATAACAAAAAACTCTGAATTGGAACACCAAATTATTTTCAAGCTTGGCAAAAATCTACCCAAACTACACTGATGACGCGCATGCGCACATCGTAAACGGGTCGCATACGCGGCATGCTTTTCGCCGTGAAAATTGGTGGGATTGGCATTCTAGAGTAAGTATATAATATATATTTCTATGGATGCACATCAAGTTTGTGATTGTTGATTATCATGTTATGAAGCCATGTTGTTTAGTTGATATGTTTTTTACCATGGGAAATATTCGATTAAAGACACATATTTCAAAAGCATTTGCAAAATTGTATATCAGTGTTTTAGACCCATAGATAGTTATGTTGTTTATTGAGCCTTATTTGAAAAATTTGCGAATAATGGATGTTTTCCTTCTCCTCTGGGAATTAGTTTGAATTGGGACAAATATTGAAGATTATTTTTAGTAATTTAGAAAATAAATATGCACAGCCTCTAACTAGGTAGCCTGGAATTTTGTATATGTTGCTTGTTAGTTTCGGCTTTAGTCTCTTTTGTGCATTAAGTACTTCAGTTTTATCAAACTCTTTTATAGAGATAAGTGGATTGTAAATATAAAAATCAGCTCAGTTCGTCACCGCTTGTTGGAAGAAATCAGCAAAACCGTTCACTATAGTTTGTGGTTTACTAAATTAAGTGTCACTGAAAACAAGAGTAACAGTATTCTAGAGGTGCCATTTCTGTCATGAACAGATGACCAAGATTTGAAAGGATCTGTGTTGATAGAGTTTTGAGAGTGATTTGTGTATGTGTGTGTGCATCTTTTATTTTGGCTTTAATATTTTAAATCAAATTTTTGAATTGTCAATATTTCTCAAGGTTCGTTTCCTTAAGTTTCCTAATAATAATATAATGTTCTTTGTGAACCATGGGGGTAATTTATGATTGAAATTAAATTGGATGGCTACAGACAAGACAAGCATAGAGTATCCTAAAACATAAAATTCTTGTAGTGCAAGATTAGGATCTGTATGTGATTCTAAGAAAGTCAATTCAAAATTACATTAGCTGTATTATAACTTCATCAGTATTGAAGTCAAGATTTTGATATAGATCCTAGGCAACAAATGAAACTTCCTCATAAGTTATTCATTTTTAGATTGTTCTTCAAGATTGAAAAAATTCATGTATATAAGTATTTTTTGGGGTTGATTGAATTTGCCGAGTCACCAATGTTTATAGAATTTGGTAATGTTGGTAAGGTTGCCCTATGAACAACAGCCTGTAGTACAAGAAGTCAAGAGTTTCAAGTGAGTCCAATAGATTCTGGATCTGTTGATGTATTGTATTACTATTACTATATATCACTGCTGGTGCTTTGTTACAAACTACAAATTTCGGTTTTTATAATAAATGGGATAAATACAGAGCAAAAAATAGGCTAATATTAAATATTCAAAAAACTGATTGTACCTATTGTACAAAATTTCTAGGTTATAAGGTTATGTGGAAAACTTCCATGTGCAGATCAAATAGATATAACGTGTAAGAAAATTAACAGATTATGATTATTCATTTACCTAATAAAATAGGTCCTGTAGTACTACTAGAATCATTTTCCAAATTCCATGCAACTTCTGTAAACTCGTTACCACGAAATTTTGTTGTAGACCTCAGTTTGTCTGATTTTTTTGAAAGGTACAGAAGTTCAGGGCCCCCTTCTTGAGGTTTCTGAGCAAAGGTAAGTAATAAGTGGTTGCCTGTTGGATCCAAAAACAGGTTGGTCAATCTACAAGTACTTGTATACTTTGACAGAGAAATCTCTGAAACAAAAAAAAACAGGTAAAACAATTACATGGGGGATCTTTAAGGATCATTCACCAGTGTATTGTTGAGGGTTGTGCAAATTCATCCTGAATAAAACATTATTTGCCATTACCATTGCTAGATTTTTATTGGCAATTGCTACATGTGTGATTCTATCTGATGGAATGAAATCTTTTTTGCTTTTCGTAAATATTGGGATTTCTTGTTCTAGTGACATGTTTATAAATCCCAGAGAGCACTGAAAATCAGACACAATAACACTCCGAATGAAAATCATGTAATATATTACCATTTCAGCAGTACTGATGTTACTTTTTGTTTTAAGAGATGCTTGTTCAAACTGGTCAAACATTGAAGTCATTTTGTTTATTTCTTTCCTCCCTATTTATCTGTAGCAAATATTTGAGCCTATTATCCTAGATTGATAACAAAATCAGAACAGTTATCCTCTGATGAGAAAGGAAATAATTACTAATCAAAAAATCATTCTAATCACAATAATTATATTATAAATCAGAAACAAAATTTTAGAACTATTTATTAAATGTCAAAACATTCAACAATCAACATTGGAAACGTCGAAACGTCAAAAACAACAACACACAAGAAAATATGACATATGACATGTAAGGGCGGATTTGCATGTATACGATATCGATACGATACCCATCTCTTCTACTAATAACCAATACATTTTTGGGGATTTGTCTTGGCAAAGATCAACTTCAGAAACCATGTTGAGATGGTGACCATAGAATTGTCCTCAGGATGCTTTGCCTTACGAGTGGTGTCCACTGAAATGAAATTATAATATGATGACTGGAATGCTCGTCAGGCTGCGCGACTTGATTTCTCATGGAGGCCGCCATGTTTGTTTTGTGGTTCTTGGCAGTGGCGGAGGAATCGAGATTGAGTTGATTGTACATTACTTTTCCCGTTTTCAGAATGAATACCAATGAAATAAATCCATTTTATATTTGTATAACTAGCAATTTTCTAATTTTATCTTATATTTTAACGAAACAAAAGCATTTTTCTAAAGAAAAGAAATACTAAAAATATTTCGTACGAATTTTAACGTCATTTCGGATATCAATTTTGTAAAATTTTGTGCATGTTCAGTATTCACTTCTAGGTTGTGTTCCAAAATCTTACTCTCTTACCCGGAGTCTACTCTCACTCCCAGGTAGCACATCATATCGGCTGAATCTTGGTTCCATATTGGGCCAATATAGATATATTGTAAATGAAAAATCAATATTGGTCCAATATGGGTGAATATTCAAAAAACAATATTATATTAATAATATTAGTGGAATATTGGTTGAACTAGTTTTGAATGTAGATTATCACACGAAATATTGGGTCAATATTGGTTGAATAATTTCTACCAATATCGATAATTCAATATTGGTTATATATTGTTTTCCACATCTAGAATAAATATTGCAATCCAAATATTCCAGTCATATCGATTATAGGGGAAAAAACTATATTGTATTTTCAAGTTTGTTAGAATATTGGTTGAATATCATTTCCACTTTATTTGACCAATTGTAATAACTCATATTGAGTCAATGTTGATTGAACGATATTTACCAATATCAATAAAACAATATTGTCTTCACATCGTTTTTAACATCTAGAATAAATATCGCAATCCCAATATTCCCCTAATATCGATTCTAGGAATAAAAACTATATTGTATCTCCAAGTGTGATTCCACATTGGTTGAATATCATTTCGCCAATATTCAACAAATCTTATTAATTAATATTGGGTCAATATTGGTTCAATAATATTTATCGATATCGTTAAAACAATATTGTCTTTATATTGTTTCCTACATCTAGATTGAGATGAAATTTGAATATTGGCCGAATATTCAATGAAACATATTGAATTTATATCATGATCAAACTTGGATAAAAATCCGCTAGGTGGCTCTACATATAGAACGTCTTCTAAAACCTACGAAAGTATATTAAATACTTCCCTTAGCTTGTTTTCAAGATAGCTCACTCAGTGGTTATGGCGATCAAAAGGCAGACTCTGGTGTCACCTTCATCCTAAAGAACATTTAATAATTTACCAAGGTATATTGACATCCACCAATATATTCAAATGATATTGTACC
This sequence comes from Chrysolina oricalcia, assembly GCA_944452925.2. Taxonomy (NCBI): domain Eukaryota; kingdom Metazoa; phylum Arthropoda; class Insecta; order Coleoptera; family Chrysomelidae; genus Chrysolina; species Chrysolina oricalcia. Next base: position 29,346,847 of record OX101817.2, read on the forward strand.
AATATCGATAAATATTGTACCAACATCGATAAATATTCTACCAATATCGATAAATATTGTTACCGATATCGATAAATATTTTGAGGCCATTATTGCTTCAAGAATATTCCACCAAAACTATTTCTAAAATATTCAAACAATATTCGACCAATATCGCAAAATGTTCACATTTTACTTCTCGACAATATAACTTTTGAATATTGTGCCAATATTATCAGAATATTGTACCAATATCGCCGAACATTTTGAGGCCAATATTAGTTCAAGAATATTTCGCCAATATTATTCAAGTAATATTGGACCAATATCACCGAATGTTCACATTTTTTTTCTCGCCAATATTGCATTTCAAATATTTCGCCAATATTGTATACTGTATCAATATTTTACCAATATAGGTGTGCTACTTGGGCTGTTCCAAAACTTACTCTGACGAATTATTTTACGCTTGGCAAACGTTCCAAAACCTGTCGGGTTTACCCCAGAGCTTACTCAACCGTACTTTACCAAAAAGGAGGGTAGAAGAGTACTCTGTCGGTTACTCTGTCACATTTTTCATTTCCGTATTCAAACCGCAAGGTAAAATCGTTTCAAACTTCAATACGAAAGTCGAAAGTACGTTGTAACAAATTTCAAATTGATTTTTCAGTCTACTTTTGTCTAATAAAAAGTATTTTTTCACGAGATCCCGTTGATCTGAAATCGGTTACAGAGCGGTTATACCCCCACCAAAGAAATTTTGAAGGTTATTATCGTTCATGATCTCTCGCGAAAATGAACCGGTTAACCAGATTTCATAAACAAATAAACATAATCTCAATAAAAAGATAGTTGCGGATAGACGAGTTACATGTTTGACGCTTGTTTCTCATTCAGTTCAAATAAAAAAATGTTTCCATCAGTTTTATCAATCATTGACAATTTTTTTGATACTACTCTGCTTGTACTTGTGGCATCACAATCACAACCCAGCAAACACATCTGTGACATGACATCTCTGAGATGTCCCAATGAGGTAACACGGCGATAATAAAAAGGTTGCATCACTGCGATGTACAGAAGCAAATATGTATGTGACATGACATCTCTGAGATGTCGCAATGAGGCAACACGGCTATATCAAAAACGTTGCATCGCTGCGATGTACAGAAGCAAATACATCTGTGACATGACATCTCTGAGATGTCGCAATGAGGCAACATCAGTACGATATTACACAAGCGTCTAGTCACACCAATGCTACTTTGATGGCGAAGTTCCGCATGCGCACTGTGTCCGCGCCAAATTTTAAATACCGATTTCCATGTTGATTATTGATAGCTGTCAGTAATTGTTATTTGTTGTGAAGAAATCGAATGATTTTTATACTTCACAGGTGTGTTTATTTCATAACTGATTTGTTTTTTTGTTGAATAAACTATTTAGTATGACTTGGTGCACTATTTGTAACAAATCGTTTTACGATGTTAGTAGTTTGAGAGGGCATGTAAAAAAGTTCCACCCAGGTTAGTGTGTATACACGATTATTTTTCTCTGTGCACTGATAAAATGTTATGAAAAATGTAAATCTACCTATATTTTCAGATGAACTGGATAAAATAGCCCCCAAAAAAAAGAAAAGCGTTGAAGCTATCTGTGTTGAATGTGTAAAATCATTCACAATAAATTCAAATTTTATACAACATGTGAAGACTTTCCACTCTGGTAAGTAAATTTTATTCGGATACCTATATCATGTTAAAATAACAAATCTTGTTTTTTAACATTACTCTTTTGTTAATTTTTCCTTTTCCAGATAAAATAAATGATCTAGCAAAATCGAAGGAATACACTTATGAATGTGATGAATGTGGTAAACATTTCATGCATCCAAAAAATTACAATTATCATAAGAAAAATCATCACTCAGGAAGTACTGAGGGGACCTTGAAATGTTGCTTATGTAGCGAAGGAAATTTTGACAAATCAAAGGTATTGAATCATTTTAAAGTAGTTCATGACATAAAGATAACATCCTTGAACTTAAAATTCTCCAAGGAGGATGAATTTCATTACTGGAAAAGCAAAGTGGAAAAAGATACGAAAAGTCATTTTATTAATGGACATGGTTCTTACTCCACGAAAAATTTCAAAAAAAGTAGATTAATATGCCACCGATCTGGCACATACAATCCAGAGGGTTCTGGAATGAGATACTTAAAGGTACAAGGTACCAATAAAATAAACGGATATTGCCCAGCTCAAATAGTACTTAAAGTATTGAATAATGGAGAATGTGAAGTAGAATTTGTGAATAGCCATGTTGGTCATAATCAAGAATTAGGTCATATAACTTTGTCTAAATCTGAAAGAGAATCTATAGCTGCCAAAATTGCAGCTAAAATCCCCTTCGAAACCATCCTTGATGAAGGCAGGGAAGAATCTCTTTCAAAAGATAAATTAGAGAGAATGCACCTTCTTACCAAAAATGATTTGTATAATATTGAACAATGTTATAATTTGAACAGAGAAGCAGTAAGGCACGTTAAGGATGCCGTAAGTGTAGATGCTTGGGTCAAAGAAGTTGAAGATATAGGATGTGTTTTGTTCTATAAACCACAAGATGCTATATCTGAAACTTATCCGCTTTTGAGACAAGATTTCCTGTTGATTATAATGAATCAGGGCCAGGCAGAAATGCTGGAGAAATACAGCAGTGACTGCATCTGTATAGATGGAACCCACGGCCTCAATGCATATGAGTTTGAGTTAGTGACTCTACTTGTCTTGGATGATATGAGGGAAGGTTTCCCATCTGCCTTTTTGATATCAAATAGGACAGATGAGACTGTTATGACCATTTTTTTTCTGTTATAAAAAACAAACTAGGAAGAAATTTACAGCCTAATGTATTTATGTCTGATATGGCGCAGTCGTTTTATAATGCATGGATGCAAATAATGGGGCCTGTGGAATATCGGTATGTTCTTTCTTTTTATCTACGATGAAGCTGACTCAGTAATGTGACTGATTTTGTTTTTCTCACACAATATAATGTCTGTTTTACAGGTTGTTTTGCTCTTGGCATGTAGATACGGCTTGGAGAAAAAACTTAAACAAGGTCCAGACAAAGGAGCAACAGGTAGGTATTCATTTGGAGTGTTTAGGGCTATGCTTTTGGGTACACTACACGAGTGTTTATGAGGAAGTATTTTTTTTCTTTGGTGTTTTGGCATCGACTGCTATGAATGGTCATCTGCCATAAGTATTATTATTACTATCATTATTATTATGCTTACTGAATACTTTGAGGTTCAAGCTTGGTAATTCATATTTCGATATATGTTGTAAACATTATCTTTGTTTTTAATTTTGTTCCTTTCCATATTAAGTCTGAAATCGCATATTTGTTTAGTAGCGGCTTGATAATAATTTTCAGATAATAATTTGAATGTCTTAACGTGTGGTGTGAACTTTTCTATGCACCAAACACACGTTTAAAACATCGAAATATGAAGGAGGGTGATATGGTTCAATCTTGGTGAACCATGTCACCCTTCTTTAAAAATTAAATACTGATTAAGGGCGAAACGTTTGTTTCCAAGTGAAAAAAGATGATTTATTTTTGCACTCCGAATCCAAAACCCAAGAAACCCATTTTCGCAAAATAGTTTATATATAATATGTACATACAATATATTATTTTCAGATTAATGTATATAAAATGCTAAGAACATTGCTCCAGGAAAGAGATGCAAATTCTTTTACTCAAATGTGTTCTAATTTTATGGAATTTTTATTTTCTAACTCTGACACAAATGAGTTTGGTGCATACTTTCAAGATTATTATTTGAAGAATGTGCAGTCATGGGCTTATTGTTACAGAATACATTGTGGTATCAATACGAATATGCACTTGGAACGAATGCATAGGACCCTAAAGCATATCTATTTGAATGGAAAAGTGAATAAAAGACTAGATAAAGCTATAAATATACTAATGAAATTTATTCGAGACAAGTTGTTTGATAGATTGATTGTGATAAATAAAGTAAAAATTTGTACAAAAATCAAAGTTCTGAGAAATATGCATAAAGCAAGCGAGAAATTAGATGCTAAACGTGTAATTAAAATAGATGCCGGATTTGAGCAGGTTCCATCATCATCGACAAACGAAATGTATTTGGTTCAGGAAAGACAGCCAGCTTGTAACTGCAAAATAGTTTGCACTGAATGCAACATTTGTCTCCACCATTATTCCTGTACATGTATAGATTCATGCATCAGGTGGAATATGTGCAAACACATACATTTGATTTGCAGATCATTGAAGGAGCATAGTGTTGACAAACAAGTAATTGGCACTCCTTTGCTAGAAGATTCTGGTAATGAATTATTATTATTAATATTCTATACAGGTACCTTTTATCTTTTTATTTTCTGAGTAGATGAGCCTTCTGCATTGCACCAGCTATAAGATGTGTGCCCTATCATTAATAGTTATATTTTAATAATTAATTGGTTCTAAAATGGTTATGTTCTTATCACTTTTATTTGTGTCTTTTCAGAATTCACATATATTTGTTGAGCATTATTTAATTTGTTCTTTCCTATATAGATGACAATAAACCACTAATTATCGAAGAGAATTCAAATTGTGACTCTGACCAGCAGAAAATATTGGAATCTCTAACAATTGGTAAAAAGAATAAAAGAGAAACCAATGATTTCTATTCAGATATAGAAATACTCAAACTGAAGTTGAACAAAATTTTAGAGGGTTTAGAGTCACGAGAAGAATTGAATGCTGTTGAAAAATTATTAGCACCTGTACAACCAACATTAGATGCCAAGAGAGAAAAAAATAATACTGAGTTTTCCAACAGAATACCTAGTGAAACACCTCACAATAAAAACATTAATCAGCAGAGATGTCTCTTCAAAACTAAAAAAGCCGTTTCTCACAGACCTAATAAATTAATCATTCCAGATGGCATGGAGAATATTGCCATTAATCTTATGTATCCACCGAAAACGTAGGTAATTTTAATAAAGTTCTTTATACATAACTTTGTGTTTAATTTATGACCAGTTTAAAAAAAAACCCTCCCTTGTTCTTATTCTTAGCCTAACTTAACACGTTAAGCCTTTTACTACTGTGCTAACACAACACAACCAACAAAATGAAAATTTTCCAACCTAACCTCAAGTAGATATAATTATATCTTTCGTAAAAAATACAATGTAAATATTTCAACATAAAATGTAACATAAAGAAAAAATTAAATAAGTAAAACGAAACAAAAAAAAATCAAATGGGTGAAATAGTGCTCTCCTTCTCATAGAAGAGCAGATACGCTTTTCCGCTCACAAAGGATTTCGAAGAAACAGTGGAAACAATCGCATCGTCGTACTCGTGCCACAGGCCTGAATATGGATGTTTACAGTGAGCAGTGTAGTGTCCTTCATTGGTAGTTCCGCTGTGGTTCGACAGTGCGTACAAGTTATATCGACAAGAGGGTGCATTTTCCGCTGAGTAGCTGCTCATATCTAACCCTTCTAGAGGAAAATTAACTGAGACGTTCATAACCAGACCAGACATAACCTGAGTTTTCTCAAATGTCATGCGGAACTGCGCCATCAAAGTAGAATTGGTGTGACTAGACGCTTGTGCATGTGCCTCCTTTCTTCATCTCCTAGAGTTATCACTTTATACGGGTGCGCAGTGGAACTAAGAGCATTCCAGTCATCATATTATAATTTCATTTCAGTACTCACTCCATGGTCCATGCTTCCCGCATAGATATTTTTGTTTAGAGAACATCGTAACGAACGAACCGCCACTGTTAAAACACGAACACTAATAACTAATAAGGCTCTTTCGGTTGCAAGCGAAACAAACAGAATGTCTCAGCCAATCGCTTGCGTAGGCAAAATTCAAGGACATTGAACAATATTAGGTTTGTTTTGGGTCTAAGCTAGAACCGTCCTAGAACGGTCCAAAGCAGTAGCACAGTTGAGGTCTGATAAGTTTTGAGTAGGTAGACCTCTTAGACTTGAATGTGTGACTGCTCAGAACTGGTTCAGAATCGGTAATGAAAGGAACCAAAACAAACCTAGTCTTCACTATCCATATTGCATTATTTTGGTGCCACTTTGGTTTGTTTACTTCTCCCTCTAGCTAATACTATTACCAAAGAGTAGGGGTCATAGACAAGAGAGATCATTCCCAAAATGGCGCGAAAATGGGCCAATGTCCTTGAATTTTACTACGATGTTTATATTTGTCTGTCAAATATCAGAATAATGTGTCGCTTGATTTTTCCTGAAGCCTTACTATTTTCTAGTGATTTTTCACAAAAAATAACGTTTATTTCAAAGCAAATTGACTAAATTCCAAGTAGAATTAATATTTACCCATTTGATATTAATATTTCCATGTCCTCATGGAAGGAAGAACTTCTGGAAATGGCTCAAGTACTCTGTTAAAGACTGCCCTAACAGATTTTATTCTAGCTCGCGTAGTTTGGAAAAGATACGAATTTTTTAATTTCCCGATCCGCAAGATGTTGAACGTGTTCTTCAACGGAAACTCGCTTGTAATGATGGAGATAAAATGGAGAAGTGAAAACAATTATATTCAAATAACATCATTAATCATAATTTAAGTCGAACTGCAATCCCTATGTTGAATTTGTTTCAAAAGTCAAGGGTTGACAAAGACACACAGTCAGAAGTAACTACAGAAGTGGATCAACAAATGCAAAAATATCTTTCAACAGCTTCAGAGTGTCGTACCCAAACATCAAACACTCTTTTTTCAGAAACACCAAGGAAAAGCTAGTTGAGTGATTTAGTAAAGTTAACACACAAAAAATGTTTGGAATCTCTGTCAGATATTATATTTTCCAGTCCAAATCGATGGAAATAAGAAAAATTGAGAGTAGAAAGGCTAAACTGGAACGCTCATTTGAGGACATGTGAATGAAGGAAGAAGAAATTTCCAAAGAATTATTTACTGCCAAAATTATTAGTGAACTGGGGTGCAATTATGAACACTCGATCCGTCGTGAGTTTGACATATGTCAGATTTGAGCAATTATGAAAACCAATACAGTTCAAAATGTATTGCAACTTGAGTCGATATCAATGGTCTATATGGTAGATATAATTCCATTCTATCTCTATTCAAAGAAATTTCATAATTTCCATTTCGTTTCGAATCGGGAACAGCCATCGTTCTAGCCTATGTATCGTGACAGCTTTCTTATCGAGTGTTCATAATCCCACCCCTGAAGGTAGGAAACCAAAGGGCAGGAGGTATACGATACAAAGGAGGCGGACCAAAAGCTACTGGAAAAACAAGTGAACAACTTTATGAAAAATTTAAAGACAATCCATTTGAAAACCCTTGTGCAGTGTGTTTCATCACCAGGGATTATTGAAAATAAAACGATTAAATTTTTTTTACTGTACTGTAGGTAGGTACTTCAGTTGTAACGGAAAAATAATTTGTTGTTAATGGTATATGGTAAAAACTAGTTTTGTAAAACGAAGATGTTATTCTTCAATAAAATTTTTAAAAAATAATGCCTTTTTCCTAAGACATCAGAACCAGAAGTGCACATTCTTGAAGTCTATCCAATGTCGATGTTTGATTACTGCTATGACAGAGCGAATAAAGTAGAGAATGAATTCACTTCATGGCTATAAATACCTGGTTAATTGAGGTAAAAGTGTGTATAGGTAGTTCATGCAGTGAGCCTTTGGGTTTTTCATCAAACTCCACGGTAGCCAAACAGGTTACTTTTACTTGTAATAACATGATCATGGGATACACTTCTATAGTTTGAAATAGCGACAAAAGTTATCAGGTCCTTTTTAACCGTATGGTTTGTTCATAAATGTCAGTGAGACAATAATAATTTGAAGAATTTTGTCGTAAATACGTCACTGATTAATTTAAATTTAATTACTTGGTTCTGTGTTTAGGGTCAAGCTAACTCGACTTTCATAAAAACTATGTTGTACATTTAACCACAAATTAGTTTCTCTGATCTGTGATTTAACATTGACAGTAAATGACAACACTCCTGAAAATCTTCCCTGTTGAGATTAGCACGCACTTCAAACTTATCCAGGTAAGGTAACCTCTACTGTTCAATTTCGTAGGGTACAAGCAACCCTTTGATTCATCTCTGCATATAATGTAAAAATGTATTAAAAATTTAAACAATTATATTCGATGAGTAAACAATAAACACAAGCTGTATAGGTACAAACGCAGTGGCCAGCACATACGAATAAAAAGTGAAATAACTGAAGATGCTCTCCACCTCAATTAATGCATAACACCTTCAACATAGTTACATAATATTACAATATCTTATTCTAACAATTTTTTATTAAAAATTTCTGTCAAATAATAACATAACCAATGTCGTTATTTCTGCTCTTCTTCTTCTTATCGGTTCGTAAAGTCTTGTGACGTTGACGAAGATGTCACATGACCTGTTTCCCGGCTCGTGATTGGTGACACCAGAATCCACCCAGATTTTGATTTTTATGAATGAAATGGAAATGACAGTTGTTTCAAGGATTCCGATACGATTTTACTATTTCATTCATGAATACCTCATGTGATCTCTCTTGTCTATGACCCCTACTCTTTGCTATTACGATCTCGTTGGTTGAAAAGGTTACACTTGTCTGATGTTATGGCGTATGGCAAGGCCACTCAGTGTTGGCAACCGTACCTTATTTAAGGTACATGTATCAATTTTTGCGTCGTTGTACCTTGTACCTTAACAATGTGACTAGGTACGCTATTTGTACCATATTTCGTGTAAAATAAGAGGAACCACTTGACATGATGCTGAATAAGGTTACCGATACTGACTGGATGTACACGAAGTACACAGTACACGTAACATGAACACAAGTCCACAGACACATATAAACGTGTATTGTGTTCTGTGCTCTGTGCCACAACTATATTCTATGATCTCAGACGTGTGACATGTGACAATTTTGAAAAGTCAGAAGTCAGACAAATGACAAGTGACAAACGTTGATTTTGATTATCAAACATCAAACGTATTTTGTTATTTGTACATTTTCAAATATTTGAACTCCTGATTTGTATAATCGCTTTTATCTTTCATTATTTATTGATATTGGTCTTGATCATGAATTCGGATACATCGGACTCAGCTGCAGAGACTCCTAAGAAAAAAAATAAACGAGTTCAAAAATTTAGGAAAGAGTGGATGGGTGAAAATCTTTTGAAGATGTGGCTGAAACCAGTTGCAGGAGATGATTTTAAAGCATTCTGTTCATTTTGTAATACATCGCTGAAAGCAGAGCTTTACTCCTTAAAACAACATGCTAAATCATCTAAACATAAGATGAGAGAAAGAAATATTGCTGTTATTTTTGTTTTGTTTTAGTTTATTTTTATAACCTTTTTGTGTTTTTGTGGTAGAGACTGAAACCAATGTACCTGTTGTTTTTGTTTTGTTTTAGTTTATTTTTAAAACCTTTTTGTGTTTTTATTAACTCATTTTCTGGCTAACGTGTAGGACGGAAATATATTTGACAGTTACTTTCGATTTTTTTTTTTTTAGTTCAAAATTCAATCCTCATCATAAACTGATTAAAAATAGAGAATTTGAGGTTACGTTCTCTGTTGATGCTTTGCTTATTAGTTTGTGTTTGATTGTTTGCCTTTGGATTTCTCTTTTATTGAAATGTTTGCCTTATTTGGCTGGATCTGCTCCGAATAAACACTTAACTTGTCATAATTTTGACAGAGGTTTGTTTTTGAATCTATTTTTGACAAGAATGACATTTGTGACGTCATGACTCCTCGTCTAGGGAAGATAGGAACGAACTTATTGGCATGTATTCCTTTATACGCATGCGCAAAATTGGTTATATCTTCTGTCACTTATAATGACGTCACAATTTAATGTACCTTATTTTTATCTGAGATACCTTATTTTCATTCGGTTGGTACAATATTTTCATCGCTCATGGTTGCCAACACTGAGGCCACTTCTCCTTTGCACTTTTCCAAACTTCAATTAAAGAGGTTAAGGACGTGGTTTTCACGACAAACAAGGATTAGAAATAATGGCATGTTTGAAAAAATTGCTTGGAAAATATCAAATCTTTAAATCTAATAAACAGGTATTGAGGTAAGGTAATTTTCGATGACCTCATTTTTATAATTCCCAATTTACGAACATATTCTAACCTAAAATAATATCAATAATTTGAGAATATTTGGTATTTTTCAGCATACTCACTCAGAATAATGGAATGTCCCAGTATCCAAGTTACTATATACAGCCAATATATAAAAAAGAAGTTCAAGAAGAGCTGATAAAGACTGGTGAAGCCCAAAAATTATCTCATCTTCCTACCAAAGCTGCTGAGAATAATCAATCAAGCTCCTTAGCACATGATGATCTTGTGAAGTTAGTTTATGAGGAATTCGTTATCTAATAATTGTATCTGTTTTTTTTGTAGTTTGTTTATCAATTATTGTATGACAGATGGACTGAAACAACTTGCAAGAACCATAGTGGAACAATCTTTTGAAAGTATCAAGAGAATGCAGTTGGAAAAATACCACAAGAGCCAAAGCGATGACGAAAAACAGGCTGTGGAACTCAACCCCAAAGTGATTTTTCATAAGGCAATTGAGAACTGTAAGCCCATTCTTCAGTTAACCCCTATCAAGAGGGGCGGAGTGAGATACCAGGTTTGACCCTTTATTATCATTGTGACTTGACAAAGTTAACTATAATTTGGTGTTTGTAGGTTCCAGTACCAATAACAGATAGAAGAGCTCAATTTTTATCCATGAAATGGATTATAGCAGCTGCAAAAGATAAAGAGAAACCAGTTAGGTTCCATCTGCAGTTAGCTCGAGAGTTGATCGATGCTTCAAATGGTACAGGAAGGGTTATAAAGAAAAAGCAAGATCTGCACAAGCAATGCGAAGCAAACAGAGCTTACGCTCATTATAGATGGAGCTGAAATATTTGTATTGTGTATTTTCAATAAATAGTGTAATTAATAAATTCTAAGGCTACAATATTTTACTGATTTTTTTATCCAGTATAACACCAAATTGCATATTTAGTCGGAAAGTTTCCTTAGTTGAATATCTCCTGAAAGTCAGAAATGATCTGTCCCATAATGATGCAGGTAATTCTTTTATCGGGATCACATCACTTGCAGGTATTTCTAAATCTTTCCTTTTCCCCCAAAAGTCCACATAAGCAATTTTAGCAATGTCCCTTTCTTCATCGTAATAGATGAAGCCTATAAATTTACTCGCAAAGTATCCTAAACTGTATAATGTTAAGCATCCAGATAAACCTGAAAGAAAAATTGTAGTTTAAGTATGAAAAATAAAGAAATTTGAAGTACCGATAGCACACGTAACCTTCAAAGCATCATCATCGATATAATTCATTTGTTTCATAATGGCTGCAGCTGGTATACTTGTTGCTGTTAGAATTGTTTGGTAAAGTTTTAGTCTATTAACAATAGATAAGGGCCTTATATATGGGAATTTATATACAGGTACATAATTTTCAGAAATTGACTTTTCTTTTTTCTGAACTGCAGATCCACTTATATGCCTTAGATTGAGACCACCACGGATATTTTGTAAATATTTAATGATGATCCCGTTCATTTTCACACTGCAAGAGAAGTGACTCATTAGTTGAGAACAAGCAGACAAGGAAGCAGGTAAAGATGTAGAGGCTAACGTTTCCTCTTCTTATTGAAGTCTGCTTTAGTTTGCTTTTTTTTCTGGTGTTTTGGCATTGACTGCTATGGTCATTTTGTTAAATGGTTGATCAAAAATTATTTTATTGTAGACACAACATTAGCTTTTAAAACAGTACACATAAGTATCTAGGATTTGGATGGGAAGCTGGCTTCAAGGAATGAATGACAAGAACCGCGAAATGGAGTTGCAGGTAGTTACCCTGCCTAATCAAATATCTGCTGTTTAATAACAAAAAGCATTAGTAATAGAGTTCCCCTTGCATAAGTATCGGTCGGAAATATTTCCAATTCCCCTTGCGGTACTAGCCGCGAGAGTAGTTATTTTCTGCCAGATATTTGCACAACTTTCAAGATTACTGCTACTGGAGAGGACGTTACTGTGACGTCAATTTAGGGTCTTCAGCAGATACCTACTAACCTACTATAGATTGGAATGCGCTTTATTTCATTACTAATATTAATGAAATATTCAAGAAATCTCACCTGTGCATATTATATTAAATCTAGAGAAGAAAATGAGGTTCCAACGGGGGGTATATTTTATTCAAAATAATGCATATAAACTCCTGATTTGTTGAGGTTATGTCACAAAACAACAACTGTTGTTTTGTGGGTTTTGTCCAAGAAGAATAATGTTAGGAGTTTATTCTTCTTGGGTTTTGTCACCATTGTCACCGACCGACAACAAACGTGTTTGACTCACAGAACTCGTACTTATAAGGAGTTTTCCATTTAGGAGTGTTAAGCCCCAGTGCTACAAGCCCCTGAGATCGGAAATTTCTTTATCACTGACTTTTTCGCCAAAAAACTGTGTATTCGTGTTTTGACTTTTTTCTACTTGTGCTTCATGCACCAATAAAACGGGTGGTGCTCGAGGGGCAAAGGGAATGTCAATCGGTGCTTGAAGCCCCACTAAATGGAACGCATGGTGATACGCTCTGGGTAGCACTGAGGAGCTCCTTACGTTAAATGGAAAGCAGCTATAGTCATAAGCACAGAACTCGTACTTGAGTTCTGTGGTCATAAGATATAAGTATGAGTTCTGTGGTTTGACTGTTTTGCTTTTAGTATTTTTTGACATTTCTATAAACCAATAGGAACTTTTTATTTGAATTACTCATACACGTTTTGGTCAATCAGAACATTCGTACAATGGACGAGAATGTTGCCGCGGGAATTCCACAGAACTTATACTTATATCTTATGACAAGATATAAAAATATGAGTTCTGTGGGAAATTCCCTACATCCAAAGAGACTAAACCACAGGACTATATAGTACAGAGTCGAACTCGAACCAAGCATCAAAACTGTCAGCATGCTGACAGTTTGAGTTACTGCAGTAACTCTCATTTACCATCAAGAGCTAGTCCGTCACTGTATATAGAGAACGGCGGCTATGACGGGTCCATACATAATAGCAGAATGTAAAATATCCGACAGGTAATTCGTCAGAATGTAAAAACTCAAATTAGTAAACAAACAGATTCGTAATATGTCAGAACCGTACTTTGGCGACCGGACAATTGTCAACTGTACATATGCCGATTGTATCCTGTCAGAAATTACATTTCTATAATGATAAAATGGAGACTGCATTCTGTAGAAACGATAAAAATGTAAACCAGTAAAAATCTAAACTAGTACTGCAAAGAAATGGGAAATTATCAGAAAATGATTCCATCGAAACAGTATTACGACAGAAAATGAATACAGCAGAAGTGAATTTGAACAGATTCGAATTTTATCAAATTCGTACTTTGTCAGACTGGATTGTGTAGACCGTGAATCCGTCAGATTGCGCGATACAAAACCATGCGCCATCAGACAGAATAGCAAGCAACACATAATACATAACCTGGACGTAGCGGTGTTGCCAAGCTGCACAGTAATGATTTCTGGAATAAAAGGAAAATGATTTTGTAATTGTATTACGTTAACTGAGTGAATTTGAGAGTCAGTTTTTAGTAGAAGTACTGGCATATTTTGATGTACTGTTATCGAAGGGATTCAATCATGATTTGGTTCTTTTTTTGATATGATTCGAGACGTGTGATGGACTGGCATACAATTTATGATTGAATTGATTTGATAATGAAGTTTTAAAATCACTTTGACCAGCAGCTTCTCAGATCAGTGGGAATTTTCAAGAAATAATCAATCCAGTCAACTGCGGTTATTAAGTATATGATATAACTTTTGTCAGTACAACCAGTGTTCAAGAGTAACAGTTCAGTTGTAAATTAATGTGTCTAATATTAAAATATTGGTATCATATATGGGCTATATACGTAATTTGAATCTAATTTTATTATATTTCAAACACACATATGATAGCATGCATATATTCGGAATCAGAATTGATCAGCGAATCTGTTATATAGGTCGCCAGCGCCTATATGGATTTCGGAATTCAACATGGTTAACTTCTTTCATATTCTGTTAAACGCTTTGTGAAAGGTAAATACTGATCATTTCAGTTCATTGAAGTTTATTGGATTTTTCTGATTTTTTTCAAATTCGAAATAAATTATATACTAACACGGGAAGTTGCACGGTTCGTGATGGAATATTTGGTTATTATGTGAATTGAGTCACTAGAGTCGATATAAGGGGGGCACTGGATGACACAGTACCCCCCTCGACTGCATTTTTTTTATGTGGAGAACGCCATAAACTACTAGCTAACCATGTTTTAATCTCAATTCCAGTACTGAGAATCCCGTGGAAAAAAGTGAATCGGTGCTCCTGAACCGAGTAATGAATTGAAAACAATTTGATATATTCAACAAATTGAAGAGTTAATCTTCAATAGTAGGAAATATCAAGTATTATAAATGAAAAAAATATATATTCAATAAAAATAGTGCTATCAAAAGTTAAAACTGTTGAATATTTTGAAATATAGTTGAGACCATTGATGTTGGAAAAAAAATTGTTTATCAGGTTTTAAGGCGATGGGCAAATTTAATTTTTTTTTTCAATTATTTCGCTACTGCTAGTGGCGATCTAGCTTCCATATGCGATGTTGAGTTATTTATTTTGTTAATTTGCTGGGTAAACAAACCCGACATTAAACACCGCAACTAGTGAGCAGGTAACAACAAATCGAAAGTCGCCAAGAACCAAAGTAATTAAGTCACAGCCCACCCATTCATCAGGTATAAGGAAGAGTGCACAGCTACCACAACGGCTTTTGAGGTCAGGGAGTAGGCAGATTGAGACCCTGATACCTCATCATACATCAACTTGGAGAGTACCTAGGCAGATTGTGGCCCCGTAGTCGACACTCTTGAAAATGGCTTCAAAACGGAAGTCTAGATCCAAATCTTCAACGCGGTTCAGCCCATGAACATAGTAATTCTTTTCTGCACACCCCAATATGTACTAGTTACTGCTTTATATACAGGGTGTAAACTAAATGATGTCATTAATTTCAGATGGTGATTCCTTGTCATATTTTATGAAAAAAAGTTCATATAAAACGTTTGTGTCCTAGCTTGCCTTTTTTCAAGTGACGGAGTGTCATAAAGTTAATGTTAATAAAAATTATTTAATAATTACCCAAAAGTCTTTTCGCTGATTTTCACGAAACCTGGTGTTTATTAGCAGTTACAAAGGGCTTGTTTTCATGAGGTTAGATTTCAAATAATAAGTATCGAAGTTATTGATAATTATGGTGAAAAATATTGTGCGCCACTGTTTTTCTGTCAGTTTCATATTTTTACACACCACATTTAAAAATACAACTCTCATTTATAATGCCGTGAATTTGAAATGGCAAGACTTTATCAATCCACAGATTTCCTTAATTAATTTATTTCTGCCTGAACTCCTTTATTAATTTCGTCGTTGATGTACAGGTTGTGTTCCTGGGCCTTTTATTGTCAGCTGTTTCTATTAAAACTTAACAAAACATTCGTACATAAAATTAAAAAGAATGCCAAGAAAATATGGAGAATCTGAAAAAAAAAGATCATTCACATGACTTTTTGATGGAGCGTAACCACCATTCCTACGACACTGACTTTGATTTGACAAAGTTTAGCTATTTCAAATTCATGGCATTATAAGAAAGTTGTATTTTTAATTATTCATTGTGAAAAAATATGAAACTTAGAGAAAAACAGTGGAGTACAATGATTTTCTATAAATATCAATCAAGTAACCACCTGCCACTTGTGATTTGAAAAATAATTTCATGCAAACAAGCCCCTTGCTACTGCTAATAACCACACCAGGTTTGATGAAAATCAGCGAAAAGACTTTTGAGTAATTAATAAATCACCGAATTTCTTTAAAACTTTGACACTCTGTCACTTGAAAAAAAAAGCCAGTTAGGACATACGTTTATTTGAACTTTTTTTCATAAAATATGACAGGGAATCACCACCTGAAATTGATGACAGCATTTAGTTTCCCACTAAGCAAAGTAACATTCATTCAATATTTCAGTAACCTTTCATGGTAATGTGTAATGTTACATCAGAGTTTTCTGCTACCTTACTGCAAAGGTTCAGCAACTACTGAAACGGACGTTCAGCAATATTACAAATGATATATGCCATTATCAATTATTCCAGCTTGGTTTCTGCAACATATTGCATATAATATACAGGAAAATTGCAAATGTAATATTGAAAATGACGTCTTATGACAATGTTGCAGCAACTACTGAAATGGATTGATGGGTGTAGTAATCTTTTATAATTAGTAATTGCAGCAAGGTTACCGCAACATAGAATGTAAATTAGTAGAAAATAACATATTCAATATTGTTATATAGCAGCAACTTATTACCACCAATCTTGTCTATTCCTTTCCACAACAGAACAGTAAGATCTCATAAATTACGTTCCAGTAGGTTTGTTCGCTACTGAAGAATTTTTGGATTTTTACTACCTGCTACTAATATTGATAGAAAATTATTGCAATCTTCATGGGAGACAGATCAGTTTTGATATCTTGGCAAATATCATTCAGTATTCCTCTATGGAAATCAGATTCATCATTTTCTAGTTTTTAAAAACAAGCAGTGAAAACCCAAAAAATCTTCTGAAATGAAATCTTGAAGTTAAAAAAGACAAAAATTTTATAATATATATAATAATTAAAATATCACAAAAAAACAAATAAATACTCATATTAAAATGTCCAATTGAAAAAAAAAATCTGTTTGGCCTTATCAGGTACCTGAAACAAAACAATCATTGAATTGAATGTTCAGCTTAAATATCGACCAAATGTAACTTGCACTCACATTGTTCGTAGATAGTTTCTGTATTGTTGCATTTACAATGAACTTTCATGGATCATGTAACATTGCACTTGAAACTCAATGGATAGCTTGCTTTATAAGTTACAAACAACTTGTCTGTAGTTTCTTCTGTTATGTTAAAAACTTAAACATAGCATTGAGCCTTATGTAATATTATATTATCATTTTACGATGGCAAGCCATACGTAATATTGTGGCAATATTTTGTAACATTACATGTTTAGTGGGATGTCACAGATGTATTTGCTTCTGTACATCGCAGCGATGCAACCTTTTTGATATCGCCGTGTTACCTCATTGCGACATCTCAGAGATGTCATGTCACAGATGTGTTTGCTGGGTAAATGGAATATTATATCGTTTTCCAAATATCTCCAAATATCTGCCAAATATCTGCCAAATATCTGATGGTTCTAGTAGTGACATGTTATTTAATTTAGAAAGAGTTTCTTTTATTTATTCATGAATATCTCGATTGGTTGCTATGTTGCTGAACTGTTTACCTATGTACCTTCAGAATTGTACAATTATTTTATTATATTATGGAATACTACTGTACACAAATTTTAAATAAACTATATTTGTAATTGATGTTTTGAATTTTGTTACTTTCTTCGGTACCGGTCAACTCAATAAAATATGTATCATAAACATTTAATTCCTTCATGTAATTCAACTAATCAAGCAAAATTCTGAAATATCTGAAAAATTCACTTATTGATGGAATACATTGGAAATAGGAAAGCTATATGAAATATGCTCTCGACTAGTAATTACTCAAATTACTATAGATCTCACTATCATCCTCTTTCCATCTCAACGATATAGATTCAGATCAAACGATCCTTTTTTCCTATGAATGAAAGTCTATATAGAGTTCTATCGGCTATGTCGAATTTTTTGGATTTCCTCAGTACGGTGTAGCGAGGTGTGAGGACAAACAATTCTTGATTGCACGCAAAAACAGCAAACAAACGGAGTCAGAACCAGAAGCTTCTGTTGAGTGCAACCAAGTATTGCTTATTTTTATACTTAGCTACGCCGTATTGATGAGAGCCAAAAAGCTCGAAACTTGTATCTACGGTTTGCTTGGAAAATAATTTATATACAGATACTCATATCTTCATAGAGCTTGATTAAACCTTTAGATTAAAATATTGTTGAATGCTGTATCCTGTTTTAGTCAGGATAGCATTCTGATATTTTGAAAAATATAACCGAGATACTTCTGGATGAATCTTTCATAAACATATTTCAGAAACTTCACCAATAGTGACCGACGTGAGACATAATTTTTTTTCATGTCATTCTTTTATTAATTAGATGCATTTCTTGAATATAATCACATCTCCTCCAAATTGCATTTTTCATATTTCATACAAACTAAGCTTGACAGCAAAGTACTATTAAATCGATTTTACTTAATGTCACGAATCATAAAAATCTTACTGAAACCTACCCTATTATGAATGAAGCTGGTTGTGATCTTGCGCATGGGGATTAAACTCTCCTTTTTAAATTTTAGTCTCCTTGGGTGTATTCACAGAAATATAACTATTTCTGTGGGTGTATTCCACAGAACTGTGTTTAAGTTCTGTGGTGTATTTCTGCTTACAGTGGCTAATCTTTCTTTTATGAGGTCTGTGGGCTAATCGAGAAAAATGGAGAAAATGATGATTTTGACAGTTTAGAGAGAGTGATAAATAAAAATTATATTTATGTAAAATGTGATAAAAATTTATTTATGTGAAAATGCTTCGATTACGGGATTACGACTAGTGCGAAGAAATCATACAGCGATACAAATGAATTCGTCCACAATAATTAATTTATGGAAGAATTGGATTATGCTTTGTCATCAGTTGATCCTATTACAGTAAAGGAATTATTATTTTTATCTCTGTATGCATTCCACCAGTGTACATTTATTTTAATAAAATTCAATGAGACAAGCGAACTTACAAATATATATTATTATTCAACCACTTTTCTTTTAGGACTCGATATGAAGTTATTGATTTCGTTTTATAGTGATCCAATGGTCCCCAAAAGTAAACTGATAATAATAAGGTTACCTTGACTTTGGAGTGTAGGGGACTTTCATTAGCTTCCTATAAGTACTACCTTGGGTTTCCTGCAGAATAAAACGTCCAAAAATGTATTGCTAAGATTATTGGCTTTTTACTGGATGGCTAGATAGTATGAGGTAAATAATGAAATGTTAAGAACTTGACATATCCATGACATTAGTGAAAATAAATTATTAAATGATACTTGAATATCAACAATAAAACAATCATGGTTATTGAAATATAGTGATTTCACTACAGGTATTGTCCAAAGCTTAGTAGGGGTTAGTCATCTACATGATGGCCAGGAGATTAAGCAAGAGTCTGAGTTTGCATAGGAAGAAACCCATTCACAGAAATAGAATGATTATACTACTTAATAGAAGTCCTGAAATGAAACATCTTTCAGAAAATATTTTATTAAAGCAAGTAATAACTTTAATGGGGTGTAGCCTTTCAAAAGGTTTGTCCCTCAACAAACATTACTTCAAAGAATTATCATGTTTCGAGATTAATTCTTCCAAAGTTGGGTATAGATTATCTATCCTAAGATAAATAAAAATTTTGGTTTTGAATTACAAAACATCTCTAGAAATACGAGGTTCATTACATGTTTTTACAGGATCAAAAATAAGGAATGACTTTTTTCTATGAAGTTCAGGTTTGCCAAAAGGGGGAAATTTTGATATGACAAGTAATTTTTTATCATTCACCTGATAGAAATGTTACAGAATCAATAAAACATTTCAGAATTTCTCCAGGAAAGATCTGAGGGATGCAAAACCACAATGAAGAGAAAGACCAACAACAGAAAATGAAACTCACTTTTTGGTCATTATTCAATGATGAAAGTGAGATTAGGATAAGTTTATTTGTTTACAGTCTGTTTACTTTTGTAGAAATCTTGCAAGAGGAGTGAAAAGATATGCCCAGGAATATGTAAAATTCGATAACATACTATGAAAGCTCCCAAGTAACAATACGAAGGTTAGATATGATCAAGCGGAGTGAAGCTATTCTACAGGAGGACACCATGCACCAATATCAAAGAAATTTTCAATAAATAAGGTTTCACTAGTTGGTGCGAATGGTTCTCTGAACAATGGAAATCTGTAATCACATTTGGTGACTTTTGAAATACTATTACATAGAGATTAAATTAAACGTTTGAAGTATGGTAGAAAGTTTCATTTAGGTAATATCTGCAGGTAATTTAGGTATTTGAAGCTGTAAAATACTTTATCAAATAACTTACACTGAATTTTCAGACATGCACGCTGAACATGTGAATGAAATATTTTTTTAAGTTCAATTTTTTTGCTCTTGATGGTATGATGATATGTATTATTCAATACAAAAATAGAATACAAATGAATTCAAGTCCAATAAAAGAGGATATTTATGGTACTCTAAAATTAAAGTTTGCTGTTCAATGTCTGAGTTTCTCATTTAAATCGATTGAACTATATGCATTAACTAACCATAGTGGGACTACCCATAGCGGACACTACACAGCATACTGTAGACATCCGTATGCGAGCACGTGGCATGAATACAATGATTCACATGTGACCCCAGTTTCATCTAGATCCCTGGTGAGCGGAGATGCCTATGTTCTCTTCTATGAACAGGAAAGCACTAAATCGCTGCTATCATATCATACTTAGTTTTATTTAATGTTTCATTTGCATTTTTATTGTTTTTATATTATATTGTTTATTTATTGTACATGTCTACATACTGAAATATACTATTATTTAATAAATTATATAAAATTAACAATCATTAGGTAAAAATCAATAATAACAAATGTATATATAAAACTAACTATTAATAAAATTTTGAATAATAATAATAATAACTTTATTATTCCCAGGAAAAATATGTTGCATAGGGAAAAAATGCCTAATAATATTATAAAAGTGAATCCAAGGTCTATATATATAAATTCTGTCTGTTCTAGATGAGGTTATTTTGAAATTTGTTAAGTGGTTTTAATAAAGAAGTGGTTGATCCCGATATAGGTAGAAACTGAGTATTTACAATGTAGAATATATGAAACTGAAAAAATGTTCATCCAAATTTTCCTTTGTGATTCTATGATAACATAATTTTGTGAATTTTAATTATAACAGATTTGTGAATAGAAAATAAATCGTTTATTGATTCTTGAACCCATTTAGTTTTTTATTCTACGAAGTAGGTTGGTATGATGAATTTGAATACAAAAATAGAATATAAATGAATTCAAATCCAATAAAAGAGGATATATAAAAGTCCGTGGCTCAAGGTTAAGTAGGTTGATCAAACCATCTTGAAGTGATGTAATTCATATTGGTTTGTTTCATAAAACTTCAAACAAGGCAGTTTGAACAAATCATTTGACCCAATATAGCTTTTACAATGAGGATTATCAAAAACATTTTGATGTTTTTGATGACGAATATGGAAAATATCTATGCAGTCTAAGAGTTTCTTTGTAAAAATATTCCACTAACTACCGATTGAATTTCAGGCATATTGGTACTTTTATATGGAATTACTCTATCTTTAAATGGCATGAATCATAAGCGGTATTTCTCCTTAGGGTTACATAATAAATGAACATGTACATTTGCGAAGTTTAGTTGCGGCTAATTTACTTCTTCAATACTATTTGTATTTATTGAGAAATTACTTATCAGCTTTTATTATTGTCATCCCTCAGCTTGAGCTAATTTAATGATCTCTAAACTGAGATACCTCTAAAAGAACAACGATTCATGAATACCTACTGTTAATTATGGTTGTTTAGTCTAACAATGAAACCATAATTAAGATATTAACACTTTATTTGGAATCATCATCGTACATGACAACATGCCTGTCATTTTTGTGTGCTGTTGCTCACCTTTTTCCAACCAATGGCATTTGACATTCGGAGTGGCTAACCATCCATTGGGAGTGGCTAACCTTCCTACATCCCCCTTTCTAAAGTTTAATACTTAAACCTATTCATTCAGTCTTGGAGGTGGTTTTGAGATTCGTCCAGATGACGTTACAAATGTTTTATTTACAAACTTTTCCTCCAAGTCTGAATCTGAATCAAAACAGTTGCTACCATCCATAGTTATAGATTCTGTATCGTCACTACTCCTACCACTATACATTTGATCTTCCCTATCCGTATTTAACATAGGATCTATCTGATCCTCTTGTAAAAACATGTCTTTATTGCTATCCCTTTCCAATTCACTTTCGACACTCTGGTCGCTTTCAATGTCACTGTTCACATTATCCACTTGTTCTAACTCTAAATAATACCTAATTTCTTCTTTATTCTTACATGTTTCCTCCTCTTTTGCCAATGAATAACGGTTTTCTAAACCAGTGTTCCTGCTTTCTTTATTATTTTCATAAGGCCTGATAAATCTACGATTTCTAGTAATGACTGAACCATTATTCATTTGCAATTTATATGACCTATCTCTAAATTTACTTACTACAGTACCCGGATACAAATAACCTTTAGGTTTTACTTGAACATATACATTCTGATTTATATTAAGCCTGGGTAAGTATCGAGCTGAATTTTTATCATATGAATGTTTTTGAAGTGCCTGTCTTTCTTTAATCACTTTACTATTATAATTTTCAGCAATTTTTGGCTTTGACTGATGTTTTGTACCCATTAAATTTGTTCTCAGTTTCCTAGACATAAGAATTTCAGCCGGTGATATACTTTCAAAAACCGGAGTTGACCTATAGTGGAGAAGAGCCATGAATATGTCTTTTTTATCATCCGCAATTTTTTTAAACATTTTTTTCATGGTTTGTATATGTCTTTCAGCCATACCATTGGATTGAGCATATGTAGGCGAAGACACAATATGCTGAAATTCCCACTCACGACTAAACTTAATGAACTCTTGAGAAGTGAATTGTGGACCTCCATCACTGACCAATGTTAATTGAATCCCATGACGCGCAAATATCGATTTGAGACTTTCTATTATAGCATGACTTGTTAAGTTATTCTTTAAGTCTGCTATTTCAATGTATTTAGAAAAATAATCAATTACCAAAAGATACTTATGACCTTTTATTTCAAAAATGTCGCAACCTAGTTTATTCCAAGGTAACGTTGGAATTAAATGTGACTGTAAAGGCTCTTTATTTTGTGAGTTAGCGTGTGTAAGACATTGATGACAATTTGCAATTTTTTGTTTAATTTGATGTGTCATGCCCGGCCAAAATAAAGATTCTTGTGCCAATTTTACACATTTATTTACTCCTAAATGGCTGTAATGAATTCGATCTAACATTTCTTTTTGAAAGCATTTTGGTACTACCAACGATTTATTTTTAAAAATTAGTCCGTCTACAACCGTTAACTCTGACTTAAAAGGACAAAATATTTTAAGATGATTTTTAAGTTTTTTATTGCAATTAGGCCAACCGTTTAAAATAACTTCTTTCAGGTCTTTCAAAATTTGATCTTTATCAGTTTCTATTTTCAATTGATTAATTTTTTCGGGCGTAGCATTTAATTCTAATTCCACCATACAAATTTGACTTTCCAGATCATCATCCAAGTCATCACTTTGAGCGTCTGTTATAAATGCGCGCGACAGAGCATCTGCCAAAAGCAATTCTCTACCTGGTCTATAACGTAGGTCTATATCAAACTTTTGAAGTTGTAATAACATCCTTTGCAACCTTGCTGGGCATTTATTTAATGGTTTCTTAAAAATCGAGATTAATGGTTGATGATCTGTCTCAACAATTACCTTACGCCCAAATACATACTGATAAAATTTATTTAAGCCAAAGCATATAGCATATAATTCTTTTTCAATCTGTGCGTATCGTGTTTGTGTTTCAGTTAATGCTTTCGAGGCATAAGCACACGGAAGACTTTCCTGTAAAAGACAAGCCCCTACCCCTGATTTTGACGAATCTACCGAGATAGTAGTTGATTTTGTTATATCAAAATATTGCAACACAGGTTTAGTAGTCAGAACTTCTTTTAAATTTGCAAATGCCTCCTCTTTTTTTTCATCCCAAATAAATTCCACATCTTTTTTTAAAAGATTTCTTAAAGGCTCAGTTCTATCAGAAAAGTTTTTTATAAACCTACTTACATAAGTAAGCATTCCTAACAATCGTTGTATATCCTGTTTATTTTCCGGTCTAGGTAACTGAGAAATAGCTTTAATTTTGGAAGGATCTGGACATATTCCTTTATTGTTAATAACATGTCCCATATATTTAATTTCCTGTTGTCCAAACCTACACTTATCTAAATTAAACCTAACATTATTCTCTCTAGCTGTCTCTAAAACTTTCTTTAGCCTTTCATCATGTTCTGTTTTATTTTTCCCCCATATAATGATATCATCAATATAGATATCGACACCCTCGATTATTCCAAAAATATTCCTAAACCGATCCTGAAATATTTCAGGTGCACATTTGATACCATAAGGGAGCCTCAAAAATCTAAACCTACCAAAAGGCGTCCCGAAGGTGCAAAGTTTTGAGCTCTCCTCATCCAAAGGTATTTGATAAAATCCGTTTGTAGCATCCAGTGTACTGAAAATTGTTGCACCAGCTAAATTACTGGAAATTTCTTCAAAAGTAGGAATTTTACAGTGTTCACGTTTGATTACATTATTAAGATCCTTGGGGTCCAAACAAATTCTTAATTTACCATTTGGTTTCCTTACCAACACCAAAGCATTTACCCAATCAGAAGGTCCTTCTACCTTTTCTATTATGTTTTCCTTTATCAATTCATTTAAACAATTCTTTAATGGTTCCATTAGAGGAAAAGCTACTCTTCTGATTGGATGAACAACTGCTTGACTGTTTGTTTCTAGTTTGATCGAACATTTTTGATACCCTATTCCTGCAAATACGTCACCAAATGCATTTATTATCCTTGAGTATTCTCCACCTTGTACATTCACATTCTCAATTCTCTTAATCAAATTTAGAGACACACATGCAGCCAACCCCAAAATTGCTGGAGTATTGCCTTTTACCACAAAAAACTCTAAGTCATAAAAATTATTATTTTTGAAACAGGTTAATTTACATTTCCCTAGCACATTCAATTCATTACCAGTGTATGATTTCAATTTTATTTCTGTTTTACCTATC
The DNA here is from genome assembly GCA_944452925.2 of Chrysolina oricalcia. NCBI lineage: Eukaryota > Metazoa > Arthropoda > Insecta > Coleoptera > Chrysomelidae > Chrysolina > Chrysolina oricalcia. Next base: position 29,372,127 of record OX101817.2, read on the forward strand.
TTTTTATAAGACAAACCCAAACTTTTGTACAAATCAAAAGGTATTATGTTTGCCATGGCACCTGTGTCAATTTTAAGTTTTGCATTTTTGTTATTTATCTCTAAATTTGTTATCCATTCATTATTTATTGAGTTAATGTAATTTATAGAACCTATAAACAAAGACTGCTCTAAATTATCTGAATAATCAGGAAATCGCTGAATTTCATTTACTTCCTCAACTATTTCTCTTACTTTAATATTATTTTTCTTTTTACTACATTTTGACTCGAAATGATTTTTAATCTGACAATAATTACATTGCTTACCAAAAGCCGGACATTTATTTATTGGGTGAGACATACCACATCTAGAACAATTGTTAATTTTCCTATTACCCTCTTGAATTTTGTCTTGATTTTCACTTCTTTTCTTATGTTGGTCCATTATTACAGCATCTACTGACATACCATTGAAGCCACCAGCCATAGCCATCGATTCACTTCTCTCTTTGGATATTTCTAAGATGTCTAGAAACCATGGTGTTTGCACTTATAGCTGAAAAACTGTGGGATCAAATTGAAGACACCTGCCTACTTGATTCTGCTTCATTTTTGACAATAACGTTCTAGTACCGAATTTACCGCCAGAGGGCTGACTCCGTTATGTTTATGCACAGGGTGTTTATATTTTCGTGCCTATTTTTCATCCATGACCGGGTGGCATGACCACAGACCTCAGCGACGACCGGTGACGGTTCGGAATGACTTCGGATTCGATGTTCCGTTGATGGATGTGTGTTTTTTGACTGCTGAAGTGTTTATAACCTACTCTTTGGTTATGTTGATGAAATTTCCAAGGAAAACAGTGAAAATTTAATTATTTCGGTCCTTGTGAGATGCTCATGTTGAGGAAGTATTGAAAACGAATTATACAACAGTTTTATTTTTACGTTTATGGTAAGTACCAAAAATCTCATCCTTTCTTGAATTCGATCATTCTTGCATGCTTCCATTACTTCAAATTTTTACTTAAAAGATCAAGATCCAATAGATGAATAAAATTCTAAATATATCCTGGTTAATTATCACTACTTATCAACAACATATCACGTTTTTACTCTTGTTGAATATGAATATGTGATCAACTTTTCAAGCTAATGTTTATACTGAGCGTAGTTTGGACATTTTGTTGATGAAAGGAATGTAAAAGTATATTTTCTAACAACTCAATTGCACTATTATCTACCTATATCTATGGTTCATATATCAACATGGCACAAAATACTCTTTGTAAACTTATTTGGTCATTGGAAGTAAAATTTGACATTTGAGATACTACTGATCAATTCTAAATTATAAGTTTTGGGATGAAGGATTAGGTACATATACTTTCAAGTCACTATTTTCATTACTGATATGAAAAATGAAATGGTTTTATGAAGAAGTAACAAACCTTGCATAGACACCAATAAAAAGCTTAGTATCCAAGATTTACTGATCAGTGAAAACAAATAAACAATGTATTTATAAAATCACCAACATGAAAACTGATTTGCTAATATAATCGCTTCTTAGAAGTAGTCGTGGTGCTAGAGGGTTTGCCACTCACCCTTATCCCACTGACTGCCACTGAGCTAGAATAGCTCGGAATCCACTCTCATGTAAGCTTTAAGTGCCGGATATCCCTTGCTCACACAAGCTCATGAGCAAAATGGTTTCTCCCGAAACCTGAGGGATTCATGAAAACAAATTTTAAAATTTTCTTTTTTTTTGGTGAAGTAAACTTCTACTGTTTGCAGGTGTTGGCCTAATGAGAAAATGTATACGAAGATGTGTTGGAGAAAATTTTGGACGTTGCTGTCACACTCTGGGAAAAGTGGAACAAAAAACATGAAAACAGAGGTAACTATCATTTAATTTCACAATTTGAAATGACATACATTTTAATGAAATGGAGAAACATACATTTCTGGAAATATAAAATATTGCTGAAATGTTTTAAAAGTTTTCGAAACATTATTTCAAGAATACCCCAATCATGCACTAAGAATAAAATTTAACAGCAACATTAACGAGGAGATTTTTTGTTTTTAGGAATGTTCCAAGAACCGACTTATTTATTTATTTACGGTTTCACCATTAGAAAAAATATAATCACAATTACAGAACAGTGGAATACTACTCTAAGAAGTTAAATTTTTTACATAAAATTGAATTTTAAATATATTTCATAAATTCTAAAAATCAACAACTAAGTTTTTATCTTCCAGAATTCAGAATACCAATGTTTAGGATAAGAATGTAAGATTAAAATATGGAAAATAACAGCTTCCTTAGTGAACAATGGGACAATGTTTAGGAAGTTGGCAGAAATGAAGGGGTCATTGGTATGATGATGGGCGTTTGTTTGTTTTTTATTCTCGTACAGTTGCATGCGCTCATTCTCGTCTCAATGACTCCTCGGGTAGTACTGTAGGTTTTTCCCGAAGTTGAAATAGGAAATGCGCTACCTACTTTTTTTGTCAAGTCGCCCTGGAGGGCAGATGGTGATAGTCCCTTTTAATCTGGACTTATGTTTAGATGGAGGAGACTATCACTATTACAGTTTAGATATATAGTTGAAATGCTTTGAAAATAAGTTAAAAAACTTCTGACAGTAAAGTATATTTTGACTTTGACTATATTTATTAGATTTTTTTCAAAATTTAGACCACATGTACAATTTCAAAGAAAAAATCTATTGAAACTCTGAACTACAAAGAAAATCATATTAGTAATGTACACTTTTGAAGTAAATGAAATATTATAACATTCCTACAATTCAAGAGATGTTGTTGACTTGCTATAACTAAAATTATTGACATTGGTAAGTTCTGTAAGTTCTGTCCCACTTGAAAGGCTAGCAGTGTATAGATCTTTTCTCCATATTTCGGCTGAATATGACTTTACGAGCTTGAAAGCCATCTTGAATTCATTTTTTGGTTCATATTCGAAAATGTTTTTGAAATGGGAAAACAAAACCTTCTGGAATCTAAAATGATAGGATTACTATGTCTGGCAAGCAAAGTGAATTTGCTGAATTCGTCTGAAATAAGGAACAAAAATGCTTGTGTTACAGATAAGACATCAATTGGAAATATCAGTGTAGATGATTGCTTAATTCATGAAATAAAAAATTTCTAGGTTTAAATGTTGTCCTCAATTTGAAATTTGACACTCACATTGTAGTACTATGAAATAAATATCATCCGGTTGTCAAGTAGATGGCAAAAACATCTTGCAAGACCTTACTCACGAAAGGCAAGATTTTAACCTTACCAAGTCTTTATAATATATTGGAAACTGTGTGTCTTATTCATAGACATCTATTCAGACAGAAAAATCCAATCAATACAAGACTTCGTCATATTTGGTCAGAATTGGTAAAAAACTCATTCGTTTAATGTAGGGAAAATGTTTAACCACCTGCCAAGTTCAGTGAAAAATAAAGGAGTTTATGTTTTATTCAGGAAAGCTGTTATAGAATTTTTACTTCGTAGACCTTATTATGAATTTCGTGAATTTTTTTTCGGAAGGATTATGAGATGTTTTCTGATTTTATTAAATGTATATATTGTTTATTTGTATTGTACAAGTTATATTTCAAGGTTTTAATCTGTATTACCCATTTTGTATTGTTTGACCCTTTTACACTCAGTTTTAATAATTGCTTTATCCACAAGATGTGTAATATTTGACAATAAGTAAAGTATATTTGATTGATTGATACTCTGAATTTCTTTTTCAGCATCAAGTTATTTCTCAAGCATTTGATGAGGTGTGGAAAATTGGAACACAATCTCAAATTCCTTGAAGCATCCATAGGATGCTCACACCAAGATTACAGGCTATTCTCAACACCAAGATGTTCCCACATTTTCCAATTCCAAAGAATAACACATTCAAGAATGATTTTGGACAAAATTTCCTCAATGACATCACCTCCACTCAAAAAACATGCCAAAGCTTGGATACCACGACCGGCAAATAGTTGAAACATTAGAATCAAAGCATGGTCCCTAAGATTGTCTTTGTTAGTTTCTGGAGTATCATCACCCAAGTCAACAAATCCGATAAAATCCATCAGATTTTTAACAAACTTTTTAGTTTTTGTTTTTTGCATTCATCCACCAAGAGAGATACATTTTTTTCCTATTCTGCCAAATGCTTAGTTTTTTCTTTCAATAGTGAAAAAACTCTTTTCTGGATGACAAAACTGCCATCTAGGTTCCTTATATACCTTAAAAACAACGATTAGTGAATGTGGTAGTAGAATTACACCCTTATAAATTGCTTTTGCTCATACCTAATACCGCTATCCACTTAATTAGTTTAAATATTTTTATTGTAACTAAACAGCATTTTTTATTTCAATTAAATCAATAGTACTAGAGTATAATTCTGAGTTAATTAACTTAATGTTGAGTAGAAGATTTAACTTTGTAGAATATTCAGTAATTAACTGCTAGCTCGTAGATTTTTTCCTCAATGCATGAAGTTCATCATAATCCATTATTATTATTACCATTAAATTGATGTTCAATCAGTATTTTAACAAACCTAAGCCTTTAAAACCTGAACTTTGATAATGGGATTGTTTCATGTGTCAATCGAGCTAGGAATCGCACGTTAAAAGGTAAGAGCTCGTTAATCCTTGGCTCGCACAAGTTTCGACTTCTGAGGGATGCCGTTCGTAAGGGAACGACAGCTGGTTAACGGAAAAAACAATTTTAACAATTTTTAACAATGATACAAATTTTATCAATAAAGGATTTAAATATATTCAATACTCACCTCGACTGGGTACATGGAGATGGTGAGGTAGTATATTATTTTCCCTCATATGATTATATAATTTTGGACTTTTGATTTTAACCAAATTGCAGGTATTCATCAAGTCCAAAGTATATCTTTTACCTGTTTTCTTGCATTGACTAGCTTTACAACATGTTGTTATCATTTCTTGTCTATTCACTTGGAGATGTCTTATGCAGTTTTCCAATTTATTGGAGTCAATAAATTTTTTTCTCATTTTAATTATTATAGATTCCAATTGCCTATTTCTTTTTCTGATATAGAACTGTTGTTTAGTTTTAGATTTTTTAAGAAATCATACATTTTCTTTTCGCTCATTTTCTTTTAAAAACTATTATATTTTGAACAGAATCTGCATTCATTTGCATAAGTAGAAATGAAAATTTCACAGGAAGGACTTGGTTGATCCTTTGCAAATATATATTTCATCTACCATTTTTATGTAATCTTCTAAATTCTCAATGTTAGTGACAAAGTCTATGAAATAGAAAAATGTGTTTGAAGCAACAGCACAAATTGAGTGATTCCTCAAAACCACTGTTCGCTTAAGGAAGGGTAAATCATTATTCATTGCTGTCAATTTTGAGAGTACTACATGTTCCTCTAATTTATGATAACCCCATCTATCATGGAGCTTGATGTTAATATTATCTTATTAAATCAAAGAATATAGGTCTGTCATATCAAATTTTTCTGTTAATGAAAATGTTTGTTCTATCTCGGAAGTATCAGGTATTTCTGTAATTGGACTTGGTAAATCAATATCTGGTATGGTTGAGTCGGAGGCGGTGTTATCTCAAGATGGACCAGGAGAGGAGTGAAACGAAAGATTGGAAGCCATACTAATATAGAAACATTGATTAGTATATGCCTACATATTTATTTTGATACAATATAATAATAAACTTCTTTATTCAGCACGTACATACAGTTAATTTACATTGTCACAGGTGAAAATATATGATACATTAACATGTATAAAATACAATTTAATCCATCCATTGAATTAATTTAACGAAGTCGATTACCTGTTATCTAGATCAGTGACTTAATTTCAAAAGTATAGTATCAAAGAAAAAGTTCTTGAAATTGAAAATCAGTTCATTAATAGACATTGCTTTCAAAAATAACTTATTTCAAGTAACATTGTTATTTCAATAAATTTTAACATTTTATGTGATTTGAGGAGTTTCTCCACTTCATTAGCCATGAGCAAACTGAAAATCCAAAATAAATGAATTAATAACTGTAGAGGCAATGTAAAATGCCAAGGCATTCATTTTGAATTGGGTGAAAACAATCAGAGTTTTTTTTCGAGTATACTGAAATCTTTGTGTAGGTTGATCAGCCACTTCTACGAAAAAATGTAAACCAAATCGAAAACAGCTATAATTTGTTTTGATAAGGCTGAAATACAATTGAAGTTTTGTTTTAAGCATAAAGTTTTACGATTTCAGATTTCCTTTTAACGAGAAACGTATTGTTATTCTGGTCTCGCCACACAGTCTTTTTGGTAAAATTAAATCTTTCAGTTCTTTTTGCGCCCTGTTTTATTTTTAAAATCTTCAAGCTTAATACATAAATCTTCTATTGTGTTTCAGCCTATATGTAGCTAAAATACAATATTTCATATCCTGCAATCACAAGTAATTTTTTTTGAATAACATTGTTTACGTATTCTAAAAAAATATACTTTTCTCTAGATACCTTCATATTTGAAAGAAGGTATACAAAGAGTTTGGATTATGCATTTTGGGTTTGAACGAGATTTTTTTCTATTTGTATACAAATATGTCACTGCACACAATGAATTATCACTAGGAATTGAGAAAGCAATTATCGGAGGGTTTTAAAATCAATGAAACTATTCCAGTGTCTAGTTATCAGATTTGAATGTTGAAAACTTCTTGTTCAATTTGCTTATTCATGAGGTTGAGCTTACAAGATTGGAGTAAAAGAAACACCATTTGATAATTCAGTGTTGCAAAATTACTGAATACTGTTAGAAATTTGAATTTAAATAGTCATATGGATGGTACTGCACCTTTCAATAGCTTCCTTGAACCAATATATTCTCTTCGGCAGAACACAGGTGTCCAGAAACTGGAAGGTGTTTTCCAATGGTATCAATCCATGTTTGGAGTAAATCATTCTATAAGGTAATATATGTATGTGAGCTCCACTTACTACTAGCTCAAGTGCACACTAGCTACATATCTCATCGCTCTCCAAGTAAAGCAAGTTTTCTCTGTATATTTTCATAACAATAAACTTTTTTTCTAATGAATTTTATTTCATTCGTCAGGCAGAAGTGATTCCATAAACTGTGTAACATTAGTCAAGGAAGTAGCTGTTTTCTATTGAATATTTGCCTAGTATGCTAAATAGTAGGAATAGTGGAGTGAAGAAGTAGTTCTAATTTGTTGAAATTATTATAACCGACAGTACATATTTGATACTAGCAGTACATGAAAGTTTTTGGATATTTCATCAATGGGTCGTGGTGGTCGCCTGGCACAACGTTGATTCCCAGCTTGGTCACTCACTCTCTTGCATGACATCACACGTTAAAAGGTAATTAGGGATGCGTCTTGCCTAGCTAGCACAAGTATATCGAAGACTTCTGTTGCGCGTAGGGGTGCAACAGGTTGACAGTCCTATGAGAGAAGGTGATAATAGTCATCTAATCTTCCTAGTTATGTATTTTGTAATGGTGCTATGAAAACAACCCAGAATATTTCCTTGGTCTCAACAGTCTCTGCTTGATTTTTGAATGAATTTCACCTCACCATTCGACTACCAATCTGATATTCTTCAGAATGATTTATTGATAAAAAAAAAATTAATTTCAACTTGCCTTTGGTTTGGGATATAGGGATTTCCTTCCTTTGACTCTCCACACAAAATACACATTCGTGTCATCTTCACTAGACACTAATAATATAAAGTAAATTCTCCAAGGAAATCTCGTAACTAAAATAACACACTGCACACAAAACTAACGGAAACAATACAAAAGAACACGAAAACAAATTTTAACGGAAAACAGGATAAATACGACGAACACAATACACAACAAAAAATATGAGGAGATAATGAATCACGACTGAATCAGAGTCAGAATCAGACTTAATACCAAAATAATAAAAATAATGTCAAATGTATGACATTAACCCTTCTCGAACGGAACCAATAAGAAAACATTATAAAAATAAAAGTCGTGAACGCAAAACGCCGTTATGTGTAAGTCGCTTAACAGTTTCTGTCAGCGACCTAAGCGCTGCGCGCGGTTATTATGGAACTAACTCGTAATCCAACAGGTGGTGCCGTCCGAAAAAATCAAAACAAAATCGAATCGTTAGAATCACCAGGTTATTTAGACATCTTAGATATTTCTAAGATTGTACATTTTTCAATTACTTTGTCAAGGCTTACTGTGTCATCCTCTTGTAAAAGTTTTTCTCTTATGTACCCATTGTTTACTCCACATATCAATACAGTTTTCGTTAATTCTTGATTTCAACTCTCAAAACTCTATTTCACTAGACTCGCGACTGCGCCATGTTAATTATGGTTGTTTAGTCTAACAATGAAACCATAATTAAGATATTAACACTTTATTAATTGAGTTGGAATCATCATCGTACATGACAACATGCCTGTCATTTTTGTGTGCTGTTGCTCACCTTTTTCCAACCAATGGCATTTGACATTCGGAGTGGCTAACCATCCATTGGGAGTGGCTAACCTTCCTACACCTACCTATTAAATGTAAATTTCGACCTATATATTTTAATGACGAATTGAAAACACTAGACACCTCTATGCAGATGAGTTGATGGCGATAAACTACTTTATTGCATATACCAATATAGCAGAGCAAAATAAAAATGTCCATTTAGTAACAAATTAAAAAAAAAATGTTTCGTTAGGATACAGATACTAAACATTTTCATTTGCAAGGTTATTGCCTTTTTTATAAAAGAACAGCGAACAAAAACCACCATATTTCAAAATATTCAAGCAAATTCAAATATTCACCAATTATGAAAGCACTATTATTGTTGCAGATCCATTTTGTGTGTGTGAGCGCTCAAAACAAGATAATCGTTTCAAAAAATAAAACTTTTGAACTATTAATGCTCCAATTATTCTTGAATAAAAATAAATGCACAATTCTCCAATTTGCTTACCATTTATAAGCTCCGGCAACACTGTACGAAAAATCCATCAGTCGCCAAATTCTCAGTCTGACAAAGTACGATTCTGCTGTTTTCACTTTCTGATAAAATACGAATCTGACCGAATTCAATCGGCTAATGTATCGGTCGGAGCAAGTCCAGTCGGTGTTAGTACAGTATAGATAATTGTTAGTCTGCTGAGTTGCTGGTTTTGTGAAATACGAATCGGAGGATGTACGAATTTGAAGATTTACTTTTCTGTTAAAATCCTCTTCTGATACAATACGTTTCTGTGAAAAGCTCATTCTGATCATTTACATATTTGTCGAAATAACAATCCAGAAAAGTACAGTCGATATTTTTCATTCTGCCGTCGTCCAGTCTGACGAAGTACGGTTTGATGTTGTGAAGTTTTACATTGTGCAGTTGGGATAAGTATGGATCTGTTCATTTCATTTTCTGATCAAGTAGCGATCTGATGGAGTAAAGTTTGTCAGTTTCTTTGTTTGATTTAGTTCATTCTGACAATATGGGTGTCCCCGGCTAGGACATGTCCAACTACGTCACATTTCGTCACGAATGTTGTTTCATTTCCTTCTATTAGTTTCCCCATTGTCTTAATGGGGATTAGATTCTCCTGTTGAATAACGTTTGTAGTCTCCTTGGTTTGCTCCAGATATATGGTTTGTACAGACCACCTTGTAGAGTAAGTGGTCTGTGACAGTTTCTAGAAACCAATGGAAACTTTTTATTTAAATTATTCACGTACGTTTTGGCCAATCAGAACATTCGTACAGTGGGCGAGAAAGTTGCCGCGGGAATTCCTACATCGACGTCATTGACATGTTCAATGAAATCGGTAAGAAGTTTTTATGCCTCCGTCCAGGGGTTCTATTCCAGGTGGTCTATTTGTGAAATTTGTTATTATGAAACTCCCAGGTTTTCGGGAAAACCCTCAAAAGCAGAGCTTGTACAAGCAAGGGAGATCCGGGACCTACAGTAGCCCTAAAGTAGAATATTCGTCATTGATTGATTGAACCATTGTTTAAATAGAAGTATAGTTAGTCAATTCCCGTGGAAAAGGTATTGGACCCAAACGCGGGTGTCATCTAGCGTGATTAGTTACAAACATGAATATTTGACGTCATTTTAATGTAGGGTTCTTAAAAAACCCTGAGTTTAATGCTGTCTCATTGTTTCAATCAAGTTACGACATGACTTGGAGGCCAGATCACTGAAGTAACGACATGACTTGGGATGCGAGATCACTGTCGCCATCTACATGTCGCATCCATTTGAATCCATTACCCACACAGCACTGGACGTCTTAAAGACGTCCAATTTGTCCATACTCCATTTAATGCCTGAACGTCCAGAGGCATAAAATTGACGTCTTAAAGACGTCTGTTTCGGGATATCTTAGAGACGTACCTACACGGACGTATTCAATACGTATTGGTACAGAATGTTGATTTTTTTCCAAATAAGTATTTCTAAAAGGAGCAGTAATTTTCAGTAAAAAATATATCCATAGGTGGAATTTGACAAATGTCAGTTTTCTACCAATCATAAAATTGAAATAGATTTAGCATTTGATTCGTTGGGCGTCGGAACTCCTCGTCCTTTTTCGACCTCACTGTACGGTATTTAGTTAGCGAAGTATAAATGCAATGAAGATCATCCTGTAGAGAAACTAGACTGCCCGATTTGTTATTTTGTTGTGTGATGGAGAAATGAAATGTCATTCTGACAGATGTTAAAAAAAGTCAGATGCATAATATAATTATTTGTACAATTGTTCAGTAAACTTTATAAAACTATAAGCTAGTATCCTATTTACAATTAGAAGTCAATTAATACAGTCCACACGAGTAATTCAACATACAATTTGTTGAGTTCATAACATTGGTTCATCGAGCCGGATCCCTACGAGTTGATCCCAATTTTGGTGCCTATTGCCAGCAGCTAGTCAATTAAGCAAGACGAGAAGAACGGGTGAGATTCCTGCTTTCTATATTCATTCCTATTCCTCTATTCCTTTTCAATGAGGAATCGGAATCCAAAAAAAAAAAATTCATAATTTTACAGTGGATAGAACTGAACGCGCTGATTCCGAATATGTATAACACTTATATATCTTTTCGAAACAGAGCCGTAAAAAAAATAAAATCTGATTTTGCGCGGGAAACAGTTCATTCATAAAAAATGGCAAAGTGAACATAGCTACGCGAACGTAATTTTTACAAGGTTGGCAACAAAATTCCTTGAATAAATGCACTATTGACATATACAGAATGTTTTTCAATTTTTGACAGTTTCAAATGGTTCGTTTTGATTATTCCTTTAAAACGATGTATTTCCAGGAATTTGACATTGAAAACTATGTGGAATGTTGAGATGAATATTTTTTCAATTATTTCCAGTGAAATTATGGAGTATTCAGAAGTATGTGTGCGTATAATTAATATGTGCAAGTGCATTGCAAATAAAACTTCATGATTTGCAGTGATCATTTCATGTATGTCAATTGAATTGACAATATTATCACTTTCTGTATGTAGGTCAAGCTGATTTTCACATTTCTGTCATCCCTGATGATTTGAAGTAGGTTAAAAACGCAATAAGGTTAAACTTAACGTCGTCGGAGTTTTCCACATAGATCATTAATAATAAATGACATGCTTTTCATCACACAATTATTAGATAGTATGGAGGTAAAACTATTTTAAAGCAATTACATTAAAATTCATGAGGAAGAAACAGTATGAAAAGAATATTTTAGCAGTTTCTTGTTACAATGAGAAATGGAATTAAAAACCATATAGAAGTTTTAAGATTGTTCAAGCCTATTATTGCTGTTGAATATAAGCGAAATGCGGATGTAATTAATAGCGGTTGAAGTTGAAATAGCACTCACCAAATCCTTCCAGAGACGAATTAATGAGTAGGTAACTTCTTCAACTCTTGTGCAGACTGTATTGCGGTTTATAAAGCGGCTGGCGATCGACTCGTTTTCTGAACGTCACACTGACATTCGGTTCCCATTTTTGACGCCGATCTGTCACTTTGTTTTTATGCGTAAACAGAATACGGCGATTTCACGATATCAGCATGCTCCATAAAATGTGCGTACTTCAACTCAAAATACGCGTGAAATAGATATAATTTTGACATTAGAATTAGCGCCTAAATAAGTTTCCTCTTTGCTGACGGGTAAAACACCTCTCTAACTTATATTTAAATCAGTGGAGTAGACTGAACATTCTCCCCCCACTAAAAATTATATTATAATTTTTAATCAGAACTATGAGCATTTGGTAATGGGCACAATTTCACCAATGCTCTTTTGATAGTACATTGTTTGGTACGGACATCTGCAACACGTACTATACCATCCTTACCATAATAAAGTTTTTCTATTCGACCAAGAGGCCATTTCAGTGGTGAAGTTGCCTCATTCTTCACTAGGACCATTGTTCCTTCTGATACAGGACGTGAGGCATCAAGCCATTTGCCTCTCTGTTGAAGAGTATGCAAATACTCACTACTCCATCTTTTCCAAAAATGTTGATGGAGCCGTTGTATCAATTGCCATCGATTAAGCTTATTGAGTTTTAAATGTGTTAAGTCAGGATCAGGAATTGAACTGAGTGGCTCAAGCGTCAGAAAATGTCCTGGCGTTAACACCGAAAAATCGTTTGGATCCGAACTAAGTGGATACAAAGGACGAGAATTCAATAATGATTCAATTTGCGTTAAAAGAGTATAGAACTCCTCATATGTCATAATTTGTTCACCCACAATGCGATACAAATGAGTCTTAACAGACTTCACTCCTGCCTCGGCTAGACCTGCAAAATGGGGTGATCCACCAGGATTGAATTTAAAGTTTATTGAATGACTTTCTGCTGCTTGTTTCACCATTTCTAAAATTTGTCGGTTTGCTCCGATAAAATTTGTTCCGCAATCTGATGTTATGGTAGAACAGCGCCCCCTACGAGCGATAAATCTTCGGAGCGCAGCAATGAAAGCTTCACTGGTTAAATCGGATGCTAATTCAAGGTGAACACACTTTGTTGCGAAACACACAAACAGACAGATATATCCCTTGTATGTTTTAGCACGTCGTAATTTACCCATAGTTATAGAAAAGGGGCCTGCGTAATCTAGACCAACGCAAGAAAATGCTTTGAGTTGCGAAACTCTTAAACTTGGAAGATCAGCCATTGGAGGTTGATAAGATTTAGGGGACAAACGCCAACAGTTTTTGCAATTTGAAATTATTTTATTAATAGCTCGTTTGGGGGACATGATCCAAAACTGTTCATTTATTAAAAACAGTAGGGTTTGTCTACCTGGATGATAATATATTTTATGAAAATTGGAAATGATCAATTCAGTCAGTCGAGAATTTCTAGGTAATAGGGCAGGAAATTTCTTATTGTACGATAAGGAGGAATTTCGAATACGTCCACCCACTCGCAAAACATCACTTTCATCTAGGAAAGAATTGAGTTTTCTTAAAGGTTTTGATGCGTTTCTTCCATTTTTCAAGTTTTCAATATCGATAGGGAAGTGTGAAATCTGAGTGCATTTCACAGCTAAAATCATTGCATTCTGAAGCTCTGAGAGCGACAAGTTACCGCTTCTTCTGTTCTCAGGATTACGGCAGTTATACGAAAACCGAAGAATGAATGCCAAAATTCTTTTAATTTTCGACAAGGAAGAATATTTATTCAGAACGTCATGGATAATATTTTCTACCGGAAAAGTGGAAAGCGTTAAATTAATTTCTTCTGAGAGTGCGTCAGGTGATGAACCTTCTTCCGTTTTAAATGAAGTTGGCCAAAGCTCTTTCTTAAGTTGCAACCACGGAGGTCCAGAAAACCACATCACATCTCTGATTAATTCTGAAGGGAGTAAGCCACGTGATGCGCAATCAGCTGGATTGTCTTTGGACGATACGTGTCGCCATAGAGAAGGAGGAATTCTTTTTTGAATGAATGTTACGCGATTACTAACGAAAGTTTTCCATCTGTGTGGTGAAGACTGAATCCAACTTAATGTTATTGAACTGTCTGTGTAAGCGTATGTTTGAAGGAACTTTATTTTATTTTTGAATGATTTCATAACAGTTGAAAGCAACTTTGCAAGAAGAACTGCAGCACATAGTTCAAGGCGGGCGACAGATATTGTTTTCATTGGTGCAACCTTAGATTTGCCACAAACGAAATAGGTTTTGAATGAATCTTCACTTTGCTGAACTCTGAAATATATGACGCAAGAGTAAGCCCTTTTCGAGGCATCACAAAATGCATGTACTTGACACTGTAAATCGTTCAGTAACATGTGGCGAGGAATTTGTAAAGTTGTTAATAAAGAAAATTCTGTTCTGAACTGAGTCCATTTGTTGATGATTTCCTTAGGTGGAACCTCATCCCACTGAATTCCGAGACTCCATAGGTGCTGCATAAGTAGTTTAGCGAATAAAGTGACTGGAGTTAAAAAACCCAATGGATCAAAAACGCGGGCGATATCAGATAATATTTGACGTTTTGTGCAGCTACTAACTGATAAATCAATATTATAAGTGAATATATCTGAACATGGCTCCCACTGTAAGCCCAAAATTTTAAGAACTGATGATACTTCTTTATCAAAAGAAATTAATTTGTTATAGAGGTGAGATTCTGGTAGATCAGCTAGAAATGCTTGATTATTGCTCGTCCATTTGCGTAGTTCGAAATTTCCTCTTTTACAAATTTCAATTAATTGATCTCGAATTAATTTTGCATCGTCTAATGACGAGCACCCTGTACATATATCATCAATATATACACTGTTTTCTAAGACACTAGCTGCCAATGGAAAATATTCTCTCTCATCGTGAGCTAATTGAAGGATTGTTTTATTGGCTAAATATGGACTACTAGAAAGACCGAAAGTTACAGTTTTTAAGCGATAGTCTTTTACACTCTCACTACTGGAGAATCTCCATAATATTCGCTGATAGTCTTGGTGTTTAGGATGAACTAAAATTTGCAAGAACATCTTCTTTATATCTGCCGTAAAAACTATAGGGTAAATTCGAAAATCCAATAAAACCAAGAAAATATCTTTTTGTAATTTTTCACAGGGTTTCATTCAGTGAAATACCCTGTGTGGATTTTGCGGAAGCGTCGAAAACAACGCGCAGTTTAGTTGTTGTACTGTTTTTTAATACACAGTGGTGTGGAAGATAAAAGCAGTGTTCTGTGTCATAACAATTATTATCTACCTCTTCCATGTACCCACAGTCTAAATATTCTTGTAGAAAGTCAGAATATAATTTATGTAATTCCGGTGAACGCAAAAGGCGTCTTTCAATAGAATAAAAGCGGCGTAAAGCGAGCGGACGAGTATCGTTGATATTGAAAATTGGTTCTGAATTTTTGAATGGAAGATTGACAACATAACGACCAGTTTCATTTCTAGAATGTGTACTGGAATATATTTCATCACACAAAGCATCTTCAGGCGATATTGCCTTTATTTTTGGGATTTCTTCGAGTTCCCAGAATCGTTTTAGAAAATTGTCTATAGCGAAAGTGTCAGTTTGAACAGTACTGAAAAATGCGGAACTATTCGAAAATGCTTCTGGTTTATTGAACGCTACCTTCCCCATAAGTATATATCCGAAAATTGTGTTTATGGCTACAGGTTCATCATCATTTCCTACAATACGCCCCTGTTCTAAGAGATGGGGAAAAACTTCAGCGCCAAGAAGCATATCAATAGATGTTGATTTGTGGAAATTTTCATCGGCTAGTTTGAGATTTCTGATGTGTGACCAATTTGAAACATCAAGGGATGAACTTGGCATGTTAGCGCATAACTTAGGAAGAATAATGGCATCAACTGTTAGTTCTGGATTATTCTTGCCAACAGGTTTTAATGTGCAGGTTACTCCGCCACTAGAAGTTATTTCATTCATTGACCCCAAACCTTGGATAGACATGGAAAAATTGAAGCGAGTTAAACCTAGTTTATGGTAACACTTTTGTGAAATATAACTGGTCTGCGAACCACTGTCAAGTAAAACTCTAACCTTTTGATAGTTATTGCGTGCATCTAATACTTCAATAATGGCCGTTGATAATAAAACATTGCTGGAAGATGATACGATACCGACAAAGTTATTTTGATCTTGAGCAGTGGAAGGACCCTGTAAACTTTCTTGGGGTTTTGAGGTTATAGTGTGAAGTGAGTCATTATTGGACGTCCAAACTTTATTAACATGTATAGTCGAATGATGCAAACCTCCACAAAAACGGCAAGTTGACGTCGATTGACAATTTTTTGTTGAATGCTGAGAACTCAAGCAATTATAACATAATTGTTTTTGCTTGACAAAATTTAATCTTTCTTGAGGCTGTTTATTGAAGTATTCGGAACATCGGTATATTGAATGATTCCGTTTACAAAACATACAAGATGGATTTGGACTCGAAATCTTATTTGAATTGGTATTTGACAAATATGATGAAGTTTGTTTGGGTTTTGTTATCGAAGCATTTTGAAAATATTTATTTTTTCCTGAAAGTAATGTATTTTGCGGCATCGAAAATTCAACTGCATCCAATGCGTTGCATCGATCTAGTACGAATTTTTTTAAAGATTCAAATGTTGGTGTAGCATCATTAGCGATAGGGTTTTCTAATTCGAATCGAGTAACGGTTTCTTGATCGAGATGCTTCGAAAATAAGTAATATAAGAGAAAATCCCACTCTGTTACCGGAAATTTCATATTTTGCAAGGCAGCTAAGTTTTCCGTAAAGGTATCTAAAAGTAATCGAAGTGATCGCGTATTTTTTGAATTAGTGACAATCGGTGCATGATCGATTTCTTGTAGATGTGCAAAAGCGATTAATCTTTTATTGTCGTAGCGCTGTAACAGCGCATCGTAAGCGATGTCATAGTTGGAATTAGCGCCTAAATAAGTTTCCTCTTTGCTGACGGGTAAAACACCTCTCTAACTTATATTTAAATCAGTGGAGTAGACTGAACAATTGCTTTTTACTTGTAGTGGACATAAATTACCTCTTGTTTTAGTTCGAATTCACACGGTTTTCAGCAAATTGCGGCCTGTTATGAAACCTATATTCATTGTATAATTCAATTCAAAACATAAATTTAGATTTTTGAGGTTATCGTATACCGATTTTACGAAGAAAAGCCAATTATTTATACAATAATTATGCACATTAATGTGCATTGCAAATCTCAAGTGAACAAAATGTTGGAGTTGGTGGATAGACGCTAGATTCACAAAAAAGGAAGCTTGTATTAGTTCACGAATATTCAGAACCATTGTTGTTGTTAAAATTGTTATTTCCTTCAACCTGTTGCACCTCTGTGCAATCCTCAGAAGTCTTCTAAAGACTTGAGCTAGAGAAAACGTAGCACTTACCTTTAAACGTTTGATGCCATGCACAAGACCATAGTGACCATGCCAGGCCCATATTTCAGAATGTATCATAGTATTTGATAAGATATAGTGAAGTTCTGGTCATTTCACATCATTATGTTGGTGTTCATTTCTTACAAAAGTAACACCAGCTTTGTTTGGCAAATGAATTGTCATGTTTAAATACTTTTACTGGACCTTCTATTTCAATAAAATGATTTTTCATTTCAGGTAAAATCTTTGGAAGTCGAGTTGATGAATATTTGTGCAGATCTGATCAGGATAGGAAACTGAAATAGTGAGAACCTGTTGCTGATGTAAGTTGCATTCAAAATAATACTAACAAATATAAAAAAAATTACTGAGAACAGGAAAGCAAGGCTATTTGTATTCTATCTCGAATTTGTCATTCGTTTTAATATATGATTGGGAGCTAGAGTTCTCTTTTGTCAGGTTTTGAGACTGTTCGAATTTCTTCCTAACGTTTCATCAATTAGATAAATAGCAATTAGTTAGGTAAATGTACCAGATTTCCCTTCAATGTTTGAGCAGTGATATAATTAAAATAATGTCATTGAATGTTCAATTTCAAATAAATATTTTACTCAGTAAAATTGTTAACATTCATGTTATATATTAAATTTACCAAGAAATACTCATCGAGATTTTTCAAAAATTGTATCTAGCTCCCAAAGCGTTTTGTATACTTTTCAAGTTTTGTTTACCAAAATGAATCAATAAAAAAGTTCTTTTTCAGGTGAAAGAGAATTTCCACGGATTGGCAAATTATCATTATATGAAAAAGTATTACCACTTCACACAAGGGCTCAGTTTTCATTAAATTCTACTGTGACAAATCAAATGGGAGAAGAAATGTATAGTTACTGAAGTTAAAAATAAATTCCTGAGTCTGTGTACATTTTACTTATTCAAAATAATATCAATCAAGGCAAACAGATTTCTGAAGGGTTTGTAGTTTCAAGAGAAAGAGGTTAAGTTTTTAGAGAAATTTTTAACTGACCATTGTTGTTTGGATTGAGCATTTGTAATCACAATATATTATTTTACACTAGATTTGAATAATTATTTTCCCAAAAGAATGTCGATTTGAGAATAGTATATTCTGTAAAAAGGTTAGAATGAAAATTCGATGCGAGTGGAAAGTTCCGAGCGCGAGCCGAAGGCGAGCGTGAGGAACCACGAGCATCACGAATTTTCATTCTAACCGAGTAGCAGACTATACTTTCTCCACGATCAAAGATAGGAAACATGACAGCAATAATTTTGATACTTACTCAAATTTTGCCACTATGATGACAATCAACTGCGTCAAGGCTAATGTTATTATTGCTAACCAGTGTGAGAATATTATTCTATCACAAGAGAGAGAATGTAAATACATTTAAATTGCATGGGGGCAGAGGTGTTGCAGAATATTTCTTCAATGTCAAGAGAGAGAATTCCAGCACTCTGTAATCAAATTTGATTTCTGAATTGGCAAATTCTGTGATGATCGTGGAGAAAACTTATTCAATAATCAAACCTTTTTACAAAATATCTATAATTCCATTTATGGGTTATATTCCCAATTCTGAGAAGCTTGAATGAGCATCATGTGTTCGATCACTTGAGAAGACAATTTTACTTACTTTTTTCCAGATTTAAACCTTCATCTTGAAATAAAAAAATGGAAATTTTAAAGAAACATATACAACTATAGAAGGGCAAATGAATCCGGCAAACTTTGAATATAAGTTACTGACAAAACCAAATAATTTTTTCAAAATGAAAGGCCTCTCCTACAGTTGCATAGATTTCTTTAATTTTACATTTCTTCATTTTCAAACTGTGGAAGGTTAAAATTCCAAAAAATTGATCAAAAAACGAATTTCCCACACAAAATCAAAATTTTTTATAAGTTCTACAATTCTCATGAATCAAAGGAGATAGCATGACAATTTTGAAATTGTTATCACAAAAAAAACTTCGCATTGTTTTTAGAAAATTGTCAAAATTCCACTTTCACTGGAATAAATGGAAATAAATATCTGAAATGAATCTTACTATTGGAACTTTCGCAGTATCATTACCAATCTGAGCTTCGTTAAATATTTCTTAACATTAGTATCAACAGCAAGTCTTGATAATTCAAAGATACTTTGCATTTTGCAGTGTTAATCTCAACTGGCAAGAAAATATTAGTACTTGTCGAGATCAACAAATACCTTCATTCAATCACTTCAAATGAAAACTTCAACACAAACGAATCTGATTTATCTAGTAACAATGGTTTACAAATGGAAATCATCTTACACAATAAATAAAATATAGTCATTCAAACACTAGGGTAAATTTTTCATAAAGTACAAGTCAAATGTCTGAGTGAATATTATTTAACATATAAACATAACTATCAAGATCCATAACCAACCTCTTGAAAGTTTCAATAGCTTTTATTTTGAGTTTGTCTAGTGTTTCAACATTGTTTCAACATTACAAAGATTACAAATTTCATTATAAATCACAATGCAGCAAGATCAATGAATAACTTTCAGGTATTTCCATTAACACCCTGTTTTCTGAATGGAAAGAGAGTTGATATAAATTAACTTCTACACTCCACTCATAAAATAGGTATTTAATTTATGTGAAAATGATTAATTCATGAGTACCTTGAAATGCAGGAGACAAGAAACAATAAAAACCGATCAACTTCAAAGAGCCCACCTATGTGGTCTACGTATTATTTACTTATCTATTGTGGCGAAGCTGCGGGCGATGCCGGACCTGAACTCTCACGTATAGCTAGCGACCAACCGCGGGAGACTGTCGATGCGCTTGCACCGAGAAGAATCTGGGCGCTTCGGTGAGTCTGGGCGATTCGATGGAAAATTCTGGAGCATTCAGAGAAGTCAACGTCGGATATAAAAAGAACTACGCAGCGGACAGACGGGCAGTCAGTGAAGTGAAAGTCGAATATAAATACCTGTTCCGTAATTGTTATGTAAATTAGAGTATTGTGTTATTGTATCATTGTATTTCGTTAAATAAATTATTTTAGTCAGTTAATTAGAGTATAAATCTACTACAGTGGTGATCAGAAGTGCGATTGTTAGAGATAAAATACAGAGTGTAAGTAGATAGCTTGTGTATTTCGGACAATTGTTTTCGCGAAAATAGACAGTGACTGATAAACATAAGTAGACAATAATAATAATAATAGACTGGTGTCCGGGAAATAGACAATAATAATAATAATAGACTGGTGACCCGTGAAATAGACATAGACTAAGACAAAATGTGTTCGCCTGGTTGAATTGAAGGTTGCGGAATTGAAGCAAGAACTGGAGGAGAGGGAACTTGACACAAGTGGTAAAAAGGCCGTGCTTCAAACAAGACTTGCCGAGGGATTAGTTCAGGAGGGCGAGGACCCAGAAACATTTCTATTCGAAGTTTCTGGAATGGATATGAGTTCCATAATGAGTAAACTCGACGGAATGGAAGAAAAACTTCAAGATAAACTTGTAGAAAATTCCAAAAATCTGGAAGAAAAGCTGCTTGAAAATTCGAATACTCTGAAGGAAGAACTTCAAGCAAAACTTCTAGAAAATTCGAATGGTCTGAAAGAAGAATTTCAAGGAAGTTCGAGGAATTTGGAAGAAAAACTTCAAGAAAAACTCCTAGAAAATTCGAAAAATCTGGAAGAAAAGCTGCTAGAAAATTCCAATAGTCTGAGAGAAGAGCTTCTAGAAAACTCGAAGAACATGAAAGAAGAACTTTGTGGCGTAGCAAACCGATTAGAAGAAAGAATGGGGACTGTCGAGACAGAGATGGAGAAAATCAAGGGTGAAATCGAGGAAGAGATGGGAAAATTGAAGGAAACAATCAGCGATGAAATCAGAGGCGGACTCGAGGCGGAAATCATCAAAATAAAGGAGAAACTCAGTAAGTTGGAAAACCAGAATGACACTACCCACACCACAGAATCTGTCAATGAAAATTCAATGCTGGAACTGAGTTTGAACTTAGATGATGTTCAAAGGGGTTTGAAAGATGTAAAAATCAGTCCAGAAACAGGAAAACTCTCTATGAAACCACCTCAGTTTGATGGAAAAACACCATGGGCAAACTACCGCCGACAATTTGAAGCTGCAGCAAAGGCGAATGGATGGAATGCAGGAGATAGAGCTGTGGCACTAACACTGGCGTTGCGTGGAGAAGCAACGAATATTCTACAAACCCTCACGGCACAAGAGCAAGATGACTACGAGCAGCTGATCAAACATCTAGAATTACGGTATGGACAGACTCATCTAGAACATGTATACCACTCACAGCTCAAAAACCGCTGCCAGAAGTCAAGCGAATCCCTACAGGAATTTGAAGCCGACATTGCACGCTTGGTTCGCCTTGCATATCCAGCTACACCATAAAAGGTAATGGACCGACTAGCAGTTCAGGCATTCTTAGATGGACTTCGTGACCAGGAAACGAGACAAGCATTAACACTAGCTCGTCCAACACATCTCGTGGATGCACTGGCACGCGCTTTGGAATTTGAGGCAGCGAAGCAATCCTGCAGAAGCCAAAGTAAAGTCCGAGTTATCGAAGGAGACCCACAGGAGCCTGCTAACCTGGAAGCTGCCATAAGGAAGGTGGTGAAGGAATTGTTGCCTGAGAGAAGACTAGTGAGATGCCGGAACTGTAGGAAACTTGGACACGTGCGTAGTCAATGTCCAACCCTCAAGAGGTCGAAACCAACGAAGGTTGTTGAGAAGGGGCAATCGTCGGCCATTACTCAGAGAGCCCCGGTGAACAACGCATATGTCGCTGTCCTCCAACGACAGAACAAAGGAGCCTTTGTAGACGGTTTCATCAACAACAAGCCTTGCGCAATGCTGCTGGATACAGGTGCGACTAGGACAATCCTTGGACCTGCTTTTATTAAAACACCAGAGAGAATGGAACCAACATCCTGGAAGCTACGCACAGCAACAGGAGAGCCGGCCACTGTACATGGTGAGCTACCGATTGAACTGATTCTAGACAACACAAAAGTGAAACATCGTGCATTAGTAGCGGACATTGAGGACGACGCAATTATTGGAATGGACATCATGAATTCCAGAGGGTTTGAATTGAACTTCAAAGATGGCGTCCTACGTGTGAACGGAGAAGAGCTGGTGCTACATGGAAGAAGTGAAGAGATGATTCGTGTTCTGCTGGTTGAAGATGTAAGTGTACCCGAGAGGGCTGAGACCATACTGGAGGCTCGCTTGGACGGAGGTGCGAGCAATGGAAGCGTGGTGATGTTCGAGCCCAAGCTTCATGATGAGAAAATTGGACGAGGTATTGCACTAGGCAAGACTTTGTTGCGTGCTGATAAATTTGTGCCAGTAAGGGTAATGAATGTCAATTATTACCCAGTGACCTTGAAGAAAGGAACTGTTTTGGGGCACTGTTCGTCAATTTCCTCTGTGATCAGGAGTGTACACGGTACTGTTAGTCAAGACAACAACCTGACAGCGGAACTGGAAAAAATGGTTACCATCTCTTCCAAGGGCATTAAACCAGCCCAACAGCCCAGATTGAGAGAATTAGTCAAGAAGTACCAAGACATCTTCGATACCGGACAAGGAAAAGGGGGTCGAACGAATGTAGTCCAACATAAAATTGATACTGGGGATGCCCGACCAATCCGACAATCAGCTAGAAGACTTCCTCTTGCCAAGAAAGAAGAGGCTGACAAAATAGTCAGTGATATGGGGAAAGATGGAGTTATTGAACCATCCGACAGTCCATGGTGCTCTCCAGTCGTGCTGGTGAAGAAGAAAGACGGATCAACACGCTTTTGCGTAGATTATCGTCAACTGAACAACGTGACGAAGAAAGACAGTTACCCTCTTCCGAGAATAGACGACACCCTAGACACGTTGGCCGGCTCCACGATTTTCTCGACTCTTGATCTGAAGAGTGGATACTGGCAGGTAGAACTGGCTCGAGAAGATAGAGAAAAGACAGCCTTCACCATCGGCTCGGGACTGTGGCATTTCACCGTTATGCCATTCGGACTTTGTAATGCTCCAGCAACATTCGAGAGATTGATGGAGACGGTTCTGAAAGGAGGACGTGTCTGGTATATCTCGATGACATTATTGTAGTTGGCAAATCGTAAACCTGGAGGAGGTATATTCATGCGACTGAGAAACTCTGGATTGAAGCTGAGCCCCAAGAAATGCCACCTGTTCCAAAAAGAAGTACGTTACCTTGGCCATGTTGTCTCTGGGCGCGGAGTAGCAGTGGATGACGAGAAGATTAAAGCAGTGAAGGAGTGGCCTATCCCGAAAGACATACACCAACTACGTAGTTTCCTTGGTTTGTGCACATACTATCGCCGATATGTGCTGGGGTTTGCCAACATCGCTAAACCACTGACCAGGCTCACGGAAGGTCAAACAAAATTCCAATGGTCCGAAGAATGCCAAGACTCGTTCAGGAAGCTGAAAGGGGCATTGATCAACGCACCGATTCTGAGTTATCCCCTTCCGAGTGGAAAATTCATTTTGGACACGGACGCCAGCAACGTGGGACTTGGAGCTGTCTTGTCCCAGATCCAGGATGGGCAAGAGAAGGTGATCGGATACTTCAGTAAAACTCTCAGTAAACCGGAGCGTAACTACTGCGTCACCAGACGAGAACTGTTGGCTGTTGTCAAGGGAGTAGAACACTTTTACAAATACGTGTACGGGAGAAGATTTCTGTTGAGGACCACCACGCAGCCCTTAAATGGCTTCTACAGTTCAAAAATCCCGAAGGCCAAGTAGCACGTTGGATCGAAAGACTCCAAGAATTTGACTTCGAGATCGAACATCGAGCAGGGAGTGGCCACAAGAACGCAGATGCCCTGTCAAGGATACCATGCCCAGACGACTGCTCACACTGCCGACGAGCAGAAGAGAAGGAAGCAGCGATTTGTAGAACCACGGCAGTTGACAATAACTGGAATGACAACGAGGTCCAGAAAGACCAAGAAAGAGATCCGGATCTTGGTTTAGTCATCGGTTGGAAAAATAGTAATCAAAGACCGACATGGCAGGAAATCGCAAGATATTCCCCAGCAGTTAAATCCTACTGGGCCCAATGGAATTCCCTTACCCTGGACAATGGGGTCCTGAAACGTGTATTGGAGTCCGAAGATGGTGGGGAGGACAGACGTCAGATAGTGGTGCCCAAGAACAGAAGACAGGAAGTACTCCGAGAGATCCATGATGGAGTTGCTGGAGGACATCTGGGTGTGACGAAGACCCTGCAGAAAGTAAGACAACGGTTTTACTGGGTCAATTGTCAAGTTGATGTCAATGACTGGTGCAGAAAGTGTGCTGTTTGTGCTGCCAGCAATGGACCTCGGACACGACCCAAGGCCCCGATGCGACAGTATAATGTAGGTAGTCCATTCGAAAGAATCGCCATTGACATCGCCGGCCCGTTCCCCGTATCAGATCATGGAAATAAATACATCCTTGTGGCAATGGACTATTTCAGCAAGTGGGCCGAAGCCTATGCCCTGCCCAACCAGGAAGCCATCACCGTCGCGGACGTCTTGGTGAAAGAGTGGATATGTCGATTCGGTGTCCCCTTGGAGCTGCACTCGGACCAAGGCAGAAATTTCGAATCCAACCTGTTCCAAGAAATCTGCCAACTGCTGAACATCCGCAAGACGAGAACCACAGCTCTACATCCACAGTCCGATGCAATGGTTGAGCGGATGAACAGGACTATCAATCGCCACTTGTCCAAGGTAGTCTCTGACCATCAAAGAGACTGGGATCAGTATCTCCATTTGTTTCTGATGGCCTACCGTTCCGCAGTACACGAGTCGACCGGCCAAACCCCTGCTAGTATCATAATGGGCCGAGAGCTGCGACTTCCCTGTGACCTAAAGTTTGGGATGCCACCAGGACAGGATACCGCGGGAGAGGACTACGTCAGTAAACTCCGGCAGCGAATGGAGGACATCCACGAACGAGTCCGTTTGAACATCCAGAGTGCCAGCGACCGAATGAAAGCGACTTATGACATCAATGCCGATGCTGGAGGATTTCAGGTTGGTGACCTAGTTTGGCTGTACAACCCGATGCGTCGCCGGGGCCTGTCACCGAAATTACGGAATTCATGGGAAGGTCCGTACAAGATCATCAAGAGGATAAACGACCTGCTTTACCGAATCCACAAGCCACCCAGAGGTAAACCCAGGGTCGTTCATTTCAACAGGTTGGCCCCTTACGCTGGAAATCATGACCAAGTCCGCACACTCAGACCACCAGAGGATGCGATGACGTTCCAGAAATTCATGTCCTTATACTCAAATGGACAGAAAGTGTCACAAGGGGTAACTCGGGAGGAGCCACGGGACCTTTTCAAAGTGCCAGTCGATTACGCCCTAGCACACTGCGTCGCAGAAGATCTTCGAATGTCCAGGGGCATCGCTGTAGTGTTCTCCAAGAAATTTGGCCAACTCCAGACACTACGGAAACAGAATCCAGAAATTGGAGGTGTGCTACAGCTGAAGAAGGGCCAGAGGAACATCTACTACTTGGTGACCAAGAAGCATTCCCAAGACAAACCGTCCTATGAAGATGTCTGGAGGAGCCTCACCCAACTAAGAGATACGATGGTGAACCAGAATCTGGTGGACTTGGCAATCCCAAAATTATCCTGTGGGCTGGATTGGAGAGTTGTAAGAAGTATGTTGGAGACGATATTCCGATCCAGCGGCATCCAGATTTTGGTTTGTTGTAATCCTATTCCACGACCTAACATGAAGACTGTGGAGTGTTATTTTCATCGAACTTCACGATGCAGATATGGGGAATCCTGCAAATATCGACACACTCCAAGGATGACATTTCGGGACGAAATATCTCTAAGAAGGGGGCAATGTGGCGAAGCTGCGGGCGATGCCGGACCTGAACTCTCACGTATAGCTAGCGACCAACCGCGGGAGACTGTCGATGCGCTTGCACCGAGAAGAATCTGGGCGCATCGGTGAGTCTGGGCGATTCGATGGAAAATTCTGGAGCATTCAGAGAAGTCAACGTCGGATATAAAAAGAACTACGCAGCGGACAGACGGGCAGTCAGTGAAGTGAAAGTCGAATATAAATACCTAGTTCCGTAATTGTTATGTAAATTAGAGTATTGTGTTATTGTATCATTGTATTTCGTTAAATAAATTATTTTAGTCAGTTAATTAGAGTATAAATCTACTACACTATTATTACAAAATTCAACAGAAGGGCACTAGGCCGCAGGCTACATTTACAGTACAAATTAAAATCAATATTTACATAAGATCAAATTGTGGTTACAGTTGGTTGCAGTTTTTCATAACAATTAATCAATTCAAAAGGTACATTATGGTCTTTGAAAATAACTTGTTGATAAAGCATTGTTTTGAGGTACAATATCCAAATAAACTCAAATATTAAATACATTATATACATATAAATCAAAATATTTCAATAATCTTGATGTAGAAAATACAATATACACATAATATTCAATACAAAAATCATAAAATTTTACTACAGTGGAAAACAATCCTTTGAGAGAACATTATAATAAATGAACTTTGTCGAAAATAAAAACTTTGTTGACAAAGTCAAACCCTACACATTCAATGAAAAAGTAAGTAATTATATATACATATAGTATAAAGAAGACATTGTTTCTGAGAACAACACTTGTATATGCAACTAAAGTAAACATACAAATACAGTGTAAAATACTCAAATTATTATGACATGGATGATCAAAATTTATCAGCAATATATTCATCTACACTGTAAAAACATTTGTCCTTCAGGAGAATATTAACGGATTTTCTGAACTGCTTGAAATGATGTATAGATCTCATCTGATTCGGCAAGTGATTGTGAATTTGTTTATCTCTATAAATAAGATATTGTCTCACAAGGGATATATTGAGTATTGGAAGAATACTCAATGTTTTTTCGTTTGTTACGAGTATCCTTTCCCTGTTGAAATGTGTGAACTTTTCTTTACATTAGTGCAGCAAACACATTGTTTCAAGGATACAAAGTCAAGATCATATTTTCTGAAAAAATGTATGAACCTTATATTCAATGGAAGCATTGCGAGTTATCCTAGAAACCACGTAGAACATTTATAAAAGTTCGGAAGAATTCCAAGAAAACATCTAGAGTCAATGATTCTTGTTCTACATGATAATGTCGAATATTCTTGTACTTAGAGACCAAAAGTCAGAAGTACTTTTTCCATTATTTAAGCTCTTATTTATTACAAACAAATGTTGCTGAACTGATCTAGATAAAATCAAAATTTGCCAAAATTTTACAACTATTCTGCTGCAAATTAAATTTTTAAAGAATTTATCAAATGAAGACCCAAAGAGGATTCAGTTTGTCAGTTCAATTTTGAAACTTCTTCTGTTCAAACTAATACAGCTTAATAGAATGGTAATCATTTGCAATGTTTTCTTGATCTACCAGTTTTCTTTTGTCTTTTTATTTACTTTAAATGAGTTCTGATTGTGAAAAACTTCTTGAAATAAATTTTTTTCTTAATGAAAAGTAATGCTCCCACTTTACTCTGGATACACTTACTCATCTCCCTCGTTCACATAAAATACTGTCAAATTTCTTTGGTTGCATTTGATGTTTTAGAGAACGAACCAGAATTAAACAAAAATGGAAAAAGAAAATATTTCAGATATGATACTTTTTCAGAATATGATCACATCTTTCATTCTTTTTGCCTTATTGAGCAGAGAATTTGTTATGATTTCATACATTAAATCTGCTTAGCCTGAACTTCTTATATGCTTAGCCTGTACAAATTCCAAGAATGAACCTGCTGTAAGATAGTCCAATTTCTTCCAGTGTTTCTTCTTGAAGTTAACAGAAGATCCCTGCAGCAAAAAATCCAAGCCTCTCATCATTGAAAGTTTGCACCCCCCTGTAATTGAAAATCATAAATGAACTACATTATTAATTGGTGCGGCTTTTTCAGCCCCCCCCCCTATTAACTTTTGAACCGTCTGACGTATATACATGAAACAAAAACCATTTCGAAAATACTTTTTGAAATAAAAGACATTGTAGTTGACGATGAAGGGGTGAGGGGCTCAACAA
Organism: Chrysolina oricalcia; assembly: GCA_944452925.2. Classification (NCBI taxonomy): domain Eukaryota; kingdom Metazoa; phylum Arthropoda; class Insecta; order Coleoptera; family Chrysomelidae; genus Chrysolina; species Chrysolina oricalcia. The sequence continues at coordinate 29,400,761 of OX101817.2, forward strand.
TTTAAAAATTTCAAATGGCATGGCAGGGTCAAATTACACATCTTTGAATAGATAAATCAATTACCTATCTTTTCAACCATACAATTTGTTTTGTTTTTGGTTAATATGTATTTTCACAATTTCAATATCTTTGCTTTTCGAAATTTTCAAGTTGATGTGCCCCCAACATCATCTGTCAAGTAATTGCAATGTATTTTTTTTTCAAAAAGTAGTATCGGTTCAAAATATTTTTGTCCCATTGTTCCACATCAAACCGTTCCAATTTATCGAGAAAGTGTACCATTTAGATCCGAATTATATTTGACATTTCGAGTGAACATAGTAAAAAAAATCAATTAGAAAATAAAAAAAAAATTAGATGATTGAAGGGAGAATTAAGTAAATTACCTTTTCAACAATCTGTCACCTGACCCCCATACCATTTAAAATTTTTTTAATGATGTACCCCCTCACCCCTTATATCAGGCAATCACAATGTCGTTTATTTCAAAAAGTTGTTTCAGTGATACCATTCAAAATGGTTTTTGTTCCATATTTGTACGCGATTCAAAAGTTAGCTGGGAGAGGGAGAAAAGCCTCACTGTTCAAATATATGGTACCTGTAAATAGTGAAATAAATATAAATGATAATAAATATTGAATTAAACCTTGAAGTTCTACTTTCTTATAGTCACAATGAAAAATATGGATTCTTATTGTGCTTGGATTCATTTGAATATCAATATTATTTTGATGAAAGTAGCTAGATGACTATGATGTCACCTGAATAGTTATATGTATACCACTGTCCAGACGACAACATTATCTATATGTTGGGTAGTGTAGATAGCTGAAGTCGAGCAAAGGTGTCCCTTTTAGATGGTGACTAATGTACATCTGAAAAAATTCATTAGACGAGAAAAGTGTGTCGTCACAAATGTCATTCTTGTCAAAAACTGATTCCAAACAAAGAATTTTAGGTGACTTTCTCTGTTGATGATTTGCTGCTTTGTGTATTAGTTTGTGTTTGGTTGTTTAGATTTTGATTTCTCAAGCGAAAGAAGTTGAAAAATCTTTACGGAAACAATCCGACAAGCAGATTTAAATTTGACGGATGTTTGTTTGGAATCAGTTTTTGACAAGAATGACATTTGTGACGTCATCACTTTCCTCGTCTATTGGTTCTCAACTTTGCCAGGGATCACAAGTTGAAAAACAGGCCCCCGTCTTTCCTAGATCTTGTCTTTCCAAGATAGTATAAGCTAAGTGGCCATCGCGCTACAGTGATGTCCTTTCACCTAGACGACCTAGGTTCAAATTCAGCATCTGTCACCCAGCTAAGAGTGGTTCGGAATCCACTCTCACAAAAGTTGTAGGTTCGGCATGTTTCTTGTTTGCACAAGATCTCATGTGAATTTCAGAGTAAACCCCTTAATATCAAAACTTGCGCGAGCAAAGGTTATTATAATAATAATAATAATATTTATTGTTGTCATTGGATCCAATTTGGACATTGACATGGTCAGTATCTATTAAAAACAATTTGAGTAAATTAATTAAAAAAACTTTCAACATCAAACAACAAACATAGCACAAACGTTATTAACATGTTAAAAGGTAGGTGTAACTAAGGTACTCTTCAACAGTGTAGAAGCAGTGTTCAAGCAAATATTCCTTAATTTTATGTTTAAATAAATTTATACCCTTGATTGATTGGAGGTTGACAGGTAAGGAATTGAAAATTTTTATTCCCCTATACTCTGCCCCCCTTTCGAATAGGGCTGTACTGTGTGCTGGAATTCTCAGACTGTCAGAATAACGTAGCACTCTATTACTATTAGTACGTCCATTTACATTTGTCATGAATAGATTTGGGTTACTCTACTTGAACTCATCAAGGTAATTAGGTATTATTTCTAAAAACACTAAACATGTATATCAGACTCACCTAAATGTGCCTCACAAGCTTGACACCTAACATAATTAATTCCCTCCTATCTTTCATTGAATTCCAGAAATATCGAATATGCCTTCTTCTCAACATTGTGTGGTGTATTTTTCCTTTCACTGTTTCACGTTTAACTTGAACCAACAGCATTTGACTCCATAGTTTTTCCTCTACGTGACCTAAAAAATGAGATGAATAGGTAACTGATGTTACAATAGCAACTTGTGTATTTAGAGCGCAAAGTGATTGATTGCCGCTCGACAAAGAGAGCGCGATAATCTTTCCAGATCGGCAATGACAATTTATGCTCGAAATTTTTCTACAAACGCAGCTCTTAGACATAAAAACGATCGATACCTCATTCAACATAGGCACATAATATTACCTATGAGAAATTAACACTTATTAGTAATTCAAAATGTATAAGCTATTCAAATATCGAATAATGTTCATCTCTAACAAAATGAAAGAATGGGAAATAACTTGCTTAAAAAAAAATGCCGAACTCCGAGATCGAACCCATGACCTTTGGTTTACTAGCAAGCTTCCCTAACCTTATGTCCACCATAGGTCCTTACAGTGCATTGAGTTTATTTTCTATAGTTTCCATCATGCAAGAATGAGTTCGTTTTCAACAAAAGTTAGGGAGATCGAGAGTTTTTTCAATATCTTTGCTCTAGAGCGACAAAGCTATCACAAAGTGTTTATTTATAAATTTTGTTTATTTATAAATGTCTGTCTGAACGACTTGTCAAAATTGATTTGGAAATAACATTAATATAACTGAATATTAAACATTTGATATGGGACAAATTGAAATGAAAACATGATTACCTAGGACGAGTTTCTGAATTCATCGATGGATAGATAATGTGCATTCGTGCTGTCATTGTCCATTAGTTAAAGAAGGATACAATGCTCATCGATGAATCCATCAATGAATTTAAAAACTTGCCCCTAGCTGATTGAAAAATGTTGTTTGGTCAAGATTCATTCAATAAAGTTTTTCAGCAATTTCAAGGGACCCGAGGTAGATTCAGAGTTTGAACTGAACATATTCAACCGGCTCTAAGAACCTTGTTGAATGTATCAAGGTCATATAGTTTGTGAAGGTTTTCTTAACGTTAGAACAGGAAACTATAAGCTGAATGTAGAAATAAAGGTGCATTTAGTCAACATCATTTTAAAATTGTGTTCAAATATATGTTAAAAGCGAAAGTTGATTGAATCTGTTATATCAAATGGTGCCATTTATACAATGCTAAGTTTAAGCTAAAAACCTTTGATGTTACAGTTATATTATTTATGATGATGCTTGTGCTAAGATGACTAAATCCACCCTTAAATGACTTCATAAAGTTAACTGGGGTTCGATATTTTTGAGCATTTTACAATCATAAATACGATAAAAAAGTGTTGTTCAAGTTAGAGTACCTAAGACAACTTATATTGAAACTTACCGCATTTTGTGGCATTTGATTTCTGCACCTGTAGTGAATTTTCCATTCAGTACAATCTGTAATAGCTCACCCTTTATATAGTGTTCATTTATCATTTCATTTTGACTTACTTCACTACATGTCATATTAATGTCAGTCACGCATGTCAAGCATCTCTTATATTTTTCACGTTCAATAAAAGTATTCATCAAAACGTACTGTTCATCAACTACTCAGTTCAAGTATTCGGCCCCTTTTGTCACAACAATTTGGCGACGAGGATGAACAGTGACATCAATGTTTAGGAGCCAGAACAGAGGGTGCATATTGATTATGCCGGTCCTTTCGACAGCCACTTCTTTCTCATGTGTGTGGATGCAAAATCCAAGTGGGCAGAAGTTCGCATACTGCGTGATGCCCCGTCCTCTGCTACAACCATATCTCTGCTGAAAAACATTTTTTCAGTCCATGGATACCCCTCCGTTCTGGTTTCGGACAATGCCACCATCTTCAAGAGCGATGAATTTCAGAACCATTGCAAGGAGCGAGGAATTTTTCAGAAATTCAGTGCACCAAACCACCCTGCTACAAACGGCCTTGCGGAGCGCAGCATTCAAACCCTGAAGAGACGACTCAAAGCTGCTGAAAACGATACAGCTCCTTTGTCTTCCAAAGTACAGAACATAATGTTTCGCTACCGAGCAACACCTTTAGCATCAGGTCAGTCTCCTGCAGAGCTATACTTGAAGAGAAAGCTTCGAATTCGCCTCGATGCTCTCCTTCCTAACAGCAAGGCACTGGTTCCATCAACCCCAAACAACTCTCGTGTCAGAACTATTCAAGTGGGAGAGAGAGTCCAGGCTAAAGTTCACCAGGGAAACCATGATGTCTGGCAGTTTGGTACCGTAACGAGGAAGCTTGGCCAATGTCATTATATAGTTGAATTGGACTCGGGGCGCAGCTTGAAACGCCACATCAACCAACTCATCGCTACTCTGGTACCAAAGAAGCGAGTAACTTTTGCTCTGCCTGAGGTTCGATATCGGGGATATGGAATCCCAGTTGAGGCCGATCACCCTCGAATTGCTACCAGGGCATCATCTCAATCCACTCCAGTGCCAAGTGACAGTTCGTCTAGTGATGGGCCCAGCCAGCATGAACCACCAATGAACCAGTCCAGTCAGCCAACTCCTCCGGACACAAGCAGGCCATCCAGACAGCATAGGAAGCCATCCTACCTAAGAGACTACATTCTCTAGCATGTTTGCAGAGTTTTTCATCAAGTGGGGAAGAATGTAGTGAATTTTCCATTCAGTACAATCTGTAATAGCTCACCCTTTATATAGTGTTCATTTATCATTTCATTTTGACTTACTTCAGTACATGTCATATTAATGTCAGTCACGCATGTCAAGCATCTCTTATATTTTTCACGTTCAATAAAAGTATTCATCAAAACGTACTGTTCATCAACTACTCAGTTCAAGTATTCGGCCCCTTTTGTCACAACAATTTGGCGACGAGGATGAACAGTGACATCAATGTTTAGGAGCCAGAACTCATTTTGTCGGCGTTTTCCAAGTCAATTTTTGAACGTTTTTTGATCCTGTTTTCGACATTTCCACCGTAGTTATCATGGATGAGGAGCAGTTTAGGAAATTCATGTCACTTTTTACAGCAGCTCTTGGAAACCAATCAACTCCAGCACCACAAATCATACCATTTGAGAACTATGATGCCAAAAATGAAAAATTTTCATCTTATTTGGAAAGGTTTAGCAATTATTGTGATCTCAAAAACGTCATTGATGACAAGAAAAAAGCTCAACTCTTGTGTTCATCAATAGGTAAGGATCATTACAACAATCTAGCCGCACTGTTAGGTCCAGACAAGCCTATAAAAGACATCAGTTTTACGACTCTGATAGATCACTTTACAAAAATGCTATCCCCTGCAGTCTCTACCGTTGTTTCGCAACACTATTTTCTCAGTGTCACTCAGCAGTCACACCAGTCCATCTCAGATTTTGTCGCATCATTAAAGGGAAATTTAAAAAACTGTGATTTTTATGCTACCTGCACCACCTGCAATCTGAAAATTCCCATAGCTGATATTTTCCTTCGTGCTCAATTCATCAGAGGTCTTAAAGATAATTGGATACGGGAGCAGCTCCTACAAGACACATCCCTCAAAGATTTCGATGGTCTCCTCTTGAAGGCAACTGCGCTAGAGGCATCCCGTTATGAATCAGGTCAGTTATGCAAACTCCCTGACAAGTCATCAGAAGGACTCACTGACACTTACAAACTATGTGGACGTTCTAGATCTCAGAAACACAATCGTTACAGTTATAAACAATACAAGTCAAATGGCAATAGTCGTCAGTCTAGTCCGCATCAACGTCAGTATTCCCAGTCCCGAAGACACGGCCATGTCGATTATAAGTCATTAGGATTAGATGGCCTATGCCTGAATTGTGGCCGTTCAAATCATGTGTCACGTGAGTGCAGAACTAATCGTAATTCTCTGAAGTGCACCTCCTGTGGCAAAACCGGTCACGTGACCAAAGTCTGCATAACCACTCTTTTGCAGAAATCCAAAACTCATAATATTTCGTTCCAACACCTTCAAGATGAGAATAGTCATTCGGACCATGAGTACGGTATCGGTCGGATTGAACACACTGAAGATTTGTATGAAGTTGGACCAGACAACGATAAGTATGTTGTTACAGGCACTCTCAACAACAAGCCACAATCTTTTGAAGTTGATTCAGGCGCACGTTTTACCCTGCTTTCAGAAACAGATTTCAACAAGCTCAGCCTCAATTTACCTCTTCAACCAACCTCAGTCTCATTCCGTTCTTACTCAGCTCATGTCATAAAGCCCAAGGGTAAAGTCACTGTCTCTGTCGTTTATGGAAAAAAGTCAATGGATGCTGATCTATTTATAGTACCTTCCGGACATAATGCATTGCTTGGCCGGATGTGGATTCGTGGACTCGGGATCAGCCTTAATGAAATAGATTGTCACAAGCCTCCAGCTCTCAACCCAATTGCTGTCAACTCTGTTTTTTCACTTGAAGACATTTTCCAGAAATACTCAACTATTTTTGAAGAAAGGATTGGATGTGTTCCAAATGTAGAAGTCAAGTTGCAACTCAGAGAAGGTGTGAAGCCAGTATTTATCCGTGAACGCGATGTTCCTTTTGCATTGAGAGAACGAGTCGAAAAAGAGCTTGCTTCATTGGAGTCTCAAGGAGTCATCAGTCCTACAGCATCGAGCGATTGGGGCTCACCACTAGTAGTTATATCAAAGCCTGATGGTGGTGTAAGGTTATGTGTTGATTATAAATGTGGCGTAAATCAAAAACTTGTCGCAGCTAATCACCCTATCCGCCGTATAGACGAAGTTCTTCATAGTCTCCGAGGTTCTAAATTATTTTGCAAGTTGGATCTCCACAAAGCCTATTTGCATTTCAAGGTGGATGAAGAAGGAAGTAAGATACAGACAATAACAACTCATAAAGGCACGTTCCGGATGAATCGTCTCAGTTTCGGAATAAAGACTGCACCATCAGAATTCAATCGTATTTTGTCACAATTGTTGAATGGCTTGCACAATGTCGAAGCTTACTTCGATGACATAATTTGCCATGGCGCTACTCTTGATGAGTGTACCAGGAATCTTATAGCATGTTTGGAACGCCTCAAAGATAATGACCTTCATCTAAACAGGGCCAAATGCTTTTTTTTCAAGGAAAGCATAAATTACCTTGGACATGTTGTGTCTTTTAATCAAATCAAGAAGTGTCCAACAAAGGTCCAAGCGGTTTCCCAGATGCCTCGACCCAGGAATGTGGATGAATTGAGACGCTTCTTAGGCCTAGTTACGTATTATGCAAAATTTATACCTGACTTTTCCTCAAAATCCTGGCCATTACGTCGCTTGCTCCGAACCGGTCAAAGATTATTTTGGTCAGCTGCCACTGAAGCCTCCTTTTTGGATCTCAAGTCAGAATTATGTAGTGACAGGGTGCTCATTCCCTTCTACCCATCGTTACCTGTAATTCTCACCACTGATGCCAGCCCCACTGGAATAGCTGCAGTCCTCAGTCATGAAGTAAATGGACATGAAAGACCAGTGGCATATGCCTCGCGAGCTCTGACCCAGGCTGAATCTAACTACAGTCAGCTGGACAGAGAGGCTCTCGCCATTATTTACGCAGCTACACATTTCTTCAATTATGTTCTTGGAAAAAGGTTTGTTCTTGTCACGGATAATGAGCCACTGTCTCGCATTTTTAAACCTGATCGTCCGCTGCCGCAGATGACGTCAGCACGTTTACTGAGATATGCCTCTTTCCTCAGTGGACTCGACTACACAGTACGTTGCAAGAAGGGCAAAGATAACGAGAACGTTGATTGTCTATCCCGTGCCCCAGTCACCACAACAAACAAACCTCCAGTGATACAAATAGATGACGAAATCAATGCACTATATGCAGAAACCCTGTTCCATATCTCCAGCACGGCAGTCACAGCAGATACCGTTGCCGAAGAAACTGCAAGAGACCCAGAGTTACAAGCCCTGCTGCACGAGCTCAAGAACAGCCGCAAAGATAGCCCTTTCACTGTTTCTGGCAATATTCTTTTCCGATTGGATCGAGCTGTGATTCCGAAAAACCCTTCAAACCCCAATCCTAGATGAGCTTCATGCGTCGCACTTAGGTGTTACAAAAATGAAACAACTTGCTATGAGATACGTATATTGGGAAGGTATTGACAGGGACATAGAGCAACTAGTCAGAAGCTGTGAACCCTGTGCAAAGGTTCGTCACACTCCTCCGAAAGCACCAACCCATCCGTGGGATCAGCCTGAAGAGAACTGGGAGAGGGTGCATATTGATTATGCCGGTCCTTTCGACAGCCACTTCTTTCTCATGTGTGTGGATGCAAAATCCAAGTGGGCAGAAGTTCGCATACTGCGTGATGCCCCGTCCTCTGCTACAACCATATCTCTGCTGAAAAACATTTTTTCAGTCCATGGATACCCCTCCGTTCTGGTTTCGGACAATGCCACCATCTTCAAGAGCGATGAATTTCAGAACCATTGCAAGGAGCGAGGAATTTTTCAGAAATTCAGTGCACCAAACCACCCTGCTACAAACGGCCTTGCGGAGCGCAGCATTCAAACCCTGAAGAGACGACTCAAAGCTGCTGAAAACGATACAGCTCCTTTGTCTTCCAAAGTACAGAACATAATGTTTCGCTACCGAGCAACACCTTTAGCATCAGGTCAGTCTCCTGCAGAGCTATACTTGAAGAGAAAGCTTCGAATTCGCCTCGATGCTCTCCTTCCTAACAGCAAGGCACTGGTTCCATCAACCCCAAACAACTCTCGTGTCAGAACTATTCAAGTGGGAGAGAGAGTCCAGGCTAAAGTTCACCAGGGAAACCATGATGTCTGGCAGTTTGGTACCGTAACGAGGAAGCTTGGCCAATGTCATTATATAGTTGAATTGGACTCGGGGCGCAGCTTGAAACGCCACATCAACCAACTCATCGCTACTCTGGTACCAAAGAAGCGAGTAACTTTTGCTCTGCCTGAGGTTCGATATCGGGGATATGGAATCCCAGTTGAGGCCGATCACCCTCGAATTGCTACCAGGGCATCATCTCAATCCACTCCAGTGCCAAGTGACAGTTCGTCTAGTGATGGGCCCAGCCAGCATGAACCACCAATGAACCAGTCCAGTCAGCCAACTCCTCCGGACACAAGCAGGCCATCCAGACAGCATAGGAAGCCATCCTACCTAAGAGACTACATTCTCTAGCATGTTTGCAGAGTTTTTCATCAAGTGGGGAAGAATGTAGTGAATTTTCCATTCAGTACAATCTGTAATAGCTCACCCTTTATATAGTGTTCATTTATCATTTCATTTTGACTTACTTCAGTACATGTCATATTAATGTCAGTCACGCATGTCAAGCATCTCTTATATTTTTCACGTTCAATAAAAGTATTCATCAAAACGTACTGTTCATCAACTACTCAGTTCAAGTATTCGGCCCCTTTTGTCACAACAGCACCAAACAAATCCGGATTTTTGGAAAGATATGAAAACATGGGTGAGGAGTCTATTTTTGGTAAATTATTGGATATTCTTTGCACAAATCCGTCATCCATGATCACTAGCTGTTATTCACTAGACACTGCCTAACTGATATCACAATATCAAACACCAGAACAAGACAAATATCATACAATTTGAATGTAATTAGTAAATTCCTTTACGAAAACTTCCTCTACTCGACATCAACAATCAACCATTTTGTATTTGAACTGGCCGGGGGGAGGAGCTAGGAGCTCGTTGGATATGATGAAGTTCTGGGCCAGTGCAACCAACATGAATTTCCCGCGAAAAAAAATATGAATTTTTATGTGACGTCACAAGTTGTGCGTAAACGAACTATAGTACAGGTTTTCTCCAAGAAAACATCGTTTTTCGAAAAAACGCTTCTACAGGATGATTCAGCGTGTCACAAAGTAAAAATTAACAGATTTTGAAGATATGTTATTTTTTTTTCCGATTCCTCATTCCTAATATCAGTCCTATAATTATAATTCCATCTACTGCTATATTTTTGATCTGAATATATAAAAAAAATGGAAAGTGAAAATAACAAATTGAAAATTAAAAGGCGTACTTTGAAAGCCCAATTAACAAGATTTTCAAATCATATTGATTCTTTGAATTTTGATGAGTTGACAGATGTTATCGTTTTGGATTTGAAAAATATACTTGCCAATT